>CM069313.1:1777500-2425000 GCA_035609425.1 Epinephelus awoara
ATTAGTGACTGAGAACAAACTGATATACAAGTCTGATAACATTTTAATAAATCAACATCATATCGGACATCATCGTCATATCGTGTTTCTGTGACTTCCTGTATGGACTTAAGGCTGCTGGAAACTTTTAGGCTGAATCCAAATGACTTCACCCTACTTGCACACTCGCTAACTTTGCGAACGCATTCCCGCAAAGTGTGGGAGGGCTGTTCAAAGCTATAAGTCATTCAGTCCACGAAGGGCCTCAAGCAGACTTTCTGCAGACTTCCAGAGAGTCCGCTTGGGGTGCAGACTTCAGCAGACTTCACTGATTTAATAACCCACAATTCATTGAAATGTGGGATGAGACATTGTGGGTTTTTCAACTGTCGAAAAAAGAAAAGAAAAACAAAAAAATGTATGAATGTGTAAAATAGTTATTGATAGTTAGGTCTATTAAAATGTTACTTGAATTGTGTAGGCCAGAAATAATATTCAATATTCATATTGCTATATAGACATGTATTAATACATTTTTTGTTCAGACACAAAAAAGACTATAGATGGGATTTATATCTTGTTATCTGCAGGGACAGATGAGTAGGCACTATTCTTCAACTTATATGACATATGCTGATCAGCCAAAACATTAAAGCCATTGGCGGGTTAAGTGAATAACACTGATCATCTTGTTACAGTGCAATGTTCTGCTGGGAAACCTTGGATCATGGCATTCATGTGGATGCTACTTGACGTGCTCCACCCACCCGAACACCGTTGCAGACCTGGTCTGCACTGGTGTTTAGTTGGGTGGAGCATTTCAGGTGGCATCCATGTGAATGTCAGAGCCCAATGTTTCCCAATAGAACACGTCATTGTAACAAGATGGTCAATGTTGTTTACATCACCTGTCAGTGGTTTTAATGTTTTGGCTGATCAGTGATCAGTGTATATAAATATGACAGCAGCAATAGGTGAAGTTTTCTGTGGCAACAAGTAAAATGGCCTTGAGGGATGTCTATCAGCCACTTGCAGTCTCTGGCGTCTGGTTTCAGCCTCCAACTTGACCACCACAGCTTAAGTTTATTGACTTTATCAATAAAATTCAATGTTTTCACTCTTGCTTGTCAATTACACACAGGTCTGAAAGACACATGCACAAACAGGACCTACACATGCACAAGGTGGAGAGATGTCAGAGTGGGGGGCTGCCCTTGGTCAGGTGCCCCGAGCGGTTGGGGGGGTTCAATGCCTTGCTTAAGGGCCCCAGCTCCTTCTGATCTCGTCCACTTTCCAGGCGAGGCACAGTTCATCTTGAGCTTACTGATGAGTGTAGATGACGCTATCCTGGTAGTTAACGAATTGCTTACTCCCATACTTTCCCCCCCTCACACACACATTGGCCTACACTGGCGGACTTGCTCCCTCATTATACAACACCAAAAAAAACACAAAAAACTGCGAATTTGTGGGTCCCACACAAGCAAGTAGTTATAAAAAAAAAAAAAACAACTCTCACTGACTCCTAAAATGGTCGCAAAACGAGACCATTTGGTCGCAGTCTGGAGCCCTGCTGACGGACATAACAATCAACATTAACTTACCAATCAATCAATCAAATCTGCCAGTCTTTGTTTCATGGCACACAGAAATGCATTCTGACCAAAAACAATCAATCAGATTTATGAGGGTGTTACCTGGTGTCCACCGCCGGTCATCCTCTGTCACCATGTCCACACCATTAATGAGGTTTTCCCAGAATTCCTCCAGATTGTTGGACTCGGGCAAACGGCCCGATATTCCTGCTATAACTATGTCATCCATGCTAAATTACTGTGAACAGAGAGAGAGAGAGAGAGAGAGAGAGAGAGAGAGAGAGAGAGAGAGAGAGAGAGAGAGAGAGAGAGAGAGAGAGAGAGAGAGAGAGAGAGAGAGAGAGAGAGAGAGAGAGAGAGAGATGCATCAACAAGAAGAGCAGTACACATTTTACACATACTGTGATGAACATCATCAATACAACATCAGCTGATCCAAGTCCTCAACTCAATTAGGCCTTGGTTAAACCTCTGCAGCTAGAGCTGTAACAATAACCACATCACTGCAGGACTGCAGTCACTTGACACTACCACAGCAATGCCATTATAATAAATGAACTGAAAAAGACGCAACTTTGGCCCCTCTGTCTTCTGTCAGTCACCAGTTGCCCTCAGCACTATCTGATTAGTTCCATGTCACGAGTTATAGCCAGGACTGCCACAGACAGCAAAGAGAAAGACTGGAGCTTCTCCGGTAAGCGAGCTGAAGTGTGTGTCCAACGCAACACAGGTTATTATGAACATCACCATATCTTTACTGAAGTTGCAAAAAAGACCCTGGGCCCTATTTAGATGGTCTAAAGCGGACAACGGAGGGCACATAGTCCATGTCGCAAGTGTCATTGCTATTTAGATGCAGACGCAGTTGTCGTTTTCACGCCCTGCGCCCTCGTCGTCTAACTAGCAAATGAACTTACGCTCCTCTGGGTGTGTTGGTCTAAAAATGACGAGTGGTCAGGTGCACTCATGGCACGTTGCTAGTTAGATGACCTAAAAAGCAAAGGCGCCAGTGACCAACAAAAACTTGATCTAAAGCAGGGCTCCAGACTGTGCCTAATTGGTCGCATTTTGCGACCTTTTTTGGAGGCCGTGCGGCCTATTTTTTTAACTAGGAGCACCAGCGCGACTTACAAATCCACTCCTCTCCCCCTTTTCTTTCTTTTTTTTTTTTTTATAATTGCATTTCATGGAGGAGCGGAAGAAAGTGTCTGTGTGTATGTCTGGATGCGCACTGCGAGGGGGGCGCCAGTAACCATAACAACGTGCAGCAGTTAGTAGCCTACCTACAGTGTGTACTGTATGCGGGGTTAGACAGAGAGGGGTCACAGAGCCGGTGTCGAGTAGAAAGTGCTGTGTCGTTTGACCATAAAGTGACGCTATGAAACGAACTATAGATTCGTTTTTCACGAGAAAAATTTATCCAGAAACTCCTGTCGGTCCTGTGCCAGTTTCCCAAACTTCAGATAGTTCAGAGGACGAGTCAGCAATGTCCTGCCCACAGTGCCCCATTGATATTATTTTGCGCGACGGACGCTTCATATAATAACCTAACAAAATACTATTTATGGTGTTATGTCATTGTGTCATTTCTGTCTCTACATGGTCACGCGTTAACATTTATCCTCTGCTCTCTGTATTGTGCACGGTGGAGTTCCGCCACACACACAGGTGAGCACGCTAGAGTGGCTCGGGCCGCATTTTCCTGACCAAACCTGACCCAAACAGACTGCTGTTACACACAGACAAACACGCTGCTCGCACAGCAGCGCAGCACGGCACTCGGTGCTGAGCTTGTGTTGCGTTCAGGCGTTGTCACGTAATTAACCACTTCCAGCACTTAAATAGGTCATAGCACAAAACAGCAGCATGTCAAGTGACTTTTTAATTTTATTATGTTCAATAAAATTGTATGTTCCTAAATCTTGAGACACCTCCTATGTAAGCTAGACAGACATTTCACCTGCTCATTACTGTGCACATGTACTGTATGTACTTAGTCCTAAAGAGCCCTTCTGGTGCCAGTATACATAGAAACATCCCAGCAGGCTGTGCTTTGCAAGCATACAAAAGAGTTTCACGCATGTGAAAATTATTTTTCATGTGTGTGCTTCACCTCTGCTGCTACAACTCTATCCTAGGGGAAACACTGCTGTGTGTGTTTTGTGCAGCAGGTGGGTGTGGTAGTCTACTGGTAAAGCAGAGAGAGCTAAGTAGTGTTGAAGTAGAGTAGAGCAGGGCAGAGAGATGGAGGCAAAATATATTAAACCCGGTGTTAATACAGCGGAACTGGAGAGAGGGGGGAAAAATAAATAGAGGTGGGCATGGCTCAAGTAGGGCACAAAATTATAGAGAGAACGATACAGTGTGAATAAAGATTACATAACATAAAAATAACTGCAGTCTTTGTTATTTGATAGCCACTGAAATTAAACAATTCTTATAGGGCAAGTAAAAACTGACTTCGGGCAAGTGAAAAAAAACCTTAGCGTTGAACCCTGCAGGGTTGTCTGTGTTTATTGCTAAATTATATGTAATGCAGTTAATCTCGACAAAATTATGAACATATTGTGTGGATATAGATAGTGCTCCTAAATTTTGTGCTGGTGCTCCTAAAATTTTCAGTAAGGAGCGCTGGTGCTCCCAGTGGAAAAAGTTAGTCTGGAGCCCTGTAAAGTCAACGGCGCAGTATTTCGCTGTTAAACAAGTTAGTAATATGCGTCTCTAGGCGGGTGCACAACGCATGTACACTCTGCTCAGACACACACGGAGCAGCCACACATATGTAAAAGATAACAAATAAAAATATGATTACAATGTGAAAGGTTATTATTGTGCAAATTAAAATATTTATCAGAAACACGACTTAATGGTCAGTCATTAATCAAAACGATCTAATCGCAGCAATAATGATCATCGTAATCCGGGAGGTCTGCTCGCAGTGGCCAAATATACGGAACTGCGAGCAGACCTCCACAGGCTGATGATGCATAGCCTGTAAAATGAACTTGGGGGGGGGGGTTCAGTATGCTGGAGGAGGAGGAGGAGCATGTCCTACATAACATACATAACATGGCATGTCCTTTTGATAACGATCCTGTGGATGAAGGTGCAGCATTACTGTGCAGAGAACCGCGCATAGATGTTTTAGCATTTCCACACAATTATCTTTTTGAGCTGTACCGTTTCACGTCACAGTCCATCATTTACATACACAACCTAATCCGTCCTTACATTTGCAACATTACCAATCGTAGTCATGCTCTCACATCCCGCAGTGTATTGCGCTGTGTTTCTTTGCAGATGGAAGTTTTTTGTACAATGTCAGAGATGCTGAGCGCTTGAGTAAAGCAACTGTATGCAGGGCAGTCAGAAAAGTGTGCTCATTTTACAGGCATCTGCCTTCTTTCTGTTGGCTGAGTAGAAGTCTGTGTTAGTTTAAATAGGCTTAATTATTTAACAGAACATGATATAGATGAGGAGACATTTATGTGTATGAAAACAGCATTATGTTGGGGATAAAACAACTGCACAGTCAAACAGCCACTTAATATTAACTTTACAATGCAAAACGTGATCAAAATGAGGTACCCCCATGAGATTATGCCGAGGTCTTACCTGTTTGAACAATGTTTTTATATTTCATCCTAAACTGCTGCCAAGTGTGCTTCTCCCCCGCGGGATTGCACCTAAATTAATAGGCTACCATTCAAGCAGTTTTCCCCTGTAATATTATTGTGATTGCAAAGGACTACATTTAAACTTATGCACTTCTTTTTGAAAACGTGTGCAAACTCGCAGTATGAGCGCATTAAGATTTCTAATTCTAGTGGGGTGAAAAACGCAGCCCTCCTCTTCCCCGTTGCCATGGTGACTCGTCGAATCGGGGCTCCATTGATGCTGGCTTTTTGTAGTTGTGGTGCACGCGCTTAACTCCAGGTGAAACTACTCCGAGTTGATTAAACTGATTCAAATCAGCTGTTCTGAAACCGGAAACTCAGAGTCTTCTATCTCAGAGTAGATCAACTCAGAGTTCAGGATTAGACTCAGAGTTTGTTGAACCTGCTATGTGAAACAGAATATATATTCAGACACATTTGAAGAACACGGCCCAAGTAGAGACAGGATAGTCACAGTTTGACAGGCTGACCTGGTTCTTTCTGTGGCTCAGTAGCTGAAGGGATTTTGACTCTAGAATACACTGGCCTGGGATTAGACCTAATGTAGCACCTTCAGTACAATATCTAGCCTTACCTGACCCATATTACACATTAACACCCTGCACATGACCAAAGCCAGTAAGAGACTATCTGCTAACAGCAGGCTGGACTGGTCAATACGTACACTGCACAGTTACTCAGCACTCTATGAACTGGATCTGCCCCGCTGCTGCCTCATGCTGTACTGGACATAATTCCAACCAATATTCAACAAGGATGACTGTCTGCATATTCTCTTAAGTCATCCCTTACAGAATTCTGAACAGCATTGCTATTCTGGATAATAGACTGCCTAGCTCATCCATCAGCACCACACAACAAGACCTGACATGATCCTTTTCCTCTACATGAAGAGGAAAAACTTGTTCCTGGTTTGTAGAGAGACCTTGTTCTGTCTGACGTGAGAGGACAAAGGTGCACTGCATGACACAATTGAGCAGCTAAAATCCAGTCATGCTCTGTGAGGTATATAAATATATTTCATCATCAGATCTCAACCCAGTTGAACACCTATGGGAGATTTTTGACTGATGTCATACAGCACTCTCCACCATAATCATCAAAGCACCAGCTGAGGGGTTATCTCCAGTAGAGCTCCGCAGATCTGGAGGATCAATGCCAAGGTGTAGTGAAGCTGTTGTGGCCTGATAGCTTACTTAAGACACTTTAAGTCGGTTTTCCTTTAATTTGTCTTGCGTCAGTAACTTACTTACTTAGTTCTGATGCTTTGCTGTTTAATTTGTGATCAACACTTTTTAATCAGTTTATATGACATCTGAGCCTCACAGACAAGCCAAGTTGATCATGTGGTTGGAAAGGAAGATGGTGGATTGCCTGTCAGTGTTCTTTCATCATCAGTCCTCTCCACCACACACTCAGCAAATTCCTCAACCATATGTAAAAGACAGTGAACTACACTGAATTTATTCTTGCTTTTATGTACCCATTTTATTTTCTTTAACTTAAGTTTAACTTAACCATGTTGTAGTCACCAGTCAGTCACAACACAAGACGGAATATTAGATACTTCTTCATCTCAATACAATACCCTTCATATGGTCCTACAGTAACTCACAACAAGTGACAGCCCCCTTCAAATGAGAAGAAGGAAACAATGAGTTCACAATCAGGGCATGAAGAATGAATCCGCCATTCCCTCTCATTTCAATTAGTGCATCTAAGATTTAGGATGGCTGGTGGCCTCACTGACCTGCAAGTCATCACACTGGCAAAAGGCCTTCCTGTAAGGATAGTAAGGGACCGTTTTTTCTTTATGAGGGAGGAGGGGGTGATGCAAAAAATGTGGTGGCATGTCAAATCATTTTTAAGCACTGGAGGGTTACTTGTGTTTTTTATCTTGGCTTAGGGAAGGGGCATACACATTTAAATGGTTGCATTCTGTATTTGTTTTACCGCAGATTTTTATAGATTATAGATTTAAAGATTATTTTGAAAGGCATACACCATTTTGAAAGGCATTTGGTCTCGATTAGCTAGGCCTGTTTCTCTGTAGCTTGTGTTGTTTGTCCCTTTGTCTGTTGTTTTCGTTTGGTTGCTGCTGTTTTGTAAAGCGTCCTTGGGTGTTCTGAAAGGCGCTATATAAATCTAAGCTATTATTATTATTATTATATATCATAGTCAGAAACTGTTAAAATATCTTATCTTTGGATTTTCAAACTTCCAAAGGTCTATAGACATACAATGTATAACAAACTCTTTAGTCAGAACAAAACAAAAAAACAAAAAACATATCCAAATCTGAGTTAAAATAGTTATATTTCATCAAAATCACTTTATTCTACATCTCATTCAAAATTTGGCAAAAATAAACAACTTGCACAAACAAACCAGCATGCATGACAAGGGTTGCAACAGTATGAGATTTTCACAATATGATAACCATCTCAGTAAAATATCACAATATCACGGTATTACAGAACTACTGTTTTTATCCATTACAATGACCCTTGAAGAAATGAAAAATTGCTTCTTTTTTTAGCAAACCCTCTACTACTATAGTTTAAAGTTGAAACATTTTTTATTAATGTAAGTACGTCTAAAGAGTTTCCCTTTTATAAGTAACTTAAGATTCTCTGTTCAGTTTCTTTTTTTTTCCAAATCCTTAGAAGAGCAATGTAAACAGTATGATGTGTTTATACCACAGTACACCTTGAAACAGGTATATCACTGCAACTCTGTGCACAATAAGAGTGAAAACCTGAGGCAGTATCAACTCCAGGATTCCATCTTTAGCTGCAAACTTTTAATCCTCAATCATCAAAGGGTATTATAAAAAAAAAAATCTATAGCAAATTTATGGTGTAGGAAGGGTCACACATTTTATGCCTCAAACAGGCTCAATGAAAAATATTTGTAGCCTCTAGGAGGGTCAAAATAAATAATAATAATAATAATAATAATAATAATAATAATAAAATTAAAAAAGGATGTCACATCCCATTCACCCCCCTACTCTGATAAGTAAAAACCGGTCCCTAATCATGGCTTATCATCAGTACAGTGCAGCCTACCAGTGCAGCATCTGACATCCACATCCTCAGTATTTTAATTACAGTACAATATTACAGAAGTGCGTTGTGTGTGTGTGTGTGTGTGTGTGTGTGTGTGTGTGTGTGTGTGTGTGTGTGTGTGTGGCACTTTACAGCGCTCGTCATTATCAAATACAACGCCTAACATTTTGAGAATATAATTTTGATAACCAACATCTTCATCTTCATCCAAAGGCCACAGACAAACAATGGCAACGATTCTTATAAGTTACACCTCGTGGAAGCTGCTGTCGATACGGGATGTAGCTAATGTAGTGCCGAATACAAGCGTAATTTAAGAAAAAAAATGTTAGCTATATCATACTGTCCATTCAATTAGTATTTACTTTTGGATATAACGCCGTCACAACCCGGTGTTATTAACAGAAATGACATGTAAAACAGGCAGATTTTTAGTGTTACCTATTGCTGATCTTCCGCATAAAAAATAAAGTCACACAAACTAGTGGTGACTACAACAGCTGCTAATAACTGTTAGCGAAAGAAGCTTACCTGTGTCGTCCAGGTGCTGTTCCTCTGACTGTGGGGAGGAATGCCTGCTTTCACTCTGTATACGGATAACGTTAGCCTCCGTGTATCTTTGATGAATTTAAATGTCTCACATTGTGCCTAGCCACGCCACATGGCCTGACAGCTTGGCTTGGCCGTACAGTCCAATGAGAGAAGAGGCAGGGCTCTCGGATCCAGCCAGTGATGGAGTAATTCGTTGAACGCCCGGTAGTCACAGAGAGAGAGAGAGACAAATAATGAGTCAGGGTTACTGGAGTTCAAACTGATTCTCATCTCGCCCCCACAGTCTGCCCCACCGCCCCGCCCCACAGGACGAGTTTTTTTCTAAGGTTGGCGACGGCACGGCCCGCCCTACTCTCCCTCGGATTGGCCAGTACTTGTTTAGTTCGTTGGTTGGATTGGCTAATTTAGGCATCAGGGTTTAAGAATGCCACAATAAGCCAATCAAAAGCCGCTTAAGGCAAAAACGGTGGTCTCCCAGTCAAACAAAATCTACCCGCAAGCCACAGCTGCATCAGACGACAGATGACGTGAATAGTGGCTTGTAGATGAATTGGAAGTGCGGCGGCCGCCACGTGACACCATTTAAATCAAATCAAAATGTAACTGTGTAGCTCTCAAGGGCTATTCCTTTGCATAATGTGTATTATATAATGTATATTCTAAAACTTTAAAGGTGTATTCTTTTGGAAAGCATCCTACTTGTAATTCTCGGGTGTCATGATGATATCGAGAAACATTGCACGGAAGCAATAATCAGGTAGAAACTTCATACTTTCCGTCTTGCGATGTGGGCGTCAATCTAGTAAGAGCCACCACCGCGTCCATGAAGCTGTATGGGCACGGCGTTGCACTGGGACAACTACTCACATCAGCATGCTAATGTTAATAAGGTTAAGTAACTGTTCTTTATTGAGGGTGTGACTGTTTTTTGTCTTATTTTGCTTTGTTTTGTTTGGGCGCTTTTTGTTTTACCCTTTAAGAAGCCACAAATATTTTCCCAAAGCTTAGGTGACTTAGAGTTATAGGATTTTTTTTAAACCTACCCTTTGATGTTTGAAAAGTTAAAATATTGGAGTTGAAGATGAAATCTTGGAGTTGAAAGAAGCTTGTCTTGCATGCTGGTTAGTTCGTGCAAGTGGTTTATTTTTGGCCAAAATTTAAATGCCATAAAGTGATTTTGATGAAATATCACTGCACATGATGTGTCCATGGACCGTTGGAAATTTGAAAACCCAATGATAATTTCTGTTTTACAGTTTCTGGCTGTGATAAATTAGGCCTATGTAATTTTGGCCACTAAAACATGACTTCTGGAAGGCATGTTTTCTTTGGTATAATAAAAACACAATACAACCATTTAAATTAAGCCCATCACCTGAGCCAGAATGAAAAAATATAGGCTACATACTTCCCCAGTGCTTATTAAATTATTTGACATGTTAAATGATTGGAATACACTGTTGGGAAAAATTAATAAGCTTTCTGTACAAAATTTGGTGCCATCCCTCCAAATGTTGACAAGATATTCAATGTTGTACTTAAGTAAAGTCCTGTAACATACTACATTTGATTATTTTTTGATGACTTTTCTAACAGATGTTTTAACTGGTCAGTAAAGCTGAAAAATGCTGGAAATACACTCTGCCAAAAGAAGATGTTACACCTAATTCTGTGACCCATCACAATCAGTGACCCAGCCCCTTTAGCCTGGCCCTAACTAAACAACAACTTACAAAAGTAACTAATTTAATGGAGTCTGGTACACGGTCAGAGCCTCTGGTTTTACCATGCATTCCAGCACAGCAAAAAGATGCAAAGGAACAGAGGGAATATTATATTCTTCATATAAGCTTTTACCAAAAGGGGTATATTCAGATATTACCTCTTTGTAATCACCAACATTTTAAGTAATTATAATTTATTTCATATTGTTTCTCAGTAACTGTAACAGATTAATTTCTTTTATAATGTAATTAAGTAACTCCCTTACATGTAACTAGTTTCTCCCCAACACTGAGCAAAACCACTGTGAAACTACCAAGTCAATTGGACTATCATCATTCAATATATTGTCAGAAAATGCCCTCTCCTTACCTGTTAAGCTATCTGATGTCTCAGAAATCTGATTTCTCTATATCTCCTCATACAGATATAATTCTGCCACTTTACAATCCACTCTTCGGTGATTCTGCACGTGAGCTGTGAAGTTATTTTATATTAAATGTACCATTAAAACAAAGTTCTATGAAACAATATGGGCTATAAATTCATTTGTTTTAAACAATACATTTCCATAAAGCAAAGTATTTCTATAGTATTTTAAATTCAAATTTAATACATTAATACATTATTTCATACAATATTAATAAATTTAATTTGTACACCAATGTGTTTGTCAGTCTATAAATAACATAGGGCTGTTTCTGTGGACCCGTCTGTCTGTTTCAGTATTGATCACAGGGTCAGTGTGCTCTGTTAAAGCTTATCTGGATACTACAGTAGGTCAGTAGGGAAGAAAAACTTCCCTGAGAACATCATGCTATCTGAAATTATGAACTCCAGTAACCCCAAGAAGTCACACGAGCTCTCCAGGTTATGTCATCATTTGGGACCCGCCTTTTAATCACCCTATCTCCGAACAGCACCCTCCCTTCTCTTGTGATTGGATGAAGCCTCATACCCTGCTTTGTGATTGGCCGACTGACATGTCATTCAGAATACTGTGGTGTGCCAGTCGCTTGTGCCGATGATGCTCTTTATGTCCACGTTAAGATATGTTCATGTATGATGTCATGTTATGTTCATGTATGAAGTTATGAAATGTTCATGTATGAACATGACAAAGATTCACAGCCTGCTTTGTGAGGCTGAGAAGAAAAGGCAGAGAAATGTTTCAGAGTTTATGATGTAGGCTCAAAGTGTTCAATATAATATATAATATAATATAATTGCGGATTGATGTGAACATAAAGCACATCTTTATTGTGTGTTCTGCATCATCAGTTACACTGGTTGCTTCAAAAATAGTTTTATTTATTACAGTAAGAACATATTTATAACAGAGCAGAAGTCAGAAAAAAGGCAAGTTTACTACAATGTAATAATACATACATATTCCAAAATGTAATGCAGAGTATTGAGTTTGGGTGTTATGGAAAATTGGATTGAATTGAATTTCCCCTTAGGGGGATTAATATACATATACATATATATATATATATATATATATGTATTGCTGTTATGAATTTTTGACGGCAATAATCCTAATGACAGCACTATGACATAATAAGGGTTATTTGACTTGACTTGACTAAGGCTGATCAGGACTTACATAAGCAGTGTACTGACAGATTGTATTATAAGTATGTCAGACTTTAACATTGTAAATTCTGATCTTGCAGCTCCTGCCTGTGGATCCAGGTCTGCTGGTCCTGGCAGTGTTTGATGGTGTTTTAGAGGGGTTCCTCTTCTGCTGGACCTCCGCTGGGAACTGGCTATGGATGGGAGCTTTTATACCATGCACTGTCATTTGGGCTTCAGCGCCACCGGACTCAGCCACCTCCCTCCTGCTCAGCTCAGCCTCGCCTTTAGATGCAAAAAAGAGAGGTGCAATTTGTAATGGCTGTTATAGATTAAAACGTTCTCCTTTACTGGCATATTAAACAAAGTTTAGGTTCCAATTTGTAGGTGTCTGAGTGGGGATTTTTGGGGGAACTATGTCCATCCATCCATCCATCTTTTTTTATCCCCTTATCGGGGGCCAGGTTGCAGGGGCAGCAGGCTGAACAAAGCCTCAAGTCGTTCCTCTTCCCAGCACTTCCCAGAACACCTCTAAGGAGAGGTGCCCAGGAGACATCCTGATCAGATGCCTAAACCACCTAAACTGGCTCTTTTTGATGTAATTGAATTTCTTTGCTTGGGATAGTAACTCCCACCCAACTCAGAGGGGGCAATCCACCGTTTTCCAGCAGAGAACCATGGCCTCAGACTTGGAGGTGCTGACTCTCAACCCGACTGCTTCACACTCAGCTGCAAACTGCCCCTGTATGTGCCTAAGGTCATGGTATGATGAAGCAAACAAAACTGTTTTATCTGCCATGAGCAGCAAGGCAATTCTTAAGTCCCCAAACCGGATCTCTTCCTCCCTCCGGCTGCGCCTTCAGATCCTGTCCGTGAATGTCACAAACAGAATCTGTAACAAGGGACAACCCTGAAGGAGGCCAACGTCCACTGAAAACATGTTTGACTTAACGCCGAGTATACGGACATAGCTCTCACTTTGGATGTACAGGGACCAGATGGCTCATATCAATGACCCTGGTACCCTGTATTCCCACAGTACAGCACATAAGACTCCCTGGGGGATGCGGTTGTAAGCTATCTCCAAGTTCACAAAACTCATGTAGACTGGATCGGCAAACTCCTACAACCCCTCCAGCAGCCCTGCAAGAGTAACGAGCTGGTCCACTGTTCCATGGCCAGGAGTAGTTACTGTTGTTGTAAGAAATGGAACAATGAGATTAAATAAAGGTAGAAAAAACTGACAGCACTCACTTATAAGTTTAACACTTTAAATTTAACATAACTGCACAGCAGCAGACAGCAGCAGACAAACAGACGCGTTTCTAATGCAACGTAACGCGTCCATTTTTCCACTTACAAGTGAGTGCTGTCAGTTGTTTTTTTTTTACCTTTTTCACTCTTTGAGTGAGCACGCCAAGTCTGATGATTAAATAAATGTGAAATTTTGCCCGGATGCATCTAAGCCAACATAATTTTCTTTGTTAACAGATTTCAATGAAAGTTGGAGGGAAATTAGGGCACAAGTCATTCATTTTCATGCAGATGTGAATGCAGGGGAGAACCAAGGACTGATTTTAAATACTTTTCTCATTAATTGCTGCACTTGAATAAAAAGTCCAGCACATAAACCCATTGTTGCCTATCCCTTTTGTATTTTGATGCAAATAAAGATACAGTATATAAATGGTAAATGTCTACATTTGTATCCAAAGCATTTTACAAGGATTTTGCTGCTCACTCACCCATTCACACACCAATGGCTACCACACAAGGTGCTGGCCAGACCATCAATCGCTATCTGAGGTTCAGTATATTGCCAAGGAACACTTCAACATGTGGACAGAAAGAGGTGGAGATCGAACCACCGACACTGTGATGAGTCAACAACCCACTCCTCCTCTTGAACCATAACCGTCCCTCATCTAGAAACAGATTTAACATTCCTCTTGCTTAGTTTGCACATTGCAACAGTACAGTATCTCCTTGTACACAATGAAATGAGAGGAACATAATCAATCTAATCTTTACTCATACAACTGTTTAACATCTGTAATAAACTCTTTGACCCAGTCAGTGCAGTTATCATAAGTGTACTGAAACCTTGTGCCAGGTTTGTCTGGTTTCTCAATAAGCAGATGGTATGATACTGATCACTGTGTCTGAGCCTGATCTGGCAGCTGCTCTGATTGAGAAACTGTTCCCTGAAGAGCTGATAGAGACTACAGCCACATATTGGGTAACATCCCTCCCTCCATCTGTCCTTCACTGATCCAACCACTGCAACAGTGTTCATACTGGACAGAGAGGTTGGGTATTCTGATAAAGTGATATTCTGTGGACATACTGTCCTTAACACAGAAGACTATGCCAAGTCATTCGATGAATTACAGAAGGGGTCAGGTGGTTGACCTGAAGGCCTTTTTCCTTTTTTTTTCCACATGTCCACTCACCTGACTTGTAAACAGAGGCCTCAGAGATTCTGGCGATACATGCCATGACATGCTACCATCCAAAAATTAAGCCTGAGAGGTCTCATGGCTGCAAGGAATACAATGCACTATGATACAGGGTCTCAGTTCACATGGATATGAATTCAATCTCTTAACCTTTGATCCATTAAAAGTCTGAGAAGGTCTAAGAATCTGAAGGATTCTTAACCACACTAATTCTGTTAATTTATGGAAGATATATGCAGAATCTGATGCTTTACAGAGATAGTGAACATACTCAGTAGAACATCCCAGTAGAACATTGTTAATATTATATGCATACCCTCAGCAGAGGATTCTCACATTTTAGGTACTCAATTTTTTTCTTTGCTTAAAACCAACTGTTGCCTCTCTACCTCTTTTAACCATAAGAATCAAATATGATTTAAGGCCTGAAAAAAAGCTTAGACAGCTCATAAATTATATTTGACTTTGCTCCATAACATAGCAAAAAAATAGCATATATTGTAATAACTTGCCTATAGACAAAAACTGTCTCATACTTGACAAATACAACATGCAAATGTTATAAGCATAAACCTTTGACATTTTACATTGCATAAATTAAACTAGCAGCTAGCAGAGTTTTTCTCTACATAAAAAACAGCATAAATCACACACAGGACTTAAAATGCTATTTTGTGGGGGCTTTATTGTCTTCACAATTTATTGTTTCTTATCCATGAAATAAATGTAAATAAAAGCTTTGTTTCAAAAGAGGGAATTGGTTTTCAGCTTACACAAATAGAGTGCCCCAGGGATGAGTCTTAAAACCCATAAATGAGTTAGCATTTTACCACTCCTGGTTCCCTAGTCTCAAAGTCAATGTTTTTTTCGAATGGGTTTTTGGTTAGATGTCGGAAATAAGGTCTGTGGTTAATCCAAGCTGAAGAGACTTTCGCATTTTGTTTTACACCATAAAAAGTCAGTAAATAACCCACTGTGAATGTTGAAGCTTTTATATGTCTTAAAAACGGTGGTTCCTAACAAGTGGCTGAATGAAATTTCATAACCATAAGAATCTTCTTCTTGAACTTGTTCCATTCAGGATTCTTGGAACCTCGGTGCTATCTAATGAACCAGCCTGTGTTTCCACCAGTTTTGATCAGAACCATTTTAATCGAGGATGTGTTATCAACAGAGTGCATTGCACAATGGAAGTAAACAGTAGTAACAAGACGGCAGATTGCACTGGCTACCTGTTAGTTTTTGTTCTGTTATTATACATATTCGTTCTTATCCAAAAATAAACCTGGACGAACTATTAATGGGACAACTGCATGCTCTGTTATTTAATATTCTTTATACCCTCAAGACAAACGAGACACCGGAAGCAATTATATCTTTAGATGCCCACAAAGCTTTTGACCGTATAGAATATGAACATCTTTATTCAGCTTTGGAAGCCTTTGGATTTGGCCCTTCATTCATCACCTGGATAAATGTGCGATACTCTGCACCACAGGTAGCTGTCTATACAAACAAAACAATATCCTGATATTTCTCCTTACACAGGGGGACTCGGCAGGGCTGTCCTTTGAGTCCCTTCCTCTTCGATATTGCAATAGAGCCCTTAGCCATCTCCCTCAGGACCAACACCAGTATGATAGGCATATGCAGAGGAGGACAGATAAACTGGCTTTGTATGCAGATGACCTTATACTTTATCTTACAGCAGAGCCACATACTCCTATCCCCAGCATTTTAGATACAATCTCAAACTTTGGTGATATCTCAGGATATAAGATCAATTTTACAAAGAGCCGACTCTTCCCAATTAATCAAGCAGCTTTAGACTTAAATTATGATGTATACCCTTTTAAGGTTGTTTGTGATTCTTTCACTTATCTTGGTGTGTGTGCGACTCGGGAATACAAGGACTTGTTTAAATTTAACTTTAAAGCAGCTCTAGAGAAAGCTAAACAGGATCTGACTCGGTGGTCAAATTTACCCCTATCCTTAGCAGGTAGGATCAATTCTATTAAAATGGTAATCCTGCCTAGATTTTTATATCTCTTCCAAACAGTGCCAGTTTTCATTCCAAAATCTTTTTTAAGGATTTAAATAGACATATTTCTTCATATGTCTGGAACAAAACAACCCCCCGAACACGTAAAGCCTTTCTAGAACTGCACAAGAGAGACAGAGGTCTTGCTTTACCCAATTTTCTTTTTTATTATTGGGCTACTAATAGCCACAAAATAACCTTTTGGGTGTCTACATTTAAAACAAAGGAAGCACTTCGCACATCTATAAAAACAAGACAGGTGCGTTGGAGAAAAAAGACCAAAAAGTAGCAAAAGGACTCCCGCACACTGTCCAACTTGCAATAAATCATTTATTTGCGACGTTTCGGTACTAGACCTTCATCAGGCAAACCGTTTTATGTTCATGAGAAGCCATCTTAAATAGGGAGTGGTCGTTTCTCCACAGCCAATCCCATTCCCATGCGTAAACACAGAGGGACACAATCATCATCGGGTAATTTAACCACACAGCACAAAGTGACAACAAATTCACACAAAAAACGCTTTGTGTGACATCAGTCTAATGTAATACCCACATGTCCAGAAGAGAGTCAACATAATATAGTGAATCGATTATAAATAAATCAGTATTTCAAAATATTTTTTTAGCAGATAGGTTTACATTATAAGTTAAAAACAGACAAATTTAATAAACACATCTCCATATCTAGTACAAAAGGGCACATCTATCATCAAAAATACATATAATAACAATGATCCAAAGTTCATTTTGTTCATTTTGAACTACACACACTTACAATGACAATAAATGACAATGCAAAAAAGTCATACAGATTCCGACACATTATGGCTGTGCCTAATTTCTAAAAAATGTAAAATCTGCAAAAGTTTTGGTCATGACCAAGATTTTTTAATCAGTAGGGGCTCAGAAAATTGCAGCAAAAATGCATACATATATAAATGGAGTTAATTGTTTAACTTAAAGGAGCAGGACCGCGCCTCAACCACTCCTCTAATCACCTGACTAACGTATATATATACCAGCTCAGCGCTACCACAGGCCTGTCAGATCTCTTGAACACTGGCAACCCTACATTTCTCAGCAGCGTGTTTTTTCGTGTACTCACCAAGATGGATCATGTGCTGCAAGTCAACCCGTCCGGATCCGACTCCGAAGACTTGTACGACTCCCTGTTTGAGCCAGGTGATCCTCTCACTCCCAGGGGAGCCGGCCGCGCTCCATGGTCCACATCCCTCGGTCTCGCCGTGGTTCTCCGTTGGGCTCCATCAACAAGATCGCCCCGACTCCTACTGGATCTCAGGCCTCCTCTCCTCCGTCCGCGCGGGTGGGAAATCGACGCCGCGTCCACAACCGTGGGAGCCAGCGGCGGTCTCCTCCTCCTCCTTCCCGCAACGGTGCAGTGACTAATCGACCTCGCCGCTCCCGCGGTGGTCCGTCACGCTCCACTTGGCCATCTCCACCATCTCCACGTCCACAACAAGAGCCCGACATAACGTCACGGCGCCTCCACCACTCCAGCCGGAGCAGCCTCTCTCATTCATCCCCCCAGCCGGGGGTCAGGTCGTATCACCCCCTGTGCCTGCTTCCTCAGACACAGATATGTCACGCGCAATATCTGCCTTCTTCTCCTCCCTGTCTCGCAGGCCTTCACTCTCACCCTGTGCACACACGTCCTCCATCCCCACATCCCTTCCCTCTACCCTTCCCTCCAACTATCCTGTTCCGGCTGGCATCGCAGCCCAGGAGCCCCGTCCTGCAGCACAAGGGGCTCCTCCGGCGGGTGTTTCACTGCCTTCGACTCTCTTTCCGACGTGTCTGTCCTTACCCCTTCCCAGAAAGCAAATAAACACATTTAGCTTTTCCCCAATAGTCAGATTATTCGGTGCATGTATACCCTTTAATCTGGTTCTTTCAGGTTTTGCTATTTACTCCCACTCCACTACATTTTAGAGGGAAATATCGTACCTTCCACTCCACTACATTAACCTGACAGCTTCTGTTTCCTTTCAGATAAAGATTTTACATAAAATAATATATTTTCATATTCGCAGTGTTTAAATTGTCACTTTCATTTTATCATATGTTATGCACCTCGTGCGACAAGTTTATATACAATACACTCATATATTGCACTTTGCGGTACTTTTACTACAAATTTACCCAAAGTATTAAATAAATAAATATTTTTCTGCTATATTTTTATAGCTACCATGTCCACCTTGCTGCAAGCAGCCGGCCGACCGCAGCAGCCAAATCAGGGGACGTACCGGAGGGTCTTCGATTCAGAAATATACTGCAGCATTTTGCAGCTCGTTCCTCCCTCTCGTGCAACTTATGCGGCGCCCCTTCTCACCCAGCCTCTGCATGCACTATCATGGCTCCTCCACCTCCATAGGTTTCGGCGAGTATTACGGGGGAAAGTGGTTCACTGCTGCTTAGCCGTCTGAGTTCGAATCCCTCGACGCACAGTCACGCTCTCCCTCGTCTGCTCCGTACGAGCTGTATCCTGTGATCATCGCCACTCTAATTCGGGGGCACAAATGGTCAAAAAATGCATCACTATCCACCCTGTCAACACAGCAGTAGTAGATACCATCAATAAAGGCCGTTCCCCGGCCATCATGCCATTCACCCGCAGACTCACTCTCATCTCCGCTCAGCATCAATTCATCCTCCATGCGTATCACATTCCCGGTCACCACAACGCCATCGCTGACTCACCTTCCCGCTTCCAGAAATCCAGGTGCTTGGCTCCAGACTCGGATGTCCATCCCGCACCAATCCCACCATTTTCAGCGACCATATTCTATTAAGTCCTCATCTGGCAAATCTGACTCACACCTTCCAAGAAGCCATCCTTAACAGTTTAGCACCAAACACGCTATCCGATTACCTCATCGGCGGGAATTCTTTCAAGAATTACCACACCACTTATCATCTACCGTTTCCCTCTCTGGACGCCATGTCCACTGCAACTTCATCACACACTGTCATACTGTAACAAAGATCCGGGCCTTTAGTATACAAACATATCTGGTCGGTATCAATTTATTCCATAAATTATCCACCGGCCTCCCATGTCAGTCAATCTCTCACTGTCACGTCACCATATTAATCAAAGGCTTACGAAAGCACGAACCGGCACCAACAGCCAGACGCCTTCCTCTCACCTCCAGTCTGCTCCGCCACTGCATACGCACTCTGCGCTCTGGTTACATTTCTTCCACAGTCGACTTAACACTGGAATCAATGTTTCTGCTCGCTTTCTTCGGATTCTGAGGTGCTCTGAATTTGCTCCAACATCATCTGTCTGCGATCCTTCCCGTCATCCCAGTCTACCCGACATCACCTCTCACACTTCCAACTCGCTCATATTCACACTCTGCTGGAGTAAAACTGATAAGTTGAGAGCATCCTTTCTCATCTACATCTTTCGCCTCAACTCCTTTCTCAGCCCGCACGAGCCACTGACTAGATACATCCACACCCGGTATTCCGGCCACGGCTCACCACAAGATCCCCTCTTCCTCACCAAAACAGGGAGGATGGCCACCCGTTTCTGGTTCCAGAAACATTTCCATAATATCCTCCATCTCTCCGAAATCACCAGATCATTACTCCTGCCATTCGTTCCATATCTGCACTGCCTCCTCAGCTGCCAGATCAGGAATTTCAGACCAAGTCATCCAGGTCCTCGGCCGCCGGTCTTCACAAGCATATCAAACCTACATCCACGATAACCTCAATGATCTCCATCTAGCACACGACAAGTCTCACTTAACCAGACTCTTTTGGGGGCTTCCTAAACAGCATGGGCTCACCAGGACAGGAGACGGAACCCCCACACTGAGTCTCTCCGCCCACGTCAACACCTCACCCAGTCCGACCCTCCGATGACGTCATCTCCATCCCGTTCACTCATCTGCCAATCTGCACTTCCCTTCGGATGACGTCATCTCTATTCTGTTCACTCATCTGCAAATCTGCACTCCCCTTCGGATGACATCATCTCCATTCCGTTCACTCATCTGCAAATCTGCACTTCCCTTCGGATGACATCATCTCCATCCCGTTCACTCACCTGAAAATCTGCACTCCCCTTCGGATGACGTCATCTCCATTCCGCTCACTCACCTGCAAATCTGCACTCCCCCTTCGATGACGTCATCTCCATTCCGTCCATTCATCTGCAAATCTGCACTCCCACATTCATCACCAACCAATTCATTACCATTTCTCTGACAATCACATCTTCATTAAATCTTTAAAACTGCATTTCGTTGTGGTGTGGTCCTTGCTAGTGAAATGGATATAATCAGCAGGTCACATTGTTGGATGAACCTGGTGATATATGTCCATATTCATACATATCCAGAACTGACTGGAGCTGGATAAAAGAGCCCCCAAAAAAAAGTTTTCCTTTCAAGCAAAAGGGACATCAAGATCCATGTTTCAACACAGCATTCAGTATATGAGCACAAAAATATATTTAGGGGCAACTCATCGTTCAAACCCTTGGGAGCCAATGTTTGGAGGGTGTGAATCCAGTAAGCCTCACGTTGCTTTAGTAGCTTGTCGTGGTCACCTCCCCTAGGTGGCAGGTTTACCTGTTCAATGCCACAGAAACGTAAAGAGGAGATATCATGGTGAGCATCATTAAAATGCACAGCCACGGGATAATCCTGGTAATTTCTACGTATAGAGCTTTTATGTTCACTCATCCTCTGTTTAAGTTCCCTAGTTGTTTTTCCCACGTAAGCAAGACCACAAGGACAGCGTATCAGATAAATCACGTGCGTGGATGCACAAGTGATCACTCTGTTGATGGAAAATAATTTGCCTGTGTGGGGATGGACAAAATGGCTTGTTTTCATTGTGTTGTTACACTGCACGCAGCTACCGCAACGGTAGTTGCCACTGGGGAGGGGGTGCAAACGTGTCTGCGTTACTTGACTGGTTTTCATTTTATCATCAAAGTTGGCGCAGACCAGATGATCCCTTATATTTCTCCCCCTTTTATTTACAAAGAGAGGAGGATCCTTGAACAAGGAAGCAAGTTCCAGATCAGACTTTAGAATATGCCAGTGTTTTTGAAAAACAGATCTTATTGCGGCGGAGTGGGCAGAGTACTGAGTGGTACACATAACAGAGAATTTCTTTTGTTTTTTAGCGCTCTTTTTTAGCAGCTCGGGGCGCATCTTTTTGAGAGCCAATTCATATGCTTGATTAATCCACAAGGATGGGTACCCTTGCTGCGTAAATCTGTTCTTCATATCCGCTGCCTTATCAATGAAGTCCTCTGTGGAATGACAGATTCTTCTCAATCGGAAAAACTGACTGATAGGAAAACCCTTCTTTAGGGGCGTGGGATGACAACTGGTGGCCAACAATAAGGTGTTTTTATCTGTGTCCTTACGATAGATGGTTGTTATGAGAACGCCACTGTTTTTAGTAACCCACATATCTAAAAAACTGACTTTTTCATCACTGTAGTTTGATGTGAAATGTAAATTACTAAAACTGTTTAGCAAAGTAATAATATCCGCCAGTTCATCAGGATTTCCATTGTATACACAAAAGATGTCATCAATAAACCTGTACCATTTTATAATCTTGAGCAAATGTGTGTTTTTGTCCGGATTGAAGATGAAAGACTTTTTTAAGACCAGGTGTCTACATTTAGAATGGGGGATGGCCCTATGTGGTCCCTAATGGAAGACCTCTCATGTCAACCGATGTCTCCAGTGGCACTAGTGTGTGCTCCTCTTCCTCTGCGCAAATATTATTTCACAAATAACCTGATTGTAAAAGGCTCACTGAAGGATATGGACGCAGTTTAGACTTCACTTTCAACACAAAGATGCCATTGCACTAGGGGTGTCCCCGACTAAGAATTTTCATAGTTGAATCTGATGTGACAGATTTTTCCTTTAGCCGACTAATCGTCAAATCATGTTGTTTTCTCCCTCATTAATTAATGAGCTCATTTGCGTCAGTTTCCGCTCCAGAGAAAAGAGCTAAAACACCCAAATAAACAAATTTAATTCTTCAGTTGGCATAATAAGATAATAGTAAAAAAAGTAAAAGGGTTATCATTTTATCTTTATCTTTATTCCTTTCACTTCATCAAGGTATGATGCTCTGAGCGCAGAGCGCTGCAGCCTCATCCATGTCTTTAACAGGAGTTGTTTCTGACTCGTCAGAACTTGCCATTTCATTCACAATAAACATCCAAAAACATCATCACAAGGTTTAGAAACAGTTTTCCTTCTTTTCGACTTCAAGTTACTTCATTAATCAACTCAGGTTCATACAAGTTCATCTACACGGACCGTGCGTCACCGCTCTCAATTGTTTTGCCACGTCGGACAAAAAATAGCCAAATAAATAACCAGAGTCTATCAAGAAAACAATCAGCAGTGAAATTCGTTTCAAGACACTTAAGGTAAACGAATAATCCTTCTCCAAAGTGTGTGTTTATGCGCTCCGCCACCGTAAATCACCGTGGCACCGCTGCTGTGCACCGCTCCCTCAGGGAATGGGTCAAATGCGGAGAACAAATTTCACACTCAGGTGTGTGACAGTCAGGTGGACTTTAACTTTAACTTTAAATCACCGTAGGCCTCGATGCTGCTCTGGTGGTCCTGCAGCGCACTCACTCACCTCAGCTATTTTTGGATCGAGCAACTGGGTGATTTATTCATGCGTAGTAATGATTATGCCTACTGATTAAACGCACACGTCATTTTCAATTTTTTTATTAGCAGAAATTAGGCTGATGTTTGTATCAAATAGGCTATATATCATGAAATACTAGAAAACAAAGACATTCTATGTCAAATCAAGATGTTCAGCAGCAGTGAGCACCCCCATATAGTCAGAATGGCACGGTCTTGTTTCATAACCACATTTTGCGACGATTCGACGGCAAGACTGGCAGTCGAATCAGACTTCTCCGAATCGAATCATCGAATTATCGACTATTTGGGGTCACCCCTACATTGCACACATGCCTATTATTTCAAATCCCTTGTTTCCTCCTTCACTCATAGACTCAGCGTTTCGTATATGGTTTCAGACGAATTTGAAATGTGTAGGTGATCTCTTTCATAATAATGTGTTTGCCTCCTTTGAGCATTTAGTGTCAATATACAATATCCCTAGGCTACATCGCTTCAGGTATCTCCAAATCCGAGATTTCACTAGCTGGAACTTCTCCTCTTTTCCATCTCCCCGACCTTTTGATGGTATTGGAAAATGCCTTGATATTAAACCATATCTAAGAGGACATATTTCTAGACTGTATGACATTATTCAAGACAAGGGGAAACCCCCTCTCGACCGCCTAAAGGGTTCCTGGGAGGAAGAATTCGGATATGAGATATCTGATGAGTCCTGGCACTCTGCAATTACGACGATTCACTCTTCCTCCCTTTGTATTCACCATGGCCTAATACAGTTTAAAATCTTTCACCGTCTACACTTACCCAGAGCTCGTGACCATAGGTGAGGGTTGGAACGTAGATCAACTGGTAAATCAAGAGCTTCACTTTCTGGCTAAGCTCCCTTTTCACCGCAATGGACCGGTTAAGCGCCCGCATCACTACTAGAAATAGACCCACCAAACTGTATCCAAATGTAGACCCAACATGTGTGGGATGCCATCAGGCACCTGCCACGCTTTTCCACATGTTTTGGTCATGCCCAGCACTGGCATTATTCTAGACCTCCATTTTTAAAACATTCTCTCATATGTGTGGAAAAGTTATTAACCCGGATCCCATTACTGGCATTTTTGGAACTGCCCCAGAAAGAGTAACATTTCCAAATTCTGAGTCAGAGGCTATAGCCTTCTCTTCCCTCCTAGCTCGATGCCTCATCCTTCTCAGGTGGAAGGCGACTACACCTCCATCTCACACACATTGGGTTAAGAGTGTTATGTCCCACTAAGCTGGAGAAGTTTAAGTTTACCATACGTGGCTCCACTCAGAAATTCTTTACGATGTGGCAACCACTCCTGGATTCCTTTGAGAAAGAATTCCCCTCTAGCAATTTAGGATAGCTCCTGACCCCCCACTCCTACCTGAGACCTTTTAAATTACTTTATATTTTATGGGACACATTTTTAAAAATGTATTTATTTGTTTATTTTTTATCTTTATTCATTTATTATTATTATTATTATTATTTTATTTATGTATTTATTTTAATTAATTAATTTTCTCCTTTTACTGTGTGTGTGCGTGTGTGTGTGTGTGTGTGTGTGTGTGTGTGTGTGTGTGTGTGTGTGTGTTAATATGTAATACTGTAACAGTAATACTGAAGGTCATGCCATTATAGTCTGTATTGTGTTTATTGTGGTCTTTTGTTATGGAAACTCCATATAAAAATAACAGATGTCTGGTATAAACATGCTGTTTTTCCAAACCTGATAGAAGGACATCAGGAAAAATGCTGACTCGTGATAATCAAGGTCCAAATAAAACCTATTTAAAGAAGTTAGTGGTCGTCAAGCCCTAGTCATTCTGGCGTGGCTGGTTACCTTCTGAGAAAATCGACAGACTGGCTCCATGGTCCAGTATGTCCCACAGCTCCTTTAAGGACTGCTGTGACTCCTCTGATGACAGATGAGACATGGACAGACTTGAGTTGGGCTGCAGCCCCACATCCATGGAGCTCTGTGATTGGCTGAGCTTGTTCTCTTTGTTCTTGGAGCTCTTCAGAAAAAAGAGCAGTAGAATAAGTTAATTTTCAGATGTTGCACTTAGAGGGTGTTGAAAAGTCTGGACTCACAGAGACAGCAAAATGTAAACGGATAAATGAAAAGTACAGTTTCTGTATCTTGTATACTTTAAAGTACATTATAAATATGTGTATTTTAGAAATATGTATATTTTAGAATGAACTCATGCAGTTTTGCAGATATCCATTCAATATGAGGGGTGACTTGGGCAGCTGAGCTGCTATTGCGTATCAATATGAGCAATATTTACTGTGCTGTTACCTCAGGCCTGTCTGTGATTTTGAACCCTTGGCACCAGGGGTTGGCAGCCACTTTTGTGGCAGAATCTGGGCTGTTTTTTCCAAGTAGAAGTTGTTCATCAAAAGTGCCAGCCCTCTGCCTCAGTGCATACTGTAGCTCCTGAGGGCACAAAAAAAAAGCAAAATGAGTGGACCATAGTCCCACACTGCTCTCTGGAGGGAGCACAGAGAAGTACACAACACGAGGACGTTTCACAAAAAGAAGATATACTTTATTAATCCCTGAGGGGAAATTCCTTTTTCCCACCCTGTTTTCATATAAACAAAGGCCCAAAATACACACACATGCAAAAACAGGACCTATATATGCATTAAATAGAGAGATGTTGGAGTGAGGGGGCTGCCGATGGATAGGCGTGTTCAGTGCTTTGCTGAAGGGCACTTTGGCACCTCTCGAGCTACCAGTCCACACTCTATATGGGGACTTGAACCGGTCACCCTCCAGTTCCCAAGCCAAGTCCCTACAGACTGAACTACTGCTGCCTCTGAGCTCTTTCACACAGTGTTCTCAGTAGCTGTATTTTGTTTATTCGATCTAAGTGTGTTTCCCCATGACACATGGTCACCAGCTACTTTTTTTTTCACCCACCGGTGTTGAGCTCCATCTGGGTCTGGGTAAACATGTTTCTTTGAAAGGCAACATCTCTCCCACAGGAATGACTGCAATTCCATTAAGAATGCTTCCATTTCTGAATGGGACTGTCAGTTTTGAAAAAGAATAGTTCATCATTTTGTTAAACTTTCACTAATTTTGCGAGTGAGATGACACACGATTGATAAGAGTCTCATGTCTGGAAGCAGGGGGCCACAGCTAACCTGGCTCTGTCAGAAGTCCACCTCCCAATAGTAACACCAAAGCTCACAGATGATCATGTTGCATTGTATTTGTTTTAAGGTGCGTTCACACCGGACCTGTTTTTTTTTCGCTGTCGCTCGGTTCGCCCCTTTGATATCGCTTCATCGCTCAGTTGCAATCGCTCGTCAATGTGGCAGAAATCAACAGACTTGCTTTTTTGCTTTGATGACGTCATTGAAGCAATCGGGGGGTGCTTGACTGTCATGACATGTCAGCTTCATAAAAAGTTAAAAAGTATAGCTGAAATTAAAAGCAACAACAGATGTAAAAACACACAGAGACAATACATATGTCTGAGCGTTTATACCTCCGACTGCGGCAGCAGCCGAAAATTATACATTTTGATACAAACAGGTAGCTATACATATTGCAAAACTCTGTCAAAGTACACCAAAGCATGCATTTTCGTTTCCAAATATTTATTTCAAAACGAAGCCATTCATACGGTCAATAAAAAAACATTTTGTTATTAATAAAAAACGAATGTACAGTGACCGCACAGCCGTGTGTCTGCGTGCGTGCTTGCGTGTGTGTGTGTGTACGTGTGTGTGTGTATGTGTGTTAGTATATCAGAGAGGAGGAATATCAATTTAAAAAAAAGTTTCCACTAATTATTTCGGTGTTTATTTCTTTTATTCTTAAGGTTTTTCATGAAAATGCGTAATATATAAAAACATTATTATAGACCAAATGTTAATCTAATTTATTATTGTAGAATGTATTTAGCAAATCACCACTTTCAACTGGAGACACGGCGCAGGAGCGCAGCAGCAGCAAAAAAAAGAAAGAAAGAAAGGAAGGCATTATAAAAAAGCGACAAATAGTGTTAATTAATTGACATGATACATTGGAGAGGTTGTCAGTCCTATTTTACACTGTAGTCTGTAATATTTTTTTTATTTTATCATAACATCTCGGAAATTACTCAAATGCATTCATTGTGTGCTTCTGAACACACGGGCAGCATAAACAATAAAGTTACATATGACGGTCTGGCAGATCGTTGCGGTGCTTGGAGGCAGCTGACAGTGACAGTTTTTTCAGCAGCCGTTTTTCTTCCTACCAATAACCTATGGTTGAGGCAGCTCCAGCTCCAACTCCGCTCACATGCTCTGACTCAGGCACCAGGGCGTCTGAGCTGGTGCTGTCCGTGGTGCTTTACACTAGGCTCGCCAGGATTACAGCGCTCCTCCAAGCGCCGCAGTCCCGCCGGCTGGCGCGGTCACTGTTGAGATTACATTCATTTTCTATTATTAACAAAATGTTTTTTATTAAACGTATGTATGGTTTTGTTTTCAAATAAGTATTTGGAAAGGAAAATGTATGCCTTGGTGTACTTTGACAGAGTTTTGCAATATGTAGCTATATAGCCTACCTGTATGTATCAAAATGTATAATTGCGGTGGGAGGTATAAATGCTCAGAGGTGTAGTGAGTTTCATTTTTGTAACTTAAAGGCTCTAGGACAAGTGCACTTACATTGATCACTTCCATGAAATAAAACAAGAAATTGGAGAAGATTGAAAAAATTGTTAAAATTAAATTAGGGGACTGATCACAGATGTATTGTCTCTGTGTGTTTTTACATCTATTGTTGCTTTTAATGTGCAGCTATACTTTTAATGAAGCTGACATGTCATGACATGTCGCTGTCGCTCAGAGCCCAAGCGATTTTTCTCCCGGGCGAATTACGCTCAATCGCCCGTTTGCATTGACTTTGTATGTAATGGAGTTAATTGTTTAACTTAGGTTCAGGAGCAGGACCACGCCTCAACCACTCCTCTAATCACCTGACTAACGTATATATATGCCAGCTCAGCCCTACCACAGGCCTCTCAGATCTCTCGAACACTGGCGACCCGACGTTTCTCAGCAGTGTGTTTTTCGTGTACTCACCAAGATGGATCATGTGCTGCAAGACAACCCGTCCGGGTCCGACTCCAAAGACTCATACGACCCCCTGTTTGAGCCAGGTGATCCTCTGACTCCGTATCAGCAGTCTGCCGGTAGCCGACACTCCCAGGGGAGCTAGCCGCGCTCCGTGGTCCACATCCCTTGGTCTCGCCGTGGTTCTCCGTTGGGCTCCACCAACGAGATCGCCCCGACTCCTACTGGATCTCAGGCCTCCTCTCCTCCGTCCGCGCGGGTGGGAAATCGACGCCGCGTCCACAACCGTGGGAGCCAGCGGCGGTCTCCTCCTCCTCCTTCCCGCAGCGGTGCAGCGACTAACCGACCTCGCCGCTCCCGCGGCGCTCCGTCACGCTCCACTCGGCCATCTCCACGTTCACAACAAGAGCCGACATCAGGGATTGGACCATCGCCCGGCTCCAGCGGTTCCTGACAACAAGTCCAGGCTGTTCCAGCTCTACTCAGCCGCCATCCGGGCTCCCGAGGCCGCAGCTCCTTCTCCCACGCCGGCCACACTTCCGGGTCGCCCTCCGAGGCCTTCTCCCGCCAGCGTCACCGTCGTTGACGTCACGGCGCCTCCACCACTCCAGCTGGAGCGACCTCTCTCATTCATCCCCCCAGCCGGGGGTCAGGTCGTATCACCCCCTGTGCCTGCTCCCTCCGAAGCAGATATGTCACGCGCAATATCTGCCTTCTTCTCCTCCCTGTCTCGCAGGCCTCCACTCTCACCCCGTGCACACACATCCTTCATCCCCACATCTCTTTCCCCTACCCCTCCTTCCAACTATCCTGTTCCGGCTGGCATCGCAGCCAGGAGCCCTGTCCTGCAGCACAAGGGGCTCCTCTGGCGGGTGTTTCACTGCCTTCGACTCTCTTTCCGACGTGTCTGGCCAACACTTCAATCCACACAGCAACGTTAGAAGGACATAACAACAGTTACGTAGTTGTGTGCGGTATCTTTGGTAACTTATGTGAGAAAAATATCACTGAATTTATGTGTGGGAAAAGTCGCCAGCTGTACCGAGCCTTCAGGGATTTTCAGCCCGCCTAAGAGCGTCTATCACCGGGGAGGACTGTCCCGCAGCTCCGCCGGCACGCCCCCCCTAACACTACACGTTTCACATAATTTTGAAGGAATAAACAGAATTTGAATTATTCATTTACCTGTTTCTGGTAACGGCTCCCCGGAGACGTGAGCCTCAGCCGAGTCAGCCTCCTTGTTTTTGAAAAAACGTCTTATATCCATGATCTTTCGTGTTGTTGCTAAAACGTCTCCCTCCAGCGCGCCAACGGTTTAGATACCGGAAGAGCCTGGTGACGCGAGGCTATCAGCCAATAAAACACGGATGCTTCACGCAACCCCTCTCTCTGATTAACCAGTCTCTACGTCATCCTGTGTTGCATTCACTGAAAATGGAAAACTACAACTTCTTTAGTGGCTCGTTAATGTACAGTTATCATTATTTCTTCTGAAGTGGAATTATCCGGGGCGTAAGAAAAAACGTTCGGGGCTAAAGCCCCGGATGCCCAGGCCAGGCGACGCCACTGTTCGCAGTGTTGAAATTGTCACTTTCATTTTACCACATGTTATGCACCTCGTGCGACAAGTTTATATACAATACACTCTATGCACTTTGCGGTACTTTTACTACAAATCTACCCAAAGTATAAAATAAATAAATAAAAATGAATAAATAAATCCCACCAAGCCTCTGCATGCACTATCATGGCTCCTCCACCTCCGTAGGTTTAGCCCTCTTAGTTCGAAGAGTCACGTTCTCCCTCGTCTGCTCCGTACGAGCTGTATTCCGTGATCACCGCCACTCTAATTTGGGGGCACAAATGGTAAAAAAAATAAAATAAAATAAAAATAAAAATGAAAAAATGCATCACTATTCACCCCGTCGACACAGCAGCAGTAGATACCATCAATAAAGGCCGTTCCCCGGCCATCGTGTCATTCACCCGCAGACTCACTCTCATCTCCGCTCAACATCAATTCATCCTCCACGCGTATCACATTCCCGGTCACCACAACGCCATCGCTGACTCACCTTCCCGCTTCATTTTCCAGAAATCCAGGTGCTTGGCTCCAGACTCGGATGTCCATCCCGCACCAACCCCACCATTTTCAGCGACCATATTCTATTAAATCCTCATCTGGCAAATCTCACTCGCACCTTCCAAGAAGCCATACATAACAGTTTAGCACCAAACACGCTATCTGATTACCTCACTGGTGGGAATTCTTCAAGAATTACCACACCACTTATCATCTACCATTTCCCTCTCTGGACGCCATGTCCACGTGCAACTCACACCTCCAGTCTGCTCCGCCACTGCATACGCACCCTGCGCTCCGGTTACATTTCTCCCACAGTCGACTTAACACCGGAATCAATGTTTCTGCTTGCTTTCTTCGGATCCTGAGGTGCTCTGAACTCAACATTATCTGTCTACGATCCTTCCCGTCATACCAGTCTACCTGACATCACCTCTCACACTACCACTCGCTCATATTCACACTCCGCCGGAGTAAAACTGATCAGTTAAGAGCGTCCTTTCTCATCTACCTTTCGCCTCAACTGCTTTCTCAGCCCGTACGAGCCACTGACCAGATACGTACATCCACGCCCGGTATTCCGCCCACGCCTCACCACAAGATCCCCTCTTCCTCACCGAAACAGGGAGGAGGGCACCCGTTTCTGGTTCCAGAAACACTTCCATAATATCTTCCGTCTCTCCGAAATCTCACCAGATCATTACTCCTGCCATTCGTTCCATGTCTGCACTGCCTCCTCAGCTGCCAGATCAGGAATTTCAGACCAAGCCATCCAGGTCCTCGGCCGCCGGTCTTCACAAGCATATCAAACCTACATCCACGATAGCCTCAATGATCTCCGTCTAGCACACGACAAAGTCTCACTTAACCAGACTCCAGACTCTTTTGGGGGCTTCCTAAACAGCATGGGCTCACCAGGACAGGAGACGGAACCCCCACACTGAGTCTCTCCGCCCACATCAACACCTCACCCAGTCCGACCCTCCAACGACGTCATCTCCATCCTGTTCACTCACCTGCAATCTGCACTCCCCCTTCAATGACGTCATCTCCATTCCATCCATTCATCTGGAAATCTGCACTCCCTCATTCATCACCACCCAATTCATTACCATTTCTCTGACAATCACATCTTCATTAAATCTTTAAAACTGCATTTTGTTGTGGTGTGGTCCTTGCTAGTGAAATGGAGTTAATTGTTTAACTTAGGTTCAGGAGCAGGACCATGCCTCAACCACTCCTCTAATCACCTGACTAACGTATATATATGCCAGCTCAGCCCTACCACAGGCCTCTCAGATCTCTCGAACCCACCCTCCCTCCCCTTCTGTTCCTCCCTCTTGTCAATCTACCATGTACCTCTCCTAATCTCATTCCAGGCATCGACTGGGGGGGCTTCCTAAACAGCATGGGCTCACCAGGACAGGAGACGGAACCCCCACACTGAGTCTCTCCGCCCACATCAACACCTCACCCAGTCCGACCCTCCAACGACGCCATCTCCATCCCGTTCACTCATCTGCAAATCTGCACTTCCCTTCGGATGACGTCATCTCCATCCTGTTCACTCACCTGCAATCTGCACTCCCCCTTCGATGATGTCATCTCCATCCCGCTCACTCACCTGCAAATCTGCACTCTCCCTTCAATGACGTCATCTCCATTCCATCCATTCATCTGGAAATCTGCACTCCCTCATTCATCACCACCCAATTCATTACCATTTCTCTGACAATCAAATCTTCATTAAATCTTTAAAACTGCATTTTGTTGTGGTGTGGTCCTTGCTAGTGAAATCTCCTCTCTAGCGAAAAAAAAAAAACAGGTCTGGTGTGAACGCAATTACGCAATTCTTACAGCGCTCCTCCAAGCGCTGCAGTCCCGCCGGCTGGCGCGGTCACTGTTGAGATTACATTCGTTTTCTATTATTAACAAAATGTTTTTTTATTAAACGTATGAATGGTTTTGTTTTCAAATAAATATTTGGAAACGAAAATGTATGCCTTGGTGTACTTTGACAGAGTTTTGCAATATGTATAGCCTACCTGTATGTATCAAAATGTATAATTGCGGTCGGAGGTGATAAATGCTCAGAGGTGTAGTGAGCACCCCCCGGAAGCCAATCAGCGTTGAGCTGCAAGGGACAGGACCCAGCGAAATACCGCTCCAGATGAGATTTCTCATCTCAAGCGACGGGCGAAAAAACGCTCTGTCGCTCAGAGCCCGAGCGATTTTTCTCCCGGGCGAATATAGGTAGGCCTATATATAGCTACCTGTTTGTATCAAAATGTATAATTTTCGGCTGCTGCCGCAGTCGGAGGTATAAACGCTCAGACATATGTATTGTCTCTGTGTGTCTATTGTTGCTTTTAATTTCAGCTATACTTTTTAACTTTTTATGAAGCTGACATGTCATGACAGTCAAGCACCCACCGATTGCTTCAATGACGTCATCAAAGCGAAAAAGCAAGTCTGTTGATTTCTGCCACATTGACGAGCGATTGCAACTGAGCGATGAAGCGATATCAAAGGGGCGAACCGAGCGACAGCGAAAGAGTAACTTTAATTTGTACTTAAGTACAGTACTTGAGTGAATGTACTTAGTTGTATTCCACCAGACATGAATTTTTTTTTTCATTAAGTGATGTAGGCACAAAACAAGTAAAAGACACAACAGGGACAACATTATGTGTAAGACAAGACAGGTGTAGAAAACAATTTACACAAAAGACAACCACAGGCATATTGGCATATTGATACAATGAATGTTTGCGGCGTTGGATGCCATTTTTTGTTTGTGTGTGTGTTCATGAAGTTGATGAAGCAGTAAAAAGGGGAAATGAGGAACAGAGGAACAGGCGAAAGGGAAAGAGTCAAGGGTATAAATGTCATGACCTGTTGAATTTCCATCCATATCAGGCTCCACAACACCCCCTGAATCTGGGTTATCCCTGGCTTATTAACCATAATCCCCATATTAGTCCAGGGGCCAAGGAGCTCATTTTCACAAATTGGTATCACTTAAAGGGACCAAACAATTTTGGTATTTTTGACTTCCTCTATGTCTCTAGTTTACATTTTGGTATGATAGACCTGCCTATGTTGTAGCTTAATAACATTATTTGGATGATCTTTGGGTCCTCTCCAAAATTGAAAATAGTCAAAATTGAGGCATCTCCAAAAGGGACAGTGTCTGCCTTATCACAGGAATCTCGGGAAATAATTATCAGAATGTAACCAAATTTGGACTGAATGTTCACACACAGATTTCATCAGTACCTTGCTCCTTTTAAAAAAATGTATACACCTAAACACACATGAATTACAGGCGGATATGGAATAAGGAATAAAAAATCCAAAAGGCATGTATATATGTGTTTGCCATTATTAATGTAAATAAGCCAATCACACCAAAATTGCATTTATATGTGCCAAAGAATGTCATCTTATCATAAAAGTAGATTATTAGATTATTCACCTCACCATCTGATGTCACCAGCCCCTGGCAGGTAGCTAGTGCAGCCAGAACTTCAAACAGATTGATTTCACAACGTGGTAGGCCCCTATCACCCACGGGGACCAAACGAATTTGGCATTTTTATCACTCTACAGGTCTCTAGTTTATATTTTGGTATGATAGCCCTGCCTATCTAGTAGCTTAATTATAGTTATCACTCTGTAAACAAACTTACACCCGTGTAGGCAAAACACTACAAATAGGGCGAAAAATTAACTAACAGATATCCCCATGTAACTTGCCCAGTTGATCACTCATATTAAGACAAGTATTTTTTGTATTACAAATTTTCTGAAATATTTTTTCAAATATGCACCATGGAGGGGAATTTTTTTTTTTAATTTTTAAACACAAAACAACAACAGCAACAACAACAACAAAATACAAGGACAAGACACAAACAAGTCTAAAGATAGACAACGCATAGCACACAGTTTACAAAACCAAGGCATTAAAACATACATCTTCACAAAAACACACAAAAAACAGAAACCACCATCAACAGGACAAACAGCAGCCTAAAGACTTAATGGTCAAATTGAGAACAAAGATAAATTGGCTTCCTGTTGTAGTTTTTAAGGAGATTAGGTTTCAAGGGGGAAAATAATAATAACAATAATAAATAGCAAAAAAGATAAACAGACAAAAATAAACAAAAATAAACAAAGGCCTTCCATCACCACAATTTCTGTTGTTAAGACCAGCCTTCACTCAAACTCAAAATTTCCCACCCACGTTCAAAAATTACACACTGTTCTTTGTTTCTATTAATATCTTTTTCTATAGTCCACTGAAATTTAAAAAACATTTTGAAATGCTCAATTTTTATCTGTTTTTTTTTTGTGGCTTTAAATATAAAGGCTTTTCCCATCATAGTGATGATGTTATTCAAGTCTTTTCCTTCTATTTCATCCCTTAAATCACCAAACATAATAGTCAGAGGGCAGTTGTAGAACCTTGGCCTATAAACAGAAATCCATTGACCTACTCTGATCCAAAAAAGTGCAACTTCCTTACAATACCAAAATAAATGAAGATCTGACTCCTCTTCCTCTTCACAAAATCTGCATAAGTCACATTGTTGGATGCCCCATTTTTTTAGTCTTTTTTTGGTGGGCAAATAACAATAAATTATTTTTAACTGTATAATCCTAATAGAAATATCAAAAATGGTTGTATAAATGTTTGTAAAAACTTTTTTCTGTGGAATACATAAATCAAAGAGATCCTCCCATTTTGAACATACCGCAAATGGTGCCACTGCAAATTTTTTTTTGTACATACAGAAATGATATATTTTTTTATTTATCTTCCACTTATTTACCTATGTTCTATCCTTGATAGCAGGGCAACATACTAGTCGTTCATAATTAGGCTACAAACCAGAAATACTAGAAAAATCATTTAACTCATCAACTAGTGCAGTAAAAGTTGTTATATTTGGTTGTATTTGGATTTGAATTTACATCATCCGCATACATTGAAACTTTTGATTCTAAAGTAAATATTCTCAAACCTCCAATATTACTATTTGCTCTCACTTTTTGGGCTAAAATTTCTATAGCTAGAATAAATAAGTACGCCGAAAGCGGACAACCCTATTTCAGTCCTCTTTGTAACTTAATTGTTTCTGAAAAAAATCAGTTATTTAGGACTTTACAGTTAGGGATACTATAAATTACTTTAATCCAGTTAATCCAAGAGGGTCCAAAATTAAAATATTCTAAACATTTATAAATTAAATCCAAATGTACTTTATCAAAAGCTTTCTCAAAATCGACAGAAAAGATCAAGGCAGGAATATTTTTCTGGTCATAATATTCAATTACTTCAATTACTTGTCTAATATTATTGGTCATCGATCTACCTTGCAGGAATCCACATTGATCTGGGTGTATGATATTTGGTAATACTCTTTTTAGTCTATTTGCAAGTCATTTGGCCAATATCTTTGTATCATTACATTGCAAAGTTATTGGCCTCCAATTCTGCAATATAGTTGGATCCTTGTACTGTCCATTTGGATCGTGTTTTAACAGCAAGGAAATTAACCCTTGCTGTTGAGTTTCTGACAGTTTTTTCGTACTGTATGACCAGTTGAAAGTATTAAGCAGAGGTATTTTAATGGATTCATAAAAAGTTTGATAAAAATCTACAGGGATGCCATCAGCTCCTGGACTGTTTCCCTTTTCAAAAGAGCTTATGGCTTCCTGTCACTCTTGTTGCATAATGAGACCCTCACAAGATTCCTTCTCCTCTAAAGTTAACTTGACATTATTTTCAGTAGGACCGATGTGCTGAAGTATTACCTCCATTGGGGGGCTTTGGAATGAAAAAAGTATTTGTGTTGTTCCATCAAAATTTCTTTTGGTTCCTCAATTGCTGAATTTTATTTCCTATTATGAGCTTCATTATATTTTTCTTGACCGCATTTTTATGCTGCATATTTCAAAAATACTTTGTGATCTCTCTCCTTTTTTGACCCATTTTCTTCTATTACCCAGGTAAGTTATATTAGCTTTCTCTGCATATAGTCGTTCTAGTTCCTTTGTCTTATGCTCCAGATTGACGTTTAGTTGGCCTACTTCTAACTCATTCATATTATTATCAATTTGTTGTGTTAATGATTCTATTTCAGCTATTAATGCTTTTTCCTTCTCCAATCGATTTTTGGCTTTTCTAGAACTAAACTGTATACAGTGACCCCTTAGCGTGCATTTCAAAGCCATCCCATATAACCAAAGGGGCAGCAGTGCCATTATTTATTTGGAAAAAATTATTTATAAATCCTTTTGTTTTTTCTATAAAATCCTTATCTTTCAGCAACTGCTGATTCAGCTTCCAATATCCGGGTCCTTTGTGAAATGCTGTTGTACAGATAGTCAAGGATATAAAATGGTGATCAGACTTAAATCTCTCTTTAATTTCAACTTTTTTAATTAATGGTACCAAAGAAAAAGAGGTTAAAAATAATCTATTCTGTTCGCCTGATTTCCTTGTCTCCATGTATATCTTGTTTGTTTAGGATTCAGCAGCCTCCATATATCTATTAAATCCAATGAGGACATAATATCAGAAATAGCATTGAATGATTTGGCATGGTAATTCCTATTTTGTGCGCCTTTTCTATCTAAATCCACATCTAAAACAGTATTATAGTCACCAACCATTATCAGCCTCTTATCGCGTAGCTCTTTTTCTTGTAATGTATTAATACTGGACTGGACAATATGGGGATATTTGCATCTTGAAAGCCGGACTTCAAATGTGGATAGACAGGGAGAAACACAGGCAAGCCTAAGACGTGGTAATATACGATATTCCTCACTATATGAAGTGACTGATAACAAGATCTGTATAATGGGTTGTGTAGTGTAAGATTGTGTGACTAATCAGGTAAAGGTTTTTACATTGCATACATTGATTAAGAGCAAAAGAAGTTCATGTAATAATCAGATAAATACTTTATTCTGTAGAAGTTGATTAAGTTCAATGATTAAGTTTGGAGGCGTTCATGTAACCATGTAAGGTAAATCACTGTTGTAACCACACACATGATAAGAACACATCATACCTTGTACGGTTTAAAGCACACACACACATAAGACACTATGCACCACCTGAAAGTGTAACAATAGACACACACACACTCTAAAGTTGTATTGCATGAAGTCAAAGGGGATCATATAGCGAAGGTCCCCAAGTTTCATATGTTTTTAAAAAATAAAGTGAAACCAGGCCGAAAGCTAATGGTGGGAAAGTTTGGGAATGATGAGGTCATGTCTGAGCGGCATTTGCTTCCAATAGATTTGGACTAAGACGATGAGGGCTAAAAAAGAAAAGTCTGCCACCAATAGAAACTGGCCTGGGTAGGAAGAACTAAAGGGAAAGGGCGGAGATTCTCTCGAACCTCCACCAGCATAAAAGCGCAGACAGAAATTCTTCAGTTTTGCTCCGGAGCCTGACTCATTGAGTTGTATGTGTTGAAGCTTGTGAACACATTAAACTCGGTTGCACCTGACTCCATTGATCTCCAGTGTTGTCTTTGAATACCAGCCTGCTGAACCTAAGACATTACAGCCTATCCCGAGAACGAGTTGAAGTGAAGCAGAGGAGAGGGTCGGGAGCCATCTGGCCCGCATCTAGGACCCCACCTTTTACACCTCAGTTGTAAAGAAATTCGTCAGGTTTTTATTTTGTAGACAATTAATTTGTATTTATAGCATGATGGGATGACAGCACAATGATGTGTGGTATCATTGGAAAGCTCTGCTCCTGTGCTTTCATGTGATATGCGTGGCGTTTCTGTGCGATGCTGCATTCGCGAGTAATCCATCCAAGAGTAATGTGTGTGCAGAGCTGTATGAAAGCTCTGTTATACATAATTTTAGTGTAACTTTATCATTTTTTTTCACTGTGAAAACATTGGACTACCGACAAGTGCTATGATTCCGCTGTTTCACGTGATATGCGTGGCTTCTCGCTATGATGCACGGTCGCGGAGAAAATCCACAGAGAAGAACAGGTGTGAATTTGGACGCACTATGTGTCGTTCGGGTCCATAGGGTTACAGTAAGAGGGAGAATCTTATCATACTCCACACACAAGAAAAAGAAAGACAACCAACAGGAAACACACTTAGAACAAAAGATTAATGACCTAGAGAACATTAACACAATAAATTCCACAGTACAAATCCAAAATGATCTACAGAAACACAGGCTACAACTGAATGAACACTTGAACAAAAAAACAAAAACAAAACTAAATTCGAAAACGAAAACTTTGCATACAGTAATAAATCTGTAAAATACCTGACCAACCAACTCAAATGAACCAAAGAAAAGACAACAATTAAAATGATTATGAACTCAGCAGGGAAGCTTGTAGGCTACATACACCTCGGGAAATAAGCAAGACTTTTCAAGATTTTGACACCAATTTATACTCATCAATACAGAAATCAAACCAAACATAGACACCTTCCTACGTAATATTCATGTGCCACAGCTCACAGAAGACCAAGCTAATACTCTGGATCAACCATTTACAATTACAGAACTCTACAACGCACTCAAACTCATGCCCAACAATAAATCACCAGCACCTGATGCCTTCCCTGCTGAGTTCTATAAACACTTTTGGAATATTTAAGCCCCCATTTTTAACAAATTAACAGACATGAACACTGCTACAATCATTCTCTTACTAAAACCTGACAAAGACCCACCAAACTATTGCCCCGTCTCTCCTCAACACAGATATAAAAACCATCAACAAAGCCCTAGTACTACGAATTGAAACAGTCACTCCATCTATCATCCACTCAGACCAAACTGGCTTTACAAAACGAAGACACTCATCAAATAACCTACACAGACTTGTTAACCTAATCCATTACTCATCACACACAAACCCACCAACAGCCATAGCTGGACGCAGAAAAGGCATTTGAGAAGGTAAATTGTGAATTTTTATTTTTGACACTAAAGTAATTTGGTTTTGGTGAATCATTTATCCACTGGGTAAGGCTATTGTATAGGGATGCACCGAATATTCGGTAACCGAATATTGCAAAAAAAACACACATTCGGTATTCGGTGGAATAAGTTAAAAGCAAGGCCGCATAATAGCGGCGTGTTTTGATAACGCAATCAAACAGCGTGCTGTGACGGGCGGAGTAAAATGTCGGTAGTGTGGCGATCTGTCCGTCAAGCACTCGCATTTGCGACTAAAAATAGTTTTGAGCGAGCAAAATAGGCTTAAATCATTCAGCACGCTGTGTGAGTACAGATTTCAACCGTCAGCAGAAATGATAGACGAATCCCACCGGTTGAACGGGGGTCACAGACACAGACAGTAATGTATTCCTGTCAAATACGGCGGCCATCGGCTTACCGGCGACGGAGAAGTCGGCTCCAATAATATCCTCTTCTTGGCGTTATGACTGCCCAGTAGTACCTGAACAGCCGAGCCAGCCGAACACAGGTATGTGGCGTGTCAGAGGAGAAACGAGCCGTTCACATTTCTGTCATTGTGGCAGGTAACGGCCCACAAACCTCACCGCACTTTAGGGACTGTTCTTTACTTATGAAGGGACTGTTCTTTACTTATGAAGGGACTGTTCTTTACTTATGAAGGGACTGTCAGGGGAGGAGGGTTGCTGGTTTATTTTTATTCTATTTTTTTATTTCAATCCCCCTATGTTAATCACTTATTGATGCTGTTTTTGAAGTATGAATAAGTCAATAAGTAATTTATTCCATTGAAATATCATTGATGTATTATAGAAAAGTGATTTATCTTTTTATAAATGACAAAAGGCACATCTGTCTCATTTTCACTGTGGTATCCTTATACTACTCAGAATCGTGATATTTTCATTGGTATTGTACAGTGGGTCCCAATTTTGGTACACTAATCTGGAGGGGGTTCATCTGCAAAAACTAATGAAAAACTAAACAACAATATATTCGGTACTCGGTATTCAGCCCAGCGTTTAATATTATTCGGCTTCGGCTTCGGCCCCAAAATTTCATTTCGGTGCATCCCTAATTGTTTACATCACCAATGGCCAGTATCACCACTAACGGAATAATATCACAATGTTTCACTTTGCACAGGGGCACTAGGCAAGGATGCCCACTCTCCATCTTTGTTCGTAATATTTATCGAACCTCTCACAGCCAGTGCATCCGCCACCACATTATAACATTCATCTTATGTACTGGGACAGGCAACAACCCCAACCCCATTCCTCGCATAAGGATCCTATCCCCAGTATTAGTTTTCTCTGAAAATGGCAAAACAGATTCCACAACATAAGAATTAACAGCAGTGGTACCTCTCAAGATCTTAATGGGAATTTTAGTATCACTACCAGCCTGTGTTACAAACAGGGGTGAAAGTAAGCCGGTACGGTCCAGTACTGCGTACCACTAAAAGATTCAGCAACGGTACGCAGTACCAGGAAGATGGGAGAGCGGCTGCCTGCTATAAAGCCCTCATTCAGAACCAGTCACGCCCGCACTCTGGGTCAGAAAAGAGATCCGCTAGCAATATGCAGTCTTGGAAACTACTTTTGTCTGTTTAAAGTTCCTTTAAACTCATTCTGAATTGTTTCTGAACTGTCCATGCTGTGTTTTAGTTCATGCCGGACGGAGCCTTAGCCGGCTCTTGCCCTTGTTCTCTCCCTGCTTCTCTCCCCCACGGTGCGCACGGATGCGCGCCCGCCATGGCCGTGCTGCTCTTGCCGGTTTTATGCACAGGCTCGGCTCCTTTCAAAATCTCCATGCGAAGTACTCCTCCGGGGTTTTTAGGACCTACTGTTTTGCGGAATTTTGCACAGCAGCGACCGGATCTTTGCTCTCAAACCACAAAAAAATGTGATGGCACAACAGTCTCCTTCAGTACATTATTCTATGCTTTCTTTTGATTTTCACATTGGCTAGTCATCCTGTTTAATTTGTCTTCTGATTAAATCAGAACCGCTGAAACAAGTTGTAGGAAGCCTCTGCAAGTAACTGGTTGCTGGCAGACACTCTGTGCTGCAATAAAATGGTTAATCAGCAGTGTTGCACTGTAGAGCCGATGCGCTGCTGGTTCTGCTGGCCTGAATGGAATATAATGTCTACTGTTGTGTACAGCCTTTATAGACTGAGCTGAGTAGTGATGCGCGGCTCGACCCGTAACCAACAGGAACCGCAAATGGACCTCTGGGTCGGGCAGCAGTGATCACCTGTTAAAATGCTGTGTAAATGAAATTTTAATAATATTATTAAAATCTATAAATCTATAATCTATTACTGTCATGGCATCTGAAGGTGCTGATGCGTTGAGCAGGTGACAGTCCGCGGTCGTTTTCAAAACACACTTGTGTCACGCACTCCAAAAGAAACTCAATGAAACTTTAAACAATAATTTGTTGTACAAAACAGGGGAAACAAACGTTGACAAAAACGGTTCCATAATTCATATTAAATTCAAAAGATAACGAAAAAACAGCTACAAGTTAGAGGGAATAGTGATAAAGTGGTAAAACCTGGCATTGATCCACAGCCTCAGACGGATGCGCTCAAGCTGCCGTGCGCACAAGCTCTGTTTGTAGGCGATACATTTTTAACAATGCAATTTAAAAGTTTAGATTTTTATTGATAACCTACATTTACCAACAACAAAAAGACTACATTTAGCACCAAAAAATATGTAAAAATAAATAAATAAATAAATAATAATAATAATTTAAAAAAAAAAAGTACATAAAAAAACGAATATCAAATACCAAATTTTCATAACGAATACCTACCCATAGAAACGAATATTCGAATATCCGAATATTTGGGTACAGCCCTACCTTCGAGAGAGCACGGTGGTCTCCTCTCCGCCTAGCCTTTGAAACGTGTACCACAAGTGTAATGTCTTTATGTTCGTTGCAAAGTGTCCCAATTATAATCAGTGGGAGAATAAACAGTTGTGTTTCGTACTATTTTGTTCAATTTCAACAAACAGAATAGCTCGAAAAAGAGACTGCTTCTCAGCTAACGACCGGAGATTTCACTCAGCAGTATGTAAGTGCGCATGCGCGTCTACTTCCGAAACACAGCGGTTCCTATGGGGATCACTGCGTTTGATTTATTGCACTGGGATGTTTTCCACAACTGGTGCACAGACGTCAAGAGACGCCGCCTGCGCCGGGACAGGACGAACAATAAATTACACCAACGAAATTCCATGCCGGTAGAAACCTCAGGAAGAACAACTGAGGAGGGATCCCTCTTGCAGGACGGACAGACGTGCAATAGATGTTGTACAGAACAGATCAGCATAATAAATTAACAGTAATCTGTATGACACAATGAGACACAGAGACAGAGACAGAGACAGAGACAGAGAGAGAGACAGAGAGAGAGAGATGCAGGACATCCTCGGTAATGACAGTAGTTTACAACAACAATCATGAAAGTAATAATATTGTCGTTATAGTTCTGGCTACTGTGGTACAATATGTTGAAAGTATATATTAGTATCTGATAGTATACATGTATGATAATAATCATATGTTTATAATAACAGTAGAAGTATGACTAATGACTAATGATGGCAGCAGCAGGAAGCATCTGGCAGGACCACGGCAGCAGCACAACCACACACGACACACTATCCAGGCACCGCTGCAATATGAGTTAACCTGAGCGACTGGTTAACCCTTTTTTTCCCACTTCCTAAAATGCTGGCGATAGGCTTCCGGGACTAAGGCATATGCCTTTAGTACAGCAGCCTTGACTGACTTATAAGCTAGATTGTCATTACTTAACCCTTTGGGCCCTAGGTCTTTTTTGGGGTATTTTTACTGCCTTTACTTTTAAGCTCATATCACAGACATAAAGGCTACATACACATGCTATATCTTGCTTTTTTCAGGACAATCTGGGCCTGTATTTTATATTCATTTTTATATCAATGAAAAAAACAAACAAATCTGTGTCACTAAATTCTTACATTTTTACATGTATCTCACCATAGCAATTTGGAAGTTGACATATTCTGCCATATATGAAGAGGGGAGACTCTCTGGAATCTGGCAATATAAGAACCATGATGGTGGGACATTCTGTCACTTCACAGTTGTCCAAAACATGTGGTTTGTGCCAGGCGGACATAATTGCCAGTATTTTTTCATTATTGCAAGAAATTCCATTGACTCATTCACAATTCAAAAATGTGTTTTATCTGAAAGAAACATGCAATATTTACATCTAAGATAATAGAAAAATAGTCAAACAAGTGCAATGATGTCCTCCAAGATAATATTTCCCACCCCTTTCTCAACTAACTGCAGCTTAAGCATAGCCTTCATACTGTCCTTATGTTTATCACTAAGATCACTCAAATCAATTTCATACTCTTCTGCAATTTTCATCAGCTGATCCTTTGTGTAACGATCCAAAAAACTCTTACTTGGGGCAGCAACAAATTCCTCTATCCCTGCCAGCCTACAGTAAACACTGTCTTAAGCCCAGCAAAAGAGAACAGAACAACAGATCCACACACACAGTGCTGCCCAGGCCAACTAAGTTTAAGTTTATTTACTTTATTAATCCCCCAAGGGGAAATTCAATGTTTTCACTCTTGCTTGTCAATTACACACAGGTCGGAAAGACACATGCACAAACAGCGCAAAGTGGAGAGATGTCAGAGTGAGGGGCTGCCTTTTGGTCAGGCGCCCCGAGTGCTTGGGGGGTTCGATGCCTTGCTCAAGGGCACCTTGGCAGTACCCAGGAGCTGAAGTGGCACCAGCCACCAGTCCATGCTCCAAATTTGGTCCAAACGGGGACTTGAACAGGCGACCCTCTGGTTCCCAACCCAAGTCCCTATGGACTGAGCTACTGCTGCCCCAACTAGTGCACAAAAGAGATACTACTAGTGTCCCCCGAAGTTAATGAAGTTTCCCTCTATCTAGACTGCCTATCCCAAACTAACCTAATCTCACTGAACCTTAGTCTTCATGCAGATTAGTAGTGGGATATTTAAACACTCAAACCAGTAGCCTGGCAAAGCCCCCAGCCGAGCTGGTTACCCACCCAACAGCTACGGATGTGTGCCCGAGACAACTGCTCTGCCCGCAAACTACACAAAAATAACAAACTAAAAAAACAAACCAATGTGCCCAAAAGGACCATGTTGCTATACCTATCAAGGGAAACTCCACAAAAACAACACTCAACACACTAGAGTACCCTGCCTCACTGCTGAAAGCCCACACCTGCCCTCTCAGTCAATACACTGAGTGCAGGACCAAACTCCTCTAACTGAAACAACAACCAAACCAAAGAACAAAATGAACTTTCCTGTTCAAAATGCATCTCCCAAGCACAAGGTTGGACATCATTATTACTATAGCCTATGCCTAAGCCAACCCCATGCACCAACAAACAACCCTAAATCAATAAGATCGCCAAACAATGGCCTCAAACCAGTCAAATTTGAACAGACGAGCCCCCATTTGTCATGAACCAGGCGCACAGCCATGACAAAGAGGGAGACGCATACACAAGGAAAACCAATTAAAGGATTTTATTTACTAAAGAACAAACATAAGAAAAATAACCTAACTAAACATGGTGGGTGTAATCAGTAAAGTCAGTGTTGTAGGTGAGTGCATCAGTGAAACAATGTGTGTGATGTTGTAGAGTGTAGAAACTAAGACAAAATCAAACCCAAAACCAAATGCTGCCTCAGGAAGGAGAAGAGCAGTAAGCAGCCAGCTCAGGTGCTGCAACTTCCCTGACGCCCACTACTACCTGCAAGGGAGAACACAACAAGGCAGGCAGGGCAGAGAGGGTTGTCACAAAATAAAAAAACACACACCATAAGATTAGTCTTTATGCTGATGACATCCTGCTTTACCTACACATTACCACACTACCAGAAACCATCAGTCTTATAAACACCTTCTCTAAAATTTCCAACTCCACTATCAATTGGTCTAAATCTACCATTTGCCTCTCAGCTCAAATAGCTGGGATGTGTCCACTACTCTCACTCTGCACTGGTAATATGACTTATCTAGGAATCAGCATCTGTCCCAGGCTGTCATAGTTAGTCCCCCTCAACTTCAACCCACTTATCAAAACAAGGGTCAACCTTCAGCGATGGATGAATCTACCAATATCCCTCACAGGCAGAATCGCTACAATAAAAATGACCATTTTACCCATGATTAATTACTTGGGGTGTAAGTTACCAGTTTTATGAGGATACGATATTATATTGATTCTTTGAACAACAATACCATATTTTCCAATATTACAAAGTCTGCCACTGCCACCCCTCTCTTTTTTACTTTTGGCCATAGAACACATAAACAACACATAAATAATAAGTACAGTAAAGTTCACTTTAAACTGACTCCAGTAACACAAATAAAACAGCAAATGGGATAAGTTAACCTTCAGGGCTTTCTGTCAGAGAGTCCTTTCTGGAGGAAATCTTTTCATTTTAACCCAAACCATCATCTGTTTCATAAAACTTCAGGAATATCTGGCCTAAAGCCCTGAAGGCAACCTTCTCCATCCAAACAGCCATAAAACACAGATTAACAACAAGATCATTCAACAAAAGCATTACATTCAGCTCAGTAATAACTGTTGAGATTCATGGAAAAAACAATTGTTTAATGGGATTGAATTGTTGTTGTTTTTTGCTAATCACCCATTATTAGCGTAAGCATGTTTACATTGCATAAATTAGCTTAGCGGCTAGCGGACATTTTTCCTCTTCTCATTGCCTAACAAATCACATGCAGCGTTATTATTTTTCTTACTCACAAGTGGTTAAAGTCACTGCATCTCCTGACAGAACAGCATAGTTGAATTTCAGCCTGTATGCACATTTTTTCAGCCAAACATTGTTAAAACAGAGCAGCTAATGTTACTGTAGCAAGACGCTAGCCGAGTGAGACGCTCGTCCAGGCAGGTAATGTTATGTCATGTTTTTATCATGTACCATCATTGTTTACATATGCCATGTGATCTGTCTGTTGTCCTGTATTTTCTACGAAATCCAAAATATTTCCACACTGCTGATCTATTCCTGAGTAAATGATCTTATCATCTTCCTCTTGGCTGCTGGCCATTTGCCTGCCAAACACCATCCACAGTCTCACCTACCAAAGTGGTAGTACCATCTGGAATTAAGGCCGGGTGATATCTCGATATTTTGGATATATTGATATTTTTTAAAACAAGATATGGAATGCGCTGCTATCATTTACCTCGATATGGTCTGTTGCTGCATGCTGTCTCACCTGTTTCTCTGCTCCCTCTTTCTTTCTCCCTCACACACACACACACTCTGCCCCACCTCTCCCTGTCCTTCTTTCTGAGCACTGCCCCCTCCCCCCGTCATCACTATCAACAAAATTTAAATCCCCACTGTAGCGTGAAAAAAAATGAGTCCGAGTCAGACAACATGCATGCCGCCGGTGGGGAAAACCGTAACAAGCTGGTATGTAAACTAAAGACTAATGGATCATTCATTTGGAAGTGGTTTGGCTTTTGGGTATCAGACACCATGCAAGAAAATGTATTGTGTAGGGAGTGTTTAAAGCCAGTGGCCACGAAAGGGTTGAGCAAAACCAATTTATTTCACCACTTGAAGCAGCACCTCAAGCTGCAATTTGAAGAATGCATGAGGATGCCATTGGCAACACAGGGCATTAATAAAACACCACAGCCCAGTGTGCCACAACAGTTATCACTGTTGGCATGATTCATTATACGCTCCCAAGCAGGAATTACTTTGCGAGGGAGGCACTGCCAGCCATGTACAACGAGCTGAGAGATGATGTTCTTGCACGGCTCGCTAAAGTTTCCTACTACTCCTTAACCACAGATTCACTAGCAAGGACCACACCACGACAAAATGCAGTTTTAAAGATTTAATGAAGATGTGATTGTCAGAGAAATGGTAATGAATTGGGTGGTGATGAATGAGGGAGTGCAGATTTCCAGATGAATGGATGGAATGGAGATGACGTCATTGAAGGGAGAGTGCAGATTTGCAGGTGAGTGAGCGGGATGGAGATGACATCATCGAAGGGGGAATGCAGATTGCAGGTGAGTGAACAGGATGGAGATGACGTCATCCAAAGGGAAGTGCAGATTTGCAGATGAGTGAACGGGATGGAGATGGCGTCGTTGGAGGGTCGGACTGGGTGAGGTGTTGATGTGGGCGGAGAGACTCAGTGTGGGGGTTCCGTCTCCTGTCCTGGTGAGCCCATGCTGTTTAGGAAGCCCCCCCAGTCGATGCCTGGAATGAGATTAGGAGAGGTACATGGCAGATTGACAAGAGGGAGGAACAGAAGGGGAGGGAGGGTGGGTTCGAGAGATCTGAGAGGCCTGTGGTAGGGCTGAGCTGGCATATATATACGTTAGTCAGGTGATTAGAGGAGTGGTTGAGGCGTGGTCCTGCTCCTGAACCTAAGTTAAACAATTAACTCCATTTCACTAGCAAGGACCACACCACAACAAAATGCAGTTTTAAAGATTTAATGAAGATGTGATTGTCAGAGAAATGGTAATGAATTGGGTGGTGATGAATGAGGGAGTGCAGATTTCCAGATGAATGGATGGAATGGAGATGACGTCATTGAAGGGAGAGTGCAGATTTGCAGGTGAGTGAGCGGGATGGAGATGACATCATCGAAGGGGGAGTGCAGATTGCAGGTGAGTGAACAGGATGGAGATGACGTCATCCGAAGGGAAGTGCAGATTTGCAGATGAGTGAACGGGATGGAGATGGCGTCGTTGGAGGGTCGGACTGGGTGAGGTGTTGATGTGGGCGGAGAGACTCAGTGTGGGGGTTCCGTCTCCTGTCCTGGTGAGCCCATGCTGTTTAGGAAGCCCCCAAAAGAGTCTGGAGTCTGGTTAAGTGAGACTTTGTCGTGTGCTAGACGGAGATCATTGAGGCTATCGTGGATGTAGGTTTGATATGCTTGTGAAGACCGGCGGCCGAGGACCTGGATGGCTTGGTCTGAAATTCCTGATCTGGCAGCTGAGGAGGCAGTGCAGACATGGAACGAATGGCAGGAGTAATGATCTGGTGAGATTTCGGAGAGACGGAAGATATTATGGAAGTGTTTCTGGAACCAGAAACGGGTGCCCTCCTCCCTGTTTCGGTGAGGAAGAGGGGATCTTGTGGTGAGGCGTGGGCGGAATACCGGGCGTGGATGTATGTATCTGGTCAGTGGCTCGTACGGGCTGAGAAAGGAGTTGAGGCGAAAGGTGTAGATGAGAAAGGACGCTCTTAACTGATCAGTTTTACTCCGGCGGAGTGTGAATATGAGCAAGTGGTAGTGTGAGAGGTGATGTCAGGTAGACTGGTATGACGGGAAGGATCGTAGACAGATAATGTTGGAGCGAGTTCAGAGCACCTCAGGATCCGAAGAAAGCAAGCAGAAACATTGATTCCGGTGTTAAGTCGACTGTGGGAGAAATGTAACCGGAGCGCAGGGTGCGTATGCAGTGGCGGAGCAGACTGGAGGTGTGAGTTGCACGTGGACATGGCGTCCAGAGAGGGAAATGGTAGATGATAAGTGGTGTGGTAATTCTTGAAGAATTCCCGCCAGTGAGGTAATCAGATAGCGTGTTTGGTGCTAAACTGTTATGGATGGCTTCTTGGAAGGTGCGAGTGAGATTTGCCAGATGAGGATTTAATAGAATATGGTCGCTGAAAATGGTGGGGTTGGTGCGGGATGGACATCCGAGTCTGGAGCCAAGCACCTGGATTTCTGGAAAATGAAGCGGGAAGGTGAGTCAGCGATGGCGTTGTGGTGACCGGGAATGTGATACGCGTGGAGGATGAATTGATGTTGAGCGGAGATGAGAGTGAGTCTGCGGGTGAATGACACGATGGCCGGGGAACGGCCTTTATTGATGGTATCTACTGCTGCTGTGTCGACGGGGTGAATAGTGATGCATTTTTTTTAATTTTTTTTTTTTTTTTACCATTTGTGCCCCCAAATTAGAGTGACGGTGATCACGGAATACAGCTCGTACGGAGCAGACGAGGGAGAACGTGACTCTTCGAACTAAGAGGGCTAAGCAGCAGCGAACCACTTCCCCCCGTAATACCCGCCGAAACCTACGGAGGTGGAGGAGCCATGATAGTGCATGCAGAGGCTTGGTGGGATTTATTTATTCATTTTTATTTATTTATTTTATACTTTGGGTAGATTTGTAGTAAAAGTACCGCAAAGTGCATACGAGTGTATTGTATATAAACTTGTCGCACGAGGTGCATAACATGTGGTAAAATGAAAGTGACAATTTCAACACTGCGAACAGTGGCGTTGCCTGGCCTGGGCATCTGGGGCTTTAGCCCCGAACGTTTTTTCTTACGCCCCGGATAATTCCACTTCAGAAGAAATAATGATAACTGTACATTAACGAGCCACTAAAGAAGTTGTAGTTTTCCATTTTCAGTGAATGCAACACAGGATGACGTAGAGACTGGTTAATCAGAGAGAGGGGTTGCGTGAAGCATCCGTGTTTTATTGGCTGATAGCCTCGCGTCACCAGGCTCTTCCGGTATCTAAACCGTTGGCGCGCTGGAGGGAGACGTTTTAGCAACAACACGAAAGATCATGGATATAAGACGTTTTTTCAAAAACAAGGAGGCTGACTCGGCTGAGGCTCACGTCTCCGGGGAGCCGTTACCAGAAACAGGTAAATGAATAATTTAAATTCTGTTTATTCCTTCAAAATTATGTGAAACGTGTAGTGTTAGGGGGGGCGTGCCGGCAGAGCTGCGGGACAGTCCTCCCCGGTGATAGACACTCTTAGGCGGGCTGAAAATCCCTGAAGGCTCGGTACGGCTGGCGACTTTTCCCACACATAAATTCAGTGATATTTTTCTCACATAAGTTACCAAAGATACCGCACACAACTACGTAACTGTTGTTATGTCCTTCTAACGTTGCTGTGTGGATTGAAGTGTTGGCCTTTTTCTTTTTATTGTGAAAGCTGAGCTTTCACAGTAAAAATAAAACAATAAAACTGCCGAGGACTTCCGAAGGGCTGCCGAGCGCTGCCGAGCACCTCTATCTCGTTTTGCCTGCATGTATACAGTTATTCATGTAGATATTTTATTTTTGACACATTTTGAAGTACATGTTGGCAGTATTTGGCTGTAGACAAGACGCAATAAGGCTCAAGAAAGCATAGAGCTTTTTTTTTTTTTGCACCGGTATACATGCACCGAATATTCTGACTATTGGGGGAAAGCTAGATGTGTTTATTTGCTTTCTGATAATCGGATAATGGCTTTTATCTGAAAAAGGATTATGCTGTTTAGATGACCACTTGAATAATCAGGTAACTCCCACAATCAGAAAATGATCGGTTTATTAGTGTGCGTGTAAATGCGCTCAGGGACTGCTTTAGTAGAAATGGACCGAGGACAGTCTGCGGTTCTCTGGGTTGACTACCGTCGAAAAGGGATGGCTGAATGAGCTGAGCTGGGTCTACATGATTACTGGACGATATTTGCTGGCGCAGTGAGTGCGAGGTGTGTGGCAGAGGCCGGCGGAGCCGGTGGTGTGACTGTGGCCAGAGTGTGGACGGCAGCAGAGGAAAAAACAAAAAAACAAAACAAAAAAAACCAAAAAACATTAGGGTGTTGGGGAAGGGAAGGGAGGGGGTGGGGGTGGGTATGGAAGGGGTAAGGACAGACACGTCGGAAAGAGAGTCGAAGGCAGTGAAACACCCGCCAGAGGAGCCCCTTGTGCTGCAGGACAGGGCTCCTGGCTGCGATGCCAGCCGGAACAGGATAGTTGGAAGGAGGGGTAGGGGAAAGGGATGTGGGGATGAAGGATGTGTGTGCACGGGGTGAGAGTGGAGGCCTGCGAGACAGGGAGGAGAAGAAGGCAGATATTGCGCGTGACATATCTGCTTCGGAGGGAGCAGGCACAGGGGGTGATACGACCTGACCCCCGGCTGGGGGGATGAATGAGAGAGGCCGCTCCAGCTGGAGTGGTGGAGGCGCCGTGACGTCAACGACGGTGACGCTGGCGGGAGAAGGCCTCGGAGGGCGACCCGGAAGTGTGGCCGGCTTGGGAGAAGGAGCTGCGGCCTCGGGAGCCCGGATGGCGGCTGAGTAGAGCTGGAACAGCCTGGACTTGTTGTCAGGAACCGCTGGAGCCGGGCGATGGTCCAATCCCTGATGTCGGCTCTTGTTGTGAACGTGGAGATGGCCGAGTGGAGCGTGACGGAGCGCCGCGGGAGCGGCGAGGTCGGTTAGTCGCTGCACCGCTGCGGGAAGGAGGAGGAGGAGACCGCCGCTGGCTCCCACGGTTGTGGACGCGGCGTCGATTTCCCACCCGTGCGGACGGAGGAGAGGAGGCCTGAGATCCAGTAGGAGTCGGGGCGATCTCGTTGGTGGAGCCCAACGGAGAACCACGGCGAGACCGAGGGATGTGGACCACGGAGCGCGGCTAGCTCCCCTGGGAGTGTCGGCTACCGGCAGACTGCTGATACGGAGTCAGAGGATCACCTGGCTCAAACAGGGGGTCGTATGAGTCTTTGGAGTCGGACCCGGACGATCACTTGACTTGCAGCACATGATCCATCTTGGTGAGTACACGAAAAACACACTGCTGAGAAACGTAGGGTCGCCAGTGTTCGAGAGATCTGAGAGGCCTGTGGTAGGGCTGAGCTGGCATATATATACGTTAGTCAGGTGATTAGAGGAGTGGTTGAGGCGTGGTCCTGCTCCTGAACCTAAGTTAAACAATTAACTCCATTATGTGGTCCAGTCGGATGTGTGATCCTTACAGGATCCATTATGTGGAACAGTGGAAGCTGAAGAGTGCCTGTTTGCAGACAACATACTTCCAGAAGGATCACATGGCAGAACACATCGAAGCTTTGGAGGAGGTCCTTTTGAGCTGGGATCGTAGACGTTCAGGATTGGTGGCCGTGACGTCAGACAATGGCTTGAACGTCGTTAAAGCACTAAAGTTACTGGATTTGTAGAGGATGCAGTGTTTTGGCCATCGTACACCTGGCCATTGGTGAGTGTAATATTATTCATTCTATTTAGAAATCTATGTCAAGCATAATCGTTAAATGGCTAAAATACAAACTTGCTGAAACTGAAACTAAATAAGATAAGAGTTGTGAAATAGTAAACTGTACTCTGCAGTGTTTCCCCTAGGTTTACAGCTTCGGGCGGTGCGTGCAGAGGCTATGCTTATTTACGTGACAACCCCTGAACGCAACACAGGCTCCACTCCAATTGAGGTGTGCGAGTGGCATGTTTGACTATAACAGCAGCATTTTGATGGTCATTTACACTGACATAACAATAACTGTGTCAGGCAACAAACTGCTTCAGGTTCGGGTCGGTCTCGCTTATAATTGTCTCGGACTCGGGAAGGGTTCGGTCAGGAAAATGCGGCCCAAGCCGCGCTCTAGTGTGCTCACCTGTGTGTGCGCACGTGTCTGTTTGTGTGTGTGTGTGTGTGTGTGTGTGTGTGTGGGGCGCACCTCCGCTGTGCGCAATACAGAGAGCAGAGGAGAACTGTAAACGCGCAACCATGTAGAGACAGAAATGACATGCCGCCGTGTAAATAAGATAAATAACATAAGGCTATTTAGTTTATGAAGCAACTAGCAACTAGCAGCGGCGGTTGCATATAGGGGAAACAATGACTCTGTATCCTGTAGGCAGAGATGGTTTAGCACTGCACATTAAACAATGTTATGTGATAGTGTAACCTTTAGCATCAGTCTCAAACCTTAAATAGGACATGTTCTTCAGTCTGGCTGGCCTACATTTCTATATCAAATGATTATAATAAATATGTTAAATATGACTTAAAATAAATACACAAACCTGTACATGAGAAATATCCTAAATAGTTTAACCTAGCCCTAAATAGTTTTGCAATTTCAGACAAAACTGACATAAAATATAATTGATATGATAAAATTTTAAAATGTCTCTTTGTGTCTCAGGTCATGGTATGGAAGACGCATGCATCACCCGTGCCATTGATCTATGCAAACGAGTGGTCAGCAGCTTCTCCAATAGCTGGAAGAGGAGGAGGAACCTGACTAAAGTACAGATGCAGCTGGGTCTGCCACGGCAACAGCTCATTACCGAGTCAGTCACTCGCTGGGGGTCACGGCTGGACATGATTGAGACGGTCCTGGAGCAGGAAAGAGTGCCAAACAAAGTCTTGTCTGACGACAAAAAGACATGGCCTCTTGTCCCCACCTGGCAGTGTGAAAACAGAAGCTTGGTCGCTATCAAATGTTATTTTATTTACTTCAAATGTGATCTTTCTGGGCTGCCAGATCAAACTCTCTGGCGGGCCGCATACCAGAGTTTGCAATCAGTGGGGCTGGCTGAAATTGAAAGCATTGTGATGGTGCTGCTGTCGTAGGACCACCGCCTTTTAAAACTGCCATTTATTTATTACAGAAAATATCGATATATATCTTATATCGAAATTCCAGGTAAAGATACCGAGATATTGATTTTGTTCCATATCGCCCGCCTTTATCTGGAATAAGCCTGACTTCACAATGAACAGATAACCACTTCACTTCTCAGCATGGATCAGTAAAGGCATCACGCACCTCAAACATATCTACCATAACAACACTTTGGTCTCATTTCCTCCTGTGGTTCAGAAGTACGGCATCGGGGAGAATCACTTTCTAGGATTTCTTCAGCTTAAATCCTTAGTTAAAGAAAAAAATCAGCTTTACCTCTTCCAACTTAGATCTCCCCCCACTAACACTGGACCTGATTAACATCTCTACCAGAAAAAAACTACTGGCCAAAATTTGTAAGATAATATTCACACCCGATCATTCAATAACCATCCCCTCAGAAAAATGGGAACATGACCTGCAGATCACCCTCAGTGCTGCATTCTGGGCCCAAATATGAAAAAATATTCTTTCCATGTCCACTAATACAAACACACAACTCATTCAATACAACATTGTTCACAAGGTACACTAAACAGGGGAAAGAATGTTTAAAATGGGTTTTATAGACACAGATATCTGGCCACACGGATAGCTATATGCATGCCACATGGAACTGCACACCTATTAAACAATTCTGGCAGGACATCACTGACAACCTCTCTCTTCTCCTGGGCTGCCACATCCCACCCCCCACCTCACTCTACTTACTTGGTGACATATCCACCATAAACCTCAACAGTACATCTCGCACAATACTCTCAATTGAAAACCATCCTCATGAACTGGAAAACAAGGAACAAAATCTCCATCACTCTCTAGAAATATCTACTAATCAAATACATATAAAAAAAAAATTATGGAAAAATGATCTGCTTCAATTAAAAAACATTGTTATGGTTGTTACAGCTTTATAATTTATTTTCTTTGTTTCAAATCAAACACATTACTGTTTTTTTTTTCCATCAACTGTCTTTTGTTACTACTATAATCACTTTCTCCATCAGTTTCAGCCTGGAGGATGCTCATAAGTGCTGTGCTCCAAATCATAAACTCTTACAAATTATGGCCCCAAATGTGGGAAAACAGAGCCAAGGAAGATTCTCATGTCTAGCCTGTTATTACCACTCTGGTACTAAAATGACCCCTCTTTTCTAATTGGTAAAATTAATGAGGTACAATATGAGGGTGTCACCGAGGTAGGATAAACAGTCTGTCTGATTGTGTGATATTGACAAGCCTTTGAAGAACCTGGAAGGAAGGAACAGTTCATTGATAAGAGATTTAAAGAGATTGTAAATACCTGTGTGGTGAGCTGGTACTGCAGCTGTTCCAAAGCAATCAGCCCATCATGATGGTCTCCTTGTTTCTCTGTGGACAAGTCCCTCTCTGGCTCCATTGGTTCTGTCAGACACACAGAGTTGTCTGGGTCTGTGGGTGCTTTCTAATTATGCTTTCTATTGTCCTAGTTCCTCCATCCTCTGAACACTGATTGAGGTCTGCCATCACTGAGGATGTTCCAATTGCTTAGGAGGTAAAGAGAGAGGAGAGAGGAGGCTCCCGAAGGATCCTGGAGTTAGGGACCAAATGTGTATCCTATGCAGATGTTTTTTACCAGATGGCAACACACCTACGATTGGAAACCGTTTTAGTAAATCTTGACCTGATCTCATTGGGCAGTAAAAGAAGTGGCTGGCTCTTGTGAGAACAGCTTTACTATAATAATATTCAGAATATTGTATGATTGTAATACTTTAGGTAAATTTCCTGTGGAAACAGGAACAAGAGAAACAAGTTTCTGAGTGCTGTATCGTAGGCAACTGGACTTGCTTTGTCCAGCAAGTCCAGATGGCTATGATATAACACTAAGAATTACCAAGACCTGGATGACTGAGAATCTTCAACAACAGAAACAACTGTGGCTTGATAGTTATTTACAATGGAGCATTAGGGCCATGTTCAGGGAAAATAAATCTTAGATGTCAAGAATAAAGTTGTAAATCTACGCGGCTAATGTGCGATCACCAGTGGCACCCTTCTATAATGTTCTTTGACACAACAATCTCCAGGGGATATTTTTTCCAGGTGGCGCACTGGTGGAAGTGGAGCAGTGTGGATCAGTGTGGATGAATGAAAAATTAAAATAATAAACTGCTTTGGGGTTGCTTTATTTGACAATGTAAATGTAATAGTAGCACCCAAAATCTGCTAAAGCGTATCTTACTGTCACCCCCAACACTGTGCACACTTTATCCCTTTTTATACCATGTTACCCAACTTTCCGGTCCTAATCTGTGTCTTTCTTTCTCCTAAAATTACGAATTTCATTTCGCAACATTTCAGCTGCATTCTCTTAGATTTACAACTTTCTTCTCGTAATATTATGACTTTATTCTTACAGATTTACAACTTTATTCTCATATGATTTACGACTTTATTCTCATAGATTTATGACTTTATTCTCGTACATTTATGACTTTATTTATTGTAATATTATGACTTTATTTTCGTATATTTATGACTTTATTGTAATATTATGATTTTATTCTTGTAGATTTACGACTTTATTCTCGTATTTTTTTTCTTTAACATGGCCCTAATCCTGAGGGTGGCACAGTGGTGTGGTGGTTAGCACTGTCGCCTCACAGCAAGAGGGTTGCCAGTTTGATCCCGGGTGTGGGAGCCCTTCTGTGCGGAGTTTGCATGTTCTCCCCGTGTCAGCGTGGGTTCTCGGGGGTTCCCGGGTTCTCTCCGGGCGCTCCGGCTTCCTCCCACAGTCCAGAGACATGTAGTTTGAGGATAACTCTAAATTGTCCGTAGGTGTGAATGTGAGTGTGAATGGTTGTTTGTCTCTATGTGTCAGCCCTGCGATAGTCTGGCGATGTCTCCTGGGATAGGCTCCAGCCCCCCACCCCGCAACCCTCAAGAGGAAAAAGCGGTTAGAAGATGAATGAATGGCCCTAATCCTCCTCTGTAGTTATTAATAAATAAAATATTTGATAGATTTGTATAGAATTTGAATCATAAATGAAAAGACACTTTTTTCTTATTTTGCAAGGTATTCCTACCAGCTTAATCTAATTTAAACCTGATTTGTGAACATCAGTTCCTTAAATAAAAGCCTGCTTATATCAGTAACTCTGCTGAATTAAATACCCCCTTGGAAGCGAGTTTTTAAGACCACAAATCTAACCTGGCCAAACAACCATACAGCCCCATAAACTCACCAGAGGAGTTGTGGTCAGCTACTGGATCTACTGTTATTTTCGTTTTAATGACATACGGTTCCCATAACTGCTGTGTGTGTGTGTGTGATGGTGGTGGTAAGTGAGTCTGTAATTTTACCCTGTGGTCCAGCTGTGGTTATTTGCGCACGGAGGCGGTTGCCTATCTCTATCAGATGCTGTTTCTCTCTGCTCAGACGAGCAATACGGGATGCTGCCTGCTTTAGCCTGGTATTGCTTTTAGCGCTCTGCACATTTTCAAACAAACTACCATACTTCAAGCTGGACGCCTGCTGCTGTGGCAAATACAGGTTCTCCTCTCTGAGCTGTCCCACGAGTGCACTCTGGAAGAGATGAGAATATGAGATGAAAGTTGAAGGAACTGGGTTGCTGTAGAAGCTTAAGCCATTTCTTCTCATTATTTCACATTTCAGTAAACTACTATTTCTGCTAGGGCAGTGCTACACACTACAGAGCTACAATAGAGAGGAACTGTCTTCCCTCCATCTGACCTTTGGGTATGGAAAATCGTCCCACTGTCAGTAGGTCAGTAGCTTTAACGCCACACTGGTGTTCCAAACAGTCACCTGGACAGATCTGACAGGTACCCTTCAACTAGTTTACTAACAGCCTTCAATACCTGTTCCATGAGGCTGGCAAGAGCAGACTCCATATGTGCCATTCTGACCTCCTGCTTTGCCAGAGCAGAGGCATTGGTATCCTTCTCCTGGGACAGACCACCTGAGGATGCAAACCACACAGAGGAAAATGATGAGCAAAGACAAAAATTTCCACAAAATGCTTTTTTAAAATACAACTAATACAAATAACATTCTGTGTGTGTTCAAATTAAGTAATTAAATATACATAAATAACAAATAACATTTGTACTATGTGGGAACTGTGCGATTTTTCCGCAGTGCATTCATGGAAATGTTTCATAATAAAATTGTGATGCGTCCCAGAAGCAACCTCTGAGTGGCCCGGGCAGGGATTGGTACAGAGATCCGGTATTAAATGGCCTGAGGCAAATTTAATCAAGACCGTAATAATAGTAAGCTCTGACGTTATCGGCTCTTATTGTTAATTTAAGTTTTGGTTTCATGTATTATTATGCTGCAGTCTTGCCTGCTCTCTGCATGTCAGGGCTGACCTCCTCCTCACACAACACACACACACACACACGCACATACATACTGTACATACTGTAACTTCAAGATTACTCTATTTGACGACAACTACGCTTGTTACTGTAAGTAAGTGGAACAAAACCTCTGCCAGTAAAAAGCCAATACTTTATCAGTACATGTGATCAGCATGTTTAAAGCCATATTTCAATCCACTCTGTCCACAGTCTCTCATACAGCGCTATATGTATATATATATATAAATATACACGCATGGCCATCCTCAACATAATGTTACTATAATATATATATATATATGTATACGCAAAAAAAAAAGTGGATCGGTAGCTCACTGCTAAAAATGTGGCCCATCGACATTATCTAGTTTTGAAATAGCCTTAGTGGCTTCTAGTTGTTCCCCAAGCCCCCAAGCCCTTAGTTGGGACACTTCCTGCTCAACAGAGTATTCTGAGGACAGTTTCACAAAAATATTTTAGACTGGTCTGTTGTGTTAATGTACTGTGTACTGTGTGTAGATTAGTCTAATCACATTGTCTGGACAGGGTGTTAAGGTCATATGAGGCAGGTATTTCCCATAAAAAGATTTGGTAACACTTTATATTAAGGTACTGTAATAAGAATTAATTAATGCTTAATAAGCACCAATTAACCAGTTAATGAGCACTTATAAGACAGAATAAGATGTTTATTACCATTAATAAGACTATATAAGTGTTAATTATAGCATAATTAACACAGTTATTATTGCATATAGGAGCATTATTTACTTGATAGAAACTTGATAACAGTTTATAAAGCTATCCTAAATATTAATTAATAAGATATCTATTTTCATTAATTATGATTTATAAGGGTTAATTATAGAACAATAACCACATTTATTACTGGTTTATAAGCCCCTATCAGATTAAATTATTAAGGTGTTATTAATAGTTACTAATGATCCTTTGCAGCTACCGCATCTAAAGTGGGAACAGTGTCATATAAAAGTTAATAAATTATTAATATGCTCTCAGGGCTCGAAACTAAAGGTGTCCCGTCGTCCCGGGGACTATAACAGGGTATCTGTAGGAATCCTGAGGTTAATTTCAATACCTTTTTAAGAATTTTTTAAGACCTTCCAAAAAAACCTTAAGACCTCATCGCCACTTCAAGTTGTCGTTAGCAGCAACCCATCTTTAATTTACTAAACAGTTGTAGTTTGCAATTAAATCTATGGAACACAAACATACAACAGAACTCAGGTAAAATGAGAAGGAATAAAGATGAGAAGGAATAAAGCTTGAAAGAATAAATTAAATGCTACACTAATCATGCTGTCCGTTTATGGTTGTTTTTTTCCCCTTCAGCCAGTGACGGACTGGGACCAAAAAGAGTCTCTGCCATTTTTGACACAGAGGCCCCATGGCGGTGCATCGGCCAGCCAGGGGTGCAAAAATTTTCATATTATTTTACAAAAAACATGCATTTTCACGACATTTTAGATCATCAGTTCCTTATTTGTGAAAGAACAGGCGTGGTGTCTCATATCCCCCCTCCCACATAGGTACTATGATTGATGATTTTACACATACTAACATAAAAAACACTACCATTGGCAGAATGTTTCAGAGAGCCACAGAGACACATACTGTTCCACAACTATCATAGAAACTCACACACTCACTCACTGCCTTGATGCACAATAGAAGAGGAGATATACAGACACAGTCATTAAGAATGATAAAATTGATTTGTGGCTTGCATGGGGGAGCATGTGGAAAGCTAACCATATGATGAGAATGCAGAAATTCAGAACAGACACCATGCAATCAACTCACTACAATCACACTGGTACAGTAGACAACAATGCACAGCACACAAGATAATAAGGCAGCAGCAGAACCCCCATACATTCAGGCACGTTCAAAGTCCAGACTAATAACCTCAGTTAATAATTCTAGCTCTATGTCTACCAAAACACGAAAATCTGTAATCAAACACCACAGAACTTCATCCTAAAGGCTTAGCCTACTTCCACCATTAACCATAGGTTCTTGGCAGAATACAGCGCAACCAAATTAATAACAACAGAAACATAAATCTTACACCAACCACAATGCATATTACAATAGCTTCACCAAAACATGAAAAGAGCACTGCACAGCCACAGTGCACATTTCAATAGCTCTATCAAAAGCACTAGTTACAACAGAAACTAGACGGACCCTATGTGTTATAAGCCATAATAAATGTTACAGCAGCCACAATGCATATTACAATAGCTTCACCAAAACATGACAAGAGCACTGCACAGCTAGAGTATAAAAATAAATATGTGTCTCTCAGTGTCTTCTTTTAAATCTCTTCTTAAGACTCACATTTATCGTATGGTCTTTTCTTAATTGATACTAATTAATTATTGTAACTGTTTTTAAATTATTTGATGTTTTATTGTTTTATGTACTAATTGTTTTTATTGTGTAATTGTTTTTGTTAAGCACGTTGTAACTCCGCTTTGAAAGGTGCTATATACAAATGAAGTTATTATTATTATTGTTATTATTATCATTATTATTATTATTATTATTATCATTATGTCTTACCTTTAAGTAGTTAGCAGGCTGCGAAGAAGTTTGCTATTCTCTGAGGCAGAGGCCATACTGCTAGCTGCACTTGCTGCAGAGGTGCTCGGTCTGTCGCCGCCAGGTAAACACTTTCTCGTAAATAAATCTGATATTTTCGCATACTTTTCACTCTCCGCAAGCATAGCTTTCCTTTTTTTCTCTCTCTTTTCTTCGCTCCACCCTTCTCCACCCGTCTTTTCATGCCTCGATCCATTTTCTTTTCTTGTTGTGATGTTGTCGTTAACGTTGAGTGCATTACCCATCATTCATTTGTCACTTGTCAGATGTCAAATGTCACTCAATGATCGCGAGAAAATGCTTGATGACCAAAAACACTTTATATTACCGGTAGCCCCATTTCACTCATATTAATTTAAAATTATATTTAGGCTACTACTTATATGTATATTGTGGCTGATAAAAATGTTTGGGGCCGCTAAGAGAAGATTTATTTTTTTTTTTTTTAATTTTTAATTTTATTTTTTGCCTGGCATTTGCCCAAAAATGCCAGATGGCCAGTCCATCACTGCTTTTAGCCATATGTAAACTCGAGAACGAGAACGAGAACGAGAAGCAATGTCTGTTCGGCATGTAAGAGTTCATGTTCCAGTTCCAGTTTGTGTTTTTAATTGATTGATTGTTTTTCGTTGGTTATTAAAAAAGAAAACATCTCCGACAAGGAAATGGAAAGCCCAACGTGCAATGAATGGAGACCTATTATCCTGCTTGAACACAGACGACTAAATTCTTTCAACAATGTGACTCAAAATAATGACAAAATACAAATAGAAACATTAGGACTGTCCTGGTTGTAAACTGAAAATTTCAAAAGATGTTCTAAGATGCAGTCCAAACTGAAAAGTCCGAGGCACTCCGGGGTAATATTAAAAATCCTTTAATAAGCACAGGGGTATCAACACGTTTCGACTCAACGAGTCACATTCCTATGCTCCTATACGCCATACGAACTCAAAGCCCAAACTACCCTATGGCCCAACATTACAAAACTGCTGGTCACACCAATCCTGACACTTTAAAATGTATGGCCATTGAGGTAGTCCCCAATAGCCTAAGAGGAGGGGACAGACTTAAGTGCCTCCTACAGCATGAGACTTTTTGGATTTACACATTGAAGGCCACTGCTCATCCTGGTCTCAATGAAGAGATAGACTTTGCTCCCTTCTTGTAATATTGCTGGTAATAACTGTTTTCTGTTACAGGTACCTGTATGTTTAACTACAGTATATGGACTACTCAATATATTTAAAGTGACAGGAATTATTTGTTTATTTGCAGGGTCACACGATCATCAAGTCCTTGTAGTCTTTGTTATGAAATGTTCAGTCTAAATGTTTTCATCATTTTCAATTTGCAGTATGACATTTAGTCTCTCTGCCGTTCTGCTTACTGAAGACAGCCAATTTTGGAACTGAGTATATTTTGTGGGTTTTCTTGATGTAACAATGGCCTTCTACATATGTAGTGTGCTGACTGTCTTGTAATAGTTGTCTATGTATATTCTGCTTGACAACCCTTTTATGATGTTTTAACTCTGTTGCTGTACTATTCCTGCCTGTCCCTACTTGTGGCCGTATTTTGAACGGCTGGTCAAAGGTTCTTTTGACGCTGTTATTTATACATTTCTGCATCAGTGCCTTGTCATCCTTTGATGTTGAAATCCGACAGTCACATTTGTATAAATTTGTATTTGTATTTGTATTTTTCATTATTCGGATGACTGCTGTGATTCACACATAGTCATGCAATTGTTGTCATTTATACATTATTCACTCATTTTCTTTCTGTCACAGCATAGGCTGATTGATCTGTCACATTATCCAGTCACATGATCTTTCACACATTCCTAAAGTGATTTAAACACCTGTTTGTAATTCGACTGGCTCATATCCTGATGAAGACTCGTTGGGCTCTAGTTTCGCAGACCGGGTGCAGCGGAGGCGCAGCGCACCTGCGCCTCGCCAACTGGGTGTGGCAAGGTGGATTTTGCAAGTTTGGCACAAAGTGTGCGCTGGCGCAGCTACTCCTCTTTCCCACCTCCGTCCCTCGGAAAGAGGGAGGAGAGAAGGCGTGGAGTGGGTTTTACACACATCACACCAATCAAATGAGCCCCTCTCCTCGCCCTTAAATGCGCCGCGCGAAGGCGTAATGAGAGTTTACTCAATTCGCCATGGCAGAAGAGAGCAGTAGCGTCAGACGGCCAAACTTCTCCCAGAAGGAAACTGATGTTTTGGTCCGGGAGGTCCAAGCTCGCAGTGTCCGAATATACGGAACTGCGAGCAGACCTCCACGGGCTGATGATGCAAAGGTAGACTGGGAGGAGGTCACCACAATTGTAAATCAATGTTGTGTTTCTCTCGTGTGCGCGCGCGTTCTCTCTTTCTCTCTCGCAGTCTCACTTTGTTTCTTTTCTTTTGACTTTTCTAAGATGACAGATGCTGAATATATATTCCCTATCTGATGCTGTGGCTGCTTGTGGTTGGCTCAGAGGGATGTGAACTCATTAGTTTGCAGCAGTGTTAATTAAATCAGGTTGGGTTTCCATTACGCGTGCCAAACATGCCGAACGGTGGCAATCCCCTTTGATCTGACATCAGATGTGACGGGACAGTCGATATAAAGATACATTTATGTGCTGGTTGCAGATAGTTGCATTGGATAGTGTTTTTAGGGGTATTTATTGCATCGTTAATGTGCCTGATATTCTGGAAACCTGCCTGTGAGGTTTTGGTGACGTGTGCGCACCGTCGCCCGTCAGCCAAACTTCGGTTACACCGGCTGCGCTCCGCCTGACAGTAGACGTGGTTTCAGCTGGCGAGCTTTTAGCGCACCTTCGGCGAAGCCTTTTGGCACGAAACTGTCACTGCGCCAAGCTGGATCTGTCGACACCTCCCCCTGCTGCGCCACCACACCCATCTCACCGCACCTCGGTCTGCCAAACTACCAAACTGAGCGCGCCTCGGGTTGCGCTGCTCGAAACTAGCTCTGCGCGGGGTTCGCCGGGAAACTAGAGCCCGTTGAGTCGAAACGCGTTGATACCCCTGTGCTTATTAAAGGATTTTTAATATTACCCCGGAGTGCCTCGGACTTTTCAGTTTGGACTGCATCTTAGAACATCTTTTGAAACTTTCAGTTTACAACCAGGACAGTCCTATTTTATCTATTACTATTTAATTCCCTGTCTTTGAAGAGCACCTGAGCATTTTTTTTGTCTTTTGACAATTTTGACCCAGTGCAGCATTCGCTTTTTTTCTATTTTGAATGATAAAATAGATTTTATTGACGTAAAATATATGCTGATGGTGACATTTTCCACCGGACCGCTGCGCTCTGAGTCTGGTGTCAGTGACACATGCTGCTCCGAGTCATGCATCTGTCTGCTTGCACTGCAGTGCGCACAGAGGGTTTTAATTTTCAGTGTTAAATCAAAAGTTAAACACTACTTATCAGCAACCAGAAGTGCTTTTTCGTTTGTGAATATTTTTATCTTAATTCTAGAGTTGCAAACTACCCTTTCGCCATAATTCTTTAGTTATTAACTTTTTTGGACTTTTTTTTTTGCTCAGCCCCCACCCTGAGTGGCAGTCCGAGTGTCTACCTACACATCGTTGTTTGTAATAGTCGCAAGAAAGAAAAAAAAAAAAAAAAAAAAAAAAAATGTAATAGTCGCAAGGAGGAAAATAAATTATACATTCATGGATACTTTTTGTCAAAGCTTGAATGCCAAGAAAATTTAATACTTTTTTATTTTTTTTATTTTTTTATTTTTATTATTATTTCGTTTTAGTAAACAATACAAACAAAACAAGTATAACACAACAGACAACAGACAGGGTCATCAGGAGTCGGGTGAATAAATTTGACATTCAGTCTCCACATGTGGTGAATTGTAAAAGGTAATTCAAGTAAACAAAATAAAATAAATGGGTTACAGGTTACCAACTCAAACATAAGTTACAACCACAATATAGTAAAAGTGATATTAAACAAAGTTCATTATAAGTGGGAGAGAGTCTATAAGAGGTCAAAATACTGCTTCCATTTTTTCCAACATTTCTCATATTTTCGAACAGCACATCTTAGAGAGAGGGTAATTTTTTCCATAGTGTGAATTTCTTTAACTATTTCAATCCATTCAGCTACTGAAGCTATCACAGGACATTCCCAGAAAATATGAAAATGACCTGCGGACATGTTACCGCATTTTCTCCAACACTGACTATGGTCAGGATTCTTGGTTTGTGATTTTTTAATTTTGGGTGTTATAAAGAACCTTACAGTATTTTTCCAGGCAAACTCCCTCCAAAGATCGAAGCATAGGTGGTGAGTGACACCCAGCGTGACAGTCATGCAGTGCTGAGTTCCATGTCTGTGCATGCGCGTGTGTGTGTGGAGCCAGATCAGCTGTACTGTATTTTTGCTGTTCAGTTTTTGTTTTTGCATTCAGTTTTTATTGAAATTACTGAAGCGACAAAAGCCACGTTCAGATACCCATACGTAATGACATCATCTTTGTGTTCCAGTAGCAATTTTTATACAGGGGGTCTTAAAAAGTATTTAAAGTTGATCAATCAAATGTTGGAAAATTAAGGCCCTTAAAAAGTATTATAAAGTCTTAATCGCGATTACATGTAAAAATGTTAATGTTAAAAGTATTAAATTTTCTTGGCATTTAAGCTTTGACAAAAAGTATCCATTAATGTATAATTTATTTTCCTCCTTGCAACTATTACAAACAACGATGTGTAGGTAGACACTCGGACTGCCACTCAGGGTGGGGGCTGAGCAAAAAAAAAGTCCAAAAAAGTTAATAACTAAAGAATTATGGCGAAAGGGTAGTTTGCAACTTTAGAATTAAGATAAAAATATTCACAAACAAAAAAGCACTTCTGGTTGCTGATAAGTAGTGTTTAACTTTTGATTTAACACTGAAAATTAAAACCCTCTGTGCGCACTGCAGTGCAAGCAGACAGATGCATGACTCGGAGCAGCATGTGTCACTGACACCAGACTCAGAGCGCAGCGGTCAGGTGGAAAATGTCACCATCAGCATATATTTTACGTCAATAAAATCTATTTTATCATTCAAAATAGAAAAAAAGCGAATGCTGCACTGGGTCAAAATTGTCAAAAGACAAAAAAAATGCTCAGGTGCTCTTCAAAGACAGGGAATTAAATAGTAATAGAAAAAATAGGACTGTCTTGGTTGTAAACTGAAAGTTTCAAAAGATGTTCTAAGATGCAGTCCAAACTGAAAAGTCCGAGGCACTCCGGGGTAATATTAAAAATCCTTTAATAAGCACAGGGGTATCAACGCATTTCGACTCAACGGGCTCTAGTTTCCCGGCGAACCCCGCGCAGAACTAGTTTCGAGCAGCGCAACCCGAGGTGCGCTCAGTTTGGTAGTTTGGCAGACCGAGGTGCGCTGAGATGGGTGTGGTGGCGCAGCAGGGGGAGGTGTCCACAGATCCAGCTTGGCGCAGTGACAATTTCGTGCAAAAAGGCTTCGCCGAAGGTGCGCTAAAAGCTCGCCAGCTGAAACCACGTCTACTGTCAGCACAGGCGGAGCGCAGCCGGTGTAACCGAAGTTTGGCTGACGGGCGGACGCGTTTGGCTGACGGGCGGACGCGTCACCAAAACCTCTCAGGCAGGTTTCCAGAATATCAGGCACATTAACGATGCAATAAATACCCCTAAAAACACTATTCAATGCAACTATCTGCAACCAGCACATAAATGTATCTTTATATTGACTGATCCGTCACATCTGATGTCAGATCAAAGGGGATTGCCACCGTTCGGCATGTTTGGCACGCGTAATGGAAACCTGAAAGGTTTGCACATATTCAAATTTTGTCCACAACTTCACATTGTTTGATACAGGTGCACAAATATGTTTTGCACCAAATATACTGCAACAATAGGAGCAAAAATGTGAGCGTGTCAGTTTTTTAATCTGTGACTTGTAAAATAGGATTTGTGCACCTGTAATAAAGAATTTGTGAATGTGTAGGTATTGCGTTGTATTTGTGGAGAGGAAAATCTACAAGTACACAACTCATACTGACACTCATACAAATCACTGTACACAACTACAAATTCTACTGTTACTGGTGCTCAAACCTTTTTCACCAATTATACCTTCATACTTTAGCTACAGAGATGAAGGTCATACTTAAACTAGCAGCCAGTCATGTTTCTAAATTTACTACAGGTAAGCTGAGTATAATGAACATCCAGATTACAGTAGTATGTGTTAGTGTGTAACTGTGAGACATTGACCGCAATTAAGAGAGAGAGAGAGAGAGAGAGAGAGAGAGAGAGAGAGAGAGAGAGAGAGAGTGTGTGTGTGTGTGTTGCAGCTCATGGAGGGTGCTGCTAGAAATAGCTTTGGTAGCTAAGTGCCTCACTAATGACATTCTGTCTGAGTTAAAGTGAGTGAAATGAGTGTGAAGATGCATATGGTTGAGATACAAGCGTGACAGTAAATTGTGTGAAGCAGGATGAGCAGAGTGAATGTGTTAGGAGCATCGATGAGCTGTGTGTTCTGTTGACCAGCCTAATGGATATAGGCTACGTCATGTTCATGCTAACTCCTGCTGATTTGCTAACGCCATAGCCTGACTTGTGAAACCATTGTGAGAGTAATTCAGTACTACGCTGTGGATTAATAACAAGGGAAGTTAGATTAAATGTGTTTATGGGTTTAATTCTGAGCCTTCTCTTTCAGAGGGATGGGCTGACATTGCAGTTGGTGTCAGATGGACTGCAGAAGACGACCCTGGTTCTTGTGCTCATGCAAGTAAACAAAATAAACTCCCTAGAGAGGAATTGATATGCTACGGTGTATGTTTAGCAATCGTGACAATAAAAATTTTTTTCTTCTGTATTTCATACAGTCCCAGGTCAGCATCTGAAGCAGTTCCTGGACCTTTTCCCGGAAACACCTTCTCTGGTGTAAAACTCAACAGGAAACAAGTGGATGATGATGACTTCCACAAAGTGAAAGATAAACTAATAAATGGCTTCTGTGACAACCTCACCACGCAGTTTGGCAACCTTGATGAGGGTGTCTCGAAGGCCACTGCCACCATGTTTGACCTAAGCAACTGGCCTGAAGACATCACTGACCTGGCCACCTTTGGCCTGGCCGATGTTGAGACTTTTGTCACTCACTTTTAGAAAACTGATGGGTTACAGGGAGCTTTGTGGAACACTGTATTCACGAACAGTCAATCTAAGTAACAAAACTTTTGAAAAAGCCAAATTAACTCAGATCTGTCATTTTTTTTTAGAACTCAACTATTAGGGTTTCCAATCCTTTTTTCCTATTTTTGACAATAGTGGTTGCATTAAAAATCAATATGAAAAGGAAATATGTCCTTATGTTGTGTTTTCACCACCACTGGTAGGCTGAATAGTTCAAATAACTCATGTTTGTCTTAGTATGCCATTTTGAGGAAATGAGATTCCCATGATCCTTTGCTAAAGAAAATAATAACATACTAGAGTGAAAAGAACGCATCAGAATTCTTAAATGTTGAAATAATGATTGATATCTGGATGTTGCAATAGGTGCATAATTAATAGAATTATTAACTTCAGTGAGTGCATAATAAAGAGTTTATGAATGTTAACAAGACACTATTCCCACTTTAGATTCAGTAGCTGCAAAGATGCATTATGAGCTCTTAATAAGTGCATATTAATAATTGATTAACATTTATACAACACTGTTCCCACTTTAGATCCAATAGCTGCAAAGACGCATTATGAGCTGTTAATAAGTGCATATTAATAGTTTATTAATCTTTATATGACACTGTTCCCACTTTAGATCCAGTAACTGCAAATGATCATTATTTACTATTAATAAGTGCATAATTAAGCATCTATTAAAAGTAATATGACATTTATATTAACTTATTATAGTCTCATTAATGTTAATAAACACCTTATTAATTTCATCTTATAGGGTCTTATAGTGTCTTATAAATCAGTAATAAATGTGGTTATTATTCTATAATTAACCCTTATAAATTATAATTAATGTAAATAGACATCTTATTAATATTTAGTATAGGTTTATAAACTGTTACCAAAGTTTCTAGTAAGTGCTTATAATGCTCCTATGAGCAATAATAACTCAGTCAGTTATGCTGCAATAAACACTTAGTCTAGTCTTATTAATGTTAACAAGCATCTTATACCGTCTTATAAGTGCTCATTAACTGGTGATTTGTGCTTAATAAGCATTAATTAGTGCTTATTACAGTACCTTAATATAAAGTGTTACCAAAGATTTATTAACAAAGTGTTTGCAGAACACCTGTTGCCCAGAAATAGCAGCTTGCTGCTAGCTCCGGTTGCCATGCCAACCTGTGGTACTGACAGAGTGGATGCTGTATGTGGTTTATTTTTTTTATTTTGTGGTCTTTTTGTCATTGTTCTATGTGACTGAGGCTGCAAACTGAATTGCCCTGCGGGGATAAATAAAGTTGTTTGAAGTTGAAGTTGAAGTTGAAGAGATGCACAGATAAGACACTGCTTCAACAACAACTCTTACCCTCAACGGATGTGGCAGCGCAGCCAGACCATCATGGACTACAACCCTCTGACCACCTCAATCAGCCATGCCTCCTTCCTTGATGAGCTCAACTGTCTCATGCAAGACAGACTGCACTTGCACAGCACAGCAGCCAGTGTAGTGAGGAGAGCAGCGGTGAGGGGAGGGGGGAGTGGGGGGAGGCTCCTATTTAGGAATGCACCCAATATATTCGGCCGAATATTGCAAAAAAACACACATTCGGTATTCGGTGGAATAAGTGAAAAGCAAGGCCGAATAATAGTGGCGTGGTTTGATAACGCAATCAAACAGCGTGCGGTGACGGACGGAGTAAAATGTCGGCAGTGTGGCGATACTTTACTCTGTCTGTCACCGCACTCGCATTTGCAACTAAAAATAGTTTTGTGCGGGCAAAATAAATCATTCAGCACACTGTGTGAGTACAGATTTCAACCAGCAGCAGAAACCTCACCGCACTTTAGGGACGGTTCTTTACTTCTGAAGGGACTTGACAGGGGAGGAGGGTGGCTGGTTGATTTTTATTTGGCTCTCACCCCCCACTGCTGAAAAAAATCCCAGAGGAAACACTGACACATACATATTAATGTTAAAAAGCCATGAAAAAGTGAGTTTTGCATTATATGTCACCTTTAAGATAGTCAAAAACTAGATAGCTTTGTGCAATTGATTAATTTAGAGGTCTATCTGAAGTCTGACTATAAGTTTGATCTAAATAAAAGTCAAAGTCTATCTTTGTGAAACTGGCCCTTGGAGGTAAACTATACAAAGCTGAGCATAGCTTGCCACAGCATACACAGTATTACATTCACTAAAATTTCCTGGATGAAATCATCAGTCATGTTTGTGTAACAGAGTGCTGTCCACACCTGGTGCACTGACTTTGAAGGAGATGTCAGTTGACTGGGTCGGTAATCCAGTGGCCATCTGAGTTTTAGCTGCAGGGGCTTCTGAATGCTGAACTGTCTGAGGAGAGGAGGCCTGTGGCTGGGCCTGGGGATGGGTGAGACCCTCCATGTCCTTCCTCATCTGTTTAACCACGGCCCGCAGGATGCTGTTCTGCTGCTGCAGACAACGGATCTCTTCTGATGCCAGAGAATCCATCTTTGGTGTGAGACCCTGTGGGTACATAAACACACACTCATCTGGACAGAGTGACATGATGTGTATAATAATACAATATGCACTTCTTTTTTCCTATCAAGTGACTTAGCCTATGATTTACTGCAAATACTACATTTATCAGGAGTAAAATAATGGAACAGGTTTGAGGCCCCCTTTTTTTCTTTTCAAATCCTCTACACCTACTATGTTAGCTCTCCAAGATTCAAAAGAGCAACCAAAGTGTCTGTAGATGGGTGTAGCAAATATCGTGACTGCAATGTGAATTATGATCTATGGGTCAGGAAACAGCCTGCATACGCTCTGGAGGACACTTATAGACAACTGGCTACTTTATGGTAGGTCGTGCATGGCGCCAGCCTAATACCAACATATTTAGGGCCTGTATTCTATCTTCAGTATTAGGGCTGGGCAGTATATCAATTTTTTTTTACTATATTCTAATATATTTTCAAGCAAGATATAGATTTAGGCAATACTGTTTATACTGATATAGGGTCAAGTTGCGTCACATAACGCATACCAGTGTTCATCTCTCCTCTCTCATTCTGTCCACACAGCTCTGCCCCCTCACTCACTCACAGGTTCTCTAGCAACACTCAGAGAGACACAGAACTGCTCCTCTGTTTAATCTGTCTATTAATTACTCTACAGCGTGACATCGGTCAATATGTTGCTCAAGCTACACTAAATCAGTCTGTGAGATGAATGAAGTTATCGCAGTAGCACATGTACAATACAGTGGGACTTTTCTTCTGTAACATTTAGCTGTGTCCAGTCAAGCCATGTTGACGCCCGGTGCCATGCCAAGCTTCTCTGGAATAGGTCCAAAAGCCGGGCCACCCACACTCAAGCGGGTGGCAGTGGTCTGTTGTGACACTCTCCTCACCTCTGTCTGCAGGAGACCAGAGAGTAAGGCATTTCATAAAGTCTCTGTGTGTTCAGCTCTACGCAGTGCTCTTAGGACTTTTGTAGCTTCTAACTGAATCTCTGTGGTTTGGAGTTTATTTTCTCTCCTGCGTCCTGTATTTACTTCAGATATCTGCTTTATTTCACTTTAAGTTCACTATCAGCCGTATTAGAAGTTGTGTAAAGTTGCTGCTCGAAAACTCAACATCCTTAATGTGCAGCATCACAATACAAGTCTTACATAACAAAACAAAGAGGGACTTTTATTTTTAAGGCTATAGGAATTAAAATATGTTTAATATGTTTTTTCAATTAAGACAAGTGTAATAATACTGCCAGGAGGAAGAGTACAAGGAGAATCAGCCACAGTGAGATGTTGATGAAGAGATGCAGACAACAGGTTCTTACTGCACCTTTGCAAACAGCTCACCTCCAACAGGTGCGCAACACCCTCCCCACTGGAAAAAAGACATTGTCTAACATTTTCTTTTCTATCTTATGACTTGGACTATAAAATATATATACATAATAAATGAACAGGTGAGTATTTCAACACATCAATTTATTATTGGGCCATAGCTCAGTCCATAGGGACTTGGGTTGGGAACCGGAGGGTTGCCTATTCAAGTCCCCATCCGGACCAAATATGGAGCGTGGACTGGTGGCTGGAGAGGTGCCAATTCACCTCCTGGGAACTGCCGAGGTGCCCTTGAGCAAGGCACAGAACCTCCAATCGCTCGGGGCGCCTGACCAAGGCAGCCCCCTCACTCTGACATCTCTCCACTTTGTGCATGTACAGGTCTTGTTTGTGCATGTGTGTGGCTTTTGGACCTGTGTGTTAATGACAAAAAGAGTGGAAAAAATTGAATTTCCCCTCAGGGGAATTAATAAAGTATATATATATATATATATATATATATATATATATATATATATACATATATATATATTACATATTACACATTACAGGATTAGGCTGTGCTATCTCTTGTCAGTGTCTGTTTCTCCCTCTTCTTCACAACCTCTCATGGCAGTAATACAGGACTAAATGCCCATAGTCCATATAGCATTGGTGGGTTCCCCAATCCTCAAAAAAGGACAAGGAAACTACCACATATACCCAACATTATGTTATGTGTTTTTCATACCAGTAGAAGTGCGTTAACATCACCATGAACTGTAATTGTCATTAAACAATGGCCATAATATTAACCAGCCAGTCAAACTAATTTATTGTGTTGTACGTTTGTGTTTTTCTACTCATTATTATGGAGAGGATACATGAATGATGGCCAAGTTGGTCGTAGTTGTAGATGCGCCTGGGCTGTCTGGTTCTGATCGGTCTTTCCTTTGATGTTTCCAAGTCCCTCCTTCAGCAGGGATTCAGCAGGAAGAATGTCAGTCTCAACAAGGCGTCTCTCCTGCACTTGTTCTTCTTCTGGGCTCTCTTCAGACATGGATGCTTCCACAGGACCATTCCTCAATATCCCCATGTTAGGATTAAATTCCTCCACCGCTGTATTGAGGGGAAGATCAGCCTGCCTCATTGTTGTCCATACCTAATACTCTTCTTCACTGGAACTGTCTGAGTCCGTCTGATGAATGTCACCTTTGGCTTTCTGATTTCTTCTGACTGTCTGCTTTACTTTGTTTTCTTTGCCTTTCTCTTTTATGTTGGGGTCGATGACCCTTGACTTTTCAACCAGGTAGGGGCATGGCAAGAGTAGGTTGCGGTGTAACACTCGTTTTCCTGCTGTTCCTTGCAATGGTTCAACCACATACACTGGACTGTCATGGCCTCTCCTTCCCCTGTCCTCCCAATAGCTACAATAGCTACGCAGCTTCCCAGGACCACCTCTGGGTGTTAGGTCTTTCACCAGGATGTGTCACCTTGCCAGAATGTAGCGTATAGTTCCTTTCTTCTGCTGTCAACGTTCTAGACCCTTACGCTATCACTCAAAGTGCTCCATCTTTGGGCAAGATGGTGCCCCCAGTGCATATGCCTGTTACAGCATCTCGTGCTCACCGCTGAGCTTTTTTTCAATCTTATTTGGAGTTTTTTTTCAGTTAGCTAGCTAGCACTTACGTTTTGTTTTGGTATGGAGATGAAGGCCGCTCTCTTCATAGCGGTCTTTCTCCTATTTTTCCACGGACTTGATCGTGTGCGGGGACCTGGCACCCAGCCGTAACGCGGAAGTATTGGACACGATCGCTGTACTGGACGGATTCCAAGTCATCAGACACGACAAGACAGTGGACAGCGTTAAGAGGAAAGGAGGAGGGCTGGCTGTGTTGTGAATGATAGATGGTGCAACTCTGGGCACATCACTATCAAGGAACAGCATTGCTGCAGGGACATTGAGCTGCTGGCTGTTGGTATGAGACCATATTATCTACCCAAGGAGTTTTCTCATGTCATTATGGTAGCAGTGTATGTCCCCCCGTCTGCTAAAGCTGAGTCTGCTTGTGACATTCTCCACTCTGTTACAAGTAGGCTGCAAACACAGCACCCTAAGGCCCTCCTTCTGATCTCTGGGGACTTCAACCACGCCTGTCCATCCACCACCCTGCCCACCTTCACCCAGTATGTTTCCTGCCACACCAGAGACAATAAAACATTGGATTTATTTAATGCCAACACCAAGGAGGCATACTACTCATCCCCCCTGCCCCCCCTGTGAAAAGCTGATCACAACCTGGTTCATTGTCTGCCTGTCTACAAACCTCTGGTGCAGAGGGAACCAGCAACCATCCGTACTGTGAAGAGGTGGTCTAATCAGGCCAAGGAGACCCTGAGGGACTGCTTCGAGACCACTGTGTGGGAGGTACTCAGCGATTCGCATGGGGAGGACATTGACAGTCTGACATCATGTATTACAGACTACATAAACTTCTGTGTGGAAAGCACCGTACCCACCAGGACTGTACGGTGCTTCTCCAACACCAAACCCTGGATTACTCCAGATATTAAAGCTCTCCTGAAGGAGAAGTGGAGAGTTTTTAACTCTGGAACCAAGGAGGAGCTGAAGGCCGTGCAGAAGGAGTTACAGATAAACATCAGGCGGGGAAAGGAAGGATATAAAAAGAAGATGGAGGAACAGCTGCACCAGAGCGACGTCAGTGGAATCTGGAGAGGTCTAAAAAAACCCATCTCAGGACACAAACAACCAGACATCCAGGTCAGAGGTGACCAGAAGTGGGTGAATGAGCCAGCCCCCCCTGCTCCAGCTTGTCCTTCACTACCTGTCAGGTGAGAGATCAGCTGAGGAGGATAAAGACAAGGAAGGCTGCGGGTCCAGACGGCATCAGCTCCAGGCTCCTGAAGTCCTTTGCAGACCAACTGTGCGGGATAGTTGAAACCATTTTCAACCTGAGCCTGAGGCTGGGGAGAGTACCACAGCTGTTGAAGACATCCTGCGTGGTACCTGCGCCCAAGACTCTGCACCCCAAGGACTTCAGCAGCTTCAGACCGGTGGCATTAACATTGCACCTCATGAAGATACAGTTTTGTGCTGCATCTCTAACACTGCACATTCAGCCATTGAAATCCTCCAGCAAGCCTTCGACAAACTACAACATTCACTTTTCAATCTGAAATTAGTTCTTAATGCAGACAAGACCAAATACATGATATTCTCAAGAACCAGAAATATTACAGATGACAGTTTACACATCACCACTTTTACAGGACACAGTATTGAAAGGGTTTCAGAATATAAAGGTGCGTTCACACCGGACCTGTTTTTTTTCGCTCGGTTCGCCCCTTTGATATCGCTTCATCGCTCAGTTGCAAACGCTCGTCAATGTGGCAGAAATCAACAGACTTGCCTTTTCGCTTTGATGACGTCATTGAAGCAATCAGGGGTGCTTGACTGTCATGACATGTCAGCTTCATAAAAAGTTAAAAAGTATAGCTGAAATTAAAAGCAACAATAGATGTAAAAACACACAGAGACAATACATATGTCTGAGCGTTTATACCTCCGACTGCGGCAGCAGCTGAAAATTATACATTTTGATACAAACAGGTAGCTATACACAGAGGCGTTTCTAGCCTATATTTAGGGGTGCTGAAGCACCCCTAAATTGAATCCCAGCACCCCTAAAATTTGAGATTTTTTTTTTTAATTTTTTTTTACTGTATGTCCCTTTTTAACAAACTAGAAAAATGTCCAAACCATACAGTACTTGGTTGCAACATAATATTTTAACAACAAAAATACAGCAGCCCCCAGAAATTAGGGTTACGATATGTTTCTTTTATGATTCCAATCCATTCCTCTTTTGCTGTGGCTCAGCATTTAAATAACCTTTATCAGACTGGATGGTTTAGTCACAGACTTTTCCAAAAAGTGTTGTGCTTTTCTTTCACAAATGTAAAAATGAAATTGAGTTAACATGTACAAAACAGTAAAATTTATCTTGCCTGGCTGGGCAGCTCTCTGGGTGCTCAGCACCCCTAAACCTCTGATCCTAGAATCGCCCCTGGCTATACATATTGCAAAACTCTGTCAAAGTACACCAAAGCATGCATTTCGTTTCCCAAATATTTATTTCAAAACGAAACCATTCATACGGTCAATAAAAAAACATTTTGTTATTAATAAAAAACTAATGTACAGTGACTGCACAGCCGTGTGTCTGCGTGCGTGTGCGTGCGTGTGTGTGTGTATGTGTGTGTGTGTGTGTGTTAGTATATCAGAGAGGAGGAATATCAATTTTAAAAAAAGTTTCCACTAATTATTTCGGTGTTTATTTCTTTTATTCTTAAGTTTTTTCATGAAAATGCGTAATATATAAAAACATTAATATAGACCAAATGTTAATCTAATTTATTATTGTAGAATGTATTTAGGAAATCACCACTTTCAACTGGAGACACGGCGCAGGAGCGCGGCAGCAGCAAAAAAAGAAAGAAAGAAAGGAAGGCATTATAAAAAAGCGACAAATAGTGTTAATTAATTGACATGAGACATTGGAGAAGTTGTCAGTCCTATTCTACACTGTAGTCTGTAATATTTTTTTTAATTTTATCATAACGTCTCGGAAATTACTCAAATGCATTCATTGTGTGCTTCTGGGCACACGGGCAGCATAAACAATGAAGTTACATAATGACGGTCTGGCAGATCGTTGCGGTGCTTGGAGGCAGCTGACAGTGACAGTTTTTTCAGCAGCCGTTTTTCTTCCTACCAATAACCTATGGTTGAGGCAGCTCCAGCTCCAGCTCCGCTCACATGCTCTGACTCAGGCACCAGGGCGTCTGAGCAACAGTGATAGATGCATTTGCGCTGTCCGTGGTGCTTTATAGGCTCGCCAGGATTACAGCGCTCCTCCAAGCGCTGCAGTCCCGCTGGCTGGCGCGGTCACTATTGAGATTACATTCGTTTTCTATTATTAACAAAATGTTTTTTTATTAAACATATGAATGGTTTTGTTTTCAAATAAATATTTGGAAACGAAAATGTATGCCTTGGTGTACTTTGACAGAGTTTTGCAATATGTATAGCCTACCTGTATGTATCAAAATGTATAATTGCGGTCGGAGGTTTAAATACTCAGAGGTGTAGTGACCACCCCCCGGGATTCCGGGATTACGGAAGCCAATCAGCATTGAGCTGCAAGCGACAGGACCCAGCGAAATACTGCTCCAGATGAGATTTCTCATCTCAAGCGACGGGCGAAAAAACGCTCTGTCGCTCTGTCGCTGTCGCTCAGAGCCCGAGCGATTTTTCTCCCGGGCGAATATACGCTCAATCGCCCGTCTGCATTGACTTTGTATGTAAACTCGTCTCTAGCGAAAAAAAAACAGGTCCGGTGTGAACGCACCTTAAGTATCTGGGCATCTGGTTGGATCAGAAACTAACATTTAAATTCCATATTGACATACTGGCAAGTAAACTAAAACACAAAATCGGATACTTATATAGACACAAATTAAATTTTCCCTTACTTTGTAGGAAACAGATCATTGAGGCTGTATTTTTATCAGTTCTGGATTATGGTGATGTTATCTATAGACATGCTTCTGCCTCCACTCTCACATCATTGGACTCAATTTATCACTCTGCACTCAGATTCATCACCGGTTCCAGTTACTCCACCCATCATTGTGTCTTATATGATAAGGTGGGATGGGCACCTTTATCTGTGCGAAGAGATATGCACTGGCTACTTTTCATTTATAAAGTTTTGAACGGCAACATGCCACCATACCTCAGCACTTTATTGAACTGGTCGCATAGTAATTACTCTACACGCTCAACTGATTGCTTAATGCTTGATGTTCCCCGCACTAACACTGAATTTGGTAAAACTGCTTTTAGTTCTTCTGCAGCATCTTCCTGGAACACCTTGCAACGTACACTTAAACTCAACACAATGGTTACTATAGGCCAGTTTAAAACTATGATTACCGACTACTGTACTTTTGAATGTAACTGTTTTTAAAGGTGTTCGGTCTGTTGTTATTTGCTCATTCTTTGTGATTTTTTTAATTGTTGTTTGTTGTGCTCTCGACATCATTGTGAATGAGGGCTCGCCCTCAATGATTCCTCGAGATTTAAATAAAGGTTAAATGAAATGAAAATGAAATGAAGACTGGAGTGCCTGGTCCTGTCTCATCTCTGCCCCGCAGTAGGCCCTTCAATGGACCTGCTGCCTACCAGCCTGGCATTGGGGTGGACTACGCCATCATCTTCCTCCTGCATAGAGCTCTTTCTCACCTGGAGAAGCCCGGAAGCTCTGTGAGAATCATGTTCTTTGACTTCTCCAGCGCTTTCAACACCATACAGCCTACACTTCTGAGGTACAAACTGGAGCACATAGGGGTGGCTAATCACCTCACATCCTGGATCCTGGACTACCTCACGGACCGGCCGCAGTTTGTCAGGATCCAGGATTGTGTATCGGACTTGGTTGTCTGCAGTGTGGGGGCCCCACAGGGGACGGTGCTGGTGCCGTTCCTCTTCACTCTCTACACTGCAGACTTTTCATACAACACCCCCATCTGTCATCTGCAGAAGTTCTCTGACGACTCTGCCATAGTCGGCCTCATCACAGATAGGGATGACAGGGAGTACAGAGAACTGAACCACGACTTTGTGGACTGGTGCCTGAGGAACCTCCTTCAGATCAATGCGGGGAAAACCAAAGAGCAGATGGTGGATTTCCGTGGGAGCAGACTCCTCCCCCCAACACCGGTGGACATCCAGGGAAAGGATATTGAGATGGTGACATCTTTTAAGTACCTGGGTGTTCATCTTAATAATAAACTGGACTGGAATAATCACATAAAGCACTATACAGAGAAGGCCAAAGAAAACTCTACCTGCTGAGGCGGCTCAGGTCTTTTGGAGTGCAGGGGGCGCTCCTGAAGACCTTCTTTGACACTGTGGTGGCATCAGCCATCTTTTACGGAGTGGTCTGCTGGGGCAGCAGCGTTTCAGCTGCAGATAAGAAGAGACTGGACAAGCTGATCAAGAAGGCCAGCTCTGTCCTGGGATGCTCTATGGACTCAGGTGGTGGTGCTGAGGACTAATGACTCCCGTCCCCTGCAGGAGAAGATAAAAGCTCTGGAGAGCTCCTTCAGTGATAGACTGATTCACCCAAAGTGTGTAAGGAATGCTATTGCAGGTCCTTCCTGCCTGCTGCTGTCAGACTACATAACCAGCACTGCTCACAGTAAACTGCACCATGGACACTTTATGGACACTATGGACACTTTATAAACACCGCAGCTGTTTGCTGTTTGTTTTTTTTTTGCACATACAATCACTTGCACTAGATATGCTCACTTTAATCCACTGCTCATTTTATTCATGGCTCATTATTATCCACTTCTTATTCTTCTTCTTATTATCATTATCGTTTTAAGTTTAAATTTTGACATTTTTAATCTGACTCTTTCTCCTTGACTGCAGTAACACTGGAATTTCTCAATTGTGGGATCAATAGAGGTGTATCTTGTCTTATTAGGGGCCGGGCAGCCTAAGCTGCCAGGACCCTATTGTTCTGCTGCATGTTCTTCTTCTTCTTCTTCTTCTTCTTCAGAGGATATCCTACTTCCCATGCGCAAAAAATGACCAAACTTTGCACAAAGGTCCAGTCCCATGCCAGATTGCCACAGCAGCAAAAACAGGCCAATAGTCCTGATGGTGGTGCTACAGCAAGCCTCTAAAGTTCAAAATTTTTAAAATTCACAACAAATCAACCATATGTGCTACAGATTTGCAACTTTCACCAAAATGTAGCCCCAATACTGACAAAACCTTTGTACACTGAAACCTGTTGCAAATTATGAAGTCCATCACTCATTTATTAAAGCTATCTTCTCCCACAATTTTTGCTCAATTGACACCAAACTTGCTACAGAGCATCGTCAGACTGTCCTACACAAACGATCCACACAGATTTTTGATTTATCAAAAATTGAGCCCACAGTGCATCAAAATGTTTGACGGTAAACGGTACTGTAAACATATACTTGTAAATTCTTGCTAAATACATTTTCAATGTTCATTAAAAAAAAGACAAAATTTTGGAGTCATGGTAGGTGATGTTTGGAAAATATCAGAAATTTATCTCAAAAACTGAATTTTTTACAGCATTTTGAATTACGCTCTCATGCCAACAATTGGAGTCAATGCAAAAATGGCATTTTTAAACATCAGTTTTTCCACTTATGGAGCCAATAAATCATTGTTAAAAAACAAATCACCAACATCTCCATGCTGTCAAGATGCAATTTGTGTATTTTCGAATTTTTGTCTTAATAACTGAATTTTTGACAGCCGTTTGAAATCTGCCTTTTCACACTAAGAACTGCTGTCTTGCACACAAGTGACTGGCTTAGTCAATTTGTGAAGCTACATTTCTGTTTGCCAGTTAGCTCAGTGAGATAGAGGATGGTTCTTGGTGTTGAACATTATGAGTTCAAGCCTCAGCTCGTGCAACATTTCCATCTGAGAAATCTAGCCAAACTTTTCATAAAAGTCCAGTCCCATGCCAGATGTCCTCAACTGGAAACACAAGATAATAGTCCTGATGGTGGCGCCACAACTGATGGTGATTAGTGATGGTGGCTACTGTCTGGCACCCTGATGCTTGGCTTAGTCAATTTGTGAAGCCACACATGAACTGTCACTTCTCAATTAGCTCAGTGAAATAGAAAACAGACCTCAGTCTCAGAAGTTGTGAGTTCAAGCCTCAGCTAAGGCAGAATGGACATTCTAATGTGAAAGTCCTATGTTCAGGCAGACTACTAAGGTTAATATAATTATGATCCAGGCAGTTTCGCAGAGAGACAAATACTCTTTATCAACACTTTTCCCTGTTATCCCTTGTCTCTTTTCCCTGTTTTTTCTGCTTAGCCTAATTTTATTTCATTTTTGCAGTTTTGCTGCTGAAAGGTAATGTTGATTTCCTTTTAAAATTAAGCTGTAATGGTGCATTTACAATTTTACAAATAGGCCTATCTCTGCCATGAATCATTTCATTATTGGTTAGCATTCCAGTTATTTTCTATATTAAATGTTTGTCTATAAAATTATGTAAAACTCATATTAACTTTCCCCAATTCCAATCTGGCATCCACAAACATCTCACTTTGTCTGACTAAAGGTAAAAAACCATGATAAAGCAAGATCTGAGGAGGATATCCTCAAATCTGTGAAGGTAACTCCAACACTGATGCCTGAAACAATCAATCCATCATGAAATAGTTGTGGATTAATTATGTGTTTGACTTATTAAGTTACTGACTAATCATTGCAGCTGTAGAATTCCTATAATAAGCAAGAAGAAGTTTTAAACATATATACTGCAGAGTTGTCTCTTGCTAATTAGCTCAGTGAGATAGAGCATAGTCTCTTATGCTTAGAATGCCACCTTTTTTTCATCTTCCTACACTCTGCTTGTTGCTCAGAATTGTCTAATTTTGCCTAAAATTGCCCGGCCCCAAACCATTGCTGTGCAGCAGCTATAATCTTATCTTGTTGCTGGTACAAAACTGCACTGAGGCCCTCCTCTGAGGCATCCACATGCAATACAAAGGGCTTCTCAAGGTCTGGCCATGGCAGGTGGGTTTGTCAGCTGATTTACTATTTTGTTCATTATTTCTTATTATTTCTTCCCACTTAACTGGGTGGGAGGGCGGAAGCTGAGCAGATTGACGGCCATCCCTTTTTGTATATGGGATGTACTTTTGCTCCAACTTTGGCTTTGCTTACAGCTCATATGGCAGTTTGGCTGTCGGAGAGAGGTCTGGTAGGTTCCGTAGTAGCTGAGGAAGCCCATCAGCTTTCTCACCTCTTGGAACAGTTTCTCATGTCTGAGGGCTTGTACTGCTTCCACTTCTTTGGGGTTCATCCTGTATCCCTCAGAAGTCACACTTCTTTGGCCTCAACTTGATACCACACTGTCTTTGGCTCTGCAGTACCTCCCTTACATTTTGGATGTCTTGATTGAAGCTGTGACTGGACACCAGCATGTCATCCAAATATGGGACACATACCTCCATGTAGTGCTGAAAGGCGGCTGAGGCATTGGTTAGTCCGAAGGGGATTCTGACTCATTCATAGATTCCCCAGGGTGTTATGAATGCAGTACACCGTCTGCTCTTCTCGCTCATGAAACCCTGGTGATAAGTCTTCCCCTGGTCTAGCAGTGTAAACCAGGAGTTGCCTTCCAGGTTTTCCAAGATTTCTTGTATCCTTGGGATCGGGTGGTGTGGTCAGGTAGTGTTTTTCCATTTTACAGTCTGTAGTCTGTGCACAAGCGAAAACTACCAACTTTCTTCCTGATAGAGACTACAGGTGAGGAGTATGAAGATCAGGATTTCTGGATCCAGCTGCTATTCAGTAAATCCGGTATATGTGTTTTTACTTCCTGATAGAGGTGTCGAGGGATTGCATTGTATGCTTTTTGAACATGGATGCTATCTTTTAGTTGAATGTCCATCTCCAAGTCTTTAATACACCCTGTGTCCCACTCATCTTTTGCAAAGACCAGTACTGGTTTGTCACTCATTCTTGACACAGCATTTTTGGACAGAGTGAACTCAAGTCCCATCCACCCTTCATAGGGGATGTCTGTTCCATTTGCTGCTGTCAGGTCTAACCCTCCTTCTTTGAGCAGCTCTTCCACTGCAGCTCTTTCTCTTTTCCAGTCTGCTCCCACGATTGACACTTGTGAGCCAGTGTCCCTCAGTACTGTAGTGTCAACACCATCCAAGGAGGCTCGAACAGGACATCTCTTCCCTACCAACTTAGCAGTTTCTTTGGTGTCAACCGTTGAGGGGTGCATTCAGGTTAAACTGTTCCACTTTGTCTGTCTTTTCATCAGAATATAGCAGGGTTTAAATTTTGTTTGTGGTGGCTGAGGCATTTTCAATGCAACAACCTGCTGCCCAGTGTTGAGTGCTGCCACATTTGCAGTGATTACATTTTCCTTTAAAGGGCCGTCCACACCAAGAACTATAACTATAAATATAACTATAAATATACAGTTTTAAAAATCGTTCTAAACTCAAGTGTTCGGCAGCGTTCACACTGCAACTATAACGACAACGATAGTGGTGGACGATATCGTTTGGATCACTTTCAGAGCGATTTGATGAACGATAGAAACACTGACAGCCAATCAAAATCCATCCGAAATGACAAGTCGAGACGTTCATCACGTCACGTATACCCACTAAGAAAGCTCCAGGATTTCCATATACCCACTTAAAAATGTGCAAATATCCGTAACAATATAGTTTTGTGACAGAACTTTAACTTCAGTGATTTTGTTTGGCAAATACCGGGTAAATAACTGCAATAAAATACATTTTGCAGGGGAATGCGTCTCCTCTTTTCCCCTCCATTCATAAAATTCACCCTGTGTGCTAGAGCCCTGCGTGGGACTGTTTTCTTCAAGCCGCTCCTGAATTTCTGACCATTACCACCTGCAATTATATTTATTTTTCTACCTTTATATACTAATCACGCAGTGAATCATCTTCCTGCTACGGTCCGGGAGGCAGACACCGTCTCCACATTTAAGGCTAGACTTAAGACTTTCCTCTTTGATAAAGCTTATAGTTAGGGCTGGCTCGGGCTTGCCTTGTACCAGCCCCTAGTTAGGCTGACTTAGGCCTAGTCTACCGGAGGACCACCTATAATGCACCGGGCACCTTCTCTCTCTCTCGCTCTCTCTCTCTCTCTCTCCCTCTCTCTCTCGTATCCTATTACTGTATCTTTTTTACTCGGCCATTCTGGATGTCACTAACTCGGTTTCTTCTCCGGAGCCTTTGTGCTCCACTATCTCTCAGGTTAACTCGTATTGCAGCGGTGCCTGGATAGTGTGACGTGTGACGTGTGTGGTTGTGCTGCTGCCGCGGTCCTGCCAGATGCCGCCTGCTGCTGCTGCTGCCATCATTAATCATTAGTCATACTTCTACTGCTATTATAGACATATGATATTATCATACATGTATACTGCCTGATACTAATATATACTTTCAACATATTGTACCACAGTAGCCAGAACTACAACGACAGTATTATTACTTTCATGAATGTTGTTGTAAGCTACTGTCATTACCGAGGATGTCATACAGATTACTGTATTGTGTCATACAGATTACTGTTAATTTGTTATGCTGATCTGTTCTGTACGACATCTACTGCACGTCTGTCCGTCCTGGAAGAGGGATCCCTCCTCAGTTGCTCTTCCTGAGGTTTCTACCATTTTTTTCCCCGTTAAAGGGGTTTTTTGGGGAGTTTTTCCTGTGAGTTTTTCCTGTGAGGGTCTAAAGGACAGAGGGATGTCGTATGCTGTAAAGCCCTGTGAGGCAAATTGTATTTGTGATATTGGGCTTTATAAATAAAACTGATTGATTGATTGATTGATTGAGGTTAAGGCAAGCCTGGCACCAGGATGACGTTACTGAGGGGGGCAAATCTTTATTATGCAACATAGGTTCACAGTGAGTTATAAAGAGCGCGCAGCCGTGCGTAATTGTCGCGCGTAATGACAGCTCGTCGCCGGTGAAACACAATAAACTGCACATCTTCTTTCATGTTTGTCTCATGACAGATGGAGCTGACAGACACAGACAGACAGACAGGTGGAGCAAGCGGCAAATTGGTTTTCTTTTTCTTTCTCGCAACGTACAGCAATAACAGGTCATCAATATCCATCACTCTTCTCCCCTGCCGACCGCAACGAGCAGTGTGTGTTTGGCGTAACCTAGCAACACAACAATATCGTTCTTTGGTGTGGATGCTGCCATTGTTATCGTTATAGTTAATGTTACAGTTATCTTTATTGGTGTGGACGGCCCTTTAGGTTTGACAGCTGGCACTGTTGACTTTGCTTGATGTTTGCTGGTCTAGGCTGCGGACAATATTTTCTGTTTGGCTGTTCACTCACTTCCATTAGTTGGGGCCAAGGAGTCTGAGGTGTTTTATGGTTGTGCGTAGACCCTATGCACGTAGCCTACACACGCAGTGTTGCCAACTTAGCGACTTTGTCGCTATATTTAGCGACTTTTCAGACCCCTCTCTTCAGACCCCTCTTTTTTTTAAAAAAAAAAAGCAACTAGCAACAAATCTAGCATCTTTTTCTGATGTTATTGGGGACTTTTGGAAACTCTGGCGTGAAAGCACTTATCGTTCTTATTCTTCTTAACGAGTACCGGATGTTGCCATGGGCCCCTCCCTCGCCCCAAAGTACTCACAGGTGGCCCAGTCCTCCTTCCCAGCTGCAGTCAGAGCAGGAGATGTTAACCCCTCCATGTCCAGACTGCAAGTGAATTGCGCATGTGCGGAACTGCCACTGGCTGATCCCGACCTGGCTTACAGTCAGGGCAGGATGTAATTGAAAAATTTTCTTTGTCTAATACAAATCACTGAAAGAAGGTTCATTTGTAGTTGTAAACATATTCAGGGTGTTTTTACTCTCTCCTACAGCCATTACAATTACATGCATCTGGACAATTATGCAAATTAGGCAATGACGTCATTTAGCGACTTCTATGGACTTTTAGGATAGCCAATAGCTACTTTTCTTACGGAGGAGTTGGCAACAGTGTACACACGTCGCCTATGCCATTGTGAGTATTTTTACTTCTGCGGTGGTGTGTCTGTGTCACTCTGCAGTTACACCCCCAAAACACTAGTTGGTGGCGGAGCTTTCTGTGAAGTGCTGGAAAGTTTAATTGATTCGAAACACACCAAAGTGTTTTTACTTTTCTGGGATTTTGTTGGACCAGCACCCTATTACTTTTTTGAGACTCTCTGAGTTTGTTTGTTTGTTTGTTTATTTAGCACATGTTAAAAAGTCAACATTACAATTAGGGGCTGATCGATATTTATATGCAAATGGGGCTGGTCCAAAACAGGGGGGGGGGTTCCCGAACTTTTTTTTGAGCACTGGGGGGGGGGGATATGGTTTTTATTTTGGCTTCAGGGGGGGTCATGCAACTTTAATTTGTTAAGTTTTGTATGATTTTTTGTTTGTTTTCCATTCGTATTTTACTCAGAGGTTTTGGTTTATACTCCGCTATATAAAGTTACCCTGCATGGTCCACAATGGTATTTCCCACTTTCAATGCACACGTCACTGACCGGAAAACCCAATAGAGTAGCAGAAGAAGACGACCGCGGAACACAAACAATTCAACCATAATGGCTGCTGTGAGGAAATCAGTGTATCGAAAGGAAAGTTTCCTTCATGCTAATTTGAGAGTGTCTTTGCAGACCTTAAAAGCGGATGAGACACTGGACAAATATAATTTTATTACAGAGTCGACAAAGAATAAGAACTTGCGCGACAAACTTCTAGCTCTGAGTCGGCTGCTGAGTGAGCTGCTGCTCCCAGCCACTGGTGAGAGCAAACCTTGTGGATGGCTGGACTACGAGTATGCGTATCAGTGTATCATTCGTTCATTCCATTTTCAATTTAAAATCAAAAATCAAAAAACGAAAAAACGGTTTGTTTTTCCATTATTCGTTAAATAATCAAATACAAAAAACGGCTTGTTTTTCTTATTTTTGATTTTATGCTCACATCAAAAATAGCAAATCGAAAAATGGGCCACGATTAAAATTTGATTTTGATTTTTCATTTAACTTGCGTGACCTGGAAGCGCATTGCATTAACTGGATAAAAAGAAAATTAGACACCTTATCTCATAATTACGAGAAAAGATCTCGTAATTACACAAATAATAGCCTAATTAATTACTTATGTGGAAATAGCCTGTGTCGTCCTTTGTTAACCATTTCACATACAGATGTTACTCATTTCAATGCCGCAGCCACAGTGAAGGGGGTGAAACAATTGATCCAGGAGTAGCTGCAGTGCGCAACAACAACCAGCAGGTGGCACATGTGAGCAGTAGAGATACAGCGTCCAACTGAAACTGTTTGAGAATTAGCAGTAGGCCTACTGATAAACGACATTTATACTATGATATTTCCACAGCGGTCAGTGTTAGGTCCCCTATTATCCTAGTGATCTCAGTGTCATGATGTAGAACTGCAAATGTATGTGTGACATATAGGCAGAGTTGGGTATAGGTATAGAGTTGGCTGTTACACTTAGAGTGAAGCTACTGAAGACCAGCAAAATGTTTTCATTTATTCTTTCAGGTGGGTAAATGTCACCTAAGCACCTTCAGATCTTATCAGTAGTGTACCCTTAATAGATAGCTTGTTTATATGGTTTGTATTGTGCTTCGTGATATTGTTTGAGGGAACTGTAACGTAAGGTAACTGCATATGGGGCCGTTCACATGTAGCGTCTTTTACGCGCACAAATCCATTAGTTTCAATGAAGATGCGCGCCAAGCGCGCTCACAATTCTTGTAGCATGATGTTATTAGGCTAAATATTACATTTCTAACAGTGTCTGAGCTGATTTATTGACACAGTATGCTTGTAGGCTGCTGTAACGTTAGGTTTACAGAGGAAATAACGGGATGTGACAAGGGCCGTCCACACCAAGAACTATAACTGTAACGTTAACTATAACGATAACAATGGCAGCATCCACACCAATGAACGATATCGTCGTGTTGCTAGGTTACGCCAAACACACACTGCTCGGTGCGGTCGGCAGGTGATATTGATGACCTGTTATTGCTGTATGTTGCGAGACAGAAAAAGAAAACCAATTTGCCGCTTGCTCCACCTGTCTGTCTGTCTGTCTGTCTGTCAGCTCCATCTGTCATGAGACAAACATGAATGAAGACGTGCAGTTTATTGTGTTTCCCCGGCGACGAGCTGTCATTACGCGCGACAATTACGCACGGCTGCACGTTCTTTATAACTCACTGTGTGAACCTATGTTGCATAATAAAGATTTGCCCCCCTCAGTAACTTCATCCTGGCTCCTGAATTTTATGAATGGAGGGGATAAGAGGAGACGCATTCCCCTGCAAAATGTATTTTATTGCAGTTATTTACCCGGTATTTGCAAAACAAAATCACTGAAGTTAAAGTTCTGTCACAAAACTATATTGTTACGGATCTTTGCACATGTTTAAGTGGGTGTATGGAAATCCTGGAGCTTTCGTAGTGGGTATACGTGACGTGATGAACGTCTCGACCTGTCATTTCGGATGGATTTTGATTGGCTGTCAGTGTTTCTATCGTTCATGAAATCGCTCTGAAAGTGATCCAAACGATATCGTCCACCACTATCGTTGTCGTTATAGTTGTAGTGTGGACGCTGCCAAACACTTGAGTTTAGAACGATTTTTAAAACTGTATATTTATAGTTATATTTATAGTTATAGTTCTTGGTGTGGACGGCCCTAAGTCACATCCCGTTATTTCCTCTGTAAACCTAACGTTACAGCAGCCTACAAGCATGCTGTGTCAATAAATCAGCTCAGACACTGTTAGAAATGTAATATTTAGCCTAATAACATCATGCTACAGCAGTAATAACGTCAGCTTTAGTCAAATGGCTCTAGCTCTCCTGGTAAATGTCATCAACTCTGGACACATTTTCCCTGTGTGTTGACATGATAATGGCCGCGTTTCCCACATCGCTCTTAGCTTAAGAAGATCTTTCATTAAGAAGGAGTTGTAAGATCGAGCTGACCCACTCTTAACAGACTTCTTAGCCACCAAACGCTCACAGATCCGGCCGCAGCAGGCACATTAATATTACACTGAGCAAGGACAACAGTGCTCACCGTATATATTTTGATCTAGTTTACACTTCAGATTTATATTGTTTGGCTTTTAATTGGTGACAGAAAAGAACGATTTTCATTCTGCAGGGAAACGCGTGTCCTTACTCTATGTGCCTGAGATCGATTGATTTCAGCACCACGGTAGTGGCCAGCTCCTGTTAAGATATAAACACAATGAAAGCGGACAAGCCTACTTATTTATTGTCTTATTAATATTTTTCTTCCGCCAGATTTCAGTGCGTAACTTGTGCCACAGCTCTGAGCGCACACAGGGTCTTCATAAAACATAGATTCAAGATTCATTATGCACGGTAAGGACACACGTTTCCCTATTCTGAAGTATAAAATAGATCAAAATATATACGGTGCGCACTTCTGTCCTTGCTGAGTGTAATACTCCGTCGTAATTTACAATATATACACATTATAATAAAGATATGGGATATAGTCAAGATGGCACCACAGTTACAGTAGTTCCGCCCCCCCTTCGTGGATGTGCAGTATGTGGTTCTGAGCGAAGCAGTGGCCACAGTGACACCTTTCCTGATCTCATAATTACGAGATCCTGATCTCGTAATTATGAGATAAGGTGTCTAATTTTTTTTTATCCAGTGAATGCAATGCGCTTCCATAGTATACTGTACAGGTCCGGCAGAAAATATAACAGTACTGCTAATTCTCAAACAGTTTCAGTTGGACGCTGTATATGAACTGTTCTCCTCCTCCTTATGTCAAATGCTGAATGGCTCTTTAAAGTACCGCTTTGGAATACTACAAGAGGACACAAAATGGATTTTTGCGGCTGCTACCGGTCCATTTGGTTTAAAACACAACACTGTTCTACAGCTGGGAAGGTAGGAGAGAAAAAAACTCACGCCTGAAAGCTGATAATGAAAGCTTTTATACTCACAGCTGTTTATTTTAAATACGAAAAATATAGCTCCCAATCTGTCTTTATTTTACAGTGTCAGAATCAAATGAAAGACGTTTCCAGATTTAGTTCCACAGTAGCTTTGTGAACTCAATACTGACCCCACCTGGCAGAGGGTTTAAATGGCGAAGTCAAATACGGTGCTATTTATTGATGGAAATCGTCATTATTATTGCCCTCTTTACTGCTGGTGTGATTATATACAAAGATGTTGTTTATGGTTGGGGGGGGGGTGTCATACATGTTTCTCCAATCCCTCAGGGGGGCCAAAACGTTTTTTTTGGACGCTTGGGGGGGGGGTTTAAGGAAAAAATAAAATCATAATCACTTCCCAACTATACCCCGGTCCTATTTAAATAACGATCAGCCCCTTACCATAAAAAATTGACAATCTACTGATATAAGAACTTAAGAAAGAAAAAAGAAACAAAAAACAAAGGAAACATGCAAGGAGGCCCTAAAAACCCTCAAGGGGCTTAACAGGAGGACTTCCCTAGATAAACATTAAATTGGATATTATAATATGCATAATGGTATAAAATCACTTGGATGCTCACAGACGAGTGCGCGCACTCACAACACACACACACACACACACACAGATCAGGTGGGTATTATTGATACAGCAAGAAATTTTTCACAGATTTTTTAAATGATTCATAAGAAAGTTTAACAAAATGGGGAGGAAGTGAATTCCATAACTTGGATCCTTTGTAAGAGATCTTAAATTGGGATGATGTAGTTCGTGATTGTGGTGGCCGGAGCTGGGATGCTTTTCGGGTCAAATAATTGTGAAATTGATTGTTTAGTGAAAAGAAATTATGACAGAAAGTGGGAAGTGTTTTATTTAAAGAACCATATACAAATTGAGTAATTTGGAAACTATTAATCTGATAAATATTGAGAATGCCAAATTTACGAAACAAAGGTAACGAACGACTTCTTGGGACTGAAAAGGCAATGATCCTTCTTGCTCGTTTTTGTAACTTAAAAATTGGTTGGAGTTTTGTTTGGTGAGTACTGGCCCAGGCAATGTTGCAATAACTGATAAAGGGATAAATCATAGAATAATATAAGTTAAGGGAGACTTTTGTGTTTAAAAGATAACGAATTTTTCCAATTATCCCAATATTTTTTGCAATTTTAGATGAAATAAGTGAAATATGAGGTTTCCAAGATAGATTTTTATCAATTAGTACACCGAGAAAACGAGTCGTATCAATATTAGTTATTGAAACATTATCGATCAACACTGTTATATTCTCATCGAATTTCTTGTGATTGTTACTAAACAGAATAAAATTTGTTTTCTTAATGTTTAGTGACAGTTTGTTAATTTTGAACCATTTAGAGATATTATCTAATTCTTCATTGACAACTTTCGCAATTACATTAGGATTTCTGTGGGAAAAAAACAAACTAGTATCCTCAGCAAATAAAATTTTGGATAGTTGATTTGATACATTGGACAAATCATTAATATAAATAAGAAATAACAATGGCCTGAGGATTGATCCCTGGGGAACACCACATTTTATAGTGAGAGGAGGAGAATTCACTCCTTTGAAAGTTACAAATTGTTTCCTGTGGTCCAAGTAACTGGTAAACCACAACAATGCTTGCTCACGCAGTCCCAGATATTTCAGTTTTTGCAACAAAATAAGGTGATCTACGGTGTCAAAAGCTTTTGACAAATCTAAAAAAATTCCAATAGTGTATTCCTTGTTATCGTTGGCTCTGTGTAATTCATTAGTAAGATGAGTGATAGCCATGTAGGTAGAATGAGATTTCCTAAAACCATATTGATGTTTGTATAATATTTCATTTTTATCAAGGTAGCTCAGTAATCTATTATAGGCAAGCTTTTCAAGAATCTTTGAAATAGAGGGTAGGATGGAAATTGGTCTATAGTTGGTAAATATTGCAGGATCTTCAGCTTTGTATATGGGAATGATTTTGGCCATTTTTAACTCCTGGGGCACAATTCCATTTAAAAAGGACAAGTTAAATATATGTGTCAATGGTTTGACAATGGCATCACAAACCACCTGAAGTAGCTCTGCACTTAAATTATCATAACCTGGAGCTGAATTCTTCAACGAGCCTAACATCTCAGAGACTTCAGTGCAGGTAACAGGGCTTAGATGAAGTCCACCAGTAGAGGGTGGCGCTATAAATTGAAGTGGACTTCCATTGACCACAGGAATCTTAGAGGCCGATGCTGGTCCTACTTCAATGAAAAACTGATTAAAATTGTGGGCTATAGTTAAAGGATCCTTTATTAGTGATCCATTGATTCTAAATTCATTGGGAAAAGATTTCTGTGTTTTTCTTTTGTTGAGAATTTTATTAATGATACACCAGAGTGCCCTCATATTATCTTTACACTTGGAGAGTTCGGTACTGAAATAATATTTCTTAGCCCCTCTAATAATATGATTTAATTTGTTTCTGTATTGTATAAATTGCCTATGATGAAATGGAGTCGGATTAGAGAGATATTTTTTGTATAGTTTATGTTTATTTCTAAGGGACTTGACAATTCCTATGGTTACCCATGGCTTTGTTGGTTTAGAGTGAGACTTAGGATTCCTCTTCTTTTCAGGAAAGGCAACATTGTAGGATTTGATTACTTCATTAATGAATACAGTGTATGCCTTTTGTGGGTCATCCAAGTCCAAAACAGTATCCCATGAAAGACGCTCAATCAGCTCCTTAAATTTGTTAATAGTAAATGTGTTGATTAATCTATAGGTAGATGGGTTGGAGTTATTGTCCATAATAGATGAATGTGCAGAAGTTATGAGAAATATTGGAAGGTGATCAGATATGTCAATACAAAGGATTCCTGAATTCATTTTTTTATCAAGCACATTAGTGAAAATATTATCAATCAGCCTGGCTGAAGTTTCAGTTACTCGAGTTGGTTTGGAGATCACAGGGTAAAAGAAGTGTGAAAACATTGTATCCAAAAATGAAAGAATTTGAGTATTCTTAACAGAGTCTATAATATTAATATTAAAATCCCCCATTATATAACAGTCTTTTCTCTCTCTGGATACAATGTCAAGCACATCTGTCAAGTGGGAGTTAAAGTCACTGATGCTCAAATTTGGTGGTTTATAAATACATCCAATGATAATGTGATTATCTGTTTCTATAAAAACACTCTCACCAAAGGACATGAAACTTTTTTCAATATCATGCCTTTCTTTATACTCTAGGCAGGTGTTTACATACAGGGAGGTTCCTCCGCCTACTTTATCCGTTCTAAATCTATATACGTGATTATAATTCTCAATACCATACATGTCACAGTTTTCTTGATTTAACCAAGTTTCTGAGACTCCCACTGCAGAGAAGGTGTGATTTAGATTAGAGAGGCAGAGGGTAAGTAAATCAAAGTTCTTTGGTATACTGCGAGCATTAATATGCAAAAGTGAGAGGTCATCTTTCTTTTTAAATTGATCATTGATATATTTAAAATCCTCTTCCAAGAAATAACTACAATCAGACATAAGGGTTTGTTTCATGTCAGATAAACAATTCATATCCGGATCATTGCTACACAGTATATCACTTGAGGGTGAGTCACCTCGAGCAAAAACCTCTGCAGGATCAAAAGTGATTACGCCATTTGGCTTAACTTTTGACTTTTCTTAGACTGTTGGTCATGCAGAATATTAAACTCAGCATTATTAACATGACTGAAAGGAAATTGGTCCATGTGTGACATGATCGTTGTTAAATTCATACAAATCAAAATTGTTTTTAGTCAACCAGCTAGAAGAGAAGACAAGGTTATTCGGACAAAGGCTAAAACTATAATGTAGTAGGCTACCAACATTAATATGTAGTTGGAAGAATTCACTCTTAATTATTTGGAAATCAACAGAAGACTTAAACTCACTCATACAATAATAATCAGATGTTTCAAAAAATACTTGTTTCAGTAAAGCAAGGCATTTGATGTCAGAGTCATAATTATGTAAAATGATCGACATTGTGAGGTCCTGGGATTCACTTTTTGGTTGTTGAAAAAAAATAATGAAAATAGTCTTTTAAATGTTCATTTGCTAAATCATATGGTCCATAGGCGATATCAGATTGCATGGTTGGTGATAATGACATGGTGGTTTGATTAAAAAAAAAGAAAAAAAGAAACATGATTAAAAAGTAGTCACCTTATGTACAGTATTTGAGACCTGTTAGCACATCCTCAGTGATGTGTAGTTTCTGTCATCTGGGGCTTTCGTGGTTTAACAACCAGTCTATCATAGTTGATGACAGCATAATTTCCTTGTTCTCTGGCCTGTTTCATTGCTGGGATGAGGTCTGCTCTCTTCTTCCGTAGCAGGTCGGAGAAGTCCTCATTTACATATATTGTAGTGTTCTTAAGGTGAGCTCTCGCTTTGGCAAGGATGAGTTCTTTGTCTTTATACCTTAAGAGTTTCACAACAATTGGTCTTGCTTTTCCAGAGTTTTGCTTGACATTTCCAGTGCGATGGGCTCTTTCGATTTCAATAGTCGTTGGGTCAATTTTCAGCTTGTTAAAAAACTCTCTGACCTTCTGCTCAGTATCTGACCAGGGCTCATGGGCAGTGTCCTGCTTCAGACCATCAATTATAACATTGTTTCGTCGACTCTGGTTTTCTACATAATCAATTTTGGAGATGATGTCTTTAATTTCAGAGTTCACACACTGAGAGGACAGTGACTGCAGTTGTGATTCAAATAAACCAACTTTCTTCTCCATATCTCTCAAGTCATCAATTTGGGCTTGAGAGAATTGAAGGCTGGATTTGATCTCCTGTACCTCTTTCATAATTCCATCAATCCTGGTAGTTGTAGATTCCAGGATCATCTTGGTGAAGGACATGAAGTTTGACTCTTGTCTGTTAAGCATTTCCACATATAATGACCTTTGTTGTTCCATCATCTCTCTCATGGTCTCCATATGAGGAGGCAGGAGGAGGCAAGCAGGATCTTAACCAAGTATTGGTCTGCTATGTGTACAGTTCCTTCCATATGACCCAGATACAGAACAAGACATGATCGGGGGATTTCGTATCCCAGCAATTCTCACAGAACTGAGTGAATACAATCCCAGAAAGGCTGCACTTTTTGGCGGCTTCAAAAAATGTGGGTATGGTCTGGATCCATATGATTACACAGTCTCCAGCATGGTTGTTGAATTTTGGTTTGTTTACTTTTAATTTTTGGTGTGATAAAGTATCAAATTTAGTTTTTCCAATTAAATTCTCGCCATTTTTGCGATTGTGACGTTGATTGTTGTATTTTCCACATGTCATCCCACATCCCCTCTGGAATTCCTTCGCCCAGCTCTTTTTCCCATTTAGCTTTAATATACAATGTTGAGTCCTTTCTGGAATCCATTAGACATAGTCATATAATATGCTTTTACAAACAGATTTATGATAGGGTGTATTTTATCTTTAGTTCTTTTGATTTTTTTATTAAAATAATCCCTCAATTGAAAATATCTAAATTGGTGCTGTTGTGTTAGGTCATGTCTAGTTTTTAAATCTTGAAAACTTCTTATCTCACCATTTTGAATGACTGTGCATACGGCCGTTATACCACTTCCAAACCATTGTTTGAATCTGTGATCAGATTCTCCTGGTTCAAATTCAACATTAGGTGTTATCCATTTTAGCAGCCCCAGTTCCTTTCCTATGTTTAGTTGTTTAATAATGGAATGCCATATAGCAAGAGTGGATATTGTTATCGGGTTTAGCTCTGCCTCATCATTTACATGGGCAGGAATCTTTCTTTCCCCTATGGTTGTTTGAATTGGGAATTTAGATTCAGATATTTCTATGTCTTTCCAACAAGCAACAAAATCTGAGTTGCACCAGTTAGTAATTGGGCGCAATTGTGCTGTGTGGTAAGTATTATTTTAGATTTGGAAGTGCCATGCCCATATAAATCTTAATTTATCCCAATGATGGAACTGGGCTTGTGGTATATTCACAGGTAGGGAATGGAATAGGTATAACAGGCGTGGTAAGATATTCATTTTCACCACATTTATCCTGTCACTTAATCCCATTGGGTAGGTTGACCACCTTTCAATATCCTTCCTTATATTGACATCAATAGGTTCATAGTTGTTGCGGTATAATATGGATAGGTTTTTAGTTATGTTTATACCAAGGTATTTAAGTGATTTTGCTTTACAATTTATTTTTAGTTCTTTAAGGTTTACAGTGTTAATGTTGGTCAGAGACTATTACTGCCCTCGCTTGATGTGTTGGTTAATTTAGATGTGTAGTTTGCAGCGTGGTTAATATGTGTTCCTCTGCATTTTGGTGTGTTGTGATGTAAAACATCTGTGCACACACTCACTGCACACAAGCCATTTTTTCCCCAATTTTTGGTTCGCCTGGTCTCCTTGGGTATTAATGCTTGTATAACCTCAACCCTGTACTGCTCAATCAAGTTATATACATCTTTTTTTTTCCGGAGATATTCTAAAAATAGTAACGAGAGTCGTCTCATGAGTGACCCCCGAGGGTTAACCGGGTCAGATAAATAACGTATACATAGCCCCGGGTGTCTGCAAAAAATACATTTGTATTATGTTTTAGTAATGCAGAGCACTAATACACGTACACATGTGGATACATAAATAGCTGTAGTGCCTCCTCCACCATCAATCAATTTTATTTATAAAGCCCAATATCATAAATCACAATTTGCCTCACAGGGCTTTACAGCATACGACATCCCTCTGTCCTTTGGACCCTCACAGCAGATAAGGAAAAGTCCCTTAGATCGGTAAAATATGGTTGATGTTCAGTATGTTTTCCAGCTATCAATGTTGATTGACTTCTCCTTTTTTCAGATGCACCCCTCTATTTTGAGTGACGAAGCCAGTCTGGGGCACACAACCCTTTCACCATCCAAGTTTGGGTGTCCTCTCTGCCCCAAATTTAAAATAAAAAATGATAGCGCTATCCAGAGGCACCTGAAAAACCATACGGAAAATGCACTTCATTTCCATGGTATGTTGATGAGAAATGTCTGTTTGAGATCATATACTTCTACATGTAACAGTAATGTTTAATGATATTTGTTTGGGATAAAACAAGACATTCTAGGCTGCATCTTGGGATCTTGGGATTTGTGGAACAGTGGTTGACATTTTATACCATTTTCTTACATTTTATAGACCAAACAAATAAATTATTTTACTGTTTTTCCATTTTTTTTTCTACTTTTGAGATTAATATGGATATCTGAAACAAAAAACAGAACTCCAAGTCTCCTTTTTTATGTTTCCAGTACAATAGTGTAATATTGTGTTTACATGTGTTCCTGAAATATAATAGAATACATCTGACAATATGACAATCTAATTATTACGTTCATTTAATAGTTAAATAGTTACAATTAACCATACTAATGTAAGAGTAAGTATGACATTTGTTGTGTCCATGGTTTTCAGTTGTTTTGAATGACCTGATAGTAATCTGCATGTTGCAACTGAAGCCCAATAAATGAAAGTGTTCACCTTATTTAATCTTTGTTAAAAATTATTCCAACTAAAATTCATGTGTTTGATGATTTTCTGCTATTTTTGTAGGTTTAACTTGTTGAGGTCAATGTTATTCCAAACAAAACATGATTGCATTTGAAATAATTGTTGAAATAATTGTATTATTATTAATATTGTTATTTATTTTACAACATATATATATTTATAATTGTTGGTTGTTCAAAGTTTGTAAATGTATTGCTAAAATAAATAATATAAAAAAGACTGAAACCGACTTCTGGGGGAAAAAACTACAAAAAAATGACTTCCGGTATGGACTTCCGGTATGTATGAAACTTCCGGTATTGCCCTGCTCCTCCCAGAGCCACCCATCCATAAACGCTGCGACCGAGTCACTCTTCGCCTTTGCATCCTCCTGTATGCCATATATGCGTAAATTGTTCTGTCTGGACCTCGATTCCAGGCCATCTAGTTTGTCCCTCACGGTCTTGTGTTCTCTCATCATCTCCTGCAGTGCACTTTTTGGCTCGGAGCTCCATGTCTCAACATCTTCAATGCTGCGTTCATCCTTTGATTTTGCTCACCCATCTCTGTAGTTACTTTTACAAATTTCTGGTCAATGTCGCCGTTGAGTTCTGACAGCTCACTTCTCATTTGGGTTGAAATATCCTCCTTGAACGCTTTCAGGTCTGCTTTCATTTCGTTTTGCAGGGCTTGGATTTGTTTGCTAATGCCTTCCAAGCTAGCTTGAAATGTAGCCATGGTGTCGTTAGCCTCGGATGCTAGTATGCTCTTCTCATCCGCCAGCTGGCTAATTTCTTTGTTTTGATTATTGGGTTTTTTATTATTCTTTGATCTTGTCTTGTCATTGTCGAAAGCTCTGTGTCTTCCTGTGTTTTCTTCTCGAGTTTTGGCGGAGATTATTATGTTGGCTTAGGGGAGCTCACAACTCAAGTGTGCATATTGTTATACCGTCCCACTGGAAGTCAGTCTGTTCTTTTTTTTTTTTTTTTTTTAAAGCTGATAGGCGAGGAGACTACTTGGTTTATTAACATACTCATAGTATTGTTGTCTGGTGAAGAACATAAGTTTTTTGATATGTTCAGTTTAAACATGATTGAGATTAGTTCGACCAACATTTAACTTCCTCATATTTTCCTCTGTAGGTGATTGATTACGAATTTGCTCCAAATCATATAGCTCCTTTTTGAGTTGTTCAGTTTGTTTGGTAAATGCCCTTTTCCTTTTGTGTATGAGATCAAATTTAGCACTTCAGACAGCACATCTGAAAAACAGGATTGGGAGATCCCAGCTGTAATAGTTACAGTACACTGGAATGACCCAGATGCAAAAAAAACAGTAAAATTACAAGGAGTTTTGTCATTGCAGGTATTGCGTGACTCCTTCTCATGGCCTGCTCCAAATCTGTTCTGAGTTCCTCCAACAGCTCCAAAATGGCAATGCTGGATAGGCGATATGTTTTAATGATTGTTTCTTCATTCATTCCAAAAAATGTTCACACCAGGGAGAAAAATGCGTTCTCTGCGTCTTCTTTCATCGTTTCGAAATACAGACACAGTTTCTATTTGCAAAATTGCTTTCAGGTTTGATAAATCACTTTGCGTGTGCTAAATTAATATATTTATATTTTCTTCTCCCAGCACACGTACAATTGCGTATAAAGGCCCCATATTGCATATTCATGGCAGCAAACATACTAACTGGATGCAGATGTGCTATTTTGCACCTTTGAAAGACGCAACCCTTAGTGCCCACTGTTAGTAAATCAGTTTGTACATGTTTTTGCTCCTGCAATGAGTTTCAACCCGTTTTTATACATGCAAACCTTTAGCAGATCCGGCCCATAGTCTTTTACTGTCGGTTTAAATTCTCTTCAGACATCCACAAGGCCTCCATCTTCTGAGGCCACCTTAAAAGCATTTGATGCATTAGGACTGGATATTGTAGGTGAAGTTTTATCTAAGTAACTGTCCAAACAACAATTAAAGCCCCCAGAAACCAGTCCAAAATGTGTATTGCCTAAATAAGGGGACTATATCTATCAGAAATTTAGGCCAGTCCTCATTTTGTGCGTAAATGTTAAGCAGTGTAAGTTCTTGGCTATAGAGCATTCCACAAACTAGTACATACCTACCCTCATGGTCATTTTGTTGTTCTTTAAATATAAACGGAAGACTTTCATGGATAAGTGCTGCCGTTCCCCTATTGTTACTTGTAAAGCTTGAGAGGTAGACCTGTCCTACCCAATCTCCCTTGGATTAGGGTAGGGTTAGCAGCCCTTTTTCAAAAACGTAAGAACTCTTTTATGCTTAATAGGATCACCCAAGTCTCTGACATTAAATCTTATCACATTAAGTATGTTAGTCATAGTGAGGTATATGTGGTATATTTACGAAGCCTGATCATAGACAAACAGTAGCTGAAATAAAAACAAATCCAAACAAAAAACAAACAAACAAACCAACAGCAACAATAAAAAAGAAAGAAAAAAGTAACACAGGATGAGACCCCTCCACTCCTACTCCCTAAAAAACCAACAGCCTAGACCCCAATGACAAGGCACCCCCATAACAGTAATTAAGCCCTCAACTTGTATGGCAGATGGTAAACACCCATCAACAACACACAACATATTTGTGAGAACATGTCTTATTGTAATAAAAAAGAAAAAACAAAAGTGGCTTAGCTCCCTTAATTAAGATTTAACTCAGAACAGCAGACAGGTGAAAAGTAAACATGGAAAATAAAAGAAAAAGAAATAATTGGTACGGATGTCTGAACTGAGCTTAATAAATGAGCAGAGTGAGCACTACTACGATAAATGTGGGCTAGTGTGGTTTTTAATTTGTACCAACCACATCGAATAAAACAAATCAAACATCACTACTGGTGAATAGATACATGTAATGCAGCAGCATACCACATATCTTTATATGTGTGGGCTTCAAAATTTGCAGAAAGATGAAAGAAAAAAGAGGGGGAAAAAGAGAAGAAGTGTACTAGAAGAAGTGTTGGCTGCATTGTATTTATTGCCAGCACATGGCCTGCCAGCCCTGGCTTCTTATTGGCCCGGATGGCAGCCATACAGGCCAATAAGGAGCCAGGCCATCTGGAAATCGACAGACTAAACAGATGGGCCAGTCCGTGAGTGGCAGTACTCTTGTAAGAATAGGTACTCCCTTTCATTAAGGCACTTGATTCCCAGTTTTACACACAGGGGATTCAGCTCATTCATCGGAATTGTGATGATTCTGGAAATGGCCTCGTACAGGGAATTCCACCTTGTGGATGTGGGTACCATTAGTTTCCTGCGGCTGACTTCCTCCACCTGTTCAGAGGCTAATGTTGATCGACTTGCTTTAGTCCAAAGAGCAGAGCATTTTGCAATACTACTCCTATATACAGCCTTGGTGTCTGCACAGGAATTTAGATGTTTGTCAACATTGCTTGTTGAAATCAGGTTAATTGTGTGTGATGCCCACCTGTAGTGTGGAGGCAGGCTAAACTGTCCATCACCAGATGCGGCTGAAAGAGCTTCTATGAAATCTGTAAAAGTCGGTTCCTTGTCATCACCTTCTTCTTCATTTTCAGATTCAGACTCCAAATTACAGGGCTGACATACTCTGAATGCTTTGGCAAAATTAGATGCATTATCAGTTACAGTGGCAACAACTTTGCCATGCAGTCCATATGATGAATGGATTTCTTCAATCTCTGCTCCAATTACATCGTAGGTGTGCCTGCCTCTAATTCTCTTAAATGCTAGGGCGGCCTTGTTGCGCTGTAAAGTGGAATTAATCCAGTGAACTGTTACACCCATAAAACTTTTATTATTCACCGTCCAGATGTCAGCAGTGGTGGAAACAAAGTCTACAAATTAGCGTCCATTATGTCGTATTCTCTCTCAAGGTATCCTGCAAATGACTTTCTCTGCGGCAGCTTGACACCGCTTTTGGTCAGTATTTTTTCTATGATGCGTCGGAACGATTCAGAGTCTACAGTGGAAATGGGCAACATGTCCTCGACAATATAGCCAGCGACGAGCTTCTTCAGTTCAGCGGCACTAAGTCCTGTCGCTCTGAAGTCTATTTTCACCTGTTTCGCAGGAGAGGGAGTTCGGAGGTTCACCCGGTGGAATTGGATGTGGTAGCCGCAGCGGTGATGCCAGTGGGGGGATCCGGGGGTTTTTCAGTGAATTTCACATTCCTGTGCCGGCTTGCTAGGGGCTTGCTCAGATTTGAGGTGGAATTTTTCGCTGTAGATAAAAGTTTTCTTCTCACGCAGAGTGTACAAGGGACGCTGATGTTTTTGTCACCTTTTACTGAGTCAAACTCAAAATAATGTCGGTAATTCCAAGCAATAAACGCTGCGTTGTCCTGCTCTCTCCCGCGATCACAACACCTATCTGCTGTCTCACAAAACAAAATCACGGTTAACTAACGCAGTAACGCAGCCTGCTTGCGGGAAAGTAAGAGTATTCTAATTACTGTTTTTGCAATTGTAATCCCTTACTTTACTTGTTACTTGAAAAAAGTAATCAGATTACAGTAACGCGTTACTTCTAACGCGTTACTGCCCATCAGTGCTCTTTTCAATATGAAGAACTTGTCTGGACCCAGACCTAGCCACTGTGGCAGCATGTCATGCACAAAGTCCAGATGGGGACGTCTGCCCTCAGCCCCCTCCTTGAGACCAAACACCTGAATATCCTTCCTCCTCCCACGATTCTCAAGATCCTCAGTTTTCGCTTCCAGGTATCCTCTTTGTAGCCGAGGCTTATGCTGACTCGGCTTCCTCAATGTGCTTTTCTTTGGCTGTTATGTCTCTTTTTATGCTGTCCAAACTGTTCTCCATGTGTGGTGATAGAAATTGCCATTTCACCCAAATAATTATTTATTCCATCCAACTTTGTGCCGAACTCTGCATGTGAGTGCTTTTAGCTCAGTTAGCACCTTGGCTAGATTAGCCATGTTGTAAGCATAGATATACATAGAAAGGCTAGATGGCTGATGGGACTTTCACCGGCGACGTCACCGAGCGGCCATCTTACCTAGGGGGACTTTCCCCGCGCACTCTTCAGTAGTGGACGGAAGGTGAGCGACCTACACAAACAAAAATACACTTAACTCGCTGAAATCTTGACGGATTTACAAACGGTTTGGTTTATTAAAAACCTTATTGACGTGGCTATGATTCAGGCCGGACATACTGAAAGTGCAGCTTTTCTTTTCGAAAATCGATTTCATTTTGCTGCATAGTTGTGTGTCTGTCACAGCCATTTGCAAGGCTGCAATCTGGGAGTTTAAATTATTATATAGGTTTCCGTGAGACCAATAATAATTTTGTGACAACCACATATTTTGTCTAAATGACAATTTGTGTGGATGTAGTTGTGTTTATTAGCTAGCAAAGAAACAAAAGGTTGTGAATGTGACATAGTGGGCCACTGTGACTATTACAAAGTAGCCTAGATAATAATTTTGGCACTCACAGCAGGGACACTCGATTCACTGACGTGAGTCGGCCACACGCTGAGTGTGCTCTCTCTAACCCGGGGTTTTAAATTGGCTTTTTTATCACTATTATATCGATATCTAAGCTGATCCGACAGGTTGCTGTTGTTTTTTAACTATCCAGTTAAACTGGACATGTAATTCTATCCTTTGGATGGCACTGTAACAAGGATTTTAATGGTTCAACACGATCGGACCTACGTTTGACAGCGTGGGAAAAATCTCTGCCAGCTTTCAGCCACCTAGCTTACTGGACATCCAGTCTCCTCATCGGGCCCAGTTTTGGGCCCATGCCGGTAAGTTTTGATTCTTGGATCCTGCTTTTATCTGTGCTACCGTCTTCAAAATGCCATGGACTCCAACTGGAGTCCTCGTGTGTAAGTTTTTAACTGCATCGGTTACAGACGCTACACCAGCTAACTAGCTAGCTCCTAACCATTAACACACAACACACCTTTGCTGCTGGAGCCCTTTCTTTCGTTTTCCTCTGTTCCCCCAGTGTCCATGGCACCACTCACCTCTCCATCCGGATGCGATCGTTGTCTACACCTGAGCCGCACCATCGTCGAGCTCGAAGGATGTATATCCGATCTCTACTTTCTCTGTGATGAAGAAAAGTTTTTGGAGTCACTGGTCACAGTAGGGCCCGCTGCTGCAGCCCCTACTGAAGCCGATCTGTGCGCCACCATTCCGGCCGACCCTCCCCTGGTCTCAGCTCCACCTGCCACTGCTGAAGCTGAACCCCAGCTCACCGCCCCGGCACCCCGTTTCACTGCAAGGATCAACGAAGCCCGCTGGCTGCTGGAGGGAGCCAAGCCCAAGGAGCCCGTGAAGAGCAAGACGGCTGCTGTAGCCTGTTTTACTCCAAATCCATCTATCCGTAGCTCCACCCCTGGCCACGATCCCTGGCTTCCAGCAAACAAAAACAGCAGGCGAAAAAAGAAGACATCTCCACGTTCCCCCGTTTCTCCTGCCGTTCCTCTTACTAATCGATTCAGCCTCCTGGATGATCATGATTACACTCAGTCACCACCACCGCAGGGTCCTCCACCACTGCAGCGGCGGGGCTCATCCCCATCGCCTCCCAGTCGGCAGCGCTCTTCACACCCACAGAGGCAGCCTCGACAGCCCCGTACTTCTGTGGGAAGTATACCAGTGTGCACTGACCATCGCCGGGTGAGGCGCGCCGTCGGTGCCCATCCAGCGCGTGTTGAGACGGCTGCCGACGCGAACCGCGCTAACAGTTCCCCTGTGCTTCTGGTCAGGTCCTCTATGGTTCGCTATGTCTGTGCCAACAGGTGTTTCACCTCATGTCATCCAGATGCCTGCACAAATCACTGAAATGACGTCATCCCTCAGTTGCTCCAAAAACACCCCTCTGCCCGTACTGTTGTGGTTCATCTGGGAGGAATTAATGACCTTAAACTCCAACAGTCTATAAAACTCAGGAACGATAGCATTCGCCTTATTGATAATATTCTTCACTCAAACAAGCAGTGCATCATCTCCGGGCCTCTCCCCCCTTCTTCAGTTGGCGATGAAAAGTTTAGCCGACTCAGGCAGCTTCAGGTGTGGCTTAAAGGCTACTGCAACAGCGCTGGCATTCCATATGTGGACAATTTCACCACCTTCCTTCATAGACCGGACCTCTTCAGACGAGACGGTCTCCATCTAAACCATATTGGATCCCGCCTTTTGTCTCAGAACATTGACCTCACACTGCTAGCCGTCAAGTCCACAACCTTCACTGATTGACTGTTTACACAACACACCCCTTTACCAGCCACCTCCTTAGTGGTCACTGTGACAGTTCCTCCAAACACTCCCTCTCCCTCTAGCCCCCCGTGCAGGCCCACGACACCAATGCAACTTTTTCCAGCCAACTCTAGTGTGAGACTCTCATATCTCAGGCCTGTTTTCCCAGAGTCCCAGTGTAAGTCAACACTTGTCTTCCCTTTAGCAAGACGCAGCCGGGCAGGGGCGGACCCACGGTACCTGCGGCCACTAGTACCTGCACCCACTTCTGCCTCAGCACAATCGAAGTCTATGATTTATTTATTTCCAAAGATCTGGATTTTATGTTTCTCACTGAGACCTGGCAAAAGAATGATGAATATGTGTTTATGAACGAGCTCTGCCCACCGGGATGTTCTTTTATCTGTGCCCCTCGGACCACAGGTCATGGGGGGGGACTGGCGGCGGTGCACAAGGACTGTTTCTCCTACCGGAGAGTGAGCTCTGGAACTTTTACCTCATTTGAACTCTTAGTGACTAAAGTTGGGCGTACTAACCCATTTTATTGTGTTTTAATTTATCGCCCTCCTGGTGTTAATGGCTCCTTTTTATCTGAATTCAGTGACTTCTTAGCTTCCATCATCAAATTTGAGAAAATCCTTCTTCTTGGGGATTTTAATGTAGCTGTAAATGACACCACAAACACCTTTGCAGTGAACTTCTTAAAAGTCACTGATTCTTTCAATTTTACCCAACATGTCAGCGGCAACACACATTAAGGGCAACACTCTGGACCTGGTTTTCACGTTTGGATTAAAATTAGACATGAGGAGCTGCTTGTGACTGATCACTAATGTATTCTCTTTAATGTGTCTTTTAACACTGATTGAACACTCAGAAAGCGTGTTGTTTGTTCACGTATGTTAAATGACCTGTCAGCCGTGAAATTCTCCTCTGTTTTTAACAACAGCATAGGGCAGCTTTTTGGTGATGAGAGTGATGCCAATTCTCCAGTTCACACTTTTAATTCACATTGTTCAGTTATTTTAGACGAGATTGCTCCTCTGAAATCCCGTACAGTTGCTACCGTTAATCCTACCCCCTGGATTAATGATGATATTTGTTGTTTTAAACGCAAATGTCGCCGAATCGAGCGCCTGTGGAAGTCTACAAAGCTACAGGTCCATCGTACTTATTTGAAAGAACTCTTAACAGAATATAACTTAATGGTTAAAGCTGCTCGGGCCTCTTATTTTGCTGACCTCATTTCCTCCAATAAGCGGAATCCCAAAGTTGTTTTCGACACTATAAATAATCTTGTTTGCTCCCAGCCCCCTGTGGTGCCCATTTTTTCTGTTAATGACTGTAACAATTTTCTAGCTTTTTTTGTCAACAAAGTTGCTAGTGTTAGAGCAACTATTACCCCTTCTTCTTCTGCTCATCCCCCTACTCCTCCTTTACAGCAGCCAATACTGGATCGTTTCTCACCCATTTCCCTACAAGATTTAACTAAGCTAGTGAGCAGTATGAAGACTTCTTCCAGCCCGTTAGACATCTTGCCCACATCTCTACTGAAAAAAGTTATTGGTTCCATCGGCTCTTCCCTGCTCTATATTATTAATTGCTCACTGGTTTCTGGCTGTTTCCCCTCCTATTTTAAACATGCGGTTGTCCAGCCACTTCTTAAAAAGCAAAATCTGGACCCTTCATTATTTAGCAACTTCAGGCCCATTTCTAAATTGCCTTTCATTTCAAAGATCTTAGAAAAAGTCGTTGCTAACCAACTAGTCCCTGCCCAAAATAAGCATTGTATTTATGACAAATTTCAGTCTGGTTACCGTCAGCAGCATTCCACTGAGACAGCACTTCTTAGAGTGTCTAATGACATCATGATGGCCTCTGACACGGGTAAATGTACCATCCTAGTGCTGCTTGACCTTAGCGCAGCCTTCGATACTGTGGATCACCACATCCTGTTAGATAGGCTCAGTGACTGTGTTGGCATTTCAGGCAGTGCCCTTGACTGGTTTGCCTCCTACCTTTCTGGTAGAAGTTTCTCAGTAGCATCTGGTCCTTTCATGTCCGAGTCCGTACACCTTTCTTGTGGGGTACCTCAGGGCTCAGTGTTGGGTCCAATTTTGTTTGCTCTGTATATGCTACCTCTTGGAATCATTATCAACAGGTTTGAGGGTGTATCTTACCATATGTACGCAGATGATATTCAGCTGTATTTTTCCTTTAATCCTGACAGGACTGACTGTCTGAATGTACTGCATGACTGTTTGTCTGCAATTAATGACTGGATGGTCAACAATTTCCTCCAGCTTAACACTGCTAAGACCGAGGTCCTTATTGTTGCTCCAGACTGTACTGCTTCTAGGGTGGCGAGCTGTATTGGGTCCCTGAATTTAAATATCCGCTGTAACCTGAGAAATCTCAGAGTTATTTTTGACCAGGCCATGCACTTTGATAAACACATCCATGTGTTGATCCGTACATGCTTTTTTCTCCTTAAAAACATTGCAAAACTGAGATCTGTTGTATCACATGCTGAACTAGAAATGATCATTCACGCCTTTGTGTCATCACGTCTGGATTACTGCAATTCTCTCTTCATGTGCCTCAGCAAATCTCTTGTAGATCGCCTCCAATTGGTGCAGAATACCGCTGCCAGGCTGTTTACCAAATCACCCAAAAACTGCCACATTACTCCTGTCCTGGCCTCCCTACACTGGCTTCCTGTCAGCTTCAGGATCCAGTTCAAAATCCTTGTTTTAACTTTCAGAGCCCTTCATGGTCAGGCTCCTGAGTATCTGTCTGACCTACTGCATGTATATGTTCCTAGTAGGACACTTAGGTCAGCCGATCACGGCCTGTTGGTAGTTCCTCGCACTAGGCTTAGAACTAGAGGTGACCGGGCCTTTGAGTCCATTGCGCCCAGATTGTGGAATGCCCTCCCACAGAATTTGAGAGCTGCAGCATCGGTTGATATTTTTAAGAAGCATCTTAAAACCTATCTATACAGGCACGCATTCTTTAACTTGTCTTAAGTGATTTGTTTTGCAACAACTGTTTCATTTTTTGTGTCTCTGTATGTTTGTATGTATGTATTCTTGTTGGTATTTTAATCCTGTGAAGCACTTTGTGAGTCCTCTCTGTGAGAAGTGCTATACAAATAAATTTTACTTACTTACTTAGACATAATTCTTTACAGGTGGGAAAGGCAGAATTACTCCTTTGTTTTAACATACATAATATGATTTCCAAGCTGTTTCATTAGTAATATATATCCTTAATTTAGATTCATTGTGATACAGTAAATGCCTGGCTTTGTGTTTACAGAAATACTCAACACAGTTCAAGATGCCACACTTTAGTGCGGCACATGGATGCGCAAATGAACGTTCTGTCCACACAAGAGTCCGTGGAATCACCTTTCACTCGTAAGAAATGACTTGAGGGACATATTTAGGATAATTGTTACTAATTTAGTTAAATTTGTACTTGTACAATACAAGTTATTTTCACCCTGACGTTTTAGAAATGCTTCTACCATTTGTTTACATAATAATCATTGAATATTTCTTTTTCACATTTTTTTTAACATGTTACTGTTATTGACTTATTTAAGTTTACATAATGGCATTCAAGCATAGGCTACATGAATTACCCCAACAATATCATAATTTAGCTCTGTATTTTTGTCTTTACCATTAATGTTAAAGGTAAGAAGGGTGTAAAATGTTGTCAATAATTCATATCTCGGTATCTTCTCATGTTTTTACGGTTGAGTGACTGTTGATTTGGAGTGAATGTTGCACGGTTTAGTGTGACTGTTGGTTTGGAGTGAATGTTGAATTGTTTTGTAATTGTGCACATCTGGTTAATAAAAGAACCTTTATGTCATGTTACTGAATGTGTTTATTTTAATTTTTATATTAAAATATATGTAGCAGAACGGGTAAGATGAACGAACCATTCCCTTGATCTTTAAAACTATACACATGAGTTGTTATGTGACCCTAAAATAACACAAACATAATTTCCAACAGGCCGTGGAATTTTTTACATTTGTGATATAATTATTTTTATGTTAAAGCAAATAAAAAATAAAAAAAAAACACTGACAATTTAATTTTAACTGTGTGTGTATGCGTGCAGCTATGGCAGGTATTGCTCTACTCTCTACTTTTTTAATTTAATATGAAAGTCCATGGTTATAATTATCCGTAAATATGCAGAAACATAACTACATCTCTGACGTTTATAACAAACCAATCCGTTTGAAAATCAGTTGAAATTTGAGCAGGATATGGTCATTGAAACAGTACATGCACCATAGACATTAATGTTATCAGTGGGCCAGCAGCCCCGAGGTAAGATGGTCGCCGTGTGACGACGTCAGTCCCCATTGGCTCACAGCGTAGGTAAGCTATCTAGCCTTTCTATGTATATCTATGGTTGTAAGCTTCATTGGTCTCGACCAATGGCGCTGTTTTGTGCTTTGTGAGCTTGTCGTGGGTGCTATAGTAATAATGTCACACTCATTGACTAACTGAGGTTTTGACATAGGTCTGAGTGTAAGTCTAATTTGGGTTGTTTTTTGTGCGAAGATCAGGGTTAACTATTGTGTGTCTGACACAGTCTTCTTTGTCAGGGTCACATGATTCCTCAGTCCCTCGTTACTTTAAGACAGCCTGTGTCCAGTTGCTTGTAAACAACCTCAGCCTAAATTCTGCTATTTTGAACAATTTTAGGCCCAATTTAAAATCATGTTGTTTTTTTTGAAAAAAAAAAAAAAAAAGTCAATCAGGCTATCACCAAAAACAAAAACTGTTAAGAGTCACAAATGACATCCTTATGCAGGCTGATAAGGGAGGCCAAACTAAGACCAACGTCTACTTGATGTAAGTGTTGCCGTTAATACCAGTGAACATGCCATCCTCATCAATCACAGAGGTATGATGGTGTCTTAGGGAAAGTCCGGGTGGGGAGTTAAAAGCATCATTCATTCAAATTTTCCTGTCTCAAATTCTGCAGTGACTATTTCATATCATACTACCCTGACACGTCTGCAGCTTGTACAAAATGCAGCAGCTAGCTTCTTAACTAGGACTGGTCATAGATCTCACATTACTCCTATTTTAGCCTTGCTGCGATAGCTGATTGATTTTAAGATTCTTTTAATCGCTTTTAAGTTACCTTATGGCCTGGTTCCTGCCTTTTTTTGTCACTTCAGAAGGTTTAAATGGACAGGAACATGATAAGTTTTTTCTCTTTGTGCCAGTGGGGCTCACGGAGTGAGTATATTGGGTGGCACTGATCCAGACTGAAAGGCCACCATGCCACTTAGTACGCTTGAGGAAAAGGCCAAGGGCCAAAAAAAGGACAGCTCAGAAGGCGCTGTTAAGAGAAGTTAAGGGCATCAGCTAGATTGTAAATGTAACACCCCCATGTGATATATATGTGATGTAAGGGGGTTAGTCTGTAACACGATAGTTAACCCTGATGATGATGATAAAAGTAAAATCTAACCTGAAATCTAACCTGAGTTACTGAATGATCCATCATAATTATGAGACATTATTTCACATTATGAAAAACATCACCTGCAGATATTTTAAAAAAAAACAAAAAAACTCCCAGTACACAGAAAGCTACAACATGTGTCCCCAGTACTGAGATCATCATAGCAGGGAGAGAATTATTATTTGACTGGCTAGACATTTGAGCCTTTCGAGAAAGCTCCTTTCATACCCAGCCATAATACTTAAATCTGTTAGCAAATAATCTGTTTGCCTGGGAAATGTTCCAAACAGTAGTTTTTTGAGCATTCCACAACTTTCTCAGTCTTTTGTTTCTCCTGCCCCAACTTTTTTGGGATATGTTGGAGGCTTAATTCAGAATATGTGCACATACACACACACACACACACACACACACATATATATATATATATATATATATATATATATATATATATATACATACAATTACATATACATTAGGGATGGGACGAAATATCATACGGGCGGCGCTGCCACACAAATGATTTGTATCCACGTTCAAGCAGCGAGGAAAAATGTCATGCTAGCGCGCTCATCATTGAGTTAGCTACTAGTAGCACTGCTTGAACGCTGTTCGACTGGCAAGAGTATAACATGGAGTTTACCGAGATTGAGATTGAGGATGCTCCACCTGGATACAAGTAATGTGTGTGGCAGTTTTTCGTCTTCCCAGTTAAAAAAGAAGACAGCAATAGAGTCATCTTCAAGACTCACAGGGCCAGATCCACAAAGAATGGATTGTTCCTGCTAATAGCGCCATTATTTGCGCAGAATTAGCTCATGCAATCTGCCCTGTTTTAGTGCCTTATCCTCAAAAGAATTTGCTCTAATCATATGCCGGCACTAACACGCTCACAAAGTTTGGCAGCTGAGCGCAATTTGCGCCTCTGATTGCAATAAGCCGTGTGGCATATAGGTGGCTTTGTTCCAAGATCACAGTTGACATGACAATGGCAGAGTCAGACAGAAAAAGGAAACAAAAATTTACAGACCGAGAACTCAAAGTCCTCACTGACGAGGTGCAGAGACATATATCCAAACTCCAGTCTAAAAATCTCACTGCAACAGAGAGAAGTCGTATATGGGAATCTATATCCCACTGTGTTAGTGCAGTTGGTGTGTGCAAACGCTCTCCTCCAGAATGCAAAAGAAGATGGCATGATCTGAAGCGCAGGACCAAAGAAAAGATTTCATACAACCAAGCATCTGCAACTGGCGGAGGGCCACCCCAGGAACAACTTCTAACAGATCTTGAGGAAATAGTTCAGCAGACCCTCCAGCCTGAGCAAATTGTTGGCCTGGAGGGAATAGACACAGGCGAGTGTGTTTTACAAGAATATCAAGGTATGTATATTAAAAACACCCATTTCTGTATGCAGCATGTGTCATATGTTTAACTTGGGTTAGTTTGTTAAAAAATATATAGGCTAACATAAATTAATATGCCACCCTTGTTTAGACGATCCAATGCCTGGCCCATCCGGCTTGAACACACTGGTCACCCATCTGGAGGACACCACCACATCCCACCACACACCTCCCGCCTCGGCGCCCGGCCAGAATCCAGTTGAAATTCCACCCCCATCTGTCCCTGCAAACTTCGAGGAGATTGACCGTCTCCTTTACACTGAGCAGCAAAAACAAACAACAGCACAAGAACAATATGCAGTAACACTGAAGGGCATTAAATTTGAACAGCAAGGCACAAGACGCGAACTTGAAGCTATAGCAAGTAGTTCACGTCAGCTGGTAAGTGCTCTAGCAGGCCTAAACCAAAACATTTCGGGCTTGAGAGCACAAATGCAGGCGAGTCATGCAGAGATGATGGGGGCCATGAGTAGGATTGCTGCTGTTCTTGAGGCCAGAAATGCTTCTGTTGCAAAGGGGGAGAGTCAGCCTGAGCCGCCTGCCACACAGCCTGAGCCGCCTGCCACACGATGGCAATTAAGAGAAAGGAAAGATAAAAAATTAAATTTATAATGACCTTATTTGACATTCACTTTTTGTTCTCGTTTTCAGACTCATGTGTTTCCAGAAATGCTTAATGTTTTATATGTTGATTTATTGTGTGTGAATGGAAAGACTCCTCCTGATGATCTTCAGTGTATAAACAGGTTAAGGTCGATTTGTTGTTTACAGTCAATTTTTTTTTTTTCATGACACAACTGTGATTGCATCTTAACAAAATAAACAAGTTGGTGCTGAGCTGTCCATGGTCCTGAATCTTTTGTGCTGACCTATTTACCTTAGAGCAGAGCTGTCCGTGGTCCTGACTTTAGGTCAACATAAAGCCCACTGTGACCGATCACTGAGGCCGCTGAATTACTATTGTCAGGGTGAGAGGTTGAGTTGCATTTATTTCTCGGGTTTGTTTGGGTATTACTGATTTATCCCCTTATTTAGTGAAGCATTCCACATTTAGTGGACGACCCTTACCTCCTGAGACACAGCCGCCAAGTGTATAAATGTCAAAGTATTAATTGTGCCCCTTAAGAAAAAACTTCAAATTATTTATTATGAACACAAAGTGGTTCAAAGTGGTCAAAGGACCATATGTCCATACGTGTTGCTTTTTTGTCTTTTTTTTTGTTGTTGTTCATCCCGTTTATTTTTTTTTTTGCCTTTGTTATTGAAACAGTGAAAATAAATGCAGAAAATACAACTCAAATCACCAAAAAGTCGTCAAGGGGGTCATAGGGGTTTTTAACAGACTGTATTTTGACAAATTATTCATGTTTACTTAAAAAAGGTGGAATGGTCGCAGAGACGAACACAGTAGGCTATATCTGGTCACTTTTATTTAGCGCCAAATCAAAGTAAAAATAACATTGCACAACAGAAAACACAGCACACTGCTTAAAGTAACGTTGTAAAACAGAATACTTTATATAGCTGGAAAACACAGCATGTCGCTGGAAATAACGTTATGCCTAACTAAAACAAATTACTGGAAATAATTCTGAATAATATGCTGTCTGACACGCCTGCCCTCGCCCTCCCGCACATCAACCAGTGGGGCAGGTGGTTCCTCTTCTTCATCCCCTGAGTCATCGTTATTCTCGTGTTCCTCAACACGCAGCCCGGCTCTCATGGCTATGTTGTGGAGGATGCAGCACATCACTATGATCCGGCATACCTTGGGGGTATAGCAGAGCTCCGCTGCGATCCAGACATCTAAATCTGCTCTTTAAAATGCCGAAGGTGCACTCTATTACACCCCGTGTCCAGATGTGTGCCCGGTTGTAGTCTGCTTCCCCATCATTGGCCGGATTGCGCACCATCATCAGCCATGGCTGAAGTTTGTAGTCCCAGTCACCTATAATGAATAGCACATATTTTCCCCCACATTGGCAATCAGTATTAGAGTACGGACGTTTTCTGAAAAATAAACAAATAAATAATTAAATAAATAAACAAACTTTCTTACCCAGTAGCCAGCAGTTGTCATCCATGCCCTGCACCATCCTGTGCACACTGCTGTTCCTAAATATATAGCTGTCGTGCACAGACCCAGGAAATTTGGCGACCACATGTGTGATGATGTTATTTGCGTCGCACACTACCTGGACGTTAATAGAATGGGTATGCTTCCTGTTTCGGAACAGGTTTTTGGTGTCTGATGGTGGAACAACAATAACGTGTGCGCAATCAATTGCACCCACAATATTTGGGAAGCCGGCAATACGGAAGAATGCAAGTTTTGTCACTTCGGTTTTGGGGACACCTAATATAGCTGCCCACTCTTCTCACAATGGCAGGTACAACCTCCCACATGGCCCTGCTGATGGATGACTGTGAGAGCCCTGAGACGCCTGCAATGGGGTTCTGGAAAGAGCCAGATGCAAGAACCTGTAATGTAGACACTAATATTACAATGCCAGGTAAAGCATGGGATCTCTGGGTGGCAGGCTCAATGTCATCCTTGATGTCATCTAGTAGCACAAGGATCATGCGGCCTGGCAACCGGTATCTGCAAATGATTTCATTGTCACTTAAATCAAAAAGTGATACTCTCCTCCGATAAATCCTTTCTTGTGCGCGCCTGCCATTACGGCCCATGGCATGACAACCCTTATATAGGCTATGCTCCACAGTTACCACCAACTGACTGCAATTTGCAATCATTTATCAGAGTGAGAGAGGGAGAAAGAGAAATTGCGCGGGTTTAATACAGGGTCTCACTGGCGTTAAATAGCACCGCTTTACTGCCTGTGGCAATTAGCGCTGGTCTTTGTGGATTAGGTGGTATTTGCAATGAGGCTTATGTGCATAGGAAGGGGGCAATTTTGCGCTGAATTTATGAATATTCCCTAATTTACATGCATGCAAATTGGACCGGCGCAGCTAGGAGTGGCAGTGCAGTTTGTGTTCAGTTTGCGTGCATTTCACCCTTCGCATGTGCTTTGTGGATTGCACGCTATTTTTTTCTCTCATTTGCACAGGTTTAGCGGTTTAGCAGTGCAATCCTTTTGAGGATATGGCCCACAGTGCAAAGCTATGCAAAGCCATCACCATGTCCAACACGACAAATATGAATCACCATCTTACACGCCACCACAAAGATGTAAAAAAGACCCCAGAACAGAGCCTACCGAAGGGACAGATGACACTGACACAAGCCTTGGCACCACCAAGTCTAAACCCCTTAAGTCTGCAAGCAAGACAGATAACCAAAAGCATTGGCCAGTACATGGCTCACGACCTAAGGCCATTTTCTGTTGTCGAGAACAAAGGATTTCAGAAAATGATAAAGACACTGAAGCCCAAATATAATTTCCCATCCCATGCACACTTTTCACGCAGTGCCATACCGGATCTCTACAAAGAAGCCAAGCAAAACGTGACAGAGTCTGAAGAATGCCGACTGCATCTCCTTCACCACTGATGGTTGGACCTCTCACGCAACCCAAAGCTACATCACCATAACGGCTCAGATCATCAACGACAAGTGGGAGATTGAAAGTTTCATTCTGCAAACTCGTCAGCTAAGTGAGTCTCATACCGGACTGAACATAGCGGAAGTGTTGAAAGCGGCACTCGACCCTGTTGCAGCTGCCTCAGCATAAACTGATCACTGATGTGCCAACCCGGTGGAACAGCACTTTTGAAATGCTCGTTCACTACCTGGAACAACAAGCTGCCATAGCAGCAGCTCTGAGCATTCCAGATATCCGAAGAAATGCGAGAGACAGCGACACTCTAGATGGCAAAAATATATCCAACGCAGAAGACATCATGAAGTTGCTCGGGCCGCTGAAGACAGCCACAACTGTTGTCTGTGATGAAAAACAGCCCATGGTGTCACTGATTATGCCACTGAATTACATGGTCGAGCAAAGCATGTCACCCGATGTAATTGACTCTCAGACTGTTGCCAACATGAAAAGTGCTATCCTACTTGAAATCACAGAAAGGTACTCTGGGGACTGTAATGATATGCTTCAGGAGAGCACAGAGCTAGACCGACGATTCAGAACCTTATCCCATCTAGAAGTTGAGCAATGAGAGGCTGTCTATGACCAGATACGCGAGAAAACTACAGGCCTACATTTGCGACGCAGTCAGGCAGGCTAATTACTTTAATTGAGAAAAAGGCAGTGTCTGTGTGCATGTGTGTATCTGTAAAGCCCATAATCTTATTTCTCAGGTATGTTTTTTCAGTACTTTTTTAAATGAGTCATTAAAATGGTGTGTGTGTTTGTGTGTGTGAGTGTCGTGTCGTTGAGAGCCAGGCCAGCACTGCGTGACTGAGGAGCCGAGGGAGAGGAGCAAGAGGCACTTCGCTACTACCCTGGCACATTTGAAACAAAGTCCCACTCTTTGAGCATAATGCAAGATCATGGGAGACGGAATCCTTGTCGCCAAGAAAGCGCAAAAGGGAATAGAAAAGGCAGCGTGACCGGCGAATTAACAGAACAGAACGAAGGCCCACCTCGGGGTAGCCTTTCCCAGGTAGAGAGAGCTGCTGAGCGAGGATGGTAATACAATCACAGGCCGGCGCTGCTGTTGGCTGTTAGCCCGTGTTACCGGCCAGTCGCTAACAGCCTCATCCCTCTCCTCGCATCACTGCGCCGCCGTTAGCCGGTGTTAGCCGTTAGCCGCGATTAGCCGTTAGCCACGATTAGCCGCCGTTCGCGCTGGCCTGTGATTGTATTACCTTTCTCCTTCAGCAGCTCTCCCCACCTGGGAAAGGCAACCCCAATGCTGACCCTTGTTGTTTTAATTCGCCGGTCACGCTGCCTTTTTGATTCCCTTTTGCACTTTATTGGCGACGAGGATTCCGTCTCCCGTGATGCTGCATAATACATGATCCTGCATTATGCTCAAAGAGTGGGACTTTGTTATGCGGCAGTAGTGCTGCTGGCCACTAACAGCTGTTTCAATTTACACCCGCCCCAACAGTCCTACGTTGTAAACACAGCCAGCATGGTGAGGAGGGGGTTTGTCAACTCGCGTCGCATGTGTCTGTGTAGCAGCCTGAATGAATACTCCATGTAGTATCGGATGACATGGTTTCATCAGTGTTATCATAGCTTTTTGGTCCACAGCGGCTACCGTTGTTGCAATACGTGTTTGAAACAGTGAGGCGCTAGAGTGCGCTGAGAAATTCCTACACACTGTGGCTTTAATGCTCAAAGATCACTGATACTACCAGAAAGTTGTTTGCGATCCGCCAATAAATTTAGAGAAGAAGAAGAAGAAGAGGCAGCAGTATAGAAAACCAGCAGTTTCACTATATACATATATCACATTTTTCACGTCACTATAACACCGTGTAGACTAATCTGATGTATGTAAAGTCTATAAACACAATGACTGAACAAACATTACTATTTCTGTGTGCACGTTTTGTAATTAACATGATTATTATAGATTAGCTGGGCTAACTGTTAGCTGTTAGCCATTAGCGATTAGCAATTAGCCGTTAGCGGTGTCTGTAATAACTCAATAAACGGTCCGTGAAAAAAATATTTTTTCCAACGGATATCTTAGTTACAATATGATTGACCTAGCAAAGCAGTTTTGTGTTGCAATGTGTGGTATTTATTCAGTTTGGGGAAATCACGATGTCTAGAAAGCATCAGTGACTGCAGCTAAGAGAGACAGACAGCTAACGTTAGCAGCAGCAAAGCTAACATCAGGACGTCATCTGTTAAAAGCCTCCCGTTGTCAGATACGACATGAAACTACTCCAGTTAGCTCAATCATGTTGTAACTAAGACATCCGCTGAAAAAAATATTTTCAGTCAGTGGAGCCCAACCGACACTCTCCCTCCCTGGATCCTACTCCTCCCCTTCCACCGGCTGCCGGTGCGGGGTTAAGTCTTTGTACAGTACACCGAGGCAGCTTCCCTCCCGCAAGTGGGCGTGGACTGAATGGCTGCAGCCCATGAGGCAAAAGGCTGCAGCCATACCTCCGGACACTCCCCCAGCGTTTCACAGCAGAGAGAAGTGCTTGTTTTTCCATGATTTTGAGAGCTAATTTTATATACTTAGTGATTTTTTTAATCTTTCAAATTTGGCTCAGTGATTGATGACACATATTTCTGTGATGTGACAAACTTATAACAGACATTTTTTGCTGCTTTACACGGACTTTAAAGAAAGGTCCGAGATAGCAAAGCACTGAGGCAGTGTCCTTGTTTGTGTTTCATGTGATGTGAAGTGTTAATTTTTCTAAGGTGTTCATGTGATGTGTTAATTTTTCTAAGAAAAAAATATCCTAGGCGAGGCTAGATGACCTAGAGAGAGAGAGAGAGAGGCTGAGATAGAAATAGGAAAGCAGTGTCCCCCCTGTTTGTGTAAAATAGTTTTTTTTATTTTTCTAAGAGTACTGTCCTAGGCCAGACTAGACCACCTAGAGAAAGAGGCAGAGATAGAAATACAGTAGTATATTACAGTAGTAATACTGTAGCAGTTTTCCTGTTTGTGCTGAACTGGAACAAAATAAATAAAGTATTATTTACTGAGTCATACTTTTTCATCTTTTATTTTTGATATTGTATCGTGACCGTATCGTATTGTGAACCCCTGTATTGGAGGTGCATTGTATCGTGAGTGTATTGTCCCATCCCTAATACACACACACACACACACACACACACATAGTATATATACAGTATACATGTATGTATGTATATATATATATATATATATATACATACATACATCCTACTATCCTACTATTAAATGGAGAAACCTCGGTCCCTCCACCTGTCTGTCTGTCATCATCTGTTTTCCTCCTCACTGCTTTGACATATTTCTCTGAAGTTGCACATAGGCTGTCATCTTGGTCATGTGCAGACAGCCACGATGCCGTTTTTGCATTTTTCCCACATTTCTACTGTTTATATTCACGTTTTTTTTCCTCCGTGTTGCGTGTGAATGTGTGTACCTGTGTGCCCACGCATGGCCCAGTGCATGTGCGTGCTGTCAGCCAAAACTTTGCTCCATCCTCTGATTTTGCATCTCCTCTAATATACTGTTTTTGATTTCTTATTCCTCTATACATAACACATCCCCGGGTATGGACTAGTATATATGACCTATGGTTTTGGCAGTAGGTCTGCTCTGTTTTGGATACCTGCTGATTTAGTTTGAAGTTAATTTACTGTTAGAAGATATGAGTTAACTTTTAAGTATAATCTAACCTGTAAGGGGTATGTGTTGGACTCAGATGCAGCACACAGGCACAGAGCGACGCTTAGTAATGACCTTTACTTATGCACAGAGTAAACAGGAACTTGAGCTAATGAAGATATCCAGGTAACAGTTCGTTCTTGGGGCAGTTCATTCTCGTAGGGGTGCGGCTCACCAGTCTAGGATTTTGCTGGACGCTGGGCAACACAGTGGCCAGCCTGGCCACAGTAATGGCACAGATTTCCTTGGCGGCACCATTCTTGCTCCTCTGGAGTCTGGCTGGTGCACCACAGCTGCATGGGCTCAGTTCCCTCCATTGGGAGCACCAACGAACTGGCTTGCTGCTGGGATGCCGTGAAACCATGTGATTGGGCCGCCAGGGGGCGGATGGCAGACTCCTGTTGTGCAGAGGTAGCTGCGGATGGCTAGTTCTATCAGGACATCCAGTGTGTAAGGCAGATTGTTGGAGACTAGCTTGTTGTTGGTGTAATCAGTGAGCCCATGGAGGAAGGCATCCAACAGGGCAGCGGCATTCCAGTCACTCTGGCAGGCCCTAGTGCGGAAGTCGATGGGGAACCATCTGGTTCCGCTGACGCATCTCCATGAGACCCTGGGCACCGTCGGAGCCAGCGAAGCCCAGACCAAACACCTTGCGGAGTTCGGCAGCGAAGGTCTGGAACGTGGCACAGGTTGGCGTGCGTTTCTCCCACTCAGCAGTCCCCCAGAGCCAGGCTCCCGCAGTCAGGTAGTTGATTGTAATTGCCACTTTAGCCTCTTTAGTGGTGAACATGTGGGGTTCAGGAGAGAGAGAACAGAATTCAACAGTTCATCAAGAATGTCTTGCACCCCTCCAGTTCTGTGGGGTTTCCATCCTGGGCTCAGGTCTGGCCCTCGACAGCGAAGGAGCAGGAGTGGGGGGCTGGAGAGTGGAAGCAGAGGTCAAAGGTGTGGACTGAGCAAAGTATGCCGCTATCTGTTACATCTGAGCTGCTAAAGCGGCCAGCCTCTGCCCCAGAGATATCGCCGACTGCCTGGCTTAAGTGCTGGTGGCTGGCATCATGGTCTTGTGCTGCTGCAGAATGCCCTCTACTCTATCTGTGGCGAAGAGGTGTGCACTGGGTCCATCTCTGGTCAGATTGTACTGTAAGAGGTATGTGTTGGACTCAGATGCAGTACACAGGCACAGAGCGACATTTGGTTATGACCTTTATTTATGCACAAACAGGAACTTGAGCTAATGAAGATATTAAGGTAACAGTTTGGTCTTGGGGCTCAGAGCCCACACATCATCTCTGGGTTCAGTGGCCAGGGAACGAACCGGGCCAAACCTGGAAATGGGACCAAGAACAAGGACATGAGTCCTTGTCAACGAGGGATGAGCAGCAGGGAAGTACAAGCCAGGCCGAGGGATGAGCAGCAGGGAAGTACAAGCCAGGCGACAGATCGAGGAGCTGACAGGTAGGTGAAAGGAGGACATACACAAGGCAGCGTGTGGCATTTCACAGACAATCTCTAAGCTGCAGCAGGCAACTGGCAAGCAAGTGGGAACACTCGCACTGAAACATTGTCGCAGGAAAACACCACACAGCCACAGACAGACAGAAACCAGAGACTCTGAGGCAGAACTCGTGGTGGGGGACAGAAGGCTGGTGAGTTTACCGGGAAACAGCATTTCTCATTTCTGGGTTGTTTATGATGAACTGGCTATGGCTAAGACCAAAATAGTGACCATTGCTCCTCTTCTGAGAATTCGGCTTTCCCCCTGCCTGGCTTAACACTGCTGCCTATGGCCATGTGTGAATCTGTCCTAAAACCACCCTAAACGTTCATTTTCAAAGCCATGAAGCTCACTGAGTGGTCAGCGGTATTCGTTGATGTTCTGACATAAAAATCATAGCAAACTGTGGTTTCTATCCGTGTTTTCACTATACCTCTCGATTGTGGAACTATTTTTTCAGCTGCCTCACACCCGTGTGTAAACTCCTGCTTGATTGTTAATTTGACCTTGAAGTGTTATACAGTCCAGCCCACTTGATGGCAATAATGCTCCTTTACGTGGGTGTTGCCAACTGGCAGGAAACCATTGCAATGTAATGGAACACAGGAAAGAAGCAGAAGAAGAAGGATGGGGTTGTGTTCAAAGGCATCGTACTGTGAAGGTTGTTTACAAGCGAGTAATAATGGGCAACTTTTGTGTGCTCAGCGACTGTGAGAAGACGACTCCCTCCGAAGGGGAGTTGTCATCGACTTCCCTTCCAAGACCCCGAGAGACTAAAATCATGGCTTTTATTCCTTGGTTTGGACATAAACATACCTATAAATGTTCCGTGGGAAGCTGACCACCGTGTTTGCGCATTGCACTGTCTAGACTTTCTGAACATCTGACTCGAACGAATCCAAAATAGCTGTTGTACTGGTGCTGCTTGATAAGTAGGTCCAGCAACTTCATCACATAACTTTAACAGGAAGTTAGACTACATTTCATTGACCCACAATAGCGTTTTTTATTCACAACTTCACACAATGAATGTGGTGATAATGTAGCCATCAAGCTGACAGGTATCCTGGGTGGGGGAGGGGGTAAGCCAGTAAAGTACCTCACTGTATGTGTGAGTGAACACATTCTAACCTGGCAGTGTCCAGGTAGGGGCTACCTATCTTGACAATACATTTCTGTTATAATTCCCAGTCAGATCACCCAGGAAAAGTGTAACAATGTGTGTACAATGTGTACAAAGTGTAACAATGTTTCAGTAGCCTTATTCAATGTTCAATAGGCACTGTCACTGTCATTTGATTTATGAACTCCAGATTTAGCAACATTGCACATAGACTTCCATTACCACCAAAACAACAACACCAATTGATTAGTAATGTTGATGAGATATTAAAGTGTTGTGACTTAATTGTGTTACAGGCTGTTGGTGAGGCAGAACCTTCTATTTTGAAAGCTCCACAGTCAACTCCAGGCCTTCCTCCTCCAGTGATGTCAGTATGTTTTGGCTCCTTACCAGTCCACAGCCACAGCCTTATCAATCCACAAAATCATCAACGAAATCCTTATCTGGCATAGGGGTGTGAAAAAATATTGATATGGCAATATATCGAGATACTCGACCGCCCAGTGTTTCCCATACATTCATGCGCCACGAATAAATTATCTCCGCCACATATAGCTTTTTCTGCTTTTGGTGCTACCTGTTCGACATGGCTCATAAACACATTATAATGGGACTCACTGCCTGTGAATGTAGCTTGTCGTTACAATTCCGGTGCAATAGGTGGCGGTATGCATCGCAAAGACGCACTTAACGCACCTGGTCCGCCAGAAGAAGAAGAAGAAGAAGAAGAAGAAGCAGACGTAGTAGCAGAACAGATCCAAAGACCTCTCGGTACAAATATGTGGGCAAACAAGTCCAAAAGTGGTCCGAACAACTCTAACTCATCATGTTATATTAGCCTGTGTCTGTATTAACATAGCTGGAAGCTCAACATGTGCAGAGACATTAACTCACACTGTTAGTAGTGTTAACTGCAGCGCGGGTCCCGTATCAGCTCGCCCCCGCTAATCAATTACAGCAGCCGCACCGACAACGGGAGCGGTGCGACGACCACTGTCTGTCGTGCGAAATTTACCCATGTTTATCCGTGACATTGTGAGTAGATGACAAACAGTAGGCTACAGTAAACTTGTAGATAACTCAAATATATGTAATAACTTAGGTGGGAAATGCTTTAACATTTCATGCAGCCTCTCGGCTCGGCAAACGGTAAACAACCCCGCTGGCTTCTCTATGTGTCGCTTCCGTACGCAGTCAGTGGAGCCCAAATGAATATGCTGCCATGCTGACACTGACGTGCAAAAATGAAAAGGACATCAGCACTTTCAGTGAGGCCGACATAATGGCTGCAGAAAAAATAGTCACTGCTATGAAGCCCATAAAGATTGCCACTGTCGCCATGGACGAAGAGAAAACTCCAACATTGTCAGCAGTTGCACCTGTCCATACCCAGCTGATTCAGCAACTCCAGGGGAGACCAGGTGACTTTAACATGATAAAGGAGATCAAATCTGCCATATGTCAGGATCTTGAGAAGAGGTACTTAGATGACCAGAGGGAGACTCTTCATATGTGTGCAGCTCTGGATCCCAGATTTAAGACTTTGCCTTCGCCTGACTGAGGATGAACGCCAGGCCGTCTATGATAGAGTCATCACAGAGGCTGCAAAGACATACGATAAGATAAGATAAACCATTATTGTCTGTCACAAGTAACAGAAATTCCTTTGTCATATAAAAGATATACGACAAAGCAGTGTATCTGGGTGGGACTTCAGTTGTTATTTTAAACTGTTCAGGGTGGTGATGGCAATGGGAACAAAAGTTTTTTTGTATGTGTTCTTCCGGGAAAGCTTGACTTTGTACCGGCGACCTGATGGTAGTAGTAGGAAGGATGGGTGCAGGGGGTGGGTGTGGTCCTGTGTGATGGCAGTGGCTTTCCTGGTAACTGCCTGGGTGTAAAGTTCTGTGAGGGGGGTCCCAGGGGCTGTTTCAGGTAAACTAAACTATGAGATTAAACATTAGACTGCTTTCACATATTCTTTCAATATTTTTAATGGAGAAGCCTCTGAAACAGTCAAATATCACAGAAATATTTTAAAAGCATAAATACTAAAAGTTTAAAATGTTTAAAAATAAATAAACACTGGTGAATGTAGTAAACATTTATAATCCATGAACAACAGATTATGTCGGAATTTAACAGCCAAGGTCCGGAGGAGGAGCGGAGCTCTGCAGCACTCTCCACGTCTAAGAAGAGATCCAGGGATTCTTGTGGCCTTGCTGACATTCTTGGTCAAACATATGCTTCAGGTCAGTGTAGGAAATTTCACGGGCCCCTATTGTCAAAAATTAGTTTTACTTCTTATCCCTGCAGTTGAATATTTGAGCCTCACTGTGCAGAATAGTGTTTGTTCAGAGTTTGACACAAAACCTTTTTCAGATTTTTCCACTCCAAGTATAAAGTTTATTTCTTGTCATTTAAAAATCCAGATTTCCCAGAGCAAAGTGTAACACTACTGGGTGCTTATAGTTTCATATTACACTTAAGTTTAATATTTGTCCAATATTCAAGTTACACACATGCACAAATCATGTTCTGAGGAGTCTGGATTTTTTTTAAGTGAGCAGAACAAAGCTCATAGCACACAATTCTGAAAAGGCCTATAGTGCCAAACTCGCACATATTTTATTCTGCATCATGAAACTCAAACATTAAACTGTAGGGAAAAAAGGACTTTGAGTGGTCTTAAAGAAATCACTATTTTTTGTGACACTGTTCCAGAGGCTGCAAAGAAGTTGAAGACGCCAGAGAACCAGGCACAAGAGTAGATGGCGAGATTCAAGTAGACTGCTTCGATGCCAACTGCAAAAGAGGCCAATCCACTGAACTGGTGGAAGGCACACGAGTGCGAGTATCCACTCCTATCAGATCTTGCAAAGAGGTATTTGTGCATCCCTGGGACAAGTGTCCCCTGTGAGAGAGTTTTCTCTACCGCAGGGGACATTATCACTGCACAGAGGAGTGTACTCACCCAGGAGCACCTTGATCAGATTCTCTTCCTGAACAAAAATCTAAAAACAAAGGAAGACAAGTACAAGTTCTAGTCCTATCCATGTATCAGAATGTTTATGGTTTACTATTTGTAAACTATTACTGTTTGTAGTTGTATTTATTGTTTACAAGAATACTACTATTAACTACTAACTTTATTTTCCTTTTTCAGCCCAGTGTGTTCAGTGACATAGAGCACATATGTATGTGCTTAGACATTTTATTTTCATATGATCTGTTTAGTTCAGTGTTCAAACAGTGACACAATAGGAGAAACAATATTTTCATGCTTTGTGCATTGTCAGTAACTCAGGGTACTCCATCCCTCATGTTTCAGTTACTGTTTGAGTAAGTTGTACATACTGCACGTTACAAGGCTTTCAGTGTGCATTTCGGGGAAAGAGAGTAATGGTTACTTTGAGACATTTACAGTAGTCTCAGCTGCAAGAAACTTGAGGCACTTTATTTTACAACATCAATTGCAGCAAGAGGGTTGCCAGTTCGATCCCGGGTGTGGGAGCCCTTCAGTGCAGAGCCTGCATGTTCTCCCCATGTCAGCGTGGGTTCTTTCCGGGCACTCTGGCTTCCTCCCACAGTCCAAAGACATGCAGTTTGGGGACTAGGTTATCATCTCAAGAGGATGAAGCGGTTAGAAGATTAATGAATGAATGAACACCACATTTATTTTCAATACTTTTTCAGTGAAAAAGATTTGCATAAATTTGAACAATAAAATGCATAGGTTGCTTTTAATCAAATAGTTTTGACTCAATTTGTCCTCTGAATACTCAATACCATCTGATGTACATATACTGCAACTTGTGTTATCATCTCTGTTTTTAATTTAAAATATGTAGAATATTGCAATATATCGTGATATCGTGATATATCATGATACTATCGTATCGTGACCCAAGTCTGGCAGTTACCTTGCCTTCCCTGCCATATGGGAGACACCATCCCTAAGTGTGAGCTATTTCTCAGTACTTATGATACAACTAGAAAATGCATTTCCTGCGGAAAATGCATGTGGATGCTGAATGCTGAAATGAAGGAGAGTTCTGAAATGCTGAAAATGCAGAAATACATCAAACAAATTGCTACTTCTCCTACTAGTAGTGGTACTGCTTCGACTATTTATCCTGTACATTTTTTGATTACTTACTACTTCTACATACCTTTTGCTAAACCATTCAAATGTCAAAACATTCAGCTCAGAGGTTTGTCAATATGTTTGAAATTTTTGTATTTTCAGCATTTTCTTTCATTTCCGCATTTAGCATCCACCAAATTTTCCGCAGGAAATTAATTTTCTAGTTAATGTTGTTATTGTTGCTGTTGTGGTTGTTGTTGTTACTGTTAAATTCAAATGTTCCTTTGCCTCACTTTTCAACAGCCAGACAATTATCCAACTGAGATGTCTGAAATGGATGCCAGCATGTCTTCAGTCATGGAGGATGACCTAAAAGACAAGCCTCAGTCAGCAGTCAGTGTCAAGTACCACCTCCAGTTCAATGTCAAGTCACTCAGAAACTGTGATGAAAGAAAATGGATTGTAAACGAGCCTCATCATCATAAGTGTGTGTACCCATCTCTGACAAAAGGGTCACAACATCTGGCAGCCAAATAAGGGTGGAATGGACATGTATGAACAATCATCATGACAAGTGGGTATCATGTCCTGACGCAAGAGGAATGGGGCATAATAACCTGCTCGTATCTGCTGTAACACTTTTCACTGGAACTACATTTACAGAAGTACATGAGTGGGCCAGACTGCTAAACCTACAACTCATCAGGAAATCGCAATACTATTCCATTCAGTCAGACTACCTCATTCCTGTAATATACTTTGCATACAAGGACCATCAACAAAACCTCATGAGGTGGCTTTTGATAGAAAAGGCTGAAGGCAAGTCAATTGAGCTATGTGAGGATGCCAGGTCTTTTATGTGTTTTTCTGTTTCATGGTATTTTTTTCTTTCTTGTAATACAATGACATGAAAGCATGGCTTATTACAATGTATGTTAGAAGTGTATTCCTGTGTAGTAAAGAGGAATATCACACTAATATGTTGCCCTATTACATTTTCCAGGCTACAGCTGCAAGTATTCAATATATTCATTTCAGCTTGACTCTACTGAAGAGGTCATTCATTTTGAATTGTTACAGGTAGGCCTAAAATATTTTTGTTGTTCTAGTTATAAAACCATACTGGCCGACGGAAGTCGATGGAAAAACATAATCCAGAATTTGTTTTCCCGTACCTTGTAGGATCAAAGAGGATTGGGTTGAGCATCAAGCCATGTAGAAATCTATTGCTCATCCCTTACTCTTCTCTCTTTTCAATGTGTAGGTCAAGCTAGCAGTGAAGCTAGCAGTTCAGTCGCCATGGAGTCCCAAGGTTTTAGGAGGGGTCTAAACAAGCTCGTCTTTACTGAAGGACTGGACAAAGACCTCATCACCACAGACCGGGCCCCATCAATAAGAAAAATAATGAGGGAGAAATTCCAAAATATCCACCACGAATTTGATCCTTGGCATGTTTCAGAAGGTAACTAGATTTATCAAACCAATTTGTATTGTGGCTGACACAATTACCATTGTCAAATCAAGATTAAAAACCTCACTTTTTTGTAAATCTTTTGCTGACCTGTGCTAAAACTTCCGTACATTAGGACAGCACATTGCACTGGGAAGGAGAGCCTTTATATTTGCCACATGCACACTTACATTTCTTAAACCTATGTCTGTGTTTCGTTCTGATTGTACACAGGTATTAAATAGAAACTTGTAATATTCAGCAAAGAAAAAGGGGCAACCAGGACCTGCAGGGCTGGCTTTGCTCAATCCTCAATCATTTTTGGTTTGCATGCTCATCTTGAGTGCAGAGGTAATTACCCCAATATATTGACGACATAGAAGATATATATAGATAACATATAAACACCAAAATGCAGTCACAAGATAATCTAATAGCAGGGTCCGACGTTAAGGTTTTTTCCTACTTGCCCGACTTCTCAAATCTACTTGCCCCATCTAAATTCTTACTTGTCCTGCCTAAGAGGTTCTTTTTCTGGCTGCGTGGTGCATATTTTTGCTCATAACTTATATCTTACGCCAGCAGCGACGATCAGCCAATGGAGGCAGCAGCACACTGCAGCTGGCCCCTCCCAGGACAGAAACAGGAGAGGAAATACACGATTACAGGCCTGGAATTAAGTCATTTTTAGGGCAAGGCCACTTTGGCCTTTAATAAATACAAATTTATTGGGGCATCACGGCCAAAACCAATGGCACAATAACAATATGCGCTAATTGCATTGAATGAAGACAAAACAATATATGTATTGAAAAACAGTACTGTGCTTATTAAAACTGGGTGTGCATGACTGGGGATATATCTCGTTTCTTGTTGTTTCATGTCCCTTATTTTTTAAGTCTTTGAAATCTCTTTATTCTTTTGTTATCTCCTAGTTATTAAGAAATTATTATTAGAAGAAGATTCTTTATTGTCCTTTCTCAGCACATTACTTACATTGAAACGAAATTTGACCTCTGCATTTGACCCATCCTACTGTATACAGTAGTGGGCAGCTGCAGTGCAGCGTCCGGGGACCAACTCCAGTTCTTTTGCCAACGCCAGTGGTCAGGGTCACTGACAGGTGTATTCACCTAACATAGCCTACATATCTTTAATTATATAATTATTTATATGTCTCTATGTATATTTTTACATAAATCCCCAATATTTTATTTGACTTTAAAAAAAATTCTCTTCCTTCATTTAATTTGACAATGTTTATTGTATTGTATTATATGTATTAATTCTCTACAGGATCTTGTATGTTCTTTAATGTGGGTTCAATTTATTAAAACAAAAAAAAAAAAAACATTTTGGTGAACCCTGCAGCAAAGTGAGCCCTCTTCCTCAGAGAGGATCTTTGCCTCCCAGTTTGTTCCTGGCAGCAGAGCAGAGTGAACTGTCTTTCCACTCAGAGGATCTTTGTCCCATCTCCGTGTCCGCAGTGTAAACATCTTTCGCTGGCGATTTGACAGTCACTAGAAGCACATTCTGACCCTTTGTAAAAGTTTCTGTGTGGTACCTGTGTTATAAATGAGCTAAGGTTAGCGGCAAAGCACTGAGAGGCTGTCCGGTATGTGTGTGTGTGTGTGTGTGTGTGTGTCGGAGCCTTGCTATGCTGTTTGTCATAAAAACACAGGGCATGCTACACTGGCCGTATGGGTAGGAGGGGCATTACGGCCACACACCGGGGACTCCATGGCACTGGCCGTTTGGCCGTGGTATAATTCCTGCCCTGCGATTAGAAGTAATAGAAATAAAAAAATCTGAGTCAGTGCTGCTTGCCCGATCGGGCATGTCTGTGCAGGGTTTGCTGGCCCTCTATTTTTACTTGCCCCGGACATTCAGACAACCGTTAATGTTGGACCCTGGATAGTCTTACATGTAATCTTAAAATATAATCTTTTCTGTAGGAACTGAAATGATGGTGGACCTCACACCTACACCACATATGTGGGGAGCACACATGAGAGCAATATGGCAAAAAGTGGGCATGTCTTCACCCTGCCCTAAGCCCAGATGAGGAAAAGAAGAAGTGATGGCTCCACCCAGATTCCAAAGCGGTCAAGGGTGTCACAAAACCAGTCACCATTTGCCTCACGCAGTGCAACACATCTCCTTATCTCCTTTGCATAGAGTTGATCAGGTTGTTGATTGTGACCTGTGGAATGTTGGTCCACTCCTCTTCAATAGCTGTGCAAAGTTGCTGGATATTGGCAGGAGGAGGCATATTTGTGAGAAATGGTCTTTTGTGTATATAGAAAATGTCTTAGATCTTTCAGTTCAGCTCGTGAAAAATGGGAGCAAAAACAAAAGTGTTGCGTTTATATTTTTGTGTAGTATATTTGCTTTAATGTCTGCATTTTGGTTAAAATACCATGGTAGCCCGAACAAAAGTAGCCATCCTGGACAACAACTACAATGTAGGCAGAGAGCAGGCAGTGACTTCACAAGGTATTGTGAGAGATTATAAAAGTGGACCTTTAATACTTATTCCAATTCTGTTAATGTAATAATGAATAACTAATGATCTCTGTTTACAGGGACTCCAAGATTCAGTCTGTCATTCACTACACAGAGAAAGGAATGGGTGGCAAAGAAAATCTATGAGCCTACAAGTCAGTACTTCACCAACCACCTGGTGGAACGTGTGTTGGAGAGAGGGGAGGAAAAAAAACGAGAAGACACTGTATGCTCAGCAGCCTACAAACATTGCCAGTAAGCAAAGACCCCCCAAGGGAGAAGTAATAACAAAACATCAAACAAGATTCCCCAGCCACACCGATACTTGAAAACCTAAGCATCCGCACAATTACAAACTTTTGCAATCACTTCTCACTTTATTTTTTACCTTTGTTACAGTGTGAAAATAGTTTTATACAGTGTGATGTGCATTTTATTTCCAAAAAAAGGAAAAGCTTTTGTTGGTCAGAATAAATCCTCGATCTCCCTCACTGTGAATCCTGCATACTGTCCAGTGGGGGATGGGAACGCATCTCTGACGGCCCACACCACACAACTAGGCAGTGCAACTCGATTTCCACGTCCAAGTTGTTGGCCCACTCCAGAATCACTCTATATGCCACCAGTCGGTATTGTTTGAAAGTAGCATGGATACTGCATAGATTCTGCGTCAGTAAACAGTTATGACAAGGTAGCACGGAATAAGAGAATGTTTGTTTTCAAGGGGCTGCTGCTATAGCCTAGCCTATGTAGCCTATGTGTATTTAGCCCAAAAATATGCTATGACTTGGACGGACTTCTGAAATTGAAATTCATTACATCAAAGAGCAAAAAGGTTATATAGCCTACCTCTCCGACAGCTGCCCATTCAATCCCTTGGGTGTGGGACACTTTTTCCAGTTTATTTTAGGGACGTAAAAAAAAGTCTCCAGAGCAGGTCTGTTTATCAGCTGGCAAACATCGCTGTCTGTAATACAGGCCGGTGACACATCGGTCTCGTCAACGGAGACATTTAGGTTTGCCATCTCCACAGTGACTATGAGGTCCCATTCGGCACAGCACCTACTCTCCGTGGGCATCTGTCTGCACTTTCCACAGAAACACCACCAAGTGCCAGTGACTCTGAGGACAGCTCCGGTTTCAGCTGAGCCGCTCTGGGCTTCAGACGGCTCTGCAGCCCTGGCCTCCATCTCCATCTCTCTTTGACGAAGTTCCTCCTCGGTAAACTCCGGTTCAAATCGGTAACCACGGCCGTCAAAAGCAATTTCAAATGCGTCATCATCCAGAGTCCACCTTTCAAAATCCATTGTGCAGTTGTTTAAACTTATTACAAAACTTTTTTTTTCATTCTCGTTCTTCCTCCAGGAGCGCACAAAGCACTGTTGAGCCAGCACTTTCACTGAGCTAAAAGACTACAACTACAACCTTGATGTAAACAACCCCCTTTCCATTTCCGGCAGCGGATTACTACCAACGGACAATGAGGCTTCTATAGAAAACCAATGGGGTCAAATAAATCATCACGAAAACCAGTTTGCTACGATTTTTATGTCAGAACATCAACGAACACCACTGACCACTTGGTGAGTTTCATGGCTTTGAAAACGAACGTTTAGGGTGGTTTTAGGACAGATTCACACATGGCCATAGGCAGCAGTGTTAAGCCAGGCAGGGGAAAGCCAAATTTCCAGAAGGTCTTAGCCACTCTATTTCATCATAAACAACCCAGAAATTGTGCAAAGTGCAAAATACCGGGCTGACTGGCTGATGAGCTGCAGCTGTGGAGGCAGCTGAGTGGAATGGGGTGATCAGGTGGACCTGGACCTCCATTTTTTTTTTAACAAAGTTTAAATACAAACCTTGTATTAATTTGGGAACTATATTTGCCGAATGTGATTTAACCATCTGTACCCCTCCAGTGTAAGTATGTAGATTTATTTTGAAATAAATCATCATCATCATCATCACCATCATCATCTTCACCATCAACATCTGTAATTGCTTATCCTGGTACAGGGTCACGAGGCATGGCAGGAGCCTATCCCAGCTGACATTGGGCGGACAGACCCTCGACAGATCACCAGACTATCACAGGGCTGACACATGAGTAGACAACCATTCGCACTTTCATTCACACCTAAAGCCTAGTTCACATTACACAATTTTCACCCTGATTTTGTCATGGAGACTATCGAAATCTTTTGAGTGTTCATACCCAGCGACATGTGTTTCTGTCATCGGGAGTCTCGCCAACTGCGTTACGACCTGTGTGTGCACACCACAAGATTTCTCCACTGAAACCTCGCCGACAGTGCCCAAGATAAAGCGGTGACGTCACCAAACTACGTTTTTTAACTTGGAGACGACACATTGTAAAGGCATGGATATTCTTCCCAGTGTTGAATCAGATCTGCCTCCAGGGCCTGGGTCCAAACACAATGTGTTCCCCGTGATCCTATGGACACCGCCATTATTGTTGTTGCTTGCCGGCTTGCCAGTCTTGCCAGATCTTGAGAGAAAAACAAGCAACCGGGGCTATGGAAACAAGCCCAAAAGAAGCAATGGATATATATAGAGAAAGGCGATATTTAGAAAGCAAGTCCAAATAAGCAACTACACTTTAGAAACATGGCCAAAAAAACACAACCCATGACGACCAATATTTGTAAGCGACTTTACAAAAAAACAAGCCCAAAGTCATGGCTAATAAGCGGACCTGGCACCTGTCCTCACATTTCTTCTGTCCTCCTGCGTGCCGATGTTGGACGTATCCTGCTTCTCATTGGCTGATGCTCTTTGTCAGTCGTGTCACACTTCTCCAGTTTTCTAGCATGCCAGATATCCAGTCCCAGTCACAGATGAGGGGGTGACTTGCTGGTAGGCTTGTTCACACATGAGGACTCGTCGTGGCTGAAGGTGGCTCTCAAGATCCTCTGCAACGTCAAAATTGCGGTGAAAATCGTGTAATGTGAACTAGGCTTAACCTGCATGTCTTGGACTGTGGGAGGAAGCTGGAAAACCTGTAGAAAATCAACACTGACACAGGGGGAAGGGTCAGAAGGATAGAAGAGCCAGACTGCTGGCGGATTCTAACTTGGAATCCTTTTGCTGTGAGGCGACCGTGCTAAGCAATGCACCACTGTCCTATATCCCGTAATATCAGAATAGTTACCAAGTAGTTAAAAAAATACCTTCAGCACAAATTCTCTTAAGTTGCCAGATTGTTACCTCCTTGTCCCCAAACTTCACATCCTGTTACATTGTTCCTACATTGTGTATCGGTACTAGGGATGTCAATGGTTAACTGTTAATCGGTTAACAGCAGTTCAAGGCTGGATTAAAAGGCTTCTGAAAGGGATATAATTGCACCAGAGCCCTTGTTAGAATAGCATGACACTTAGTTAATGTTTGCTTCTGGCAAAAAGTCAATGCAGCAGTCCAGAGATATTCATGTTTGTCGCTAAGATTATGAACTTCTACAAGGTCCAGTTTGTCAGATGTTTCTCATTAATTCACACATTCTTGCATGCAGCATTAATGTTTCACCTGCCCGATCTGAAAAATGCACAAGGCATTTCACTGGCCTAAACAAAGAGGCAAGCGTTAATGTTGAGCCCCAGTGCCTCTTTTGTTTTATGTCATTTGGTCATGTCTTTCTTTTTTTTAAAAAAGTGAACGGGTGTCAGGCTGTCAAAAGCAAAATTAACCGAAACTAACATCCCGTATCGGTACGTACTGTACTGGTACACTGTTAGAATGTACAAATAATTACACTTTCAGTTGGGAAGAATTGCAGGCTGTCATCTAAAGTGTTACCATTCTTATTTGAAGGAACACATGTAGGCCTGCACTGCAATGAAGTGATGCACAAGAAACAGTATATTCCAGTACATACCATAGATCACAATGGGTGGCTAGCTATACTTAAAAGAGGGGGTGCAAGAGGGGCTGCAGTCTTTGCAGTGTGTTAATGTGCAGCTTTTTGGCCAAGACACAGTAATGTCAGGTGACGCAGCAGGGGGCTTTCATTGCTGCTAAATCTCTGAAACTGACTGGGTGTGCCTGGGCCTTTATTCAGACTGTGTGACAGACAGACACCTGTTTGGGAATCTGAAACAAAGTCTAGGGAAGTGGCTAGTTGTTGCTCTTTGGTGGAGATGGAAAACTGAAACTAACACAAACACTTCTGATCAGGAATAAATTTCACCGCTATGTGGTTTATTGTCCATTCAAATGTAATCCCCCCTACAGACAGAGGATTTCTACAATCAGCACAGTTTCAAGTTCCAAGATGAGTGTCACCAATTCAGTATCTGATCAAATGTCAATAATATGATATTAAAGCTAATTAGTTCATCGGGCTGTGGCTCAGAGGTAGAGCGGGTCGTCCCAGGCTCCTCCAGGCTGCATGTCAAAGTATCCTTGAGCGAGATACTGAACCCCAAATGGCTGTTCCATTGGTGTGTGAGTGTTAGGTGGCACCTTGTATGGTAGCCTCAGCCACCAGTGTATGAATGTGTGTGTGAATGGGTGAACATGACTTGTAGTGTAAAAAGCACTTTGAGTGGTCACTAGATGACTAGAAAGGCGCTATACAAAATATTTGACTCCAACTGGATGTTTGTGCCAGTTTGAAGTTTGAAGTAATTCTCTCATTAGTATGTATTTTTACATCTTCACTGACCAGTGGCTACATGGTCAAGGACCATGAGGACCATGTTAACATGCATTAAGAAAGAACTCTGTGATCGGTCTCATCCTTGAACTTTCAAGATCATCGCAGAAAGACCTACTCTCATCCCTCAAGCTGATTTTGACATATTCTGTTCATGAAAATGAGATGGATGCAAGGTCACACTGACCTTGACCTCTAACCCGTGACCACCAAAATCTAAAAAGTTCATCGCTGAGTTCAAGCGAATGCTAGTGTTCGTAAATGTACGCATTTTTGGGATATCACTTTCACAAGAAAACTGCTTTAGTTAGGATGGGAAATGTCACTTTTATTCATATTCTAACTATGAAACAGCCAGAGAGAACTCTTTTGATCCAAACTACCTTGAATGTTTAGAGAAAGGAATGTTGCAAGATCAAAAAGTGGTGATGTAAAAAACATGTTTATTTGCCAAAGTCTAATAGTAGAGGTAGAGCTGCTCCTCTTGCTCCAACACTCAGGCACCTATGTACAGTACAGTGATTACAACCCTGAGGATCTCTGAGCTCCTATCACCATCAGAGTGACAGTTATTAAAAAAGGCCTTCTGAAGGTGAAAATGTGATAGGTAAAGTCGATTTTTCAAATTGAGGGGTAACATAATTTTTGGAGATTTATGCCACTGAGCTGGAGCACTTTACAGCCTTGGTTTGCTAACTAGCTTTTATTTTTCTTAAGACTCAGATAAGCCATTACCAGATGTGCCACACCAATAGGGAGTGCACATAGAGAAATGATGCATTGACAACCAGAAACTCAACAAGATGACTATACTCCACCCCCAGTCCTGCTTATGCTGTGCGACTGTGTGCAATACAACGTCAGAGATTTTCTGTGTTTGTGTTGGTGTGCAGGTGTGAAAACAAGATAGTCAGTTCACTACACAATTAATCAAAGTCTATGTACAGGCCCACTAAATGTTGAGGAGTAATGATGAGTGGGCTGTTTCCAAACAGGTCAGCAAGCTTGTCTGGTAGGTGACAAGTTATGTGCTTTGTTTTGCTTTGGTTCTATTTGTCTGCACAGTGTGATGTGGATGTATTCTCACCTGTACTGCCTGGTCTCTCTCAGTTTGATCAGAACGTAGTAAGACAGTCAAGTCCTGCAGATCTTGTTCTTTCTCCTTCAGCTCTGCTTTAACCTTAAAGAGACCAACATTAAATGTTAGTATTCATTATTATTTATTTATTAATAAGTGGCAAGACTGGTGTTTGTCAGCTCATACCTATTGTTGGTGCTACATTGTCTATCTGGAGTCACAAATGAGGCATTGACATTCTGGTCAAAAATTAAAACAAATATCGCAAAAATTTGAAAGGAATTGGCAAATAACCAAACTGGAAGAATCTCATTTAGTCTGGGAAGACAGTCTCAAAGCGTATGAGGGCCCTTCACAATGCTAGAGCAAACGATTACTCAGCATTAACAGAAGAAAATAAGAACAACCCCAGGTTTCTTTTCAGCACTGTAGCCAGGCTGACAGAGAGTCACAGCTCTATTGAGCCTTGTATTCCTTTAGCCCTTAGCAGTAATGACTTCATGAGCTTTTTTAATGACAAAAACTATTCGATGCAAAATTCATGACCTCGAACGGAACCAATCAGCCCTCAAACACAGCTGTAAGACCTAATATATATTTAGGTAGCGTCTCCCCGATTTCTCTTCAACAATTGACCCCAATGATTTCTTCATCTAAATCATCAACATCTCTCTTAGACCCCATTCCAACTAGGCTACTCAAGGAAATTTTACCTTTAGCTAACACTCACCTATTAGACATGATCAATATATAAACCACAATCATTTAAGGTAGCTGTAAATAAATCTCTTCTAAAAAAGCTCCTCCAAGAATCGCCATTTTAACATGGTGGAGGGGTTTGAGTGTCCCTGTGAACCTGGGAGCTGTGAGGTTCAGAGCAATGAGGGAGGCTGTCAGGGTGAAGAAGGAGGCCTTTTGAGTCTGGCTGGCCCAGGGGTCTCCTGAAGCAGCAGACAGGTATCGGTTGGCCAGAAGGGCTGCGGCTGTGGTGGTCGCTGAAGCAAAAACCCGGGTGTGGGAGGAGTTCGGGGAGGCTATAGAGAGGGACTTTCGGCTGGCCTCAAGGAAGTTCTGGCAGACCGTTAACTGACTCAGGAATGGAAAGCAGGGCTTGTCTTAGGCTGTGAGAGGGAGAACTGCTGACCCAAACTGGGGACATCGTCGGGCGGTGGAAGGAGCACTTTGAGGACCTCCTTAACCTGGCCATCACGTCCACTGGAGGTTGGCTACGGTGCCTGCAGAGTGGCAGACTGGGGGGGGGGGGTGGTCTCAATATTCAAAAAAGGGAACCAGAGGGTATGCTCCAACTATCGGGGTATCACACTGCACAGCCTCCCAGGTAAAGTTTACTCAAGGGTGCTGGAAAGGAGGCTCCGACCGAGTGTCGAACATCAGATTCAGGAGGAGCAATGCGGATTCCGTCCCGGCCATGGAACAGTGGACCAGCTCTTTACCTTTGTGAAGCTGCTGGAGAGGTCGTGGGAGCTTGCCCATCCAGTCTAAATGTACTTTGTGGACCTGGAGAAGGCTTACCACCCCGTCCCTCTGGGGATCTTGTGGGGAGTACTGCGGGAGTACGGGGTGCCAGGCTCACTGCTATGAGCCATCCGGTCCCTATATGACCAAAGTGAGAGCTGTATCCGCATACTTGGTGTAAAGTCGAACACGTTCTCGGTGGGTGTTGGCCTCCGCCAAGGTTGTCCCTTGGGATGGGAGTCAGCACCTCCAAGTCTGAGGTCATGGTTCTCTGTCGGAAACCAGTGGATTGCCCTGTCCGGGTTGGGGGAGAGTTACTGCCTCAAACAAGGGAGTTCAAGTATCATGGGGTCTTGTTCACGAGTGAGGGTAGAATGGAGCGTGGGGATGGATCGGTGGGTCAGTGCGGCTTCTGCGGTGATGTGGGCACTGCGCTGGTCCATCGTGGTGAAGAGGGAGCTGAGCCAGAAAGCAAAGCTTTAGATTGACTGGTCCATCTATGTCCCAACCCTCACCTATGGTCATGAACTCTGGGTAGTGGCCGAAAGAATGAGATTGCGGATACAAGTGGTGAAAATGAGTTTCCTCTGTGGGGTGGCTGGGCTCAGCCTTAGAGATAGGGTGAAGAGCTCGGACATCTGGAGTGGAGCCGCTGCTCCTTTGCGTCGAAAGGGGTCAGTTGAGGTGGTTCGGGCATCTGACTAGGATGCCTCCTGGGCGCCTCCCACTGGAGGTGTCCCGGGCACGTCCCACTGGTAGGAGGCCCCGGGCAGACCCAGAACACACTGGAGGTATTACATATCTCGTCTGGCCTGGGAATGCCTTGGGGTACCCCAGGAGGAGCTGGAGAGCATTGCTGGGGAGAGGGATGTCTGGGGTTTTCTGATAAAAAAGCCCACCCTGGATTCAGAGGTGTTAGCCAACTTTAGACCAATTTCTAATTTTCCCTTTCTTTCAAAGATCCTTGGGAAAGTAGTCGCAGACCAGCTGTGTGACTTTCTCCACGATAATAATTTCTTTGAGGAATTTCAGTCAGGATTTAGAGTGCATCATAGCACTGAGACAGCACTAGTTAAAATTACAAATGATCTTCTGGTTACTTCAGACAAAGTACTCGTCTCTGTACTTGTTTTATTAGATCTTATTGCAGCATTTGACACAATTGACCATCAAATTCTGCCACAGAGACGAACATTTAATTGGCCTGAAAGGCTCTGCACGAAGCTGGTTTAAATTCTATTTATCTGATCGTTTTCAGTTCCTTCATGTTCATGATGAATCACCTCTACGTACTAAAGTTTGTTTTGGAGTTCCACAAGGTTCTGTGCTTGGATTAATTCTGTTCACTTTATATATGCTTCCCTTAGATAACATCATTAGAAATCACTCTGTAAATTTCTATTGCTATGCGGATGATACACAGTTGTATTTATCGATAAAGCCAGAAGAAACGGATCAATTAACTAAACTTCAAAAATACCTCAAAGACATAAATATCTGGATCAGCTACAATTTCCTGATGTTAAATTCAGACAAAACTGAAGTTATCGTTCTTGGCCCCAAACACCTCAGAAACTCTTTATCTGATGATATAGATTCTCTGGATGGCATTGCCTCTAGCACTACCGTAAGAAACCTCTGAGTAATATTTGACCAATATTTGTCTTTTAACACCAATTTAAAACAAACCTCATGGACTGCGTTTTTTCATCTGTGTAATACTGCGAAAATTAGGCCTATCCTGTCCCAAAAAGATGCAGAAAAATTGGTCCATGCTTTTCTTACCTCTAGGCTGGATAACTGTAATTCCCTATTATCAGGTATCTCTAATAAGTCTTTAAAAACTCTCCAGCTAATTCAGAACGCAGCGCCACATGTACTGACAGAACTAAGAAATGAGATCACATTTTTCCTGTTTTAGCTTCTTTGCACTGGCTTCCTTTTTGATAAAGCTTATACTGATGCAGCCACTTCAGATTTCTGTTTGGTCCATGGTGGAGCCCTGACCGATCCGTGACAGGTCCCTGTCATCACCTGGCCGGGCTTGTAGCTCTAATGAGATCCCCCGCGATGACGTAGAGAATATGGGGTTTACTGTGCCTCTTATTACTGTAATAGTGGGAGAGAGCTTCCCACACAGAGCATATTTAATGATTATCAGCCTACCATATCATAGGTCATAAATATTATGCTTCAGCGTTTGTCCATGGCCATGAGTGAACTTAAAGCGATACTCTGGCATTATTCAATCCATAGCTCTGTCGTCTTAGGTCACGGAATGCTGTCTGTAGAGGAAACAGCGAGGAGGCATGGTGCCAATGCGGCGGCGAGGGCTGACCCAATCGGGCAACTTTGCTGAAACTGAAACTATGCAGAGTTGCCTGATTGGGTTGGCTTTCACTGCCACGCAGGTGTTCGGCTTGTGTTGTGCCAAATTTTCTTGTTCCTTTTCCTAGCGATAGCTTGCTGTAACCTTGGACAACATACCTATGGACTGAGTAACGCCGGAATAGTATGCGGTCCAGTCAAGCCACACAATGGGCTGGACGACGGTGGAGTGAGATTTCTTAAACAGGCACGAGAGAGTGACATTGATGGTGAAAGGGTGACAGTCACGCCTGATATATGAGACTTGGCAACCCTGCCTTAATATGCATGCATACCAATAAATCCACATACAGTGTTTAGAGGGGGGTTGTGTAACACTTGAGAGGCTGACCTGGTTTCGAGCCTTGGTCAGATCTTGTATTAGCTGCTCATTCACAAGATAGCACTGCACCTTCATGTCCTCACAGCGTCTCTGCCACTCCAGTTCCATCTGGACTTGCATCTGTTCTAAGGCCCTCTCTCTCTTCAAACCAACACTCAGTTGCTGCTTGTAGCTGATAAAACAGACAGGCAGACAGACAGACAGACAGACACAGACAGACAGACAGACAAACAGACAGACAGAAGCACGCAGGCGCGCGCACACACACACACACAAAAGATCTCTGGTCAACTGGTGACATCATCACAACTCACAGCTGCTGGCATCTGTACACTGATGGACAGCCACATGCAGTAAACACAAATAGCAGCTTTGTAAATGCCGATTAAATTATTTATTTTATCAGTGTCTGTCTTACCTCTGGATTGTCTCATCTTTCTCTTTCATGGCCTCCTGATGGTCTTCCTGTATGCAGCATACACGTGCAGCCAGAATGTCTATGTTCCCCTGTAGTTTAATGACGTGTCTCTCAGCCTTCTGCAGCTGCTCTGTGAGGGCCTGATACTGAACCTCCAGCTGCCCATCACACTCCATCAGAGTCTGGACCATATTTGCATATCTTGTCAGAAACAGACATAAAGTTAGACATTAGGAGACATTTAGAGGACTGGTACCAGTAAGATCTTTTACATGCACAAGGTGACATTACCACTTACTATCACTGCTGCCGAATGAGATAAACAGGTACACAGATACCACCTTTGTGAGGCTGCTGAAAAGCTGAATTTTTAAAATGAAAACACACCAGCGCTACCATGGCATGTCATGTGATGTGCATCAAGTGCCGCACATCAAGTGCCACCCCTAGCACACACTGGACACGTCATGCTGCAGCCCATCAACAGACAACTACACGAAGTTATTACTACTTTTACTGAAAAATCTGTACCTCTTCCACCACTGTATTAGGTTAAAAGCATGTGTGGACACCCTTCATAAAAGTTAATTTCTCACCTGAAGAGCTGATCTCCTGAGCTATGTCCCGCAAGGCAATATCTTTTTGGCCATGGTCTGTATAATGTCGAGACTGTGGGTCATTAACTTGGGATATTTCCAGACCTCAACAAGTCTCTCCTCATCCATTCTTCATCACACACACAAGACAGCAACAGCTACAGAGTTCTCTTTGCATCAATTTATTTTTATTTATTTAAACCTTTATTTTAACTAATTGGCAAGTTTACAACAGCAACAAAGCATAAATACAATTACTGTGAAAAACAATCAGCGATTTACAAAAGTCAGACACCATACATTTACAATCAGCAAGAGAGGTATATTCTCCAGCCCCAAAGCGTGTTGGAGAATATTCCAAGAATTTGGAGCGTCAAAAGAAAAAGCTGATTTACTGAGCTCTGAATGTACAAAAGGGGCCTTATGAAACCACTGGATCGAGTTGAGCAGTGGTGGGTAAGGGTTACTAAAAAAGTAACCAGTTACTTTACTGTGTTACTCCCTGAGTAAAGTAACTCAATTACTTTAAAAGTACTTCCAACGTTACTCCCTGAGAAAAGTAACTCAAGCTCTTTTAAAGTACTTTTGAGTATTCTACATTTCCTATTGGGCAATGGACCACAGGGCGTTAAGCCTACATTTTTTTTGTCTCCAAAATTAAAGTTATGGACCACTTGCCCTTCACTGAGATCCAATTCTCCCATCACAGCCGTCACTTTGGCCAGTAGAAACACAGAACGATCTGCTGCCATAGACAACTGTATGACAACAACACCCCAGTGTTTTTAATATTTCTTCTAGGGATGTTACCACACAGAGTAAAAGGGGGAAATGATGGTGTGAAACAGCAGAGGCACTTTGTCAACCCGCTGAGTTAACGTTACTGTCATCAGCATCAAGCTAGCAAACAATGGTACATCCTCACTGTCAGACATAAAGTAATAACATTAACAAATAGCACAACTGCAGAGGCTCCCAACTTCATTTGAAACAAACTAGCCTACATTATAGACGGTCCATTATTTATTAATCCCTCTGTGTGTTTATATATTTACTTTTTATCCGCTCCGTTGTCTTTATAAAGTTAACATATCGCACCGTCATTTCAAACTCAACACGTGTTTCAAATTAAAAAGTCCTTATAACCTCGGCTAGAGAATTCCTCTATTTTCTAAACAGACTTTTATTCTGAAACATTTGTCAGAACTTCCTGTAGAAGATACAGTAGCTTGATAGTTTACATATGGCGCTTCAAATGTTAGCTCCTGCCATCTGCTGACGCTTTTAGGTGACTACAACATGTCGGCTGGTACATGAACAGACACAGTTCTGGCAGTGACTCAAATAATAGTCAAAGTAATAAAAAAAGGACAAGAATAACCCGATGACATCACACACGCCATGAAAGACGACCGGGGATAATTGGTAAGTGCCAGCGTGTGGTGTGTACCAGGCATAATGCAAGTCCTGAGTCTGAAATATGTCTGTCAGTGAGTCCTACTCCACCTCTTTAGACTCCACTGTAGACAACGGCAGCATTTCTCCAGCCGGGTAGTGAGCCACAAGCTTCTTTCAGACTGATAGGTTTAACGTTATCTCCGTTATTAGAACCAGACGACAGCCGTTGCTGTTTCGGAGCTGAAGGACCAGCATTCTAAAAGTAACGGAAGTAACTGACGCCTTGTTTGAAAATGTACTTAAGTATTTGATTACTCAAACAGCAAACTAACGCATTATGTTACTCGTTACTGCAAAAAGTAATCATAGTACTCTAACGCGTTACTTTGTAACGCATTATACCTAACTTTGGAGTTGAGTAAGATCCAGAGCGCCATTCTAGTAGGGATGAAATGTATGGGGGCTGCTTACCAGTAAGGGCCTTGAAAATAAACATATACCAGTGCTTCATGCGTCTGTCAAAAAGAGAGGACCAACCAACTTTTTTATATAGTATACCATGATGGGTGTCATATCTATTCCCGGTAATAAATCTAAGAGCAGAGTGATAAATGGAATCCAGAGGTTTGAGGGTTGTAGTTACTGCATGTCTGTAAATAATATCACCGTAGTCCAAAACTGATAAAAAGACTGACTCAACAGTTCTCTTCCTGCTGATTAATGGGAAGAAAGATTTGTTTCGGTACAGGAAGCCAACCTCCTGTCGCAGGGTGGAGGCAAGAACATTAATATGAAACTTAAAAGTAAATTTTTCATCAAGCCAGAGGCCAAGATACTTATATTCAGTGAGTCGTTCTATGAGTGAGCCATCTATGGTTGATAAAATTGTGTTGTTGCAATCCAGGTTTCGAGATTGAGAGAATAGCATAAATTTGGTCTTTTTTACATTTAAGACCAATTTCAGGCTAATAAGAGCCTCCCGAAGAACAATAAAAGAGAGCTGCAGTTTCTCTGTGGCCAACTGTACAGAGTCAGCAATGCAGTACAGAATTGTGTCATCAGCATACAAATGGGCATGACAGTCATTCAGAGGAGAAAGAATATCATTGATGTAAATGGTAAAAAGGACAGGACCCAAGACAGAGCCTTGCGGCACACCTTTGGTTACAGGTAAGAATTCAGAATGAAAGTTACCAGACTTTACACACTGGAGCCTAGAAGATAAATAATCAGCAAACCAATCACAGGCACTAGCATGTAAATCTATGGTGTGCACTCTATTCAGCAGAATTTGGTGATCGACTGTGTCGAATGCTTTTGACAAGTCCACAAACGAAGCAGCACAATGTCTTTTTTTTGTCTAATGCTGTGATTATGCCATTGGTAACCAGAGTGATGGCTGAAATTGTACTATGATTGGCTCTAAATCCTAATTGATGGGGACTAAGTACTGAATAGGTAGAAAGAAAACCCTTGAGTTGATTGTTTATCAACATCTCCAGAACCTTAGCAAGGCAAGGTAACTTAGAAATGGGACGATGATTATCCAGGTTATCCCTGTCACGTCACTTATACAGGGGAGTCACCTGGGCAGATTTCCAGACAAGGGGAAATTTACCAGAGGAAGTGGAAAGATTAAATATATATGTAAGTGGCTCAGTAATAAATGGGGCTGCCAACCTGATGAAAAAAGGTTCTAAATTATCCTCACCAGTAGAGCATCTACGGTTGATTGATAGAAACTGATGAAGTACCTCTTGCTGGGAGACAGGGTTAAAAGAAAAACAAACAGAAAACAAACAATCAGAGCTGACAACTGATGGCGCTGCTGTAGACTTGAATTTCTGATCAAACAGGCGGCCAGCATCAGCAAAATGTCTATTGAATGCATGACAGGTATTGGTATTACCTGAGACGTCACGATTATCTACACATAAGTGTGTCGGCAGAGCACTGGAGGATATGATAGCCATAATACTCGGTTTTAGCTTTCCTTACAGCTGCAGTACAGTGATTTCAAATTTGTCTGAAAGTGAGCCACTGGTGAGGGTTACCTGAGTGCCTGGCACGAGACCAAGCTAAATTTCTGTCTCTGAACATGCTAGACAGTTCCTGTGAAAACCAAGGTGTTACGCTGTTCTTAATTCGAATTTTCCTAAGGGGAGCATGTTTATCCACTACAGAGTTAAATGTTTTCACAAAGGTGTCTGTAGCAACCTGGACATCAGTGGCTTGAATTATGGAATGAATATTACTGGAAGCCAGGTCATTGAGGAAAGCTTGACTATCAAAGTTTTTGAAATTCCTCCTGTTTTTTTTTTTTAATACTTTATTGCAGGACTTTACATTACATTTCTGAGTTCATTTCATTCATGATTACAAGTTCTTTTTTAACTTGTTTCGTTTCATCCTGTAACATTTATTATTATTTTTTTTTTATATTTTAATGCCCCAATAGAAGACATAAGTAAAACCAAAAAAACAAAAACAAAAAAAGCATGCTTTCCTATGCATCTCCTTCTTACTCATGCATGTCCGAGACCCATTTACTCCAGCTCATATTGAATTGATCCTCGCGATTTCTCATTTTATATGTAATTCTTTCCATTTCTTTAATCTCCTCAATTGTTTTTTTCCAATTATTAACAGATGGTGGATTTACATCTAACCAATTAGGTGTGATTTGCTTCAACACAGCAATGCGCAATATGCTGTATAGATATTTATCTCCCTCACTCTGAATTTCTAATGGGATAAGGCCCAATATGATATTGATTGGTTGTATAGGGTTTCTAAAACTGAAAGTATTTTTTATTTTTACTTCAACTACCTCCCAGAATCTTTTCAATACAGGACATGAGTAAAAAATGTGTATGTGGTTAGCTTCTGGCTCCGTACACTTCCTCCAGCATTCTGCATTGCCTGTTGGGCTGTATTTTGACAACGTTTTCGGTGTTAAAAAGATCTTCATATTTACTTTCCAAGCAAATTCTTTCCAAAACTTAGATTGTGTTGTCTTAAAGATTCTTTTGCATGCTTCTTTCCAGTCATCATCTGTAATTGTTATTGATAATTCGTTTTCCCATTTGTCTTTAGTATTATCTTCTTGTATCTTGATTCCTTGCATGATTTTATAGAGTTTCGAGATTTTTGTCTTTTCACTATTTCTATTTTTACTCAATAAAGCCATTAGTGTATGTGCTATTTGATCCTGACTCCTCTGCTGTGTTAGAAGATAGCTTCTAATTTGTAAGTACTTAAAAAAGTGGTTGTTACTTATATTAAATGTGTTAACTAAGGTTTCAAATGGATTTATCATATTATTTGTAATTATCTGTGAGTACACTTGTAATCCCTTCCTAGCCCATTCTTGCGATATTTTATCTGTTTTATTGGGTAAAAAATCTGGATCACTGGCTATCTCTCTCAAGTAAATACATTTATCATCGCATTTATACGTATTCCGAATTATTTTCCAATTTGTAAGGGTATTGTCTATGCATCTATTATTTCCTTTGTACTTTTGAATATCCCTTGGATTCAGATACAGTAATGTTCCTATTGATATTGATTGTTTTTCTATTTCTTTCCATTCTGATTGAACTGAGTTATTCATCCATTTCATTATTATATCTATTTGAGTTGCATGGAAATACGTCATTAAATCAGGAAAATTGAGCCCTCCTTTTTCTCTAGTTTGAGTTAGTGTACTGAGTTTCTTCCGTTTGCTTTTATAATTCCAAATAAAATTTGAAAGCATTGTGTTCCATCTTTTAAAACTACCATGTGGAATGGGAATTGGTAGGGTTTGGAATAAAAACAAAAACTGTGGAAGGATCATCATTTTGATGCTTTCTACTCTGCTCATTAAGGATTCTGGTGTTGTTTTCCATCTATTGAGGTCTTCTCTTATTTTATTTTCAAGGACTTGATAGTTGTCTGTGTACAGTGTTGTTATGTCTCCAGTAAGATATATTCCCAAGTATTTGATTTTCTTTACATCCCATTTCAGTTTATATCTTTCCTGAATTTCCGAATCTTTTCTCCGATTGTTAATGCTTCACATTTATTCTCATTTAATTTATATCCAGAATGTTTGCTATATTCAGAAATTGTTTCCATTAAAATTGGTAAGGATTGGATTGGTGATGTTAAGTAAACAACAACGTCATCTGTGTATAGCGCCAATTTATGTTGTTCCTCCTTTATCGTTATTCCTTTGATGTTATTACTTTTCCTTATACTTTCTGCTAGACCTTCCATGCATATGGCAAATATTACTGCTGAGAGCGGATCTCCTTGTCTTGTACCTTTATAAATTGGAAATCTTCTAGATATTGTGCCGTTTACTTTTACTCTTGACACTGGATTTCTATACATTATTTGCAGCCACTCATTAAATTTTTCATGAAATCCAAAGCTCCTTATAATTTCAAACATGAATGGCCATAGCACTCTGTCGAATGCCTTTTCTGCATCCAGTGTCAAGAGTAGTAGGTTTGTATTGTTATTCTGTGCATAGTCTATTATATTTAACGTCCTCCTTATATTGTCTGACAACAGCCTACCTGGTATAAAACCACATTGGTCACCATCTATTATATCAGGTACGATATCCTTTAATCTATTGGCTATGATGGCTGTTATTATTTTATGGTCTGTATTCAATAGCAATATTGGTCTATATGAAGAACATTCAGTTACATCCTTACCTTCTTTATGGATGACCGTTATTATAGAGGAATTCCAAGTGGTTGCCCAATTTCCAGTTTGTAATACAAATTTATATGCTTGTAAAAGTAGTGGTGTCAACTGTTTTTTGAAAGTTTTATAAAATTCATTGGTATATCCATCATCACCTGGTGTTTTCCCCATTTTAAGGTTATTTATTTGTTGTAATATTTCATTTACTGTGATGTCTTTAATTAGCTGCTCATTTTTCGATCTTGTTACCTGTTTTAAATTCAAACTATCTAAGTAGTCTTTCATTAGGCTCAGGTCGCTATCTCCTGTGTTTTTATAAAGGTTCTCATAATATTTTGCAAATTCTTCAGCTATTTTATCTTTTTCCGTTATTATTCCAGAGCCGTCTACCGTCTTCAATTTCGTAATGTATGCTTTTTTACTCTGTGCCTTAAGTCGATATGCTAGGAGTTTTAGAGACTTTGGTCCTCCATCATAGCATTTCTGTTTGGTATATGTCATTAGCTTTTCCACTTCCTCTGTACGAATTTTATCCAACTCTTTGTATTTCATTTTTAATTCGTTTTTGACCCTTATTTCATTTGTATTTTTTAAAATATCTTCCAGATTTTGTATTTGTTGTTCAAGCACTTTCTGTTGTTGTTGTCTTTGTCTTTTCTTTTGTGCACAGTATGCTATTATCTGTCCTCGTAATACAGCTTTAAGGCCTTCCCATATGATGATTGGATTAGTGTCTCCGTTGTCATTTATCTCTACATATTCTTTTATAGCTTTATTTATTATTATTTATTATTTATTTATTTATTATTGATTTTTTCAACAAAGGTCTTGTCTTGTAAAAGTGAATTGTTTAATCTCCATATTGTTTCTCCTTGCTTTATATTCAGCTTTATAGTTATAGATACTGTAGCATGATCTGATAAATCCCTTGTGCCAATTGTACATGTTTCAATCATCTCTACATCTTTTTTAAACATGAAGAAATAGTCCAGTCTATTAGAAGTTGAAAATCGTCCAGAGTAATGTGTATATGTTCTTTTAGTTGGATTTAGCATCCTCCAGGTGTCTACTAGTCCAAATTCAGACATTACTCCTCTTAAAATTGAAGATGTTTTATCGGCTCTATGCGGTTTATTATTTGAGGAGTCTAGCCGAGAATTTATTGTAAGATTCATGTCTCCTCCCATCAAAGTAATTCCTTTACATTTTGTCATTAACACTTCAATTATTTCTGACATAAATTCTGGGCCTAATTCCGGTGGGTAGTATACATTTAAAAATGAGACGGTAATTGACTCTATTTTTCCAATTACTAAGACAAACCTGCCCTCTTTATCAGATATATGTTGTTCTTCTTTAAATGCTATATGTGGTTGTATAATTATAGCAACGCCCCTCTTCTGTGTTCCATATGAACTGGAGTAAATTAGTCCCTTACCCAATTTGTCATGTTCTTTTTTCTTTAGGTGGGTTTCTTATAGAAAGAGGACATCTCCTCCTGCTCTCCTCAGCTGGAGAAGAACCTTTTTCCTCTTAGTTTGGTTGTTCAAGCCGTTAACATTTAATGAAATTACTTTCAACTTTTTCATATCTCCGTTTAGAGGCTTCATTTTAATTTAACTTGTTTTGCAAGTATTTAATAGGGTATGCATATTCAGGATTGGGAAAGCGGTGGGAAGAGAAAGGCATGGAAAGGGGAAGAAAAAGGGAGAAGAAGCGAAGCAAGGAAAGAAGAGAGTGAAGGAAAAAGAAGAAGAAAGAGAAAAGGAGAGAAGAAAAAAACCTGAAGACATTGACAGGTTCAGTTAGGCAGTGTTTATCAATGACCGTTATTGTAGGGGCCAAAATGGTCCTTAGGGCGGTCTCTACCCGCCGCCAAAATATATTTACTCAACAAACTTTCCATTGGCATCAACGTAACATAGTCTCCCTATTCCCCTACTTGTGTTCACATAATTTTTTTGCATAATTTTATCTATAGCCTACATCTTACAAATTCCACAAGGATAAATCAAACAAACAAAAGAAAAAAAAAAAAAAAAGGAGTAGGTCCACATTGTTCTTACTTAGATCCGTCTGCCCCCCTTTTCATTGCTTTAAAGATATGAACTTACTTTTTCCGTTATTTCCATTTAATTTCTTTTGATTTAATAAGATTAAGCCAAATAAAGTATGAAAAGGAAGAATATATATATCTCGTAATGATGAAGATAATTAAGAGAAGCGGAAAACAATTTATATCCTGTCCAAAACAGTTTTTAGTTAATCTAAATTTATGGCTTCATCTTTCAAAAGAAGTATGGGCAGCGAGTCAAGGGGGGAGGAGGGATATTATCTAGCCTTCCCTTAATCATTAATCCTACTGTACCAAGCTTTAAAGTAAACTCTCCGTATTAATAATAACAATAATAATTATGATAATAATAATAATAATGATAATAATAATAATAAAAGAGTGATTATAGTAAAATTTATCATCACGTTAATGACATCAAATAACCCTCACACCCTTATCCCGCTACGTGCACACATACAGGCGCACACACGCACGCACACACACACACACCCAACCCAACACACACACACACACACACACACACACACACACACACACACACACACACACACACACACACACACACACACACACACACACACACACACACAATATCACAAATACAATTTGCCTCACAGGGCTTTACAGCATACAACATCCCTCTGTCCTTTAGACCCTCACAGCGGATAAGGAAAAACTCCCCAAAAAACCCCTTTACCGAGGAAAACAAATACTCACTTCTTAATGTGCTTATCCTCCTCTTTCTTCAGTATGGTCCCCATCCCTCTCAGCTTGTCCTCAAGCTCCTTTATCCTAAGATAGAAAGGTAGTCAGAAAATCTTAAAAACGTACACACACACACACACACACACACACACACACACACACACACACACACACAAACACACACACAGTACAGAAGCATACTTGTTGTCCTTGACATTAGTGAGGTGTTTGATCTCCTGGTCTTTGCGTTGCAGCTGGGTTTGTATCTGCTGACAGAACTCCTTCGAAGCTTGAAGAGCCTCTGCAGTCTGATGCTGAGGATGGCAGTGAACTTCAGTCTCTTTAGACAGCAGCTTCACCTGGACAGACAGACAGAGACACACACGCACACACACACACGCACACACACACACACACACACACACACACACACACACACACACACACACACACACACACACACATGCACACCTTCATCTAGATTACCTAGAATGAGAATAATGCTATACTATATAAACATTGTAGGAATACTTGTACAAAATGTGCATTTCAAACAAACTTAGCATACGGTATTTGTTGTGTACATGTGTTTGTGTCAACCTTACGCAACAAACTGGGTATTCATAAACAACATAAATGAACTTCATCCTCCATCCTGACATTCTGTTTACAGAGAGAAACCATTTTTTCACTTTCCTCACCTTGAGATCATGAGATGGCACTAGAGCGCACATCTCATCTATTTTTATATTGAACTCATGCTCCTGCTGTCTGAGCTCATTGTCAAAAGCTGCTGTCATCTCCTGTTGGCCAGAGAAGGGTGATTAGACATTTTCCCAGTAGAATTTCAACACTGTTTCATTTATCATGAGATATAGGTGCAGTTGCTATAACCAAACACAGCATCACTAAGCATATTTCAGTCCCTGTCCACTTTGTATTTTGTATTGTGTGGTACTAATTAAAACTCAACTTGGTTTCTATGCTGCACAAGCTAAGAAATACTTTACAGCATACATCAAGGAGAGATTTCTCTCCTTGATTTATGCTGTAAAGTATTTCAAACAGTTTTTAAGCTATAGCTTAAATACTGTTTGAAATACTTTACAGTGATATCACTGCTCTATAGCATAAAAACTGTGTTTAACATTTTCCAAGCAATGACTTTGGCTTTGATAAACCTCATAAACTCCAGCTGATCCAGAATTCAGCTGCCAGTATCATCACCAAAACCCCCTCCACAGATCATATCACTCCTGTTCTCCACGGTGGTGTTTTTTCCCGGAGGCCAAGGGAAGCCAAGCTTCCTCTGTTTTTTCGGACTGTAATTGTCATTTTAATAAAAACACTTTGTTTAACAGTTTCGGTAATTCTTCTTTGCTATTGCTGTCATCTCTTCTCTGAGTATTTTACAATAAGTGAAACAGCGCCCCTCTATGTGAATTTGTGGTGAAACACAGTATTGCACTTTATATTGCACTCCGGTAGACTGTCTCGTCTGTGGGGAAGCCAGGCCAAGTTGGCATCCCTTGGTGAAAAAAAAAAGAAATATTAACCAATCAGATGAAGTTATCGTCATGCCACTGTCAAAATGTGATTAGTCAGGACTATGACAAGGGAAGCCAGCCGCCCTTTGGCTTCACACCAATCAGATAGCACGTTATCAACGTCACTGAAATTAAATAACGCCGGGAGGTAACCAAGGTAACCATTAGCAACTTTACTGCAGTCATGGAGGGTGGCGATTTGGAGTTTTTGGTAAAAAAAACTATTTTGCGAAACTTCCTTTACAGCAGCAACTTTAAATTAAATCAGACGGCAGACCAACACCAAAACTAGAGCTGCGGACGGAGAGGAAAAAAGGAAGTCGGACTTTCAATGAGGAAAATTACGTCCACACGGAGTGGCTAGCTGGTGGCGCTAACCTTCAGCGGCTATTTTGCTGGCCCTGTCTTCTTTTTGACAAGGATAACGTACATGCTCGCTGAACAATCCTTGGGTCACTACAGGATTCATCGACCTTGCCAACCTGTCAAATAGGGTGAGTTAAATGCACACTCCCTCTCTCTGTGACTTTACTGTTGATTGAACAGGCTATGTAGCTATGTGTGCATTTTTTGATGTAGTTATTTGCTTATTGTGCCTTGCTTACCTGGCTTTAGCTGTATGTGTTGTCAGTCCACTGAAGTAGTTGTTTTATTGCGGTTGTTTACATACATAGAATTTACTGTAAGCACCCAAAACAGCGCCCACAGGGCCAGGTTACCTGAATAGATGAGGTTGTTTTTAGCCTCTTTTGACATTATAAACATTATCAAGCACATACATTGGGGTTTGTAAGTCATGTATTTGATACATGCAGCTTATTGATACTTCATAATGTGAACATAAAACTTGAAACACCTCCCTGATTGAGTTTATGAATGAATGATTTTTTTTATTCATTATCAAATCTGTTCTGTGTATTAAGCGGCCAGTCATGCATTTGGGTAGCGGAGTTGCATGGATTAGTAAGTTGTTTTGGAGGACCGTGTGTGTGTGAGTGTGAGTGAGAGAGACGGAGAGAGAGAGAGAGAGAGATAGAGAGATAGAGAGAGCGAATGAGCTTGTGTATCGGTAAACGCAAGTTATGTGTGTCTGTTAGATAACAGGCATATGCATAGATTAGAGGTCTTGTCTCTTGGCCTCCTCAAAAATTTTCCCCACGCCACGCCACTGGTTCTCCAGCAGCTTCACTGACTTCCTGTTTAATATCACATCGATTTCAAGATTCTGATTCTCACCTTTAAAGAGGACCTATAATGCTTTTTGGGGTTTTCCCTCTTCTTTAGTCTGTTAAATAGCATTTCTTAGCATCTATTAGGTCTGCTAAGTAAAAAAAATAAACAAAACAAAGTCCAGGCCAAAGGGAGCTCTCTCTACCCACAGACACACAGCTCCTCAGCTGCCTGAAACGGCTCCTTTGCATTCCTGCCTTTACTTCCGTAACTTAATTGCATCATAACACATTATCTATGCACACAGTGCCTGCCTTTGGGCCACTGAGCTGTACCTTCAAACAAACCTACTCAGAGCAGAGCTAGAGCAGAGGCTGCAGAAAGTTTGAACTGTTGAGGAGCTGTTGAGGACATGCCATGTCGAGGAGACACTGCTTTATTCAGTGTGACCACAAATGACCCTTGTTTGGACTGCCAAAAGAATTAGAAACAAAGAGTAAGTGGTTGGAATTTATTTCCAATACTATTTCTCAGTAGTACATCCCTCCATTTCCTGAGGACTGCTTCAAAACTAGCAACAGTTTACAACAGGATTTTCACAGCAGTTGCTCCCGAAAGATGGGCAGTTCCCACTTTATTGGGCAAATCTGGAGACTCGTGTTGAGGTGAGGACTGGATGGCTGTAGGGGCTAATGTCAGGCTGTACATCCAGTGCTTAGCTGTGGGCCTCAGCTAACTGGCTAACCAATGTTATTCTTTTAAAATGCTTTTGCTACTCAGCGTATAGTAATTTAATCTGCTAGCTGGGTAGTCTCAGTAAGATGAATTTAACAACTGAATCATGGAGAATCTAATAGAGCTTACAATGTGCATGTCCATATTGACAAAGGTTCCAACATTTATATGTGTGATGCTCAATCTAAGCAGCTAAGTAATGCTAGCTCAAACAATTAGCCAACAACATTATGCTAGATGTACAACTTGTTTTTTACTTGGAGCTCTGTTACATGAAGGCCATGCACGATATCTGTACTAAACATTGTAGTTAGTCTGAGTTATACAGCTGGGGAGGTATTTTTGTGATGAAAGGATGTTGTGTGTACTATGTCTGTCTCTACATGTGTTTGAATACATATGTGTGGTCTGCTGATTTTACAGGGGACAACACTGTTTAGCGTTTACGATGTTGACTGTTTTATATGGTGCAATATCAGTTTAAGTTGCTTAATTTTCCTTTGTCTTTTAGAGTACATCACAGCAGGGCCCTGGTGCCCAACACCTCTCCACTACAGCCATATTCCAGGATGAAGGATGCCAAACAGACCCTCCACAAAACGTATAAATTTAATGTACTGTATATATTACATAAAATAAAATATAATATTTTACAGTACTGAAATGCTGTTTCCCAAAGGCTTCAGGATATATTTTTTTAATTTCTGTTTTTTTTTTTGTTTTGTTAGTTCATACATATATATATATATATATATATATATATATATATATATATATATATATATATATATATACATATATAGAAAAAAAATTGAATTTCCCCTCAGGGGGATTAATAAAGTGTATATATATATATATATATATATATATATATACACTTTATTAATCCCCCTGAGGGGAAATTCAATTTTTTCTTTCTTTTGTCATTAGCACACCAGGTCCGAAAGACACACAACCAAAAATAACAAAAATGAAGGCTGTCACTGACGTCTCTCTTCAATATTTTGACTGTTGTCTTTAGATTGCACAGTTGCACACTGCTTATGTCTTCATCTTACTTTTGTTGACCGCATTAAGTCTTTCACCTTGTAAGGAAGGTTATTAAACATTAACATTAAAAATTAAACATTAAAACATTAACATTATACTCAATCTATAATCCACTCTATGTTGTAAACAAGAAGTCGTAGCAGAATAAGCAACACAATAAATTCTCACAGTGAACAGCCATATCTTACACTCTTACCCAGTAGTTAGAGCTCAGCTCTGTTTAATAAACATTTCATTTGCTTTGTGTAACAGTCAATCAATATATGCGGAATAAACAGAACAAACATTATTCAAATTATAATGGTGAAATTGAGAATAACAACATCTTACACTATTTTCTTTATTTACTACACAGAACACTAGGATGTTTGTGGCACAGAGTTGATTAAGAGCCTCAGTTAGAAATTGAGGTTCATAGTGAAGGTTTTAAATAACTTGTTACTTGTTCTTACTTTAACTCTGCTAATTTCTATTTCTGCGTTGAATCAACACCGTAGGGACACGAACCTCCCCAGAATTGTAACTACGCATCGTGGTGGCAGACCTCCTGTCTATTTTTGTAAGCTGAAACCATTACAAAATAAAAAGAACTGGCGTGCTCGACTCACCGTCTGAAAAATCACCGGGTGCCGACCCAAAAATCATAAATTGCATAAATCAAAATGTCAGCACTCACAGATTTCATATATTTCAGGCTTTTAATAACGCACAGCAGTGTCAAAAAACTGACATGTTTCAGCACTTGGCTTTCCTCAGCGTTAATGAGCACAGTGGGTGTAACCAACATACATAACAGCCAGGACCTTGCTGAATACCTCCAGCTGGCATGAATCAATCAATTAACCAATCGATCCCAAAGATCCACAGACCAAGATATGGAGAGGATAATACAAAGAGTGGCCAATAGGTATCGTAAGTCTACAATACAATTAAAATAATCAGATGACCAACCTCAGTACGTCAAAAAAAATCAGTAACTGATCAGATAAAATATTGAACAGATCAAGTATCAACAAATATGTAAACATCCCAAAATAAACAAAACAATGACTTAAACAAAGTGTAAATCATCTAAAGGTAAATATTACATAATGGCTAAATCAGCCAAACAAGCAAATACAATAATCAAACAGTACCAGTAAACAATGTAAATAAGCATCCTTAAATTACAAGATAGAAAAGATGAGCCTCCTAACAACAAGACCGAATAGGTTACATGTTGACCATATTAAATCATGCACGCTGATGAATAATGTGCACATCGGGCATGATTTAATATGTTCAACATGTAACCTATTTGGTCTTGTTGATAGGAGGCTCATCTTTTCTATCTTTTCTATCTTGTAATTTAAGGATGCTTATTTACATTGTTTACTGGTACTGTTTGATTATTATATTTGCTTGTTTGGCTGATTTTTTGATTCCATTCCATCTCCCGTGATGCTGCATATGCATGATCCTGCATTATGCTCAAAGAGTGGGACTTTGTTATACTGCAGTAGTGCCGGGGTAGTAACAAAGTGCCTTTTGCTCCTCTCCTTCGGCTTCTCAGTCATGCAGCGCTGGCCTGGCTCTCAACAAAAATGCCATAGGCGGGGCTATTCCCTGGTAGTGCTGTATGTCCCTTGCTGGCGGATGAACGGAACCCCCCAAACAACTTACCTGCCCAATGTACAAACAAATCTGAAATTCTCCTTTTATGAGAATAAGTCAGATTATTGGTAGAGGTAATAATACACCAATGGTGACATATTTATGACTGCAGACATAGATTTTTGCCAATAAACAACTGAAAATGCTACACAATGTCCCTTTAAGCAGGATTTACACTTGTGCGGTAGATACTACGCCGTAGCCTACACACGTGGTCTATGCCGTTCTGAGCATTTATAATTATGCGGCGGAGATTTCTTATAAGTGCTGTAAAGTTTAGTTGATTCAAAACACACCCAAAACACACATTAAAAATGGCTCAATAGAGACAATTTCAAACACAGGTACACAAATTGGCTTCACTATAACTCACAGCATTCACAGACAAACACTTGTCTTTATCTGGACACATTTTCCCCACAAATACAACATGCTAATGTTATTAGCACAAGCCTGTGGCATTATACATTATACAAATTAGCTTAGCGGCCGGCAATCTTTTCCTCTTCTCATACAAAACCAGGTTCAAAAGCAACATTTAGCAAAGGTAATGGTACATTATTTGGCTCCATTACAACACACATGGTTCACAGACAAAACCACTGTCATACTGAACAAATACAACATGCTAAGGTTATAAGGTTGTTAGGCACAAGCCTATGGCATTTTATATTGCATAAATGATCTTAGCGGCAAGCTGAGATTTTCTCTGCTCAGATGAAGCCAGGATAAATCCCAAAGTACAAATCCCTGATGGATAGATTACACACAAGACTTTTTGTGGAGGCTTTATTGTCTTCACAATTTAGTGTTTCTAATCTTTCCTACAACCTCGAATGGTTGGAGGAAAGAGATGCTGTGGTGTGGTGCTTTTGAAGCTGGAAAGAGCTGTGGTTCTTTGTTCTTAAGGTACAGATTTGAGGAGACTGGTTGCTTGTTGTCTAGAGTTAGAAGTCTGGTGCTAAATCTACCTGGTTCTCTTTGTCGTTGGAAAGTTAGTTGCAAACCTCATGTTTGACACACTAACTTCTCTGGTCTTCAGGTTCTGTGTCTGCTGGAAGCAGGCCACATTCAGAGCAAAACTGCAGCTCCTGCTGTGAGCATGCAGAGGTGCAGAGGTGAGAAAACAGGGAAGGGAGTGGCAGGTCCTCCTGCCAACCTCCTACCTCAGTTGAGGTCCAGAACAAAGAGCTCTTTTCAGAGGCTCAGGAGAAAGAGCCCAATGGAGAGTAGAAGCATCTCCCTAAAGCCTATTTCACATTACACAATTTTCACCGAGATTTTAACATTGCAGAGGATCTTAAGAGCCACCTTGGGTCGGAGGTGAGTCGGCAGATAGACTGCCCTCATGTGTGAACAACCCTCCGAGCCAGTCGCCCCCTCGTCTGAGACTGGGACTGGATAGGTGGAGAGGTGTGACACGACTGACAAAGAGCATCAACCAATGAGAGGCGGGATACGTCCCACGTCAGCACACAGGAGGACGGATTAATTGTGAGGAGGACAAGCCGGCAAGCAACAACAATAGCGGCGTCCACAGGAGCACATAGTGCGCGTTGTGTATGGACCCAGGCTGAGGCAGATCTACTTCATTTATTTTTACTTCCACGCAATTTAAATAACCCATCTGAGGCCAGATAGCACAGGGTCAAGGACAGACGTTCTCTAGAGGATATGGCAAGCCTAAATGTGGTGTCTTTCCTTGCGATGTACAGCTGTACCAGCCCCAGCAAGAAATCAAAGTCCTCCGCTGTCATCCGTAGCGTTTCCCAAAAACCCATTTGATCATTCAGCTATGAAAGGTACAATAATCTGGGTCAGAATACATGCATAGACTATGTAGACATTACGATGAAAGCCAATAGACTAGCGGCACAGTGGCAACCGAGTTTCATTCACAGAACTCACCTCCAACTCTCTCTGCAGAGTTGACAACCCGCGCAATCTGCGTGAAGCAACCCATTTCTTTACCCAAATCCCTTTCTTCTTTTCCTGTTTCTTTTCAGTGCAGAGTAGGGCACAAACAATCTGCAGAGCTCCAAGCTGTCGGACATCCATGTTGAGAAGTAGCACTGGGGAACTTCATAATATCCTGTTTTGGTCACTGACGAAAAGTAGTTTGGTGACATTACTGCGTTATCTGGGGCTCTGTCGGCGAGCGCTCGGTAGTGAAATCTTGTGGTGTGCACAAACAGGCCGTAACGCAGTTGGCAAGACTCCCGATGACAGAAACAGACATCGCCAGGTATGAACACTGAAAAGATCTCCGCGACTCACTACTGGTCGGCCAGTCGTGTAATTTGAACAAGGCTTAAGTTGGCTTAGTGACATCACAGAGTCACATGTCACTGTAACAGCAATCTGGAAATCCATCGGTAAAAAACCCCAAAAAAAACAACTTTTTTTTTCTCCTTTACCTCTGGAGGCACAGCCCGGACTTTTTCCACTAGCAGAAGTGCAGGGGCCTCGGCGATCGCTCACGCCCTTCACTTCCGGCGGTGCCCCCAGGGAATCGCCGTGTTGTTTACAAATACTTTGGGTAGAAAACCAGCAGAGTTTAGTTATTTATCACATTTTTCACATCACTATATCACTGTGTAGACTAATCTGATGTCTACAAACACAATGATTGAACAAACATTACTATTTCTGTGTGCACGTTTTGTAATTAACATGGTTATCATAGATTAGCTGGGCTAACTGTTAGCTGTTAACGTTAGCCATAGACTGTATAAAAATAAGGTAATAACTCAATAAACGGTTCATGAATACAATATTTTTTCCAGCAGATATCTTAGTTACAATATGACTGAGCTAGCAAAGCAGTTTTGTGTTGCTATGTGTGGTATTTATTCAGTTTTGGGAAATCACGATGTCTAGAAAGCATCAGTGGCTGCAGCTGACAGGGACAGTTAGCAAAGCTAACATCAGTACGTCATCTGTTAAAAGCCTCCCGTTGTTGGATACCACATGAAACTACTCCAGTTAGCTCAATCATGTTGTAACTAAGACATCTGCTGGAATTTTTTATTTTTTTTTTTTTCATGTTGACGGCGTTTTGGGTGGAGCGGTCGCTATGGACACGGAGCTTGCTGTTTCTGTAGGTACACATTTCCCAGGGACACCTACACGTCTCGGCCATGCCCCCTCCATTGTGAGTGGCTAAAGCGCAGCATCGTTCAAACACAAAGCCCCCCCCCCAGTTGTCTTTCACACAGGGCTGCCGACAGATTCTACAATGTAAATTGCAGAATCTGTCTTGAGAGATTACTGCAACAGTAGTGCCCAATCAAGTTTGAAGACTGGTCTCTCACTTAGGTGTGACAATGATCCTGTAAAGATGAGAGCTAAATGGCTGTCCTTTGTTTGAAGAACAAAGAACATGCAGCCTTGGCCGCCATTTCAGACAGCAAGACCCGATGGAAAATCCTTCACGTCCTGTTTAGATCTCTACAAATGACATATCATCTGTGGTCTAGTAAATCTCAACATGTAACAAGGCAAGCTAACCACTCACATGCTTGTATAAAAAGGTAAACAACTGATGCTTTAAAATGGCTGTCAGAGATGATAGAGGTAATATCATGTTATCCTGTCTGAGGTGTAACAGGCGGTATGTTTCACATATATTACTTCGAAATTGCTCTTGAAAAGAAGATAAGTGTACCATTAGGTACCGTTACAATTGGAAAACACCAGTTCCAGTTTAGTGCCAGAAGTGGCACCCATAATTCATGCAGTATGAATCCTTAGGAATAGGGAAATGTGGTCTTAAATTTGAGAAACTCTTCACTGCCACATGCATGACACTAAACAGCAGTTTTTGTTTGCCAATTAAGTAGTTATTACAATTCTTTAATCTTTAATTTATTATGTTGATCTGCTCTATACGACATCTATTGCATGTCTGTCCATCCTGGAAGAGAGACCCCTCCTCATTTGCTCTTCCTGATGTTTCTACCATTTTTTTTCCTTGTTTAAGAGTTTTTTGGGGGAGTTTTTCCTTATCCGCTGTGAGGGTCCAAAGGACAGAGGGATGTCGTATGCTGTAAAGCCCTGTGAGGCAAATTGTGATTTGTGATATTGGGCTTTATAAATAAAATTGATTGATTGATTGATTGATTGATTCTTTTAGGGCAGGTCTTAATGATCTTTATGATTTTCAAATTTTTCAGACTCCTGCTGCGCCTGTTGCTCTCATAGACTTCTCCTCAGCAAAATCAACAAAAAAAAAACTTGACAATGCCATCGCTGGAACAACTGCTAAACAACGAAAGGTTGGGAAACCCCTTTTTTGCCCAAGAGTGAAGAGAGGGTCAGACACATATGATAGGTTTTTTGATTCCTTAAGCAAAAACTGTCCCAGAAGTGCTGCACTGATGGCTAGGAAGAAATACTTCAAGGAATTCATCCCCAAATCTTGCATGCTCCCTAAAACTGTTCTTGAATACAGAACTCACGAGACTCTTCAGCTACCTCCCAAAGAACTTGGAGAGCTATGTCAGGATTTCCAGCTAGATAAGCTCACCCCCTCCCAGGTCCAGGCTGTGGAGAAGGCTACTCGAAGTCAGGATGCATCCAGTATTTGGTATCGTCAAAGAGCAGGGCGCATAACTGCTTCTAAACTCAAAGAAGTTCTTAAGACTAAGTATTAAGGGTTTAAAATAGGATAAAGGGCCGTGCACACCAAGAAAGATAACTGTAACGTTAACTATAACGATAACAATGGCAGCATCCACACCAATGAACGATATCGTCGTGTTGCTAGGTTACGCCAAACACACACTGCTCGGTGCGGTCGGCAGGGGAGCAGAGTGATGGATAAAATGGATATTGATGACCTGTTATTGCTGTATGTTGCGAGAAAGAAAAAGAAAACCAATTTGCCGCTTGCTCCACCTGTCTGTCTGTCTGTAAGCTCCATCTGTCATGAGACAAACATGAATGAAGACATGCAGTTTATTGTGTTTCACCAGCGACGAGCTGTCATTACGCGCGATAATTACGCACGGCTGCGCGCTCTTTATAACTCACTGTGTGAACCTATATTGCATAATAAAGATTTGCCCCCCTCAGTAACTTCATACTGGCGCCTGAATTTTATGAATGGAGGGGAAAAGAGGTGACGCATTCCCCTGCAAAATGTATTTTATTGCAGTTATTTACCCGGTATTTGCGAAACAAAATCACTGAAGTTAAGGTTCTGTCACAAAACTATATTGTTACGGATCTTTGCACATGTTTAAGTGGGTATATGGAAATCCTGGAGCTTTCTTAATGGGTATACATGACGTGATGAACGTCTCGACCTGTCATTTCGGATGGATTTTGATTGGCTGTCAGTGTTTCTATCGTTCATGAAATCGCTCTGAAAGTGATCCAAACGATATTGTCCACCGCTATCGTTGGCGTTATAGTTGTAGTGTGGCGGCTGCCGAACACTTGAGTTTAGAACGATTTTTAAAACTGTATATTTATAGTTATATTTATAGTTATAGTTCTTGGTGTGGACGGCCCTTAAGACAGCGGTAAGATTTGGGGTAAGAGTAAAAGGCCATCCACACTAAGAACTATGACCATACAAATATTGTTTTAAATTTATTCTAACTTGAGTGGATTTTAGGGTCCATGCTACACGTTTTAAGTTGTGATGTGGCTAGAACAATTTTTACTCCATAGTTTGTTCTAGATTTGGATGGCCCTTAACACAAGGGTTAATATTAATTATAGGGTTATAAATCAAGGATTATGCAGGGATAGGGCCAAGAAGGGAGGGTTTGATAGTAGTATTTAAAACACTATACTGGTTCTACATTCATCACCGAGTAAAAAAAACTTCCTTCTCTTTTTTTTCTTATGTGTACTGTTATGGAAGTTATGGAAGCAAAAACGATGCAGAAGCCCAACGAGCATATGAGAACCTAATGGGTTTGGAGCATGTGGGCTTTTACTGTATGGACAGTGGTCTCTGGCTGAGTCCTGAGTGGCCATACATGTGAGCTTCGCCTGATGGCATTGTCGCGTGTAACTGTCATGGAAATGGCATCTGTGAGATAAAGGTAATATTGAATATTAAATAAACGATGTTATCATATTTTTCTGCAATCTGTCTTCTGTGCTTCCCTCTGCACTCAGGCAGCTTCTGTGCGCTTGTGAAACATCTGCTCTCAGATTTCTCCTCTCCTGTGTTGTCCAGTTAAATGAACTTACCTTTAAGGGACATTGTAATGTCAATTTTCTGGCATTGAGATAGGCATCATTTCATTGGACTATACAACAGAGGAGAAATCTAAAAGTATATGTTTCACAAGTACACAGATGTAACCTGGGTGCAGTTGAAGTTGGAGCACAAGCAGCATTATATTATAGTGTAAATATGCAGTGTGAGCACAAGAGCTAATCTAAGCAAATGAGAGTTTTGAAAACCATACTTTTGAATGAAAACAAAAATGCCCATGCGATACTGGCATGCATATTGTTCACATGGTTAGCTCACCGATTTGTCATTCTGTTTTTTACATGTTATTGTCACTGTGAATTTTAGTGCCCACACAGTCTGCAAGATGAGATTAGTCTGTGCCTGTGTGCTGGAGACAAGGAATTCTGCCTCATCAATGATGGTGATGATGTCACACTGTACCGGAGCCATGCATACTACCACCAATTCTAGGCACAGCTTCACATCGTGGATGCTGAATACTATGACTTTGTAGTGTGGAACCGTCATGACATTTTTGTTGAAAGAATTTTATCTGAATTTTGGGAAGATGTGACTCCTAAAGTTGAGAACTTTTTCAGAAACTATATACTTCCATAGGCATTGGGACATCAAGTTACCAAGATAGATTTTGACATGTGATAAAAGGATACTAGTTCACATCATTTCAGGCACTAGAAAACAGCTGGGCTATATTTCTGTACTGTTACATGACATCGAATCTTAGATTTTGGATATTGTTACAACATTAGTGTGGTCTTAGCTTTGAGTTTTAGCTGTTCTGTTATTTGCCGTTACCCACTTTGTCATTATATGCACTTCACTGATCAAAAATTTCAATATTTTGTGAAAGCCCTAATTGTCTTTTTTTTAGTTTATTTTTCATTGAATTTTATTTTTCTGAGAAAAGGTCTATTGTAATATTTTGACTGATGTTGCTCTTGCAATGTGAAATACGCTTACAGTAGAAACTTTTGCACTCCATATTGTGATGCTGATATAAAACATGTTGCAGAATAGCCCAAGTGTATTTATAAACCATAATCTCCTGATTGTTCTATTTTCCAAATGAAAGACAGGACTGACAAAATGTCTTGAGTGAGCAGATATTTATTGAGGATTAAGGCCCAATCCCAATTCCTATTTTAACCCTCAATCTTAATTTTCAAGATCAACCCTCAATCTCACTAGCCCTCAAAACCAAGTGTTAAGGGCTGTCTTGTGACTTTAAAATGGGACACCCCTCAAAGGCAAATACGTCTTAAGACTTTGGGGGGCCAAAACTCTGTCCAGTCTGTCAATTCAAAGAAGAAGAAATATACATCATCAGTAGTTGTCAATAAAAAGATGCAACATTTTTTTTTATCCAACACTTTATTTCAATTCTTGTACAAAACAAGCAGTGATAGACATGAACAGAACAAATATGCCAGGGTTAAGAGAATAGAAAGAGAAATAAAATAAACAAATAAATAAAAAAGTTCAGCAGCTCAAACCATCAAATTGTTTACATATTTTCAGAGTCTTTTTAGCTTTGGAGTTTGTGGAGTGCTGAATGGTTTCTAAGTATTGCTGCATTTCATTCATAAAAATTTTGAACAAGGGTTTTCTGTTACAAAATTTACTCTTATGAATACGGAATTTCGCTAAGATAATAAATAGATTAATGACATAGAATTGTTTTTGTTTTGAAATGCTGACATCATAAAATCCAAACAGCACATCTTTGTGCAGTAGTGAAAATAGAACATACATGTTGCAACGAATATACTCAACAAAATCTTTCCAAAAAGTGACAGTATAGGGGCAGCTCCAAAACAAATGTACAGTTACCCAACAATAATTTGCTGCCATCTGCAGCCGTGCTGATTTCATATTGAAACAGAATGCTTCATCACTAGGGGAACAGTTGCTGTTGTGACTGAGATTTATGTTATGAATATGAACAGTTCACAGGTTACAAATTACTCACTCCCATAGTTTTTTTGGAGCCTGCATGCTTTTTGTAAACTTGTTTCAGGTGGCCCTGAAATGGAACAGAGATAACAATATTACTTTCTTTTCTTTTTTTTTGGGCTACCTGTCAGATATTCGTTAAGTTATTAGTTTAGTTTCATGCAGTATTGCAAGTATTATCACAGTGAATACTGTAGTCAACATCCAGCAGAACTGGTGAGGCTGTTTACACGGTCACACAAGTGTTATCTAGTGACTTTCATCCACGTTAACATTTCACTCTTTGGGTTATAAGTTGATATTCAACCAAATAACCTGTATGACTACAACCTACGTACCTGATTCAGTGGAAAGTCACCAGATAATACGATCACTAACGTTAACCTGCAGCTGTAACGTTACCAGCTGCAGACTCTACAGCTACAGGAGATGACACCGTCCGGTCATCTTAAGCCTGGCTCACATTACAGGATTCAACTGATCTGACCCAGATTCAGCCCTCCCGACAATCGGCGGAGATATCGGGTCTCGGACCTTAATTGGCCCCTATGTTCGGCCCAGATTATCTTCTGGTGTGAGCTGCACAGAATAGCATGTACTGTTGATTTCCGCTTCCTTGTGAGATGACGTACATTACGTGGTGCACCGCTCTCTAGTCCGATAGTCTTGATGAAATACTGTAGTGTGTGCTGGTCATTATTTTCAAATCTTGTAGTGAGTGCACAATGAAGATATTAGATAAGATAATCTGTGAAGATTCTCGTTATGTGTGTGATACAACCTGATTTCAAAATCTTTTGAGATTTTTAAAATCCTGTAGTGTGAGCCAGGCTTTACAAATATGTCGATGCAAACATTTCATGTATATCAAAACAACTTAACAACTACATTATCACTGAGAAAAATGGCTTTTTGTAACTGAATGACAGCATACTTGGTTATCAGAGAACTGGGGTTACGTGCAGGGGCAAGCGCCCATGCCGGCTTCGTTAGCTAGCCAAAAGAATAAGGGTGTTACGCTACAAAGAGGTCTTTAGTCCATAAAATGACATTAAAGTAAGATAATGCAATAGTTATCATAATTTTAAAACAACTATTAACGAGGAAAATACTCACATTGATAACTCCGCTTCCTTACGCTTGTCGCCGCCATCTTGCATTGACTGAAACGTCTGTACTTGGCCGGGTTCGGCTGAGCTCGGCGGATGATACGCAAAGGATTCTGAGATAGCAAGGGTGGTCCTGAAAAATCTTAAAAGTGAGGGACATACAGCCCTTATTCTTGACCCTGAACTCAACACTGAGAATTAGGACAGCACTAGCACTTTGCGGGAGCGCAGATTTTTGAGACTGAGTGTTAAGATTGAGGGTTAAGATAGGAATTGGGATGTTAAGACTGACAAATACAACAAATGATTTGTTGTCTTATTTACTTATTTTCTCCTTCGCTTTGTTACTGTCTGGAGGGAGTTTCTCATGCTTCAGAATTGTTTCCTGCAATGACTGTTGTCGTGGCTCACTTTTCTTCTTAGCATTGGTTGACTGTAAAAAGTCTTCATACTCCTTTCCATGATGCTTCCGCAAATGTTTTGGCAAGTTCGTGGTGTTGAAATGTCCAGTGCTGCTGCGGCCACCGAGAGACACTTGCATTGCACAAGTTTCACTCACTTTTCTTTTCTCATCTTTGCACGTAAAATAACTCCACACAGCCGACATGACAACAGCGCTAGGCTAATTCCCTGTCACTCGCGTTCCAGCTACTGTTTACGTGTCACCTGCTACTGCAGCTGCATCTCTGTTTATGGCATGTCACGCAAAGTTAAGTATTTATGTGATAGTTTGGGCATATGGATCGGATCGGACGGGTTAAAATGTTTTTTTTCCCAATGTCCGATCCAGTAATTTTGGCCGATATTGTTGACCGATATCGATCCTATGTATCAGATCGGTCCAACCATAGATTCTAAAACTATTACCAACAAAATAAAATTTCTAATCAACATGTATTCATGATGAGGGGCAATTAGCTCTCAAAATAAAATAAAAAAGTTTTGCAACTGTTGTCTCCATTTCCATGATAATACATGGGGTTTAACTAATAACTGAAAAGCAGTCAGTCCTCAGTAGACTCCTATATGTAATGAAATCATGTTTACTACTCCAGCAAGTAGATGGAACCTTAGTAATGACCTAAAGACCCATTTCTAGTCACTGTGGAATCTGCCAGTTAACTGAAACTGTAAGGGATAGTGCGCCCAGAAATGAAAATTCAGCCATTATCTACTCATCCTCATGCCAAGGGAGGTTCTGGTAAAGTTTTAGAGTCCTCACATCCCTTGCAGAGATCCCAGGGGGAGTGTTAAGCAGCACAACTGAACCTAATGCAGGCTGACAGCGCTCCAGATTAAAACATCCAAAACAACTTTTTATGTTGGGGTTTCAGGACACTTGGATCACTACGGATGAGCAGTATGGAGATATTTTGTGGTTTCAATTATGTGTTCTTGGACGTTTTAATCTGGGGCGCCGTCAGCCTGCATTAGGTGGAGTTGTGCTGCTACCCACTCCCCCCTGGGATCTCCGCAAGTGTTGTGAGGACTCTAAAACTTCACCAGAGCCTCCCTCAGCATGAGGGTGAGTAGATAATGGCTGAATTTTTATTTTTGGGTGCACTATCCCTTTAATACTTTCTAGAGATGGTGGGGTTGATGGAGGATGCCAAACATCCAGGAGCATCATTAAGTCCAAAAATCTAAATTAATTGAAAGCAGATACATGTAATCATTTCCAAAATTCACAACATTTTTTATCTAATGAAAGTTACTGCCTCAATCCATAATTGATGGCATTTAGCCTTTCAAAACAGGCTGTTTTCACATTTTTTTCCAGAGCCCCAAGCATATTGACACAGTTTGGGGTGGTGGATAGGTCACAAAAAATTGGACTTCCATCCGGGACTTTCCCCTGGAGTTGCGTGTTGAGATCTGTGTGAACTTTGAGTGAACTCTGAGACATTTTAAGGTACGTCCTCACCATGTTTCTTTTTCTCAACAGTAACTTTTCTTGCCCAAACCTAAAGACACCCAACCTTGTTTTTTTATCCCTAAACCTAACCTCTGTAACTTTACGTTAATTACTTAACTGTACGTTAAGGACATAGCGTTATTAATGGTCATACGAATCATTCTTTGAGAATAGGTTCAGAAACAACTTTTTCACTGCAGTCACACTCCGGCTTGCTGCATTCTAGTGAGGCATGTGCGTGCATTGACAAACAGCACCATACATTATGTCAATTAAAGAATGCTGGTTTAATGCAAAGTTCAACATCTGAAATGATTTTAATTAAGTTAATGAGTCTATCATGAGCATTTGTTAAATCATTTGTTTTAAGATATTCCTACAACCCAGTTTTAGGTGACTTTCTGCTAATCAGCTTTTCAGGTCATTTGAAATAAAGAACAAAAAATGTTTCAGATTTATTAGTTTGATAAATGTTGACTTCCAGTGTGCTTAGAAATGTTTGTGCAGGGTATATATTTTCAGGAAGTTTTACTATAGATTTCAGCCTTAATACAAGAACACAGAGAGCATGTGTGTCCAGCATGTACTAAGACAACTGCAGCTGCAGTAGCCAATTGTTTACGGTTGCTGAAGTATTTGGAACAAGGCCAAGGCTATTTGTAGAAAGTGAATTGCATACTGCTATTAAAAGAACAGTTGTTGAAACAGCTGCGACATAGACAAGTCCACTGTATAATTTAGCAATACATCACGACAGGCCGTGATATACGCTCATTATATCACAGCTAAGGGGCGTTCTTCGGCCCGACGCGAAGCGGTTACCAAGAATGGCAATATGAAAGAGGAAATAATTTTCATGTAGTTTTTAATTAAACAGAAATACATATTATCTAATAAAATAGCCTGGCTGTGAAAAAAATAGTCCCACCTCTCTGTACGTCAGCTCCGCATGTCTTCTTTTGCTCCGCTTTTTTTTTCGGAGACAGACACTCGTCTGACAGACACTCAAAGTTGACCGTGAACATAATTAAGGCCGTCAAAAAATAAAACCGGCTACTTTTTGCTGCGTACTGTAACAGTTGGTTGTTGTCATAGAAACATTGTTGCTTCCCTGAAGCGGAGCGATATGCTGTGATAAGGCTTTTTAGAATACTAGCTGTGATATACGCTCATTATATCACAGTTAACAGCCAATCAGATTGCCAGATTTCACCTTTCCGTTTTATAAATCAAAATGAACAAGAACACAATCTATTTTGTAGTGGTTCTATAGCCTTCTGGTTTTTGCTCCAGTTCTGGCAGTTACGATGTTGCCATAGAAATGGTGGAGTAATATTTTTAGTGATGAGCTAGGTGTGTTGTTATGGTGATTTCAACACATTCTAAATGTCTTGTTGACCAATCACATTGCTTGGTTGGAACTTCTTGTTGTATAATGAGTACTACTGTCATATTATGCTATTGTTATTATTTATAAAGTGCTGCTAACACGTATTTTATATGTCACAATAGAGGCAGACCTTGTGTTAGGTGTTGCGTTAGTCAAGCCTTTTTTTTTTCTTTCTGTGATGTTGGCATGCTGTCTAAAATCACACACTGGAGCGGCATGATGCAGCCATCATTTGGTTCTGTGTAAAGATGCAGAGGCAGTGTAAAGAAGGGACTTCATAGTGGCTCTATAGTGCAACCTCTTTCTACAAAGGTCTAAAGAGAAAGATGGAGTAGGGGAATGAGAGAGAGTAAGTGTGCATGAGACAGCAATGTCAATGGAACTACAGTTCCACAACAGTGGAAGTACAGTCCATTTCTCTCCCAAAGCAGTTTCACTTCAGTATGCTGCCTGTAACCTCTACAAAAAGTGTCCAGGTCAGAGAGGAGAAGAGCCAATCGAATGGTTGAAATGTTCCTGCAGGTCATCTTTAGTTACTAGCACTAAGCAGGAAGATCTACAGACACTTCCCAGGCTAAAACACCTCTCATAGTTTTGGAAAATCAATCTTTCAGTTGCTTATAATAATTTCTTTAAAAGACACTTAAAAAGAACATTAACCAGATATAAAGCAGTAATTGAGAGTGCCTTTTATAGATGTGCATAACTCTTTTTTTTAGATGAGGAACCCCATGACTCCAATGTGACTCCCACCTCTGAAACCTAATCTACACCCATAGTAACAACAGTCTCATATGAATAGGTCAGGCATGCAAATACAGGTCGAATGAGAATTTAGCAGGGTGCATCATACAGATGATGAAAGGTCAGACAAATGTTAAAATTGAGAACATTTTGTTTACACTACAATATAATGTCAAAATGAACTAAGAAATACAATTAAAATACACTAGAAGCAATAAGTCACTTAGTCATTTCCATTATCACTATGCACCCCCTGTACCCTGGATAAAGAATGGGAGGATGATAATGAATCTCTTACGTTATTTGATAAGCATCAGACAAATTCACTCCAGTACAAGCCTAGTTCACTGTCTCCTATTTAACACCTGCTCATCTTACCTGACAGACAGATACACAGGAACACACACATGTTCTTGGATATGCATTGTATGCATGCCAACAAAGAGACAGCCAATTCAATGTTAACATATGGATCAGTTTCAGAAAGTGAACGCTCTTTTGTCTGGGTTCATCCTAAAGGTCTGCTGATGATCCCTCTGAATATCTGGCTGCTCTACCAGTTATTTTAGTCCTACCTACCATTAGCTCTCAGAGCCATGTGCGAGGGATTGTAATACAAGATGTAGAGTACATTACTGTGTAGAGTTGCTCTGTGGCATAGCTGTGCATATGTGTCAGTCATATTGATATATACATTATATATATATACATATATATGTGTGTGTGTGTGTGTGTGTGTGTGTGTGTATACTTTAATAGTTTTATTCACAACAGTGAACAACAAATCATTATGGCCCGTGTTATATCAGGATATCAGACAGAAAAAGGTTTCAAACTTCAGACTGATAAAAGTGTGTGTGTTTCTTCACCTGTCTCTGTAGGATCAGCTCTTCTTCCATCTCTTGTATTCTGCTCTGCAAATCCTGTTTCATTCTGTCATACTCCTCCGTTTGCTTTTGAATTTCACCAGCCATTGAGCTACCATCCAGCCACAAAAAGACACACACAGTGCATACACAGTTACAGTGCCATATCACTGATTAAGTAAGAACACACACACATTAACTTGACCTCACTCATCTGATCTCTGCCTTACAGGACCAACATCACTAGTTGTCACACCAAATGGGGATTGCTGCAGAAAGATTCACAAAATATAAATGTATTTCTTAGGAATGACAATGTTGCCCAAATTTCTACAAAGTTCTTAGAAACAGACATTCTTAGAAAAGTAATTATGTTCAATTTGAACTTAGTAAATAATCTATAAAACCATATGATGCTTTCTAGTAGTCTAAAGGCCTGGACATACTCGGGAGTACTACAAGCGGAGCAGAGTCCACGGGGATTGTCCACAGTCATTCGGGCTTTCATAGTCGAGCGCACTTCCGCGTTGTAGTTTCCTGTAAAAATGTCTGTGAAAAATCCCTGCATTGTGAAAAATACATGCCGAGCAGTCACTGGTGTGCGGTCGTAAAATCTGAGCTTTGTGCGCACGGGGCTTGCAGACGTCCACTTTGAGCAGGAAAAATACCACTCCCTGGCCCTCATATATGATGTTGCTTTTTGTTTAGTGGAACTTGCAAGAAGCTATCATTCTACCTCTCTAACACCACACATGTGGCTCAACATTAAGCTATCAAGATTGCTGAGGCCAAGTTTGACCCCTCTTGTGAGGCATGTTCAGATTAGAAGTTTTTGACCATTTTAATGAATAGATGCCTCAATCAGGTGTGCTTTGGAGTGAAAATAGAAAGAAAAAATGTTTTAATCCAATATTAATTATTTACCCAAGTGCTTTTACGGGTTGCATACAATGACCTTGCATAGATATATAAGTGCTTTGTGTGTTTTTATTTTCATATTATAAACTCATAGCCATAAACTGCATAAAATAATGGACATAGCTACTGAGACATCATCCACTGAGAGAGAGAGAGATAGTCACTTAGCTCCAGTCAGTACGTTAACATGCACAGTTAAATGGAGCTACGGTTACAGCCAGACTAGGCCATCTAATTGGACTACTGTCCTTGTTCAGTTATACAAGCACGGGAGGGGAATCCATTTATTCACCGAAGTATGTCCCACTCCACTACCATAGGTGGTGATATGCTCCCTTTCAGCATGTTAGGTTAGGTTGACCTATTATATCTTAGACCAAACAATGGAGTGTCATCCTGCTGTTCCACCACTTCTTTGAACAGGTCGCCATTCTGTGTTTTCCTCCCATGGATTTTATTTTAAAATATTTTAAAATATTTAACTCTTTCAACTGACACAACATGAAATGTGTCTCCTCACCCATCCACAAATGCACAGATTTCGCCCTGTTGTTATAGGTTCTTCTGTTACACATATAATGCTATTCGACTCCTAGGTCAAAGCCTGGAGTGGAAACTGTGAAGCATGTGCAAAGCGCCTAGGCCAGTTTGGGTCTGATTGACTGTATACATGCAGGAGTAATTCAACTCCCAATCACATTATCTAGGTGTGTTAGACCAATTTTGAGAAATTCAATTTAGTATAATTTCAGTCAGACTAACATGTTTACATGTATTTTAAAAGTCTCATTTTAGTCGGACTAACCCAATAAATCTGCTTTCTGTAATGCCATACAAATGTACTATCAGAGCCTAACAGGTGGATCAGTAACATCGTGATGATCAGACAGTGAGAGAAACTGAGGATCTGCACTGAGCCCATCACTCAGCCATAGACAGACCATACTGTCATCTGCAAGAAAGCTAAAAGGCACAAACATCTTCATAAATGAGGACTTTTCAGAGGCTGTCCAGAAAAAGAGGAGAGAACTCCTCCCAGAGCTGAAAGCTGCCTGTGGCAAGGGACAAATAGCCAGGTTATGGTATGACAAGCTGGTTATCAAGTCCAGGAGTGCACCAGAAAGCCGATAATCAATTTGATTTGATACTTTGTTGTTTGTTTACCATTAATAATAATAAACTACGTGTAGGTTAATATCCGAACATACCGATATGGCCATCAATGGTTAAGCAGTTAAGCACTCAGTCTGGACACTGCGCTGCGAGGAAGTAAGCTGCTACGTCTGGCGAGGTGAAGGTGTGGGTCCTGTTTGCGGAGACCCTTAGAGTCGCTGGGTACAGCATGGAATATGACATACCCATATTCTTTACGGTGTCGAACTGCCAACACTGCCGGAGCACATCTTGAGAGGGATCCTGGAAGAAGAAGATCATGTTGCCCTGCTATTCAACTCTCCACGCAGTGGGCTCATTCTAGCTCCCGAATTCAAGTCAAGACCCAGTTTATCAGTGAGTATGGTGAGCGAGAAACCATGTAGGTCCTGTTTTTCGGCATTTTCAGGTATGCCTGTCACATGAACACTATTCCGCCTCCCAGCGTCTTCCAAGCACGCAACTTTCTCTACCGTGGTTTTAAGTGTTTCCAGGCCTGTTTTTATGCTACTCACATCTGCTGCAATTCCTTGCAAGAGAACTTTGATGCTGACAAGTTCAGATTTTGGTGTCTTCAGGTGTTGTAGATCTGCTGCCTTGTCCATTGAGCTTGTCCTCCTTCATTATTTTTTTAGGTTGTCTTGTTGAATGAGGTGGACTTTGCTTTGGGTCTTGCGACATATTTGTTAAAAGCAGTTTCTGAGACTATTTTAGCAAAGTTTAATCCAGTTTTGAGGCTGACACATGGGGGTAAGATAGCTTAGCTGAAAAGTGTCACACCTCACCGGAAGTCCAATTTAATTAAATTTTTAAAAAATTGTTGTAAAATGTGTACTCAATGTTTTTATGGTCATATGACATCGAGATAAATGCTAAATAACCAAAAAAAACTGAAATTCCTTTCAGACAAGGGTCATGTGAGACATTCATTTTGTGTCTGGTGTACTTAAAATTTGTGTGTTACTGTATTGTACTAAACTAAAAGTTTACACTGCAAGCCCTTTCCAAAATGTTTTTAAATTGAGTGAGTGAATTGGGGTTTACAATATACGGCTGTATAAATCTTACTATGTTTTGGTGCACACCCTTTTCAGCTTTTGTGCCCATGAACATTTTTAGCATGGATCCTGTGCACTGGTTTATGAATCAAGTCTCTGGACCCCCAGGGTTGGACAAGTAGAGCACTACTCTACTTCTATCTGCAGCAGGCCCCATCGCTACCACTGTTTATGATGTCTGATTTCATGTTTGATTTGAAACAACAAAAAGATGACATAACTTAGGTATTTAGTTGTTACTGTGTGGTGGGGTTCTCATTTCTTACTCTCACACTTCCTTCACCGCAGAAGAGTTACTTTACCTGGCAATGTTACGACAGTATATTCAGAATGGATCAAGAGCTTTAATTTTTTTCTTCTCAGTTTCTTCCCCCTCACTCACCTCTTAAGCGTGTCCAGCTGCAGCCTGATCTCCTCCTGCCTCTCCTGAGTTTCTCTGGCTCTCTGCCTCTCCAGCTGAGCAACCTGCATACAGAGCTGGTTCAGCTCCCCCTGCCTGCAAGTGACAACAGTCTTTCAGTGTATCAGCCGTTACTGTTCTCTTTGTACCTCTGGATTTAATACAATTGATTAATAAGGTACCACAAAGTCCCCCTGTCTCTTATCAACACAATGCTTTATTTCATGTTGAGGTGTGTGAGGAAATTAAATGAACATCCTACATGTCTTTGATTTTTTTTTTTTTTTTATTCATTGTATGAACTCATATTCCACCACAGAACAGAATGACACCACTGTATAGCGTGTGCTACCTTAAGCATATGCATATTACATATCCCATAATTTAACCCTAATCAATTTAAGGCTGCAGCTCTGTTTTTTTCTCTCAGCAGTTGTCCCCCACACATTCATGCATTACAACATAAATAATTAACTTTAAGGATTTGCCCTCTTAAGGGTGGCTTTTCAGCTATCATGTGTATCAACTGTGCTTTATAGTTTATTTTTACTCTCTATTTACTTATTTACTAAGTATAGACATAGCAGAATGTAGCAAATTGCTTCCTTATGCAATTGTGTGTTATATATAAAGGGGGTTTGAAGATAAATGAACAGTTTATAAAGTAATATTGGTGATGGAGTTGGAATAAGAAAACAGTTGATGACTTGAAAAAATGTGGTTGCTATATATAGCTGTGGTTCATGAGGTAGAGCCAATCTTCCATTACTGCAAGATTGGAAGTTTTATCCCTGCCTTCTACTTTACACTTTGCGGTAAACCCAAACTGTTCCGATGGTCAGGCCAGTGCCTTGTATGACAGCTCCACTGTTACTGTGTGTGTGTGTGTGTGTGTGTGTGTGTGTGTGTATGAATCAATGTCCTACTGAGGTTGAAAAGACAATACCATTTTATGTCTGGCAAACTAGCATTTTCGCCTCACGGTTGTATGCCTCTGCGAACATGTCAAGTTGCACTGACAGTTTACATGCATGTCTGTAAAAACATTGACGCTTCACACACATCTTCCTCCTGGTAGCACAGAAGTTCTGTACATTCAGCATAGTTTCAAGGTAGACACCCAAGATTAGTGTCACCAATTCAGTATCTCACCAAATGTCTCCTCTTCTGTTCCTAAAGAAGAAGAAGATTCACTCGAGGTGTTCTTGAGATACTGCATTTACGAGAGTGAGATGGAAGAGGCCACACTGACCTTGACCTTTGAAACACCAAATTGTAATCAGTTCATTCTTGACTCAAAGGATGTATGTGCAAAATTTGAAGAAATTCTTATAAGGCGTTCTTGAGATACTACGTTTCCAAGAATGGGATGAACGGACAACTTGAAAACATTATGCCCGTGGCTATCACCAGTGCAGAGGCATAAAAATACACTCAATGAGTTGAAAGATGACCTAACTGCCTCCTCCGACTATCTTAAGAGGAAATTTCAACTTTGTGTTTTGTTCTATTTTGTGTTTTGTTCATTTGTGATCTTGACGAGGTGACTATGAATAAATTGACAATTTCTGTACATTTTCCTTCTGATGTACGTATATGAAGCACACATTTGTTTTTCATATTCTTGTTTTTTTTTCATTTAACATCATCATTCTCAGTTTTGCAGATATGTTCTTATTTTCCATTTTAATTTAATCTAAATGTCATAGATAAACTTTACCTTCCATGAATTTGGATTGAAGAGGATCAGATGAACTGTACCTGTTGTGTTCCACAGTCAGAGCTCTCGCAGTTATGACATCATATCTCTCTAGCTCTCTGTCTCTTTCATCCAGGATGGCCAGGTTGAACTGGAAATCTTCCCTCAGTTGCTGGTAACGTTCTCTGAAAAAAGGACACATTACAAAAATAATGAATCGTTTATCACTGTGCTCTGAAAGAAAGATCAGTCAAAGGTCAGCAGGAGGGTTACTCAAGAAAGAGGGGGCACGATAAGAGAAGGCCCTGCAGCCTGATGACCTCTTATTAACTGTGGGGACAGACAGGGGCCCTGCAGAGTGGACAGCATGTGATGGAATATAGGGTTTAGGAAATCACTCAGAGAGGAATGACAGTGCCTACTATTTTGTAACTCATCAGGAGCTGCTACCCTGCTCACTGCTGTGAATGTGTGCTTTGTGCTAACGTTGACCGCTTTTGGCTGCTGAACAAGAGGCTGTAGCCACACAGCAGCTCTCATGCCCTGGTTCAGGGGGTTTGTGCTGTGCAACCACAGACAGTATGTGCTTCAGCTCAGGGGTTGACCACATTACTGTGTTACTGGGTTAGCCACTAGGAGTCTGTACCTGTGTGGTGGCTCACTCTTTTGCTCTGTGTGTTTCTATCCACCACTTTCTCTCACCATCACTCCCATTATTCACAGTGAAACCAGAGTGGCTACAAACACCAGGGGGTACAAAGACTTGCATGGATTTCCTACTGAAGCATGGCGTACGCTTAAATCCAGAAAACGTCATACGCACAAAAACAATGTATGAATCTGTGCATAGACATGAATCCAAGCACATTTCCTTTGTACATCTCAATCAACGTGGAATTGAGCGCACATGTTGGAGTACCCGACCCTTCCCTGTCCATGCTCCATTTAAATATGCAAATCATATTTAAATAAGCCCTGCACCTGAGATTCCCCTCTCTGCACGAACTAAAACAAAAGATTGAGTAAGACGAGAAAAAGAAAAACTTCACATACTGCGAATTGGAGACGCTACTCACTGAAGTGGAGGTGCGCAAAAATTTATTTTTTTGGCATGCTGTCTTCCGGCATCAATACTAAACGCAAGAGGAGTGAGTGGGAGAGTGTGTGTGAGGCTGTCAATGCTGTGAGGTCAGAAAAGCGTACACATGCAGAATTAAAAAAGAAGTGGTCCAACATTAAGGTGGACGTGGAGCGGAGGACGGCTGCCCACCGCCAAAGTGTGGCCAAAACGGGCAGGGGGACAGGAGAGTAGAAGCTCACAGCTTTTGAACAGAGACTTGCCACAACTGTGGGAGACACTGCTCATTCAGGGGTGGTGGGAGCACATGTGGGTGACTCAGATTACCCCCAAGGTAAATACCTATAAATTTGTGTAACTTACAACAAATGTGTTAATATGGGTCATACAATAGCCTGCTCACAGGGCTATAAGATAGAGGTTCATGCATAAATGTTGTATATATGGTATTATTTGGTTTGAAATAAATCTTTTGAATTTAAATTTAAACATGCCAGTATATCAAAGGTGTGTTAATTGTTCATGTGTCTCTGATGTGCACATCACTCTGAGGACTAATTGTTTTCACATTTATCTATTATAACAGTTTCCCAGCATCACCTCTAAGTGTCGCCAAAGGATCAACAGCTGTAGAAACATGCGTACACCAGCCATGAAATTGGCGTGAGGCACCGCACATTTCCACGGTCATTTCACTCTTGATACATCTGAACTTTGCCGTGGAAAAGGACGTATGCCATGTTTTTGTGCGTACGCACCCTTTGTACATGAGACCCTTGATCTGTAGGTTATCAGAGGATCTTCTATTTCTGGTTGGGTAATGGTGTTACTTACCAACTTGCAACAAGCTAGCTTAACATAGCTGCCTCCCAGTGTGTGTCACTGCAGTTAAAGTGCTCTGGTTTGGGGGTGGGAGGGGCAGACAGCATGTTGTCTATTCTGTCCTGTGGGCTGCCTTATTGAGCATAGTGACACTGAGAACATTATATTAACACAGTTTAAGCTGTAGATTTTATTTTCCAAATGTAATGCGATAATTCAACACATCATGGTTTGTAATGTATATCAAACCAAAAGCCTTGTACAGAATGGTTCAATATGAATGTGTTCACAATATTGGATTTTTGCTGATATCCAATATGCCGATATGTAAGAACTAATTAGACCAATAACCAAGACTGATAACGATATACCCACTTTTTGCCCTACCTAAGTTTAGTGATTATCAAGTGTCTTCTGTAGTGCAACATCATATTATGCATGCATACTCTTATCATAATGGCCCACCAGCAGAGAGAGATATGAAATACAATACTCCTCAATGTATATAATATTCATTCATTGTGCAAAATAAGAAAAAGCATGTTGACTGATTCTGATAGTTCATTTTAAAGCCAATATCTGCTGATACGGATCATATTGTGGATATTGTCATGCACCCCAAGAATACGTGTAATATTACATGTATTACATTCTTTTATATATGTTAATCCTTATATTAACCTCAACCATGTAATTTCTTAGATTCTCTAGTTTCCAATAGTGTGTTTTTATTTTTTATATTGAATGACCATCGTTGAAGGGAGCGTGAGATCTAAGATTTTTATTGCCAATGACTGCTTCCCTCTAAATGTTAAATAAAGAACCTGAGACTTGAAGAGAGTTTGGTGAATTTTTGTAACACTCATTTGAGCAAAGCTCACAGAAAAAGAGAGATTCAGGGTATATAAACATGTTCTTGTTTGAGCCCAATCGTAAAGTTTGACACATAAATACAGCTAGAACAAGGACAACAAAGCTAAACAAAGATAACACACATAAATATTTAACTATCAGACTATGTACATACAGTCACAGTAGGTGAAATAACAGATGCATATCTAAATATATATAAAACTAAGGCTAGATAGCTATATAGCCTATACACCTATAGTGAGAGTAAATTGGTCAATGACATATTCTCCTCCATCACTCACTCACTATAAATGAGTGGCTCTTGCACAAGGCCCAATGTTCTTGGAACTGTGTTTAAGTAAACTGAGACAGCTAGAAATCAGAGTCGCATTCCTTATATATGTAAACACACCAATAAATCTGTCTCTAATGGAACAATTAAAATGCTCTGTTAACTCAAATTTCAAAAACAGATTTTTGTCACGTATCTATTTAGGACATACTTTTGTAGCAGAATATTTTTGGTCAGATATTTTAATTTGTGTTTGTTCGGACTGTGAGACACGTCTGTCTCCTAAAACCCAATACAATGGAAAGTGGACGTAATTCAGTCTGTCGTGCTCACATCATTGAAAATGACATTTAAACATTTCAAAAGCATGCAGTAGCAATGTGTTTTTCCAGACACAATGTCCTGGTTATTCTTGATAATCCACACACCTTCATTGTATTTGGTTGGAGGCAAATATCTGCAACACATATTTCAAAACCTGTGCAAATAAAAGCAAAGCTATCTGCATGCACAGATACTGTGACAGGTCTGTGAGGAAATATGTTCTTTTGTAACTGGGCTTACCCTTTAACAGTTCAATTGTTGTTATCATTTTACTTAACTGCAGACTTGATTACTAAACTTACCTGCACTGAAGCAGGTGACGCATTTCTCTTTTCTAAATTATAAATTTCATAACAAGTGAACTCAGTGTGCTTTACCCAAAATCAAGACACAAAACAGTATCCACCCAGAGACACAAACAGTAAAGAAACAGAATTCATCAGAAGCCTTAGGAAATAGAAAAAAAAACAGGCAGAGGACATGTTTGACAGCAAATTACTGCAAACTATAGTAGTAGTGAATATTATAACAGAATACATATACGACTGTAACGAATCACAATTTCCCCTCGGGGATCAATAAACTATTTCTAATTCTGATTCTGAAAACAAATGATGGATGGGCTGGTTTGATAATTGATTCATATTTTAAGCAAAAATGCCAATTTTTTTCTTTATTGATAGGACAGCTAAGATAGATGGGAAAGGTGAGGGAAAGAGGGCAAAGACATGCAGCAAAGCGCTGCAGGTCAGAAACGGATCAGGGTTGCTGCAGAGGACTCAGCCTGAGGCGCACACTCCACTAGGTGAGCTAGAGGTCACCACAGCAAGTCATACATTTTCAAAGGAATCTTTCCAGCTAAAAGCTGAGGTGTACAGTCAGGGTCACTCTGGTGTGGGCTGGACGTAGGTGAGATACCTGAGGGAGGAGTACTCCTCCTGGGCCTTTTGGAGGGAACTCTCCAGTTGATGAACCCTTGCAGCCAGGAGCTCTTGCCACTCCCTCTCTTCACTGGCCAACTGGGCCTCCAGGTCTACCAGTCCACTGTCCCCGTCTGATTGCATGGCTGAACTGGGATACACCTAGGAGCCAAGATATAGGTCATCATGCATTTCAGCTCATGCTAATAGTTTTCTTACTTCCTGCAACAATGCTAACATAGTTTCTGTGGGGAGGCCCATGAACCGACCAATTCCTCTGCAAGGACCATTCCTTTTACAGTCTGGATACTGGGTGGGAGTGAAGGATGGTCAAGCAAGAGCATATTGCAGTGAGAATGCCGGGAATATGTTTTCTGAAATGTTGGCCTTTCTGGTTTGTTGTGATATTATTGACACTGAGGTCTCAATAATGTGGACATCTGATGTGAACAAGTTGGCTGGTAAAGAAGCGGGCATGTCAAATATTTTTTTAAGCACTGGTGAGGGTCTCATTTTTTTTTAAAATTTGGCTTAGACAGACAGACAGACAGACAGACAGACAGACAGACAGACAGACAGACAGACAGATAGATAGATAGATAGATAGATAGATAGATAGATAGATAGATAGATAGATAGATAGATATTATAAACTATTTTAATGACCTCTATAAAAATATCTCACCTGATGATCTCAATCTAAATCATATGGAAATTAAAACAGAGTTAGGCAACCTTGAATCTGCTATCAAGAATAACCAAAATCCATTAGATTACCCAATTACACAAAAAGAGTTAACAGACAAAGTGAAAACTCTTAAATCAAAAAAAGCTTGTGGCATGGATTGCATCAAAAATTAAATGTTGAAGAACAGTACCCCTGAACTGCAAAAAGTTTAACAAAAAGTGTTAAACTGTTCAACATGGTTCTGACCACTGGCTGCTTTCCTGATGTCTGGAACCAGGGGCTGATCACCCCAATCTATAAAAATGGGAATAAACTAGACCCTAATAACTATAGAGGGATGTGTGAGCAGCAACCTTGGGAAACTGGTAAATGTCAAATTGGCTTTCTTCCAAATTACGAGAATGATCAAATTTCCTCTGATCATATATATACCTTACACACCTTAATTAATAAAAATGTCCACCAAAAAAAGGGAGGGAAAATATTTGCTTGTTTCATTAATTATTATTATTAATTATTAATTTATTATGCTGATCTGCTCTGTACAACATCTACTGCACGTCTGTCTGTCCTGGAAGAGGGATCCCTCCTCAGTTGCTCTTCCTGAGGTTTCTACTGTTTTTTTGCCCATGAAAGGTTTTTTGGGGGGGAGTTTTTCCTTACCCGCTGTGAAGGTCCAAAGGACAGAGGGATGTCGTATGCTGTAAAGCCCTGTGAGGCAAATTGTGATTTGTGATATTGGGCTTTATAAAATTGATTGATTGACTGACTGATTAATTTCAAAAAAGTTTTTGATTCCATTTGGCATGAAGGATTTTTCTACAAAATCCTTCAAAGTGGATGAGGTGGTAAAACATATGATGTCATTAAATGCATGTACAAACACAACAAATGTGCTGTGAAAATTCACAATTAGGGCTGCCACGATTAGTCGACTAATCGATGACTAATTGACTATTAAAATAATCGGTGACTATTTTAGTAGTCGACTAATCGGCTTGAGTCGTTTTTCATAGAAAAGTACTATAAAAGTACCCCAAAATACTCTTGGCAGCTTCACACACTCTCCCGTGACAGTGAACTAAAACCCTTTGGCGTGAGTATGAAACAAGACATTAGATGACATGATTTTGGGGTTTGGGTGAGACAGACCGACATTTTTCAAAATTTTAACACATTTTTCGATGAAATGATTAGTCAACTAATGGAAGAAATAATCAACAGATTAGTAGACAATGAAAATAATCGTTAGTGGCAGCCCTATTCACAATCAAAGAACAGATAATTTTACTCAAGGACGTGGTGTAAAACAAGGATGCTGTTTAAGTCCCACATAATTCAACCTGTATATAAATGAACTTGCAGACCAGTTGAACTACTCAACAGCTCCAGGCCTCACACTCTTTGACACTTTGAGATTAGATATTTGCTCTATGCAGATGACCTGATTCTGTTGTCCCCAACCACTGATGGTCTTCAACATAACCTGACCATCCTGGAACAATACTGCCATAACTGGCCTTGGATGTAAATTTTAAGAAAACCCAAGTTATGATCTTTAAAAAAAGCCCAGATGTCTTGAAAACAAATACCATTTTACTTTAAACAATACGGTAATTGAACACACAAAAAATTATACTTACCTTGGTCTGACCATATCTGCAACAGGAAGTTTCAACATGGCAGTAAATGCACTCAAAGAAAAAGCTCGCAGGGCAATGTATGCATTAAAAAACAAATTATTCAACATTGACTTTCCAGTTAGAATATGGTCAAAAATATTTGATTATGTCATTTTGCCAATAGCCTTGTATGGAAGTGAGGTCGGGGGTCCACTCAGTGGATTGGAGTATGGCTCATGGGATAAACACCCAATCAAGGCAGTCCACACTGAATTCTGTCGAAGAATTCTACACATGCAGAGGAAAACCTCAAATAACACCTACCGAGCAGAACTGGGACGCTTCCCATTACTGCTTAATATTCAAAAACGGGCAATAACATTTTGGACACATCTAAACACAAGTCCAAAAGACATACTTCCATTAAAAGCACTAAAAAACCAAGAGCTGAACCCTGAAAAAAGCCCCCTCACTCAGCTGATGGTGAAGCTAACTAACCAGACTCCCATCAGCATAGCTCCAAAACAACACAACAAAATAAAACTAATTATGAATCAACCAAAAGATCTATATTTACAACATTGGAAAAATGAAACTCAAAATAGACTAAATTGTTATTTGACTCAGAGTGGAGATATTCGGCCAATTTATATTCTCTGTTCAGTCAGAGATACGAAGCAGAGACGGATCCTGACCAAAGACAGGCTCAGTGACCACCAACTAGCTGTAGAGACAGGAAGACACAGACAGACATGGCTGCTCAGAGAGGAGCGTGTATGTGGTCACTGAAGGGACAGCAGCTCCTCTGGCAGCTACATATGTATCTGCCTGCCACAACCTGAGGGACTCAGTCACTATAACCTCCTAAAATGCATGGATTTATATTGAATTGTACAAATTATACAATTCGTATATTGCTCATGCCAATAAAGCTGTTTGAATTGAATTGAATTGAACAGATGGATAGATAGATAGATAGATAGATAGATAGATAGATAGATAGATAGATAGATAGATGCTGACAGAGAGTTGTTACTACAGTGGATATGCTTGGCGCAGATTTAGGTGTTTGACATTGCAGGTACAGTTACAGTGAAAATCTATGGATAAGAATCACCAGAGGCCTCACGATTCAATACAATCAAAAATACTTCAGTCACGATACAATATTGTTGCAATCTGTAAATGTTATGTGATTTGCCAAGTACAAACATCACAAACATCCCCTCAGACTGCAGAATGAAATGTTTAGATTTTGGTGGTCAAAAGAAACACAAAAGCCTGATATCCTGAAGCAAATGGCGTATACATAGAACAATCCACCCACTTTGCGTCATTTGGAAAACAAGTGACTGTGGAACTCGAACTGATCAATGACCCACCAACAGTTTCCAGGTTAAATTTGTGATTTGACACTTGGCTATTTGCAATGAACAGGCATCAACATGGTCCAAAACACGGACACCCAAATTTTGAGATTTCTACAAAATCAAGGTGTACTGGAACAGTGCCTCTCACACATGGAAAAAGATGGTGTAAGTGTATTTTTATATAGCCCACTTCTTTAAAAAGCTGAATTTCAGAGCTTCCAAGGGTCATTCAACATTGTGTATGGTCAACATAAGTTAGCTAACCTAGCCAGCCAGCCAGCCAGGCAGCCCAGGTAACTCCTTTCCCTGTCTAGGTGCTGACTAGACAAGAAGGGAACACAGTAAATATGTATGTATAATTCATTAAGTTTGATCATCTGCCAGGGGCATTGGAGGTCATTTCCAGTTTCATACTAACTTTAGCTAAATGTGCATTAATGTGAATGACGTCATGATAATTTAGAACTAACGCTAATGGTTATCAACCAAAAATTACAACAATTTGACAATGTTTATGTGTTGGTGTGGAGAGCAGTGAGACCTGGCATTAGGGGAGTGTCTCTGGGACGCCAGAGATCACTGTCTAGCCTCCTGGAGGTGTCGTGGGACCAACTAGACGAAACACCGGTGAAAGGAGGTTCCCACCCGATGACCCCAAAGACATGTTAGTTATCACTGCTCATTGGTCTGTATAGTTAAGCCTTGCCATAATAGCTTATCATAGGGTTTAGGAGAGTATTCACTGAGTGTTGATCCTTTTCTAGAGCACAAACTTCTTGTGTTTATTTGAATTCAGAGCTAGCCCAGCTAGTGACTGCTGTGAACAGGGCAGTTGACAACAAGGGAAAGACCATGTGACCGCTTGGAAAGACAGCTGACAGGAGGGAAAAGACCCCATAGGTGCTGGCATGGGTTAGCAACCCATGGTAGCAGTGGTGAGGCCTAGCAGCCCTACTACAACCAAACAAAGCCAACATAAGGAAAATACCCCAAGACTCAGCGAGAGCAGGGGTGGAAGATGACTCACAGGTGGATTACATGGTAACAGACATTGGAACGGACACGACTATGACTTGGATCTGTGACTCAGTGAAGGATAGGGGCATGGACTTATCCTCCAGGGCTAGAATTAGCAGCACTCTGGGCAAGCCGAGCGCATCTGTAGAGGATAAAAGTAGCACAGTTGAGAACAAGATGCTTCAGGTTTGTCCTTGTGGCTGGCAGAAAGTAACATCAGTGAAAGGCCTCAGAACTCATCAGGGAAAGAAGAAGTGTGTGGCAAAGAAGGGGCAGAGTAGCCGCATTGATCAGTACTTCCTAAGAAGTCAGTCGAGTCAGTCGGATGAAGTCCAGGGGCAGGTAGAAAACCACAGTTCGCAGGATATCAGTAACGCTGTCACTGAGGAGGAGGAGGGGGTAGTAAGAGAGGATGCAGGTGACACTGAGGCCAGTATGCCAGTCAGAGAGAGAACCATGGAGCAAAAGGTTAGAGTTAGATGGCCTAGAGCAAATGATAGGAAAGAATGGGAGACAGTTAATAGAGATTTATCAGTAATCTTGAGTAGGCTTAGAGGAAATGCAATAGAAAGGTTAGAAAAGATGGGAGATACAATGTATTCGTATGGTGCAGAGAGGTTTGGGGTGCATGAGAGAAAGAGGAGTGGGAGGGTACAGGCAGGTAAGTCTAGGCGGCAAAGAGAAATAGAGAGGTTAGTCAAGGAAAGGAGACAGTTAAGAAAGCAGTGGAAAAAGGCTACAGAAGAAGAAAGGGAGGGAATTAAGGTGTTGCAAGAGGAGCTGAGAAGCAGGCTAGCGGTTCTTAGAAGGGCAGAGCATCTTAGGAAAAAGAGGAGGAAGAAGGAATATGCTAGGACAGGTTTTTTCAAGGACCCTTTTAAGTTTGTTAAAGGATTGTTCAGCCAGGAAAAGGGAGGGCAGCTTAAAGCAGAAAGATTAGAGGTTGAAGAATATTTGAGAAACACATATTCAGATTTAGAGAAGAACAGGATAGTCGGTTTTCCACCCGATATCCCTCCATTAGGAGCAATAGAGCACGACATGGACGTTAGGCCACCTAGGTAGAAGGAAGTTCAGGAGGTGGTCAGGCGTGCAAAGGCTTCCTCGGCCCCAGGGCCTAATGGAGTCCCCTACTGGGTTTACAAAAGTGCGCCTGATACACTTAAATTTTTGTGGAAACAGCTAAGAATAGTTTGGGAAAAACAAGTTATACCAAGAGCATGGCGTAGGGCAGGAGGTGTCCTCATTCCTAAGGAGAAGGAGTCTGTGGACATTAGCCAGTTCCGGATGATTTCCCTCTTGAATGTGGAGGGGAAGATTTTCTTCAGTGTAGTTGCGCAGAGATTAGCTAGCTACTTAGAAAGGAATAGATTAATTGATACCATGGTGCAGAAGGCAGGAATACCAGGTTTTTCAGGGTGTTTAGAGCATACTAGCATGATCTGGCACCAGATTCAGGCAGCGAAGATTAACAAAAGGGACCTACATGTAGTATTCTTAGATCTGGCAAATGCATTTGGTTCAGTACCCCACAGCCTAATGTGGAGTGCGTTTGATTACTTCAGAGTGCCACAGGTAGTTGTTAACTTAGTGAAAGCATACTTTCAGGATATTAGGTTGTGTCTAAGTACGGCAGATTTCACAACAGGTTGGCAGAGGCTAGAAATAGGTATCATGGCAGGGTGTACAATTTCTCCATTAGCATTTACTATGGCGATGGAAGTAATCATCAGGGCTTCTAAGTGGGTGGTAGGTGGAGAGAGACGGCAGAACGGGTTGCATCTTCCACCAGTTAGGGCTTACATGGATGACATGACACTGGTGACCACAACAATGCCATGTACAAAGAGGCTACTAGAGAAGGTAAATAAGAACCTGAAGTGGGCCAGCATGAAGATCAAGCCTTGTAAATCTAGAAGCATCTCGATATGTAGAGGGAAGTTAAGTGATAGGAAGTTTGTCATAGATGATGAGGACATCCCAACAATTAGGGAAAAGTCAGTGAAGAGTTTAGGTAGGTGGTACAATGTAGAGTTGAATGATAAGGAACAGGTGGTGAAATTTAGAAAAGATGTGGCTGAAGGATTGGCTAGAATAGATAAATCAGAGCTTCCAGGAAAATTGAAGTTGTGGTGTTTACAATTTGGACTATATCCTAGGTTAATGTGGCCATTATCAGTTTATGAAATCCCAATATCTGCTGTGGAGAGAATTGAAAGGTCGGTTAGCTCCTATATTAGGAAGTGGTTGGGTGTTCCTAGGTGCCTAAGTAGTGTTGCATTGTATGGAAAAGGGATTCTTCAGCTGCCAGTATCTAGTTTGACAGAGGAATTTAAATGTACCAAGGTCAGGACAGAGCTCTGTCTGTCTCTGGGAGTTATCTGGGAGTAAGGACGTGGTAGTTAGGAGTGTGGTTCCAAATCCAACCAAGTGGAGGAAGTGGAACCCAAGAATGGCAGTTCAGGAGGCAGAGGCAGCTCTAAGGCATGCGGAGATTGTAGGTAATGTTCAGTTTGGCCGGGGAGGCCTGGGGCTTGGCTCAGGCAAACCGGTTTGGAATACAGCAGGTCCCAAAGAAGCTGGTTGTGGAACAGATACGTAGACAGGAGGAGATAGTAAGGGGTGCAAAGGTAGTGGCCCAGGCTAAACAGGGACAGTGGTTGAATTGGGAAAGTGTAGAGAAGAGGAAGCTTAGTTGGAGGGACCTGTGGACTATGGAGGAGAATAGTATTAGATTCCTGGTAGGGGCTAGGGCTGTCACTTTTTATTCGAATTTCGAACATTCGTTCGATGGAGGGGTGAAAAGTTCATATTCGAGCTGTAATTACCTGTTCGAAATGCAAGCTGCAGTCTCTATAGGCGCATCAGACCGTTTGATGTAGTTCGCCGTGTGATCCAACAGAGGGCGCTCAAAGAATTCACTATCATCTTGACCTATTGCATGCCCTATTGACCTATCACTAAACTAAGCTAATGTTAATGTGTTGTTTTGCACTGAAAATGGAGGACAATAGCGAGCAAAGCCGTCCTGAGCGGACAATCACGACACCAAAACATCTGAGAAGCAGCGTGTGCAAGTATTTTGGGCTCTACGCCGTGGATGGCAAAGTTACGAACAAAGATAAGGCTGTTTGTCGACTTTGTAACCCCCAATTTCCACCAGATGCGTGTTGGTTGCGTCTCCGCTCCGGCATGGCAACGGAGCCGATTAGATTCAATTCTAGTCAATGTGTGTGTTTCCACCGGCTCCGGCAGTGCTGCGTTCCGGCTCTGTCTCAGCCCCGGCACTCCGGAGGCCTTCGCAACAGATACGCAGCACTTCTATTTTTGCCGGACGCCAGAGCACAACGCAGCAATTCAGCACAGAGCAGATCGTGCGGGGCAGGAAGTCGTGCAGAGAAATACAATAAAACATCCGGTTAATAAGATACACAGTGTTCACGGCGGATCATATTTCCCTGCACTACACCTTGAAAACCACATAATGGGCAGAGGACCGAGATGGACCGCAACGGACACACATCCGTCCGTCAATACCCACCGGCTGCGTTTGCTGTGCGGAGCGGTGCAGCTCCGCCGGAAGACATCTCGGTGCACTGCCATGATGGACATCTCCTCGTCCACGGTGTCAACAGGGTGGAATGACGTCTGAAAACCTCTGACCTGTTGACTTCAGGCCTGCCTCTGCCCATTATGTCTCTATTATGGCCTGCCTCTGCCCATTATGTCTCTGGGACATTATGTCTCTGGGACGCCAGAGATCACTGTCTAGCCTCCTGGAGGTGTCGTGGGACCAACTAGACGAAACACCGGTGAAAGGAGGTTCCCACCCGATGACCCCAAAGACATGTTAGTTATCACTGCTCATTGGTCTGTATAGTTAAGCCTTGCCATAATAGCTTATCATAGGGTTTAGGAGAGTATTCACTGAGTGTTGATCCTTTTCTAGAGCACAAACTTCTTGTGTTTATTTGAATTACAGTGCAAAAGACAGCAAACTTAAACACTTTAAATACTGTCACAGCAGCCACCGACACAACACACTCAACAAACAGAGCTATGTGAACTGTAATGAAGAGGGATAGACATGTCCTGGACACTGGCCAGAGATGTAGCCCACAGCAATTTCAACATAGTTTGTAAAAATGCAGGTCAGTGAGGATGCAGACAGTTCATGCAGAAAACAATTATATTTGACACGGATCTATGATGAGTATTCTACTCACTTGGGACCCGTTCATAGAGACAGCTGTCAGTCATGACAGACTCCTTTCTGTAATACAGCTCATACACTTCACAGAGAAAAACTAGGCTTCATGACCAACTTAATATAAGTTTTTGGGTAACACTTTACAATAAGGTACACAAAATTAGAGTAGTTACTGAGGAACTAATGAGGAACTAATGAGTAGTTCCTGAGGAACTAAGGTACACAAAATTTGAGTAGTTACTGAGGAACTAATGTGGAACGAATGAGGAACTAATGATGAACTAACTATTAGTTAATGGTCAGTTCCTCAGTAACTCATTACTCATTAGTTCCTCACAAACTCTAATTTTGTGTACCTTATTGTAAAGTGTTACCAGTTTTTGTATCATTTCTACACCACACTGTCCATCTCCCTCTCTTTCTCTCTGTTATTACCTCTGCCAAGGTTATGTTTTCCTCGGCATTGGTCTGTTTGTCTGTTTGTTTGTCTGCAAAATAACTCAAAAATTTATGAACAGATTTTGATGAAATTTTCAGGAAAGGTTGATAAATGGGACAAGGAACAGATGATAAAATTTTGGTGGTAATGGGCTGAAGTGAAGTGGATAAAATAATAAAATGGCGGGAGGTCTGTGCTCTCCGAGTGCTTTTCTAGTTTATTAGTGTTATACAGTATGCTGCTAGTTATGAGCACCAAGATGCTCTTATATTTTAAGCCAGCATTTGATTTCAATATTATCTGTATAGGGACAATAGATATGCCTTTGCCATCACAGTAACTATATATAGTTGAAAGTCTGTGAATTGTCTGTCAAATAAAATACATTAGTGTACTATATTTATACACGCACATACACCCCCATCCACATACACAACTCCTAATCTCTAAGTGCGTGTCTCTCTCTCCCTCTCTCCTCCCCAGGGAGTGCAGTAAACATTAAACATTAAAAATTATTACATTGATAATCTGCCAAAACTCTGAATGTTAGAGCAACTTCTAGATGCCAGAGCTATTTTGTAATCTAGAGATTTAACCAGATCACATATCCTATTGTGGACATTTCCAAAGTGTCACTGTGCAGTAGTAGTAATCTCAGTTACTTCATGTACTTGAGCTGTAGCTGAGAGGATTGAGCTCTCTTCAGGAGTCAGTCTGATAGAATGATCAGTGCCCTTGAGTGAGTGTGTGTGTGTGTGTGTGTGTGTGTGTGTGTGTGTGTGTGTGTGTGTGTGTGTGTGTGTGTGTGTGATAGAGAGAGAGAGAGAGAGAGAGAGAGAGAGAGAGAGAGAGAGAGAGTCTTTGTCTTTGTGTCTCTGTCTGTGCATGTGTTTGTGTGCGCATGAGCTTGTACATGGGTGTGGTGGAGGATGTTACCGGTGTTTTTGGTCTTGTCCTTGAGTTATAATCATTATGTCTGTCTTGACAGATTGATGTCACAGTCAACAACTTTATGGATGATAATGCTGTGACTGGCTACATCCCAACATATGGAGATTGGATAGTATCAAGACGCTTCTGTTTGGAAAACAAAGGTACAAATGAAAATGAAAATGCAAAAGAATAAAAAAAACAATCACTGCTTGAAAAACTAAAGATGGGAATCGATGATAATGATGATAAGAAATCTGATAATGACGAGACTTCTGCACCAAAGCATTAAATAATTTATGCAAAAACAACAAATGGGCTGAAATAAAGACCAGAAAAGTTGGGGTGGATTCAAGCAAGCAAGTAAGAAAACGCAGAGGAGGGGGAACAAGAATAGGCTACTTGATGTACCCAAAGAATCAAAAGTGAGCAGTTTGAAGATGATGAGACAGCCTTCATATGCATCACGCTTCCCCCAACAAGCACAGTAGGCAATCCTCCAGACACAGCATCTATTGATGATGCAGCAAGCACCTCTGCAGCATCATATGAAGTTGTTTCTATCACCATAAAACTTCATAGAGTCAATCTCCTGGAGGAGATGATTAGCCAGTTCAAAGATCCAGCACTCCTCAAACACCCCCTGAAATACACCTACTGTACATTGATGAAAAAGGAGCCGACGCAGACTGTGTCTCAAGAGATGTGTATGCTGCATTTTGGACAAAGTTCATGGACCAAACAGCTGAAGGGGAGGACCTAAGGGTTCCATCACTGTCTCCTTAATGGCAGGAAGAGTGGAAATCCATTGGCCGAATTCTACTGAAAGGATTTCAACACAATGGATACTATGCTTGTCAACTTGCCCCTGTTTTCACAGTGTCACTTATTTTTGGTGAAAATGAAGTCTCAGGTGATATGCTCTTTGAGAGTCTTCTTCTGTACATAAGTCAGTCAGATCAGGATCTGTTAATCACTGCCTTAAAAGAAGACCTTGTAGATGAGGACAGGGATGAACTACTTGATACTTTTGGATCGCTTGGATGAAACAACGCTTCCGACTCAAGGGAATTTGAAAGGCATCCCTCTAAAAGTGGCGCACAAGCAGCTGATCCAAAAACCAAGATATACAGCAGAAAAAATGTCATTAATTGCTGGCCACTTCCTAAAAGAAACATTTATGAGCCCACAAGATGTCTTTCAAATGTATGAGGATAAAAAGCAGTCAACAAGAAAGCTTTTGAAGTTGCTGGATGCATCTCCTACCACCCAAACAGAGAGCCAAAGCTTTCGTTTTCTGCAACAGTACATCAGAGGACTGGATGATGCACGACTCAGAAGGATATTAAGGTTTGTCACAGGGTCAGATGTTATCTGTGTCAACAAGGTTGAAGTCCCGTTCACACCATTAGACAGACTGGCACAAAGACCAGTAGCGCATACCTGTGGGCCAGCCCTGGTACTGCCATGGACATACACTTCCTATCCAGAACTACCCATTGAAATGGACAGTATACTGGCCATTGAAAGCTCCTTTAAGTTCAGCATAGTTTAGGTTAGTTCATTTTTCAGGTGCAATGAAAATGATTGATGGGTCCATGAGAAGTATTGTTTAGATCCATTCAGCATGTACTCACAAGGTAAATCCATTGTAACATGAAAAAGGAAAGGAGGAATTACATTTAGAAGAAACATGTATTTAAGGTGGCAAAATGTAGGCCAATAAAGACTTGAAGAATTCCAATAATTAATGCACCAATAACAAAGGCAGAGAGCTAATTTTATGGAGATGAATGCTCTCATGAAAATAAGAGGTTGAAATACTTTGTACAATAGCTTGACAAAATTAGTGTGAAGAGGAATATGTTATCAATAAAGCAGCATTAATCTGGCTGTAGAGTTGCAGCAGTCCATTGATTATAAATTGATAATCAAATTAATAGTCATCTATTTTGATAACTGTTTAATCAGTTGGAGTATTTTTTTTTTCTTTCAAGTCAAAATTCTCTGATTTCAGTATCTTAAATGTGAATATTTTCTGGTTTTATTACTCCTGTCTGACAGTTAATTGAATATCGTTGAGTTATGAACAAAACAAGACATTTAAGGACAACTTTAAGAAACACTGATCAGCATTTGTCACTATTTTATGACACTGTATTGACCAAACAATTGATTAACTGAGAAAATTATCAACAGATAAATCTACAGTGAAAAAAATCATTTTTTGCAGCCCAACCTGGCTGTTGTGTTTTTGAGGTACTGTTGGACATTTAAAGTTGTATCTGTTCAGGGTCCGACATTAACGGTTGCCCGAATGCCCGGGGCAAGTAAAAATAGCTGGTGGGCCAGCAGACCCTGCGCAGACATGCCAGATCAGGCAAACAGCACCGACTCGGATTTTTTATTTTTATTATTTCTAATCGCAGGGCAGGAATTATACCACGGCCAAACGGCCAGTGCCGTGGAGTCCCCGGTGTGTGGCCGTAATGCCCCTCCTACCATAAGGCCAGTGTAGCATGCCCTGTTTTTTATGACAAACAGCATAACAAGGCTACGGCTAAGTTAACGTAACGTTACTGACACTCCGAGACACACACACACATACTGGACAGCCTCTCAGTCCTTAGCCGCTAACGATAGCTCATGTACAACACAGGTACCACACAGAAACTTTTACAAAGGGTCAGAATGTGCTTCTAGTGACTGTCAAATCGCCAGCGAAAGATGTTTACACTGCGGACACGGAGATGGGACAAAGATCCTCTGTGAAGGAAGACGGTTCACTCTGCTCTGCTGCCAGGAACAAACTGGGAGGCAAAGATCCTCTCTGAGGAAGAGGGTTCACTTTGCTGCAGGGTTCACCAAAATGTTTTTTTGTTTTTTTCTTTTAATAAATTGAACACACATTAAAGAACATACACGATCCTGTAGAGAATTAATACATATAATATAATACAATAAACATTGTCAAATTAAATGAAGGAAGATGATTTTTTAAAGTCAAATAAAATATTGGGGATTTATGTAAAAATATACATAGAGACATATAAATAATTAGATAATTAAAGATATGTAGGCTATGTTAGGTGAATACACCTGTCAGTGACCCTGACCACTGGCATTGGCAAAAGAACTGGAGTTGGTCCCCGGATGCTGCACTGCAGCTGCCCACTAGTGTATACAGTAGGATGGGTCAAATGCAGAGGTCAAATTTCGTTTCAATGTATTTTATGTGCTGAGAAAGGACAATAAAGAATCTTCTTCTAATAATAATTTCTTAATAACTAGGAGATAACAAAAGAATAAAGAGATTTCAAAGACTTAAAAAATGAGGGACATGAATCAAAACAACAAGAAATGAGATATATCCCCAGTCATGCACACCCAGTTTTAATAAACTCAGTACTGTTTTTCAATACATATATTGTTTTGTTTTCATTCAATGTAATTAGCACATATTGTTATTGCGCCATTGATTTTGGCTGTGATGCCCCAATAAATTTGTATTTATCAAAGGCCAAAGTGCCCTTGCCCTAAAAATGACTTAATTCCAGGCCTGTAATCGTGTATTTCCTCTTCTTTTTCTGTCCTCGGAGGGGCCAGTTGCAGTGTGCTGCTTTTTTATATGCTGCTGCCTCCATTGGCTGATCGTCTCTGCTGACGTAAGATATAAGTTTTGAGCGAAAATATGCACCACGCAGCCAGAAAAAGAACCTCTTAAGCAGGGCAAGTAAGAACTTAGACTGGGCAGGTAGATTTGAGAAGTACTTGCCCGGCAGGGCAAGTAGGAAAAAACCTTAACGTCTGACCCTGCTGTTAAAGTAATGTTTATCAAGTATGTTGAAGCAGTATGGTATCTGTCTTTGGTTGACAGCTGGAGATGCACATTGATGTTTATAATTATAGAAATACACAGCTTATTATTGCCTTACACGTTTGTTAAAAACAAGCCTGTTCCTGCTGCATAACTCCCTCAGAGAGCAATGAGTTCTGAGGTGATGATTTGTATTTGTACTACTACTGTGTTATTTTTCTGAAGGTGTTTTTGTCAAGTTTTAGTTAGTTGTACTGACTTGAACAACAGTCTATAGTTTTAGAATATTTTGGGGAGACACATCACTTTGTGGAATTGTTCAGATTGCTCTACATGTTACAATGGTTGGAAAACTGTAAATAAATCCACTTTTGCACCTTTCAAACTAAATATTCATATCATCACATCATTTTCAGTCTAGCAGAAAATTTCATTTTTTATCCTGTGTGTTCATTGGGGATGGGACATTAGACATGCAACATTTTAGAAGTTCCCAAAAATCTGACATTAAGTAATGTTGGCAAAAATATTCAGATTCTTTATTTAAGTGAAAATACCACACTGTGAAAATACTATGGTAAATGGTAAATGGACCTGCATTTGTATAGCGCCTTTCTAGTCATCTAGTGACCACTCAAAGCGCTTTTTACACTACGAGTCACGTTCACCCATTCACACACACATTCATACACTGGTGGCCGAGGCTACAATACAAGGTGCCACCTGCTACTCAGTTTTAACACACTCACACACATGGAACAGCCATCGGGAGCAATTTGGAGTTCAGTATCTTGCTCAAGGAAACTTCGACAATGCAGCCTGGAGGAGCCCGAGATCGAATCGCTGATCTAAGCCACAGCCGTCCCTACCTGTGACACTCGAGTAAAAATCCTGCATTCAAAACCTTACTTCAGTAAAAGTATGTTAATATTAACAAAGTACTGTCAATCAAATCGAATCAATCAAATTTTATTTGTATTGCCCAATATCACAAATCTTAGTTTGCCTCAGTGGGCTTTACAATCTGTACAAGGTGCAACACCCCCTGTCCTGTAGACCCCCTGAAGAGTAGTCAAGTAGGCAATCTACTGTCAAATGGTCAATGTTTTACCATTATATCTGATTAAATTGAGGGAATCTCTTCTCACGATGAGCAGCACAGCACTGAATTAACGCTTCTCCCATGTCTCCGCACTTGCCATGAGCCACATCTTGCGTCTCAGGTAGCTAAACTTTCAGGAAGAGAAAAATGTATCCAGCATCATCTGAAATAGGAAGCTGGCTCTCTAGGATAAAGCAATGGTACTCAGCTGTTGCCTAATAAAACAAACATTATTATATTTTCTGTTATTAAACAAAGGTATGACGGGGGTGAGAACAATTTGCCTGGGCAGAACACTCTGCACGTTTCACAAACTGATCTCTGACTTAGAGACTACACAGGTATGAAATAAGATTTAAAGAAAAAAAAAAAAGAACACGGAGAGCGTAGACTGAAATGGTCTTTTTTCAATCTACTGTCAAATGGTCAATGTTTTACCATTATATCTGATGAAATTGAGGGAATCTCTTCTCACGATGAGCAGGACACAGCACTGCATTAACTCTTCTCCCATGCTGGGCTAATTGTTTACCTTAGGGACATGGCCCCATTTTGATAGTTTCAAAGGGACAGTTCACCCTAAAGTCAAAAATACACATTTTTACTCTGGTCTGTAGTGCTATTTATCTACATTGCTTTGGTGTGAGTTGTTTTAGAGATATCAGCCATAGAAATATCTACCTTCTCTGCAATATGAGAATGAATGGCACAAGTTCTGTGGTGCTTAAAGCACTAGAAAAAGAAAAAAAAATTGGAAAAAAAAAATGATTCGGTTACTCAACATAATCCACAGACCTTGTGAGCAGTTTCATGAAGGAACTACTTTCTTTCTATTAGTTCCAGTAGATTTTAAAGTAGTGAAGAAGATTCAGATCCATTTACTTACATTATATTGGAAAGAAGGCCGACATCTCAACAGCTGATATCTCCAAAACTCTGTAAGTCACACCCAAAAAAATCTAGATAGTAAGAGGAGAAATATGTGTTTTTGATTTTGGGGTGAACTGTCATGTGAGCAGGGTACAGGGTAAATATTTTGTGAAACTCATTTACAACAACATATGAACATATTAGAGGGGGTGACTTCAAGACAGAGATGCGGGAGGAGAAGGAGTGTATGTGTGTGTGTGTGTGTGTGTGAGTGTGTATGTGTGTGTGTGTGTGTGTGTGTGTGTGTGTGCATGAGAGAGAGAGAGAGAGAGAGAGAGAGAGAGAGAGAGAGAGAGAGAGATGTAGTTTGCAGATACACACATGCAGGGACAGAATGAGAGATATAAGGCCAGAGATCTACTAACATATTGTACCTTGATAATGTTCAGACAAGTAAACAGCATAAGCTGGTTGTCCAAGAAATCTCTAGAGAAACAGTCATTGTTCTTCAGTTCCTGGAGACAATTTATCTAGGACTGGGCATGATGCATTCTCAAAAAGGCCCACCAGCTGATTGTGATTACTGGAGCCAGAAATATAAGAGTTAGTGACATGACGATCTGCACTCCATTGTAGGAATCTCTGCATCTGTGCCACTGTGACATTTTCTGTTCCCAAATCTGCACGGATTCTGGAAGCTGTCCCCATCCTCTTCTCAACTTCTGCTAGGAAATAACCAGCAATGATCTTGGGGTTGCTGTTTGTTGAAGCCACACTATGAGTTTTGAAAAGCCATCAATTGCTCCATTTATACAAATACCAAACGGCTTTAGTTTGTTGTAGGAATCAACATGCCACATATAATTAGGCCCAGGGTTAAGGTACATGTGTCGCATCAGGCGATTACTCCATCTTTGCTCAACATCACGGGGGTCAAGAAACAAAAGCCTCACCATACTTTGGGTCACAACATACCCAGCCTGGATGCAGCTCAGATGGTGTAGCTTGTACCCATGGTGCCTACTGTGCCCATCCAGTTGATCAATGAGAAATGCCGCAGCCTCCAGAGGGTCAGACTGATTCCTCCTTCTGTACAATCCCATACCTTTTAAAATCCTTTGTAGAGTGCGCACACTTATCACGATGTCATCAACTGAGCTCAGTAACAGCAGAATCTCGCCATGTCTCATCCAAAGCATGAAGTAAAACTTTACCAAATCATGCAAATGAGCCACTTTCCTCATTTCATCCACTCTCTGCTCACTGTTTCCATCATCCCTTCATTACTATAATGTGAAGCTTTTCACGTTTTTTACAATATAAGTTATCATGTTATAACGTGAAACTTAACGTTTTTACAACATAATTTATCTCTTTATAACGTGAAACTTTTCACGTTCTTACAATTTGAAAGGATCATGTTTTAACGTGAAAATATATTGCTATAAGTGAAAAACTTGTTAGAACAATAAACTTTTCAAGTTATAACGTAATATTGACCCACTATTTTTTTCCTGATGTGGCAGCAATACGCATCCGTATAAAATAGTGATCATTCACCAAAATCAGATTATTCTACGTCTCATTTAAAATTTGGCCAAAAATAAACTATTTTCACTGACTAACCAGCGTACACGAAAAGAGTGAAAAAACAAGGCTTCCTTCAACTCCAAGATTTCATCTAGGCCTACAACTTTTAAATTTCAATCATAAAAGATTAAGTTTTAAAATTCTAATAACTAATTGATGTGGAAGGAGGGTCGTGCACCTCCTTTCCACATGTTACTCAAAGAGGTTTAAAGAAAAATATTTGTAGCATTACCAGCCACCCCCTCCTCTCATTAGTAAACAGCCCCTAATCTGGTCCTTTAAAAACGTTTTAAACACACACACACACACACACACACACACACACACACACACACACACACACACACACACACACACACACACACACACACACACACACACAATGTAACGTTATAAACAATTAGTTAGCTTACCATAATACAGAAGCTTTAGCTTTTGTAGCACTCGACAGTTCCGCGTGGCCAATCAGTCTTCATACGTCACAGTCAAGACTACACATAGCGGTGAAATAACTTACTATTACACTATCATAACCTTAGCTAATAATGTCATTTAACAAGCTAAACTCGTCAACCAAAACTTGGCTCGTCGCTTTGTGTAGGAAATAATTTCCATGGCAACCGTGCGTCTGTCAAATTGTTCCCCAGCTACAATAATAAACAATGGTTCCTGCAGTATAATAAAACCAGCGACGGAAGCGCGCTCACGCGATTAATGTAGAAGCGCTTCAGAGGGAGGCAGTTAGAAGCATCTCGACAGGTACAGTCTCATTAGTCTTTTCTTTTTATTCAACGCTTTGTGTTCATGTTTGTCCATGTTTCCAGCCTGCTTGGCATTACATGGATTGATTTTCCGGGTTATGCGATAACCTGAGAGTAACAGGTAGGCAGGAAAGCTGAATGTCACGCGACCAAGATTAAAACAGATGGATAGAGTAGCTTATGTGTGTAAATTGATGTTATTATATAACTGTGTCACAGATGCGTATCTTCCATACAGAGTTAGAATCGTTATAACGTGTTATTATCGCTGATGTCTCCTGATGGTCAAACTGGACCTTCTCAGATCAGCCATCTGCTCCGCGGGGATGCACATTAAACATACATACGCCCCGGTCCTCACGTAGGCCGCCGGGTTTTGTCCGCACTCGCCGTGAGCAACATCTGTCTACAGCACACTATGAGCAGAAAACAGCGTCTCAGGTAGCTTAGCCTTCAGGAAGAGAAAAATGTATCCAGCATCATCTGAAATAGGAAGCTGGCTCTCTAGGATAAAGCAATGGTACTCAGCTGTTGCCTAATAAAACGGACATTTATATTTTCTGTAATTAAACGAAGGTATGATGGGAGTGAGACCGATTTGCCTGGGCGGAACACTCTGCACGTTTCACAAACTGATCTCTGACTTAGAGACTACACAGGTATGAAATAAGATTTAAAAAGAAAGAACACAGAGAGTAGACTGAAATGGTCTTTTGTCATCCATCTTACCAACTAACAAGACAAGAACAACTAAGAGTAGCTACTATACAAGACGAAAAGTTTTCGGAATGGATGTTATTTCACACAGAGAGCGTTCATCGTCGGCTCATTTCCTCCAGGGCTGGTGGACTCACTTAGCCCTACTGATGCAATGAGCCTACACAGTTGTGGACTGTTATGGCTGTGATGTAGAAGAAGTAGCCGGAGTGCCTACGTGCGCTCGGCTGCATACATGAAGCTGGTGAGGCCACGCATCTCAACGTCATCATTTCTCCGTCACTCAACCTTGGGATTTCCTATACGACCCTGCTAATCAAATCAAGTCTACGGACAAGTCTGCTCACATCCTCTAGAACGTCTGCCAGCCTGGAGTATGAACTGAGAAATATCGGTTGGTTACTGGTTCCGCTCATTCGAATTCGACAGTGTCCCGTTGTATAGTTACAAGATGTAGTCTGGAGTTAATACTTTGTGAAATAAGTATGTGAAATATTTTGTAATAAACCTCGCTGTCAAGGATTTTAATGCCGGCAACACCGCTCTAATTCCGCTCTTGTTCGATGAACAGAATCGGGTGCAGTCAGGTACATTAGGAGATCAGGTAAAATGGGATAAATAAGGTTTTACATCTTTAGCTCTGTAAATATTGGCAGCTATACAGCAAACATATTATTGCATTGCTATTTCAGACGTGCTTTACATGAAACAATATTTTTTGACTGGTCAGATATAACTACGATGGGCAGCGCAGAGAAGGTAAGGGACTGTACTTTACTTGTCAGAGGAGATGGATGGCTCGGATGTGACTTGTTTTTTTAGACTTTTTAAAAATGTACCCTTTGATGTTTGAAAGTTAAAAGTTAGAAGATGAATATGAAATCCTGGAGTTAAAAAAGGCTTGGTTTGGTTGGCTCAGATGGGGTTGCATTTTTTTCTGCCAAGGCCTTGACCCACATGATGTGTCCAAGGACCATTGAGAATCTGAAAACCTAACTCTAATTTCTGTTTTTACACTTTCTGGCTGTGACAAATGGAGTAATTGGGGTATTTAAAAATAAAAATAAAACATGTCCTCAGGTGAGTTTTGAGGGTGTGTTTTCTTGAAAAAAAATGTTAACATTTTTACTATTTTGGTCTCTTAAAAAATATTAAAGATGTTGCAGTCCATGTAAGCAACAGTTGTCCAGTATTAGCCATCAGTGTCACACACATGCAAGCACACACGTTTATCCACTGTAGACATTAAGGCACCAAAGAAACAGGCAGCAAAAGAACACTAAGAGCATGGCAGACAAGTTGGACAATCTTTTCAAATGAATGGTGTTTATTAAATTTGTGACTTAATGAATGAATGCATGCATAAACTGATAGAATAACCATTAAACCATTTAAAAAACAAACAAGCACTGACTGTCCCATTTTACCTGAACATGTCATGGGACATATTTACTTTATAGAAATATCAGAGATACATAATGGTTTTAAAAGTAACACTCAAGGTAGTCTTCAGAGTTTTAGGTGCTGTTTTTGGTAATCTACCAAAAAGAGTCCTAAATTACCTGACTTTGCTTTACAAAATTTTGGTCAGAGGCCTGGTGGATTTAATAACCAGTACTTTTGCTCACAGAATGATGGGGAAGATGTATCAGATTTTTGACATGGATCCCTCCATAGCTGGGAATGTCATGAGCATTTGCCCCACTTGTCTCATTTGCTTTGTGGACTTGGTGAGTGTGTCTGACTTCCATGGAATGTATTATGGGAGGTTCTGCAGGAACATGGGGTACTGGGCTGCTACTCAGTCCTAACATTACTGCAGTGACTGCTGTGTTTGAATTCTTTGCAACACGCACATTCTTAGTGGATGACAGGCAGTGTTGGAGGGTAACTAGTTGCTGAAACAGAGTTAGGTAGTTAAATGATAAATAAATGTAATCGGTCACTGTTACACAAGTTACTGTGGAAAAACTATGGATGGGAATCACGATTTGCTGCTATCACAAAACTTAGGTCACAACACAATACATTATTACAGCTTTAAATGTTATGTGATTTGCCAAGTACAAACGTCACAAGTAACTCCTTGGACTTAAGAATGAACTGATTAGATTTTTTAATGGTCAAAGGTCACTATGACCTTGTCTGTCTCATTCTTGGCACAGATATCTCAAGAACACCCTTAGGGATTTTTTTCAGATTTGGCACAAATGTTCACTTGGACTCAACAATGTCCTAATTAGATTTTGGTGGTCATAGGTCAAAGGTTACTGTGACCTTGCAGCCATCTCATTTTTGTGAATGCAAAATCACCAGAATACCTTGAGGGAATTTTTTCAATTTCACACAAACGTCCACTTGGACTGAAGAATAAACTTATCAGAATTTTGTAGTCAAAGGTCAAGGTCACTGTGACCTCAGAAAACATGTTAGCCATAACTCAAGAATTCTAATGCTAATTATGACAAAACTTCACACAAATGTCTACTAGGATAAAATAATGGAGTGAAGACTTTTATATCCAAAAGGTCAAAGGTCAGTGTCACCGTGACATCTTAAAATTCTGCATAAAACACTTTTCTGGCCATTACTCAACGTCATATCTCAGGAACAGAAGGGAAAACGTTTGGTCAGATACTTTATTGATGACACTCATCTTGGGTGTCCACCTTGAAACTGCGCTGTTTGTATAGATCCTCTGTGCTGCTGGGGGGAAGATGTGTGTGAAGCATCCATGTTTTCACAGACGAAGATGTAAACTTTGAGAGAAACTTGACTGGTGTGCAACGGCCATGGGGTGGTAATACTAGTAATTTGTATTTAATTTACTGCTGAGTTTTAAAGAAAGCATTCCTTCGGGCGTGGAACGCATGTTTTCTTTCAAATTTGCTAAAACTACACCATTAATTGTGGGCAGAAGCTGTAAAAACAGAAATCGTCATTATTTTTCAAATGTCCGACGGTCCTTAGACACATCATGTGTGACACACACTTCTGTCAGAAAAAACATACTCAAACCTGAGCTTCAAATAGTGTTATTTCATCAAAATTACTTTATTCTACTTTTACCGTAGTGTTTGCACGAACTATCCAGCATGCATGACTAGAGTGAAAAACCAAGACTTTTTTCAATTTCAGGAATTTGTCTTATATGTTTAACCATAAACCTTTAAACATCAAAGGTTTAAAAATCTGATTACTTATTTATGGTGGAGGGAGAGTTATGCATTTGCCAGTCATGCAAGGAGGCTTAAGAAAAAATATTTGTATCTTTGGGGAGGGTTGAAGAAAAAAAAAGGACCCCAAAATTGGGGTGCTTGCTGTTGTCGAGGCTGTCAAAAAGAGTTTTCCTTGTACTGTCTCCCATTCTGCTTTGGGATCTGACTTAACCCTTCAGTTATAAACTGTGGGCTGCTTCATTTTGTTGGGATCCTTGTGGAGTCCTTTTAGGGATCTCTGAGGCCCTTGGACTGATTGTGGTGAGGACAGCCCCGATGAGGTACAGTGTAGTGGCTGCTGATTAATGTGCCAAATGCTACAGAAACTGCTGAAATGCTGAGCTGGACTTAGCAACTGGAAGACTGGGTAACTTTAGCCAGATAATATATTCTGATCAAAAAAGTTATTTAGTGTTGGAATCATTATTAAAGCTCCACTACACAACATGGCAGACCAGTGCAGTCATTATAAACATAAGTAAATTGCTACATACACACAATGCAAGATAACATCCAAAGGCCTTTCATCTGCATATGGGGGATGAGAAATGACCCCTGTGTGATAGCTTATGAGTGCTTGCGCGTGTGCGTGCGCGCGTGTGCGTGCATGTGTGTGTGTGTGTGTGTGTGTGTGTGTGTGAGCGTGGAATGTAAGGGTCTTATTTTAGTATGGGTGCTGATATATGGGCCTCCTGACAGAATGCTGCATGGGTCAAACTGTGGTCATGGAAGATGTGGATGCTGTGGGTGGGCCTGTGGAAGGGGAATTTTAGGGAAGTGATCAAACTTGTCTGATTTAGTCAATGCCATTATGAAACATCCTGTTAGGGACAGACTGATGTCACAAATGAGTGCGATGAAGACATTGCTTTAAGGGATAGTTCAGATTTATTAGAGTGGGGTTGTATGGGGTACTTATCCACAGTGACTATATCACCTACAGTAGATGTCAGCCAGCACGGCCCCAGTTTGGAGAAACAGGCTAGAGTCCAACCCACAGGTTAAGAAATGTACTGCTGTGGAGGGGTCAGCGACAACACTTATTTTATAATTTTAAGTGTACACTGTATTGAGAATATTTTCACTGCTCCTTCTTATTGTCAGCCGGCGATTTCCAGCAGGAAAATTAAGCCATTCTATCGCTCTTTTTAAAGCCAGACTCCATTGAGAAGAACAATGATTTCACATTGCTGAACATAGGGGCTGCTGATTGACCACCACCTTTTAAAACTATTTTGTTTGTGTTATTGTGTGACTTTGGCATTTAAAAGGCTTAGTTCAGATTCACCAAAGTCACACAATGACTGAAAGGTAAAGCAGTGAAAATACTCCCAATATAGTGTACACTTAAATTGCTATTGATTTTTTTAGGTGGGACTTTTTTATGTGGCTGAAATACTTCCTGTTGCTGACCCCTCCACAGCAGTGCATTGCTTAGCCTCTGTGTCAGCACTCCAGCCTGCTTCTCCAAACTGGGGGCATACCAACCAATATCTGCTGTATGTAATACATCGACTAACGATAAGTGTCCCATAAAACCCTACTTCCAAAAATCAGTACTATCCCTTGAAGACAAATGGAGCCTGTTCCTTACAGCATTTGTGTATTTATACACATACAGTATATAGGTAGATATACTGGACATATTTACCATATTTATAAAAGATAAACTTATCCCATATGCAAATACTGTATTATGCAAGCTATATGATACCAATCATATCAGATTAGGAAAACATGTACTGTAAAGAGACACATCTATGATATATATCTGACAACCCAGCTTTACATACCATATACATTTATCATAAAAGACAAATAAACCAAAAAACTACTGTAATAGAATATATGTTATAAAGAATTAGTATACCAGATATAGGTAAGAGTTTAAAATTGATTTTTAATGCTCAAAGAAAGAAGTTTATGGTCTTCTCAAAAGCTTGCTTACAGTTTGATGATTTTAACATCTTCACTTCTGATGGTAAATCCATTGAAAGAGTGTCCTCATACAAAAACTTAGGTGTTTGGGTAGATAGATGACAAACTTTCATTAAATAATGTTTCATTAAACATATTGCTACTCTTGTTAGGAAGTTTAAAGTGAAGATTGGCTTTCATTTTAGAAATTAGTCTTGTTTTACTCTCAGTGCTAAGAAAAAACTTGTGCTAGCTACTTTTCTGTCTGTGATTGATTACGGTGACGTATTGTATATGCATGCAACCTCCTCCATTTTATGTAGCCTTGATTCAGTGTACCATGCATCTCTACATTTTATTACAAATGCAAAGGCACTTACTGATCACTGCATTCTTTATGATTTGATAGTTTCGTAGTATGATTTGCTAACTGGTAGTTACCAGCTATGCTCCTCCAGGTGGTTGCTTTTTAATGTGACCTGGGTTTCAACAAATCTCGGAAAAACTGCATTTTCCTCCTATGCACCATGGACATGGAACAATCTTCAAAAATATCTAAAATTAACAACACTTATATCTATCCCTAAATTTAGGGGCATCATAAAGAATGTGGCAACAGTGACATGTGCTTGTTTTTCTTGAGAGCCCACTGTGTTTGAATAGTTGTTTTATTGTGGGTTTTTTTTATTACATTACATTACATTTTAAGTATGTTCTGATTGGCTGCTACCTTGGCCAGGTCTCTTTTTTAAAAGAGATGTTCAATCTCACTGGGACATCCTGTTAAATCAAAGGTTAAATAAATAAAGTAAAAAACAACAACATATGTATCATTACACACCTTTACAGAATGTGCCAAAGGAAAGCAAAGGTGTTGTTCTCTGTGGTTGACAAGTGTAGAACTTCAGGAGGAACAGTAGCTAAAAACAGCAGGAGAAATATACCACAGTCTTATAATCAGGCTGATTTAGAAAATAGCAATAATAATAATAATTACTATTATTTATCCATCCATCCATTTTCATCCCCTTATCAGGGGCCAGGTCGCTGGGGCGGCAGGTTAAGCCAAGCACCCCAAACGTCCTTCTCCCCAGCAATGCTTTTCAGCTCATCCTGGGGCAAGGCATTCCCAGGCATGGCTGCCCCTGACCAAATTGGGGCCCTAAGTGAAATTGTTTTATTATTTTAAGAACATACCAACCTTCAAGTGGAGCACGAGCTTCCTCTAGTTTTGCCTTTTTTCCCCTCTTGCTCGCTCCTGACTCTCTTTTGGATGACATGTCGACAACTCTGATTGGTCAGATGTCAAGTGCTGTCGATCACTGCAGCGACGCATGCATGCACGGTCAGATCACAGGTCTCTTCTCTCCTTTCTCGAGCTGATTCTACACGCGCCTCACGGTAGGGCATATGCGCATCCATTGCGCATATGCGCAGATGCGTCCCCTCGCGCAAAATGTGGCCCCCTATGGAAGATGAGGCCCTACGCACAGTGCGTGTTCTGGGTTTAGGGAGGGGCGGCCCTGTTCCCAGGCCAGATGAGATATGTAATCCCTTCAGTGTGTTCTGGGTCTGCCCTGGGCCTCCTACTAGTGGGACGTGCCAGAAACATCTCCATCGAAAGGCACCCAGGAGGCATCCTGATCAGATGCCTGAACCACCTCAACTGACCCCTTTCCATGCAAAGGAGTAGCAGCTCCACTCCGAGCTCCCTCTGGATGTCCGAGCTCCCCACCCTATCTCTAAGGGTGAGCCCAGCCACCCCACAGAAGAAATTCATTCTGGCTACTTGTATCTCCCCCAACCCGGAGGGGGCAATCCACTGGTTTCTGGCAGAGAACCATGAATTCAGACTTGGAGGTGCTCACTCTCATCCCACTCAGCCGCAAACTGCTCCAGTGCATGCTGGAGGTCACGGTGTGATGAAGCCAACAGAACCACATCATGTGCGAAAAGCAAAGATGCAATTCTAGGGTCCCCAAACCAAACCCCCTTACTCCTGTGCATGAAAATCACAAACAGAATTGATGAAGAGGGATAACCCTGGTGGGGGCCAGCAACCACAGAAAACGCATTTGGCTTTATGCCAAGAATGCGGACACAGCTCTCACTTTGGTCATATCAGATGGCTCATAGCAGCAAGCCCGGTACCCTGTACTCGTAAGCCCTCTCCAAGTCCACAAAGCACATGTAGACTAGATGGGCAAACTCCCACAGCCCCTCTTGCAGCCTCGCAAGGGTGAAGAGCTGGTCCACTATTCAACGTCCAGGACTGAATCTGCATTGCTACTCCTGACTCCGTAATAAGACCCCGTCAGAGCCTCCGTTCCAGCACCCTGGAGTAAACTTTACCCAGGACATTGAGCATTGTGATACCCCGATAGTTGGAACACACCTCCTCCTAGGTAGCCCTGCCTTCCCTTCCTGAGGTGTCTAACGGTCTGCCAGAACTTGCTTGAGGCCAATCGAAAGTCCTTCTCCATAGCCTTCCCTGAACTCCCCCTGCACCTGGGCTTTTGCTTCAGTGACCACCAGAGCTGCAGCCCTTCTGGCCTGGTACCTGTCTGCTGCTTCAGTAGATCCCTGGGCCAGCCAGACCCAAAAGGCCTCCTTTTTCAGCCTCCCTCATCACTGGTGTCCCCCAGCGGGTTTTTGGGTTGCCGCCACAACATGCGCTGACAACCTTCAAACCACAGCTCCTTGCAGCCGCCTCCACAAGGAGGCTTTGAATATGGACCACTTGGATTCCATGTCCCCAACCTCCTCCAGGGTTCATGAGAAATTCTTCTTGAGGTGGGAGTTGAAGACCTCACAGACAGGGGCCTCAGCCAGACATTCCCGGTTTACCCTCACTACACGTTTGGTGGTGATCAGTTGACAGCTCTGCTCCTCTCTTCCTCTGAGTGTCCAAGAGACATGGCTGCAGATCAGATGATACAACCACAAAGTTGATTATCAATCTTTGGCCTAGGGTGTTCTGGTACCACGTACACTTTGGAGCCTCCGTTCCAGCACCCTATGCTCGAACATGGTGTTTGTTATGGCCAGTCCATGAGTTGCACAGGGTACTCTGATCTGCTGTTTGGTGCATACAGGTCTGGCTCCAGGGAGGGGCCCTGGTGTCCCCATACCCATGCCCAAGGTCAGTAGTGCCCGTTTCATCAAGGTCTTCTTGAATCGCTCCTAGTCTGGCCCCTCCCCTGGGACCACTTTGCCGACACTACCTGGGGCTGTTAGCCCCGGACAACACAGCTCCCAGGCTCACAGGGACACGTAAACCCTCGGAGTATTATTATTATTATTATTTTTATATTATTATTATTTATAATACAGGAAAATTTATCATGGATTGTACATCAGCAATGATCATAGTAATATAATATGCTATATGAGGCTTACAGTGGAGGAAACAAATGGAAATAATGCCCTTAATTACTCACATACAAGAAATCCGATACATTTAACTCCTCAGAGCTGAATCTTTGAGCACCAGTTTGTGACAGACTTCTTGAGGTAGAATGTATGAATGCATTGTATGAGAGAAAAGTGTGTATTCTAGCAGTGTGAGAATAAGCAACAGAGATAAAAGGCTGCTTAGGAAGTGAGAGGATGTGTCTGCGTGTGTGTGTGTGTGTGTGTGTGTGTGTGTGTGTGTGTGTGTGTGTGTGTGTGTGTGTGTTTTCTGGCAGTGAGGGAAATCCTGTTATAACTATGCTTAGTCATTCTGAACAAGCTTTTATAAGAATGACTTTATGTATCTTCTGTAGTCACTTGCTGTTTATCTGTTAAGTTGTTGGGTAAATTTTGCCTCTGGGTACATTTTCTCTCGTTGGTGGCTGTGTCAGAGGAGTTAACCATGAAGTAGCGATATACACACACACACACACACAAATATAAATGTCTGGTAGATATTTATTTATTGTACTTACATTTTTTTTGTTTATATTTCACACTTGCTTAGCCAAACATGTTTCCCTGGCCAATAAAGCCCTTTTGAATTGAACTCAATTAAACCTCACTGTTAGGGATGAACAATATTGGATTTTTTGCTGATATCTGATATGCCAATATATAAAAACTAATTTTAGTGATTATCAAGTACCTTCTGTAGTGGAATTGACCTTATATTATGCATGCATATTCTGGTCCACCAGCAGATGGAGATATGAAATACAATATTTTTCAATACATGTAATATTTATTCATTGTGCAAAATAAGAAAAAGCATTTTGGCCGATTCATTTTAATTTTAAGGCCAATATCGTCCGATGGCGTGCCCATATTATCGTGCATCCCTACTCACTATACTTAAAGGCAGTGTGCTTGTCACAGCTGTTTTCATTTGAATAAACGTTTTGCTACATTTTGTCAGGATTGTAGCCTGGGATTCTTCTCCATAGGCAGGCACAGCCAAGTGATTGCTAATATGTGCAGTGTCATGTCGTTCCCTAAGAGTGGGAGATTGAGGTTCCAAAAAGAAAAGGAATACAGAAACAAAAGGAAAGGGAAAGAAAGCAAACTGACTTTGTAAAACAATTTTTCAAAGTGCATGACAGAGACATGGATCAAGATGGAAGGGGCAGGCAGCCCATAGAGACTACTTTTGCACAGGACCAGAATTTGGTGCTACATCCCTGGTAAATGCATATACTGAGTTAACTCATTCTAACAGGCAGTATGTTTACATGACATTAGAGAAAATTAGTATTGTGTTAGTCCGACTTAAACTGGACTTTATCATGCTCCACAGTTTCCATCACATGCTTTGACCTGTATGTCAAAAGCCCTGTTTCCACCAAGCAGTACGGTACGGTTCAGTTTGGTATGCTTTTTTTCCGTTTCCACTGCGAAAAGTTGTGGATAGTACCAATGGAACCGTTCCTAACCGTTACCATTTTTGGTACCACTTCTACTGGGATACCTAGCACACAGATCTGGTACTAAAAGGCGGAGCTGTAAAGACTGCAGTCCGTTTATTGGTCAATAGCAGATGGCCACTGTGCTCAGGGCTGAGTTGTGTCTGTTATCAGGGAGAAGCCGCTGTTCATATCGTGGAGAGTTCAATTAGTAAACTGTAAATATGTAATGAAAAGATGTTGGAGAAAAAATAACTTGTAGTTACTAAATGCACGAGCTGATGACATGACTCAGTCAACACACCATAAATATTCCATATGACAACTTTGACCATTACTTTAGTTTTTGTATGACATAAACTTTTAGTAATGAATGGATCTTCAAGCGTTTAAATTTTTTTTATTGCAGTTATGTGAACTGCATATATTATAATCCTCACTCGGAGAAAAAAAAGGGTCGCATAGCAACGCGACACTAAACCCCTTAGCTTGACTGAGAAGACTAAATGCACAAACTATTTTTAAATATCCCATGAAGAGAGACTCTCACTGCAGCCTGTTTTCTTTTGAGCTATTTTGTTCTGAAAATGTCGGTGTGGACGATAAACGAGGTGCATACTTTCCTGTGTGTCACAAATAATGAGGAAATACAGTGAGTGCTGGACAGAGCAGTGAGTGACAACAACCCCGCCCACATTTAAAGGTACAGTTTGCAGAGGAAATGCTAGGGTCTAGGTACCATGTCTGAAGGGTAGAAAAATTTTGGTGGAAACGGGCTAAATAGCATTAAATGTGTGACAGATGAAGAAGCTGGTAACAACATGGTGAAATCTACATCCAGAGCTGTGCATTTTTGGAAGAACAAGGAGATGCAGTTCATGCTGTGTCAGCTGAAAGACTTCAATATTTCAAAATACATTTATGGGAGGAAAACACAGAATGGTGTTTGTTTGGTCTGTGACGTTATAGGTCAACTGGAAAAAGGTCCAAAACTAACTAACTGAAAGGGGGCATAACACCATCTATCGTAGCGGAGTTACCTTGTCAAGCTTTAACCGTTGCTCCACTTAACTGGACATGGAAATGTACCAAGAGTCTCATCTTGAAGGAGGGTCAAACCTCATTCTGTCTACATGTTTTATGTGTGTGTTCTGAAGATATCATAAATAAGACATCCTGTAGACAAACAAGCGGACATGGATGAGGAGGTTCAGGACTGCAGATATTTAACGTATAAAGAATAAAAGCAGAACAATGTTTTCTAAATCAAGACGTGTCAAAACCAGGTCAAAGAAAGGTCAGTCACACCCTGAGGGAAGTCAAACACACACACACAGCTGTGAGGTTGTTGCTGAGGAGTGTTGATCCAAAGTGCTCCCAAGAACTGCAGATGAGACTTTCAACATCAGTCACATCGCTGTAATACTGGCAGTGCCTCTTGCAAGCATGTTTTACAGGACTATTGTGTCAACTGGTATTTTACTTAATCTTTTACTGCACTAAAATGTGACATTATTCAGTATATTCCTCGTCATGGCTAAGGAGGAAGCTTCATCTGTCTTGACAAGCTGTTAACAATAAATCATCTCCGCAAATACCATGTTCCCATATATACACCCCCCACTGGAATGAACACACCGCACCGCCTCTCCTAGATGACACACACACACACACACACACACACACACACACACACACACACACACACACACACACACACACACACTGCTACACACAGTCTTAAAAATAGAATTAATTCTGTAAATAAAAATACAACCTCTCCCACAAATTGAAGTCTCAAAACCAAACATGTCCAGTGAACTAATGACGGTAACTTGCAGTAACAGTAACTACAGTAGCTGGATGACCAGTAACTAATGCACTGTTCTGCATATAAATGTACATGCAGAACAGTGCTCATGTATACATGTTCGGAATGTTTTAACCACACACACGATTAGAGCTTATTACTTGTGCATCATTATTAACTGTTCATTATTTATGAAGGGGGAGGGGGTGGTGCAAAAAGATGGAGGCATGTCAAATAATTCTTTAAGCACTGGGGAGGGGCTTGTGATTTGTATTTTGGTATTTATTTTGCTTAGGGATGCACCGAAATGAAAATTTGGGGCAGAAGACGAATAATATTAAAGGCTTGGCCGAATACCGAGTACTGAATACCGAATATTGTTGTTTAGTTTTTCATTAGTTTTTGCAGATGAACCCCCTCCAGATTAGTGTTGTCACGGTACCAAAATTGGGACCCACAGTACGATACCAATGAAAATATCACGGTTCTGAGTAGTATCAGGATACCACAGCAAAAATGAGGCAGATGTGCCTTTTGTCATTTATAAAAAAAGATAAATCACTTTTCTATAATACATCAATGATATTTCAATGGAATAAATTACTTATTGACTTATTCATACTTCAAAAACAGCATCAATAAGTGATTAACACAGGGGGGATCAAAATAAAATAATTAAATGAAATAAGAATCAACCAGACACCCTCTTCCCCTGACAGTCCCTTCATAAGTAACGAACAGTCCCTAAAGTGCGGTGAGGTTTGTGGGCCGTTACTGACACAATGATAGAAATGTGAACGGCTCGTTTTTCCTCTGACACGTCACATACCTGTGTTCGGCTGGCTCGGCTATTCAGGTACTACTGGGCAGTCATGACGCCAAGAAGAGGATATTATTGGAGCCGACTTCTCCCAGTAAGCCGATGGCCGCCGTATTTGATAGGAATAACCCACAACTTCAATAGGGACTGATTCACCTATCGTTTCTGCTTGTGGTTGAAATCTGTACTCACACAGTGGCTGAATGATTTAAGCCTTTTTTGCTCGCTCAAAACTATTTTTAGTCACACATGCGAGTCCGGTGACGGACAGATCGCCACACTGCCAACATTTTACTCCGCCCGTCACTGCACGGTGTTTGATTGCGTTATCAAAACAGGCCTATATTATTCCTTGCTTTTAACTTATTCCACCGAATACCGAATGTCTGTTTTTTTGCAATATTCGGCCGAATATATTCGGTTACCGAATATTCGGTGCATCCCTAATTTTGCTGCAGATTTTGAAAAGAGAGAATTTTGGGTGTGATACATTTTGACTTTTTTTTTTAAGGAAACAAGCCTTCCAAACCCACCGAATACATGTTTTCTTTAAAAATAAAAAAGCCAAAATTACACCATTCATCATAGGCAGAAACTGTAAAAACAGATATTATAGTTTGATTTTGAAGTTTCCAACGGACCTTGGACACATAATGCGTGATGAACACTTCTGTCAGAAAAAAACATATATAAATCCAAGCTTAAAATAGTGATAATTCATCAAAATCACTTTATTCTACATCTCATTTCAAATTTGGCCAAAAAAAAAATGAATTTTGCATGATCTAACCAGCATGCACGACAAGAGTGAAAAACCAAGGCTTTTTCAATTCTTCATCTTCAGCTTTTAACTTTTAATTTTAAACATCAAAGGATAAGAATCCAATTAGAAATGTATTGTGGAGGGAGGGACATGCATTTTCCCGTCATTCAGGGAGGCTCAAGGAGAGGTATTTGTAGGTTTGGACAGGATCAAAATAAAAACAACGAAGTCACACCCCAGCCACCCCCTCCTCTGATAAATAAATAACAGTCCCTAAATAATTCTAAACTTACTGATCTGATGGTTTTGAATAGAATAGAATAGAATAGAATAAAATAGAAAAGCTTTATTGTCTGCCCCAAAAGGTGGCAGAAATTCTCCTTTGACAAGGCTCCAACAATAAAAATACACACATATCACACATACTTAGGTTACAGACTCAGATCATACCAACAACTAGGGAAATGTTATAAGAAACAGCAGCCATAATCTATGTACTGTTAAGTGTCTTATTTCAATTTGTTCAGGGTGGTTATTGCAGTGGGAATAAAGGATTTTTTGTAGATATTTTTGCGGGCCAGTGGGACTTTGTAACGTCTGCCTGATGGAAGTAACTGGAAGGAGTGATGGAGGGGGTGAGAGGGGTCCTCTGTGATCAGGGTGGCCTTCATGATCACAGAGCGGTTATATAGTTCAGAGACATGAGTTTGTGATGAACCAATGATTTTGCTGGCCTGATTAACAATACGGGAGAGTTTTGTTTTGTGTTTAGTGGAGAGAAAGCTATACCAGGATGAAACGTTGAATGTGAGGATGGATTCAATGAGTGAGGTGTAAACCAGGGTTAAAATGTCTCTGCTGGCATTAAAAGTCCTCAGTTTCCTCAGCAGGTGAAGGCGTTGTTGTGCTTTTTTGTACACCAAGTGATGGTAATCATGATGTGCTCCAGGATGAGACTACAGTCTAAAATAATTCTCCAAATCAACATGAATATTTGTAGGATATATGAAAATATGAGTGACATCACAAGCTAAAGGATAAACTTGTTGTTGTTTTTTACCACTGTGTTTCTAGTCATTTACCGTAACATAGCAGTCAGAGAGCATCATGGGAGGAGCAGTGGTGGACGATGGACCTCCTGGGGTGAAGGCACCAGATGGCGGCTGGGGTTGGGCAGTGTTGGTTGGCTGCTTTGTCATCACTGGCTTCTCCTACGCTTTCCCCAAAGCTGTCAGCGTGTTCTTCAAGGAGCTGATCCGAGAGTTTGACGTCGGCTACAGTGACACTGCCTGGATCTCATCAATACTGCTCGCCATGCTGTATGGCACAGGTAGATAAGGATAACACACGTCTGAGAGTGATTAACTGTTGGCATGTGTATTGCATACTGATGGGTTGATTGTGTTTTCATAGGCCCTTTGTGCAGTGTATTGGTAAACAGGTTTGGCTGTCGGCCAGTGATGATGGTTGGAGGGCTCTTTGCCTCACTTGGAATGATTCTGGCCTCCTTTGCCACCAGCATCATACACATTTACCTCTGTACTGGAGTCATCACAGGTACCACAACATACATGCCCAAGTAGCAAATCACAAACATGTGACAAGGACTCAAACATGCATGCATCCATATTCATTCTGTAAAGTCAGACGCTGATTAGCTGCTTCTTGTTTTATAGCTCATTTTCTTTAAATACACAACAACAATATTTATGAGACATAACAAAAGATGTCAGTGAAAAAGGTACCTACATTTCAACCAGCTGCCAACACTTAATATGGTCAGTTGCTCTGTTCATTCCTCAAAGACTGATCCACAGCAGCACATCCTGACAACTACTCTCTAAAGTTGCCATTCAAATGTGCTGTGGATGTTCTTGCTTCACAAAGAACAATAATGGATCTTTTAGTGACTCCTTGACCTTTCCTCCAGTGCCACTATGTGGGCAAAATCATCAATACCAAAAAAAATATCCAAACTGATGGCCAGATTGCCATGTGACCTCAATGAGCAAAATCCTGCTCCTCAGGGAGTGAACCATAGGCTTCTCAGCATTACTTTAGTGTCACCCCCAGGTCACAGTGGGCCTCATGCAGGAACATTCTCCTAAATTTCTCTTGTATGTTCTATTTCCTGTTTAAAGAAAAAATGAGAAAAGTCAACTCCAGATGCACCAAACAGTCTTAATCATCCAAATTTGCTCTTACCCATTTTTCAAATTTTTTTAATCTGGATCAGAGTGATTGAGTAGAAGATGAACAATTTTCAAAGCTTTATAAATGCTCTGACTCCTGAAACCTTTTACCAACAATCAGCAGCTCCTCTAAATAGCTGGCTAGCACTCTGCACTAGTAAAAGTACTCCGTGCAGAAAATTTTAAGTTAATATAATTAATAAAATAATTAAAAGGAAAAGCAGCAAGTCCTCATATTTGAGGAGCTGGAACATGAAATGTTTTTGCATGAAAAATGACAGACATAATAGTTGCCAATTAATTTTCTAATCAACTGACTAATCATTTCAGCTGCACCTGTATATTTTTCATACTGTCTGTGTACAAATATCTTACATTTGTTAAGTAACAAGTAACTAAAGTAATCAAATAATTGTAGTAGAGTAAAAAATATTTCCATCTGACGTGTAGTGGAGAAGTGAATTAGTGAGAGATGAGATGAGATTTATAAATACACAAGTAAAGTATAAATACATCAAATTTGTAATTAAATATAGAACTTATAAAAGAATTTACCCTGTTAAATTTGTTTATATATGGCTTCCTGCATGAGCCGCAATGATCTAATATGCAGATTATCATTGACTCTTCTTAGCACATTCATGCTGTCAAGTTGAAATATGTGTTTGATTTTAATGACAATATCATTTTTTTAACCTCACTCTTAGATGAACTACATTCCAACCCCACTAGTGATAAGACTCTAGGAATAGCAACATTCCCCATGTAGTCCTTTTAGATACTTCACTTGCAGAGAGGCAGTCACACTCTTCTTTTCCATGAAGAACCATAACCTTTTACCTAGGGATGGGTATTGAACCTCAATAGTTTTTTTTTCTGTAATATATTGTTTTTATGTAACAGTGGTGGAATCAATGCAATTTCAATTTTATTCATGAAGCCCAATAGCACAAGTAACAATTTGCCTCAGAGGGCCTTACAGCATTCTACATCCCGATGTTTTCTGTCCCTTGCCATGAGCCAGCCCTAACTGTATGTGGTCTTGAGTATACTCCTAAATGTGCACTGTTAAATAATAGTAAAGAGTTGGCAGCACAGACGCCAGCAATATACTGTAATTTCACAATATTCATACTGTGAAATGGCTTTACAACCTATTACTGTAAATCATTTCTATATTTTACAATATACAGTAAAATAGTAGCAGCACAAATGCCAGCACTATATCCATACTGTTTAACATTTTCACAGTCTGTTACCGTAAAAATGAAATGGTCCATATTTCTGTGATTATTTGGATTTACAGTAACATTCTGTTCAGGGTGTTACTTGAAATGCTAAGTTTACTGTAGACAGGCACAGTTGGTAATACAATAAATACCTTTAGCATTTTAAACATTCTCTAAAATAATCAATCTTCAATGCAATTCACATTACAACTGTATTATTTTGTGGGCTACAGACATCTGATATGCATTTCTATAACTATTATGCGTAATAAGCAATAAAAACTTAGAAGAATTCAAAATGAAATACCTGTATTTACCAGGGCAGTGTCAACAAGAGAAAAGAGCCCATGAGACTTTCTGAAGCAGACAAAAACAGCTTACTGCTACTAGCCTCTTACTAGTGTCTGTGTGTGAACTGTGGTGAAAAACTAAAATTCCTAGATTCATCTTGTCAGAGACTTCCCCCAATCCCTTACCAAACATGACAACACCTGAGATTGGAGCCTCATTGACATTTGGGGGGGTTTTTTGGGCCAATGTCGATATTAGGAAGTAAAAATTCCAATATTAGTATGTCTATATATTAACAAGTATGTCATTCTTCAGATGCAGACCATTAAATTAACCTTACCAAAATGAATCAGAAAAAAAGAAAGAAAAAAAAGATATATATATATATATACATATATATATATAGACTGTTTTTTTGAGCTATTCAAATCTCCATCTCACTGATAAATGACAACATCCAGTTTCCAAAAATTACTTAACAGCAGCATACTGTGTGGGGCCTTGGTCCTGTTGCTTCAAGTGGAGCAGCCTACAATGCATTACCAATTCAAGTGCAGTACCAATACATTTTACACACAGCATTTTAGTGTTGAAGACTGGCTGTAAATAAACAACAGTTGCTCACTGATTATGAGGTGATAGAGGGAATGCCAAGGGCAACTTGGGCTTATAATATAAAACAACAACAAAGACTGATGAGAACACATCTTTGTTCCACAGGGTTCTGCAAAGCTAATTATTTCTGTAACACTGCCTGTCTCTCTCCTCAGGTCTTGGTCTGGCGTTAAACTTCCAGCCGTCTCTTATAATGCTGAACCGCTACTTCAGTGAGAAACGTCCTCTAGCCAATGGCTTGGCAGCAGCAGGTAGCCCTGTGGCACTGTGCTGTCTCTCCCCACTGGGACAGGTTCTCCAGTACCAGTATGGCTGGAGGGGTGGGTTTCTCATACTGGGAGGCATACTGCTTAACTGCTGTGCCTGTGGTTCCCTCATGAGGCCCCTGTTGCCCCCTAAGAGGGCTCAAGAGCTGGAGAATGGCTCTTCCATAGCTGCTGAGGAGAAGAAGCTCCAGCCAAAGAGGAAACTGTTGGATTTTAGTGTGTTCAATGACAGAGGTTTTGTCATCTATACTCTTGCTGCTTCTGTTATGGTGCTGGGCTTGTTTGTGCCCCCTGTGTTTGTGGTCAGCTATGCTAAAAGCCTTGGCTATGAAGACACTAAGTCTGCACTGCTGCTCACCATCTTGGGATTTGTTGATATGTTTGCACGGCCTGCATCAGGACTCATAGCAGGCATGAAGTGGGTACGACCCAGAAGTGTCTACCTGTTCAGCTTTGCTATGATCTTCAACGGGTGCACTGACCTCATAGGATCACAGGTAACATTTTTATTTATTTATTTATTTATTTTTAATTTAAAACAGGGACAGCACATATTGATGAACATTAAATGTAAATATGTAGGATTGTAGCCAATGGCTAATTTCCATCCTTAGTCCCTTGGCAGGTTGATGTTTAACTAATAAAAAAAACAGAACAAAAACAAAAAACATAAACAAAACAACAATGACAAATAAACAAACATATAGCGAACAGTAATACAGATACGATAGACCAAGAATTGGAATTGGAAGTGCAAAAGAGCTTGAGTGCTAAGTTAAATTATTTATTAAGTTATTGGAGTAGTAGGTTCTATCACAACAAGAATGGAGAGGCACATATATATGCATGTATAGGGGATTTGCAGTTAGGAACATTTTATTTTTCATAAGGGGATATTGCAAAAAGGGGAAGGCATGTCAAATAATTTTTAAGCACGCAGGAGGGACATATGTTGTTTTATTTGGGCTTAGAAGAGGGGCAGACAAATTTAACTTGCTGTATTTATGCCTCTTCACCAGCAATTGCTGTAGTCAGAGGCATTATGGTTTTTGGTTGTCCATCCATCCATCCATCCATCCATCCATCCCAGTCTTGTGAAAACAATATCTCAAGACCACCTTAAAGGGCCAGTGTGTAAAATGGGTTGAAAACAGTGACATCAGTGGTCAAATTCTAGATTGCAGGGCTCATTCGCTCACCCCTCCCGTCGGGTAAATGACGGCGGCCTCGTAGGGACAAAAAGCCTTGCGCACGAGTTTTTCAGGAGTAGGCCTAGGTCTATCCAGCCACGAACTATATGTTTATTTAGAAATCTAAGCCATGTTACGATATTGTAATGAATCCCTCACGAGCAGGAGACCAGAGGAGCGTTCGGGAAAAAGGCCTGTTTATTTGAGCACTCCAGAAACTCCGGTAACACTCCACTCCGTCCCAAACTCTGACTCTGAGCGTAACAGACACACGTCATAACTTTACACACATACTCGTTTACAATACCGAGTGGGGACCCCCTCCCCTCTCTGCTCCACCAATCTCCAGCCCACACGCTGACTGATGGCGTAGCTTGTAAACAGAGCTCAGCTGTTTATTTAGCCTAGCAATATCTCCGGACTGCAGCAGCTGCAATGGACGACTTTGAACAAGATTTTGAAGAGTTTCTTGTGGCGGACACAGATCCAGAGCCATACCTGTTTGAGCCAGACCATACAGATGAGGAACTCCATGTGTTTGATGCTGAGCGGGCGAGAAGAGAGGCTGAATGCACAGAATTGGATTCGGTGCTACTGCTGCCATTGTTGTTGTTGTTGTTTTTTTTATATTTTTTTTGGGCATTTTTAAGCCTTTTAATCGATAGGACAGACAAGTGTGAAAGGGGGAGAGAGAGGGAGTGACATGCAGCAAAGGGCCACAGGCTGGATTCGAACCCGGGCCGCTGCAGCAACAGCCTTGTACATGGGGCGCCTGCACTACCACCAATCCACCGACGCCCCTACTGCTGCCATTGTTGGGGATATATATCACCAGGAGGAAAAGCACTGCAGAGAGTGCAGCACAAGGAGTGAAGTTGCGTCTTCTTTTCCTCGCAGATGACGGTTTGGGTTCATTCTCTCCTGTTGCGTGGTAAGTGTGGTCCATTCGCAAACTTTCTAACTAAAAAACTTTTCACTACTCTCTATCAACGAACTTCTGACACTCTCTGCTGTTTTCTCCTCCTTCTTCCTTCCTCCCGCTGTCTACGCGAAACGCGTTCTCTGGCTGGCTGGATTGTCCGCTCGGTCTGCTGTACATACATGGCGGTGCAAGATGGCGATCTCTCTAAAGCAAGGCCCTTGCTATACATATATATAAAAGCATAATTATAAGACTACGAAAACCAAACGAGTTTTATTTTATAGCGATTATACACTTGTATAAACATATTAATGGGTATAAGATTCAGATTCATATTCAGATTGACAATAAACCATGCCAAATATTACACACTGGCCCTTCAAGGGAACTTCTTCAAATTTGACATAAACTTTCACTTGGACTCAGCGATGAACTAATATGATACTTGTGGCCATAGGTCAAAGCTCACTGTGACCTTGCGTCAGTTTGATTTTTAAAATTTAAATGGTTGTATTTGTATTTAGTTTACCACAGATTTTTGAAGAAAACATGTTTGAAAGGCATGGGTTCTTTAAAAAAAATATCCCAGAAATTTCACAGTTTATTAAAGCCAGAAGCTGTGAAAAGAGATATTATTCTTGAATTTTCAGTTTTTGACAATCCTTCGACACACCATTTGCAAACACTTCTGTCAAAACAGAACCAATCAAATCTGAGCTTAAAACGGTGATATTTCATGAAAATCCCTTTATTCCACGTCTCATTTCAAATTTGGATAAAAATAAACAGTTTGCACAAACTAACCAGCAAGCATAACAGGAGTGAAAAACAGGCTTTTTTCAACTCCAGGTTTTCTTCTTCAACATTTAACTTTTAACTGTTAAATATCAACTCAACTCAACTCAGAGGGTCAAAATTTAAAAAAAGGAAGCCACACCCCAGCCTCCCCCCTCCTCTGAGGGGTAAAGAACAGTCCCTTACTTCACCAATTTACTTGAAACCACATAAACTGGACATAACTAACTCCTACAGGAAAACAGGGAAGATTAGACTGATTATATAGTTAGGCTCAGTCACTGTATGTCTGATTAACATGGTTTGTCCTCTATAAACTGGTCGTCATGTCATCTCCTGTTTCTTTCCTTGCAGGCGACTGATTATTCAGGTCTGGTGGTCTTCTGTATCTTCTTTGGCATGTCATATGGTATGGTGGGAGCACTACAGTTCGAGGTCCTCATGGCTATCGTAGGGACAGAGAAGTTCTCCAGCGCCATCGGTCTGGTGCTGCTGATGGAAGCTATTGCTGTACTGGTGGGACCTCCTGGAGCAGGTCAGAACAAGAAAGGGCTGAATGTGAATGTGTGAGACTTGTAATACTTAAAGCTCATAATTTTCAATTTTATAATACACACTACTTCTCAAAACTTTGGGATCACTGGGAAATGTTCTTGTTTTCCATGGAATCAGTAAGTAAGTAAGTAAGTAAACTTTATTTATATAGCACCTTTCACAGGTAAAAACCACTAAGTGCTTCACAAAAGTTAAAACAATAACAAAGAAAATGCCAGTTTAAATAAAAAAGTCTTTAAATGCGTTTTAAAAGTATCAACAGAGTTTAAACAGCGTAGTGAGAAAGGCAAAGCATTCCACAGTCTGGGAGCTACTGCTTGAAATGATCTGTCACCTCTGGTCCTAAAGCGTGTGTGAGGAACAACTAGCAGCCGTTGGTCACATGGCCTCAGTGGTGGGAGTGTACGGCTGTATAAAATCAGACAGGTAAGAAGGAGCTTGTCCCTGCAAGGCTCTAAAAGTGAGAACCAAATTTTTAAAATGAATTCTAAAATGCACTGGTAACCAGTACAGAGATGCTAAAACAAGAGTGATGTGTGCCCTTTTGTTTGTGTGGGTTAAAAGCCTTGCAGCAGAGTTCTGAACAGCCTGGAGACGGTCAAGCTCTTTCTTATTAAAACAAGTAAAAAAACTGTTACAGTAATCTAAACGAGACGAAATAAAAGCATGAATAATCATTTCCACTTCAGCCTTTGACACCAGTGTTCTTATTTTGGAAATGTTCCTCAGATGGAAGAAGCAATTTAAGAGATAAGTGGGAGGGACAGCGGCTTTCCGTGCCTCCAAAAAATACGCCCTATTCATTCAGTGTTTACCCAATACACTCAATACATGGACATGCAATGATAAATTGTCATTAACTTATTACGTTATAAAAAAACGATGAAATTATGGACTTACCCATGTTTAAATTGACCTGTTGAAGTGAAAAAAACGAGTACTGACGGGTACAGATGAGTGGAGTCGATGTTTAACCAGCGCGGAGAGCACAGGAGAAATGCGCTGCCTGTGTGGACAGTCAAGCGCCTGCTGGGAGTACACTCGCAGGACTTCCACGGCACTAACGCGCTCGGTGTGTCTTTAGCGTTAATTATAACAGCCAACTTATTGAAAAATGTCGGGTTTAAATCAGGCTCGGGCCCATAATTACAGTTAATTGGATGGGTCGGGCCGGTCCCGGACATAACGAGCACAGGCTCGGGCCGGGTCGGGCTGAATTTTTTGGGCCCGATCTAAGCTCTACCCCACATGACAGCCCTGTTGTTTCAAACATGATTTGGTTTGCAGAAACACTAAAACTTCTGTCAGAAAGGTAAGAGGAAAACCACTTTAAAACTGAGACAGAGATCCCAACCAGATCCTGGAGTCTATTACTTAAAATATTATGGTGGACCATGTCAAGGGCTGATGAAAGGTCTAACAGAACCAAAACTGTGTGTTTACCAGAATCAGCTGACATCAAGATGTCACTAGAGACTTTAAGTAGTGCGGTTTCAGTGGAGTGCTTGTTGTGAAAACCAGACTGAAATATGTCCAAGACTTCATGATTCTCTAAAAACACTGCGAGTTGCTCTGCTACAACTTTTTCTAAAATTTTTAATATGTATGGCAATTTGGAAATTGGCCTTTGGGCTGTAATGGAGCCAGACTGGGCTTTTTGAGTGTAGATTCCACAACAGCATGTTTAAAAAAAGCTAGGAACCACACCAGTTAAAAGCGAGGTATTAATTATATCTGTGATAAGGGGGCCAGTTGAGTCAAAGACTTTTTTAAATAGCGCAGTAGGGAGAACATCAGTAGGGCATGAGGTGGGTTTCATTTTGTCCAGCAGAGCAGAGGCATCATGTAATGACAGGTTTAAAGGAGGACCAAGTATGAGTTGGAGACAGATCAGAGACAGTGTTGAGAACTGTTGATGGAGAAATGCTAGAAACACACATGAAATTAGTCTGAATAGGAAATATAGCAAATGAACAAGCCATGCTGACACTGTCATAGTTAGAAATAATGATTTTAATGGAAATGATGAATGGGTACTGCAAACTTTGCCTTCATAAAAAAAACACCTTTTGCAACAATTACAGCCTGGCAGACCTTAGGCATTCTAGCCAACAACAGCTCAATAGGGTTCAGATCTGGAGACTGTGCTGGCCACTCCATTACAGTCAGAATTCTGGACGACTGCTTATTCTTTAAATATTGCTGAGACATTTTGGAGGTGTATTTTGGGTCATTATCCTGTTGTAGGATGAAATTGGCCCCAATCAAGTGCTGTCCACAGGATATGGCATGGCTTCACAAAATCTTGTGATAGCTTTCCTTCCTTAAGGTCTTTCCACTCTGAACAAATGTCCTATTTTACCACCTCCAAAGCACCCCCAGACCATCACGCTGCCTCCACCATGCTTGACTGATGGTATTAAGCACAGTTCTTACTACTTTTCATTTATTCTGCATCTCACAAATGTTCTTCTGTTTGATCCACAAACCACAAACTTGAACTTCTCTGTCCACAACAACTTCTTCCAGTCTTTCAGTGTCCAATGTCTGTGCTGTTTTGCCCATCTCAGTCTTTTCTTTTTATTGGCCAGTCTGAGATATGGCTTTTTCTTGGCAATTCTGCTATGAAGTCTAGCATCCTGAAGTCGCCTCTTCACTGGCTGTCACTGGTGTTTGATGGGTACTATTTAGTGCAGCTGCTAGTTGAGGATATTGTGAGGCATCTTTCTCTGAAGCTACACACTCTCAGATATTTGTCTGCTTGCACAGTTGTGCATTTGGGCCTCCCACTCCTTTTTCTGTCCTTGTTAGAGTCAGTTTTTGGTGTTCTCTGAAGGGAGTAGTTAATGGCATGGTAACAGATTTTTCTTGCAATGTCTCTCATTGAATAGCCTTCCTTTCTAAGCACAGCAATAGACTGACAGGTCTCTAAAGGAAGTTCTTTCTTTCTGGCCATTTTGAGCCTGTAAACAAACACACAACTGCTAATACTTCAGACACTAAACTAACCTAGATGCCACGTTCCCTTTTTGGTTCCCTTATTGGTACAACTGTTTTCAGCTGTGCAACACAATTGCAAGAGGGCTTTCTCGTAATTAATTAGCCTTATAAAAGGATTAACTTGGATTAGCAGCCATACCAGGAGATTGATGCAGAGGACTGACAGTTGCTGATAACAGGCCTCTATGCAAAAATGTAGATCATTCTTTAAAAAGAGTTTAAGTTTAATTGTTTGTGAAATGCATAAAATTGTTTGTGAAATGGAGGAAAATGTTTGTGAATTGCATGAAAATGTGTTTTTTATTTGGTAAATTTGCAAGTGATATATATATATATATATATATATATATATATATATATTTTAGGGCATTAACAACTTCGAATTTTTTCACGTCGACTTATCTGTCAATAAAGTCGAAGTCGAGTCCACAAGTCATTTAATGACGTCATTACATTGACACAGCGGAGGAAAGTGAAGTATCTCCACACATGTGATGTGTGTCTGTGAAAGCCCGAACATACTCGGGCGGAACGTATGCGGAACGGACTCTGCAGACGTCCGCAAGCCCTGTGCGCGCAAAGCTCAAGGCCCAATTGTTGTGATTGGATGACTGTTCATTATGGCCTCCACTTAACACATTACTGTCTGTAAACTTTCGTCATCTAGCATCTGTTGTTTAACTATTGATAGCAGTGTTCTTTTAGTCAAGCGGACCAGTCTTTCCCATACTCCTCCTTGGTGCGCAGCGGCAAGGGAGTTAAAGGTCCATTTGATTTCTTTCTGTTGAAGAAATTTGTCAATTTTCTGAAGATTCCATGTTCTTAGAGATTCTCTGAGTTCTCTTTAAGTTGAAACGAAATTTGTACCGTTGTCAGAGCGAATTTCCTTTACTTGGCCTCTTCTTGCAATGAAACGTCTGAAAGCATTGATACAAGAGTCCGTATCAAGAGAGTGGGCCACTTCGAGATGGACTGCTCTGCAACTGAGACAGGTAAAAATGACTCCAATATCTCTTGACAGTGTTACGTCCTCTTTTGATCTCCATAGGTCAAAAATAATCTATACCAGTTTGAGTAAATGGTGGCTGATCAGGTGTAAGCCTGTCTTTTGGCAGGTCTGCCATTTTTTGTTCCGCAACTGATGCGTTGAGGCGTCTACATATTACACACTCTGAGATTATTTTCCTTGCCATTGAGTTGGCGCATGGAATCCAGTATTTCTCTTTCAATCTTGAAAGCATGAGTTCTACCACTGTGTCCCTCAATTAGAATTCTTTGTTTCTGTGGGTCTGTTACTTGAGTCTCTATCTCATGGTGCAGGTTCTCTCTTTTCTTGTTTAGTTGTAGCAGAAGTATTTTGAGCTTCAAATACCATGCCACAGCTCTCTTAAGCTTGTCTAGGGTTGAATAGTGGTTTATCTGACGATTGATGGGATTTTCTTCTTCTGTTCGAGTGAAATTGGCTGTGACATCTCTTTTGATTTCAGGATCATCTGTTGCTATCAGACCAAGGTCTGCACCAGATTTTGGCCACGAGTCTTCTTCTTCTTGTAAGAACTCTGGACCATTCTTCCAAGATTGACAGCTGAGAAATTCTGCGGCAGTGAGACCTCGGGATACATGGTCTGCAGGGTTTGTCTTTGTATTCACATACAGCCACTGTCCAACATCAGACATTTCTCGGATTGTGCTTACTCTGTTAGCTACAAGTGTCTTGAATCTTTTGGTTTCGTATCTGATGTACTTCAAGACAGATGTGCTATCTGTCCAAAACACAGATTTTGTCAGTGGAAGCTGAAGTTCTGTTATTAGCATTTTGTTGATACGCACTGCAAGAACTGCTGCTGCAAGTTCCATTCTTGGGATAGTTATTTGTTTCAATGGTGCAACTCTTGTTTTTGCCATGACAAGGGCAACATGAACTTCATTGTCTTGACTGGTCTTCCTCAAGTATGACACAGTACCATATCCCAATTCACTTGCGTCGCAAAAATGATGAAGGCTTGCTGATGTGATTTGCCACAATTCTGTGGCTTTAGACATCTGGGAATGCTAAAGTTTTCCATCTGTTGTAGTCCAGTCAGTCACTTCTGCCAAGCCTGATGAAAGTCCTCTGGAATTCGATCATCCCATCCATATTTCAAATGACACAGTTTTTGCAGGATGTGTTTTGCAGTGAAGACAACTGGCGCCAGAAATCCCAGTGGGTCGTAAACTGAACTTACGGTGGAGAGAATTCCTCTTCGTGTGGCTGTTTGGTTCTTGATGTTCACTTGGAACCTTAATGTATCCTCCTCCACATTCCATTGCGCTCTTTCTACTGGTAAGTGCTCTTGATCTAGGTCGAGTTCTTTGATTTCTTTCGCTCTCTCTTCCTCAGGGATTGAACTCAGCACAGCTCGGCTGTTGCTTATCCATTTGGTTAAATGAAACCCACCTTGGGCACACAAGGTTTGAAGTTCTTGACACAGAGAAATACCTTCCATCTCGGATGACATAGACTTGAGGCAATCATCTACGTAAAAATTGTTTTTCATAGTGTTGATGGCTTCTGCTGTGAACTTCTGTTTGTTGTCTTCAGCAGTCCACTTCAAGGCATAGCTTGCACAACTTGGGGAAGAAGTTGCTCCAAACAAGTGAACTGTCATTCGATGTTCCACGAGGTTCTTGCTATAGTCGCCATTTGGCCACCACAGAAACCGAAAGAAGTTGCTGTCCTGCGGTGTGACTTCACCTGATGAAACATCCCCTCAATGTCTGCCATAAATGCTATCGGCTCCTGTCGAAATCAAAGCAATACTCCCAAAAGAGTTAGTCAGATTTGGGCCTTGCAGGAGCTTGTCATTTAGTGATGTTCCCTGAAAACTGGCTGAACAGCCAAAGACAGCGCGAAGCTTGAGTTTCTTTGGATGTCTCACACCATGGTGCGGTAGATACCACACTTTGCCTTCCTCTTGTTGTAGCTGGTCATGTGGCACAATTTCTGCATGACCTTGTACGATTACATTCTTGATGAAGTTACTGTATTCTTGGTGGAATTCAGGGCCTTTTTGAACTTCCGTTTTAATGATAGTGCACGCTGCTCTGCTAGCTGGCGGTTGTTTGGAATTGTCATATCATTTCCTTTGAATGGAAGTTATAGCTGGTAATGTCCGTTTTTTAGTTTTGCAGAGATGGACATAATTTCCAGGAACATCTTGTCCTCTGTAGACATTTCTGTCTTCTCTTCGTACTTTGTTTCTGGGAAGTCGTGATTATACTGCTGTACAAGGAGATCATTGAGGTTGACAATTGATATTCAATTACTGAAAACGTGGTTAGGACTTTTTGTGTCCACAGCGTTCTCTTGTAAGAGACCATTAACCACCTATCCAATTCCTCTGTCACAGCATAGGGTCCTGTACCTTGGCTGTTGATGACGTTCCACGGTTCCATTATGCTGGGTTATATCATTTCCAATGAGGAGTCCAATATCTGCATCGATATATGGCAGCTTAACCTCTTTTAGGTAGCTCCATTCTTTTATATCATCCTGATTAGGAATCTGTTCCCTCGTTACCGGGATCTTTTCTTGGGTGTACACATGTGGTAATTTAATGAATTCATCTCTTTCGGTTCTTGACACTTCAAGTCCACAAACTATATTAATGTCAATCACGTTTTCCTGTCCCAATGTTCGCAGCAGGATTCTACTGGGTGTAGCTCTAACACACATTTTTCTCAAGGTTTCCGTGCAGAAACTTCCAGTACTACCTGGGTTGAGAAAGGCATACGTTTTCAGTCTGTGGTTCGAATTTTCTAACTTGATCTGCACAGGAACGATTGCCAGCTTCTGTCGGTTTCCGGCCCCAGTATGGACGTTTTCTCTTGCCTTGTGTTTTCATTCTTCTTTTCCTCAGTCCTTTCGATATGTAAGATGGTTGGATGCTTCCTTTGGCATGTTTGCATGTCATTCTCCTTTTGCAGTTTTTACTCATATGACCTTTAGTTACACAACCAAAACATACTCCATTTTTCTTGAAAAAAAAACATACTCCATTTTTCTTGAAAAAGTCTACCTTTTCAGTGTACTTCTTCATATTGAGCTCTTTGCATGTTTCTGTGTTGTGCTCTCCCTTACAGAAGAGACACATCTTGGCTGAGGGGGATGGGCAAGTACTGAAGTCTGGACATTCAACTCTTTCAAGTGTTCCTGCTAGAGTGACAAAACTACTCTTGTGAGAGGGGGCTGAAAATGACTTATAATTTGTGCTTCTAGCTGGGAACTGCTTATCTTTAGTTAGTCTTTGATCCTGGATATCTCCAAAGAGTGGATCAACAGCGATGTTGGCTTGTTTTGCCCAATATGCCTTCACTCTGCTGTGGTCCTGATGGCATTCTTCTCCTTGATACTAGCTGGTTAACCTGCCTCTCATTCCTTTTCTGCACTGTACGTGGATGGCCACTAGGGACAGCGTTGCTAGCAGACTGCAAGGGATGGTGTGTCAGGGAGGTTGCATTCTCTTCCTCTTCATCATCATCATCGTATTCCTCTTCATCTTCATCATCATCACCATCTATACTCTGGGACTCTGGATGTTGACACAGGTTTAGATTTGGTGTCCTGAGAAGACAATACTTATAGCTCTGCATTTGTAGCAGCGATTTCCACCTCCATTTCCATTGCCTCTTTTCGTGCTTTTATTTTTGCTTCTGCTTCATCGAGCTCTTGTTTCTCTTTAAGTGTAGCAGCACGGGCAATTAAAGCTGCTTTCTTGGCTTCTGCTTGCAGGCGAAGGGAGGATATAGATGAGTTGGTTCTCACAGATCTTCTGCTACTCACACCAACTGAAACAGTGTCATCACATTGCATGTGACTTTGTAAATGTGAAACTTCTTGTGTGGGTGTGGCAGTAACAGGTGGAACCTTCTTCAACCATGATGTCACTTTGTCATAAAATTCTTCCATTTTCTGTGCCTTTGGAATATACCACTGTTCATGATCCTTTACCTTTTCTTCTTGTGAGAGTAATGTTTATACACTGCGATGAAGAGCCTTGAAGTCTGATGCAGTTCTGTTAAAGGCATGAAATTGTTGGCTCACATGTTCTGCATTGTTGAAGTCTTGTAACATTGGTTCAATAACATTTATTTTGCTTGTGAGCTGTCCAAGTTTAGCTTTCCTTATCTTTTGTTTATTATCAAGTTTAGCTTCAAGGGCCTTCTCTGTGAGTTTCCCATGTCTTTTTCTTCAGCCAAATTCAAATCTCCATTTTTTCCAGCTTTATTTGCAGTTTTTTCAACATCTGTTACCTTTTCAATTCCATGGTCCGACATATTGCAGTTTCGTAATTTTCACACACACAACCTTTAAACTGAGCAGAGCGACATCCCATAATAAGCAGCACAGCACACGACAGCGACAGTAGAGCGGTACATTCAAACCGTGTTTTTATTTCTTTGCAGCGGAGCATGGATCATTAATCAATTAATGTCCGTTCATTTTCAAACATCCAATATTCAACTCGAATCCAATCCAGATGAGAGTAGTCTTTTACTTGTTTTAGGTCAATAGCTTTCTTTAACTTGGTGCTTAGCTAAAGCCTTTATGCCGTCGAGAGTTCCTGTACGTGCTTTACGAGTTTTGTTTGTTATTGCACTTACTTGGTTTGTTGAAGTTGACTGTAGTCTGTCCGGTTGGTTATGTGTGGATTGTGTGAGCGTGTGCATGTGTTGGCTCTGAGCTCTAACATGCATCAAATAAATCGAATGAACTAAAAAGTACAAATAAACAAACATACGCTATGTCGTGTTTTGGTCCTTAACACTTGAAATACGTACTACACGTACTAAGACGTACTACACAGAGGAGTTGCCTTCCATAACTTTACTGTCGGCGCGCATTCTTTAACAACAACATTGCGACACTTTCAATCACTTTACCACTCATTACTTCTCTTCAGCTGTGTAACAATAGCAACGCATCACTGCCATCTAGTGGTCAAGTATGTAATGGTAGCTTTTCAAACACAACACGCTAATATCACTCGATCGATTGACATCCAAAAAATAGCATTCAATATTGTGTCAGTAAGTGTCGAGTATCAAAACAAAATGGAGCAGAGCAGAGCAGAGCAGTAAAAGACTGTGTGCTCTCTCAGCATTCACTGGTTGTTGCACACCTGCATGCAACTAGTGACCTGATTATAAAGGCCTTTCGTTAATACCGCTGGTCAACACCAGATGGTGACATTTCTCATGTATTTAAATGAGTAACAAAAAATGGCTCCAACAACTTCCACATTGAAATGAAATACACGGTCACGATTAAGTAATTATATAATGTTAACAGCAACATGGTGTCTGTCATACTGTTAAGAATTGAAGTGTTCCCCATGTACTGTAAAAAACAAAGGTCTGTGGTGACAGTACTCCTGCTTTGTTGTGTAACACATTGTGATGTAAGTATATGAATATATAAATACATAATATACATTTTAACAGGATAACAAATATTGAAATGGACAAAACATGAATTATAAAGGAGAGTAGATCATAAAAGAAAACGATTTTTACAAAGACTGAAGTGGTGATTAAACAAAGGAGCTTCTAATTTTGGAGTGTAACATTTCCTTAAAGATGTGTATACTTTCCTGATGTAACAGCAGGCAGACACTAGTTAATTTCAGAGGAGAAACAGCAAGACTACATGTATTTCATCGTGTACTGCTGCAGCACAGTTTTAGCTACAGATTTGATTCAGATTGTAAATGAGGCACCTGGAAATCTTGCATTTACATGTTTTTGCTATCAGGCATTTATTTCGGAAAATGTAGGAATGAGACACATGAGCTGGTCAGTTTGGTAAATGTTATCCTGTCACGTATGTGTGACCACATACACACACAGTCTTGTGTCTGTCAAAGTGAAGCCATTGTTATGCTAATTAATGACACTTTGCAGTTGAGTGAGAGCCCAAGAACTTGAAGTTGGCTTTCAAATTTCTCGAACTAGTCCTTTCTGCTCCCAAACCGTGGGTCCGATCATCAATCTGAAGATATCACCAGAGAGATACACACGTTCTGAACGCAGACATATATAGCTTTCATATTTGTGGAGTCAAAAAGCGTTCTTAGTTGCAAGTTTACAATGTCTGGCTCACAGCTGACACATTTGCTCATGTTACTTTCAGAGGCACTAGCTCATTTCCTGTTGGATTTAGGTCAGTGGTCTCGAGGAGACAAAGCATCCAGTTTTGGTTTGATCTTTCTACGTCATTCCTGCAGGGCACAACAGCCATTTTAGTGCGTCTATGTGGCACAAAAATTGTCAAGAGGTTTTGTGACATGTCACCTTAAACATGGCATAAAATCCAAAGCGTTCAAGTAATGACAAAGTTGTTCAGAGGAATTGTTTAGCAGGGCTTGGTCTGTCATGTGTGCGAGTTTGAAACCGACATGATAAATGGTGTAGGAGGAAATATTTTTTGACAGAGAATATGTGAAAAACAACATCTTACTTAGAAAGGGCAAATAGCTTACTTTCTGTTGGCTTTAGGTCAGAGGTGTGAGCACATGATTTGTAGGTCTCGATGAGACGAGCAAAACAGTTTTGGTTTGATCTGTCTATGTCATTCCTACAAGCCGCAGCGGCTATTTTAGTGTGTCTAGGTGGCGCTAGACAGCCCATTTTGGAACTTTGAGGATTTATTACTTCATTTTCTAAAAATTATTACCACTCCTGACATGTGTGCCAATTTTGGTGAGTTTTTGAGCAGGTTTAGGGGGTTTCCACATCAATGGCCCCCCCCGTCATGCAGTAGGTGCCCTTTTTTTCTTTTCACCCCTGACCTACAAACACCATAACCCCGGATATCCACTGGATGCATGTCCGTTGCGGTACGGCAGCGCTGGTTATCCGCTGCGTGCTCCGCCGTCCGTCAATACCCACCGGCTGCGTTTGCTGTGCGGAGCGGTGCAGCTCCGCCGGAAGACATCTCGGTGCACTGCCATGATGGATATCTCCTCGTCCACGGTGTCAACGGGGTGAAATGACGTCTGAAAACCTCTGACCTGTTGACTTCAGGCCTGCCTCTGCCCATTATGTAGTTTTCAAGGTGTAGTGCAGGGAAATATGATCCGCCGTGAACACTGTGTATCTTATTTTGAAAATTAACCGGATGTTTTATTGTATTTCTCTGCACGACTTCCTGCCCCGCACGATCTGCTCTGTGCTGAATTGCTGCGTTGTGCGGCGTCCGGCAAAAATAGAAGTGCTGCGTATCTTTTGCGGAGGCCTCCGGAGTGCCGGAGCTGAGACGGAGCCGGAACGCAGCACTGCCGGAGCCGGTGGAAACACACACATTGACTAGAATTGAATCTAATCGGCTCCGTTGCCGTGCCGGGGCGGAGACGCAACCAACACGCACCTGGTGGAAATTGGGGGTAAGTCCACCACTGACAGAGAGAGACAAGTTGAAGAGCAGGCAGATGGAGGTGGCTTTCAACTCCCCCCTTTCATTCCCAAACTGTAGGTCCAATCATCAATCTGAACATACCACAAGACAGATAAACTCATTCTGAACGCATAGATATAGGTTTTATGTTTGTAAAATAAAAAATGCAATCTTGGTCACACATTTATGATGTCTAGCTCACAGCTGACACATTTGCTCATGTTACTTTCAGAAGCACAAGCTCATTTTCTGTTGGAGTTAGGTGATTGGTGTCAGTGAGTGATTTGTAGGTCTCGAGGAGACAAGAAGCCTGCTTTAATTTAATCCGTCTAAACCATTCGTACGGGCTGCAGCAGCCATTTTGGTGTGTCTAAGTGGTGCAAAAATTGTCAAGAGGTTTTGTGACATGTTGTGACTTGACCATTTAGAGCTTTATAAGTTAACAGTAGGATTTTAAATTCAATTCTGGATTTTACAGGGAGCCAGTGCAGGTCAGGATAGGCCTAATTTTCGCAATATTATGTAGATGAAAAAATGCAGTCCGTGAGGTTTGTTTTAAATTAAAAGAATTAAAAGACAAATCTTGATCAAATGTTACTCCGAGGTTTCTTACGGTAGTGGTAGAGGCCAGAGCAATGCCATCTAGAGAAACTATGTCATCAGATAAAGATTGTCTGAGTTGTTTGGGGCCAAGAGCAATAACTTCAGTTTTGTCTGAATTTAACATCAGGAAATTGGTGCTCATCCAGGTTTTTATGTCTTCAAGGCAGTTATGGAGTTTCTGGCTTCATCGATAAATACAATTGTGTATCATCCGCATAACAATGGAAATTTATAGAGTGATTTCTAATGATGTTGCCAAAAGGAAGCATATATAGAATAAATAGGACTGGTCCGAGCACAGAACCTTGCGGAACTCCAAAACAAACTTTAGTACGTAAGGATGATTCATTATGAACGTCGACAAACTGAAAACAATCAGATAAATACGATTTAAACCAGCTTAGTTCAGAACCTTTTAGGCCAATTAAGTGTTCCAGTCTCTGTAGCAGAATTTGATGGTCAATAGTGTCAAACGCCGCACTAAGATCTAATAAAAGAAGGACAGAGACGAGTCCTTTGTCTGAAGCAATCAGAAGGTCATTTGTAATTTTAACTAGTGCTGTCTCAGTGATATGGTGCACTCTAAATCCTGACTGTAATTCCTCAAATAAATTATTATCATGGAGAAAATCACACAGCTGGTCTGCGACTACTTTCTCAAGGATCTTTGACATAAAGGGAAGATTAGATATTGGTCTATAGTTGGCTAACACCTCTGGATCCAGGGTGGGCTTTTTTAGTAGAGGTTTAATTACAGCTACCTTAAAAGACTGTGGTACATAGCCTGTTAATAAGGATATATTGATCATATCTAATATATGAGTGTTAACTAAAGGTAAGACCTCCTTAAGTAGCCTAGTTGGGGTGGGGTCTAAGAGACACGTTGAAGAAATCACTGCGGTCAATTGTTAAAGAGAAATTGGGGAGAAGCAATCTAAATATATATTAGGTCTTACAGCTGTATTTGAGGTTAGATAGGTACTATCTGAGAACAGGAGGTCATGAATTTTGCCTCTAATAGTGAGAATTTTGTCATTAAAAAAGCTCATAAAATCATTACTGCTAAGGGCTAAAGGAGTACAAGGCTCAATAGAGCTGTGACTCTCAGTCAGCCTGGCTACAGTGCTGAAAAGAAACCTGGGGTTATTTTTGTTTTCTTCTATTAAAGCTGAGTAAAAGTTTGCTCTGGCATTGCGGAGGCCCCTCTTATAAGTTTTGAGACTGTCTGCCGAGATTAAACGAGATTCTTCCAGTTTGGTTAATCTCCAATTCCTTTCAAACTTTCGCGATATTTGTTTTAACTTACGGGTTTGAGAGTTATACCAAGGAGCTAACTGTTTTTGCTTTGTTAACTTCTTTTTAAGAGGAGCTACAGAGTCGAGTGTTGTTCGCAGCGAGCCTACGGCGCTATCAACAAAATGATCAATTCGGGAGAGGTCAAAGTCGGTACGGGAAACCTCTGTTACTGAAGGACTTGGTATTGAATTTAACAACGGAGGAATCATTTCCTTAAATTTTGCGACAGCACTATCTGAGAAACATCTAGTATAGTAACTGTTGCTAAGTGGCGTGTAATCGAGTAAAAAGAAATCAAAAGTGATCAAATAATGATCCGATAGCAAGGGATTCTGTGGAAAGACTGTAAGGTTATCAATTTCAATTCCATACGTCAGAACTAGATTGAGGGTATGGTGAAAACAGTGATGGGTTCATGTACAGCCTGACTGAAGCCAATGGAGTCTAATAATGAGATAAACGCGGTAGCCAGGGAGTCATTATCAACGTCGACATGAATGTTAAAATCGCCTACAATAATAACTTTATCTGATTTAAGAACTAGACTGGATAAAAACTCTGAGAATTCAGATACAAATTCAGAATACGGGCCAGGAGCACGGTACACTATAACAAATAAAAGTGGCTGCGAGATTTTCCAGGTCGGATGTAAAAGACTAAGAATGAGGCTTTCAAATGAATTATAGTCTAGTTTAGGTTTAGGGCTGATTAACAGACTAGAGTTAAAAATGGCTGCAACTCCCCCTCCTCGGCTGCTGCCTCGAGGAATGTGGGTATTATTATGACTGGGAGGAGTGGATTCATTTAGACTGACATATTCATCTTGACACAGCCAGGTTTCGGTGAGACTGAGTAAATCAATATGATTATCTGATATTAATTTGTTAACTAACACTGCTTTAGATGAAAGAGACCTGATATTTAACAGTCCGCATTTAATTCTCCTGTTTTGTCTTTCTGTCACAGAAGAGGTTTTAATTTTTACGAGGTTGTTATGCACAACTCCTCTTTGTTTAATTTTAGATTTAAATAATTTAGGTGGTCGGGGGACAGACACCGTTTGTATAAAACTATGAAAACTATGGCTGGGTAACTGAACTAGAAGCTCAGAGAGGCGTATAGGACTGTGACTCTCTGTCCTGGTCTCAACTCTGGGTTGTCAGGGATTTAATTTACAAAAAAAAAATTTCCAGGTTCCTAGAGATGAGGGCAGCTCCATCCAAAGTGGGATGAATGCTGTCTCTCCTAATAAGACCAGGTTTTCCCCTGAAAGTTTGTCAATTATTAACAAAACCCACATTGTTTGCTGGACACCACCTGGACAGCCAGCGATTAAATGATGACATGCGGCTAAACATGTCATCAGAGGTCAGATTTGGATTTGAAAAGAGGACACTCGGCCAGCCACGACATAGCCTACTTAAATGGTACTCGCAGTTTACTCAAATTTTAATACATTTAAAATTTATATGTATGGATAGAAAATTCAGTTATATTACAAAATAATATCTCTCAAAGACAGAAATTCAGATAGGCCACTATAGGGGACACGTACACACACTAGAATGTGGCGAACCAAGCCCGATGGTACCCAACGGGTCGGGCCATGTTTGGTCAAAAATGTAGCTCTACATTTTTGACCAAACATGGCCCGACTTGTTATAGCTATATAAATTGTATTCGGGCTGGGGTCGGATTCGGTCAGCTTTCAGTAAAAATGTTGTGTGAAAATAAATAAAATCCTATTGTCTGTCCTGTTTATTGCTTGGGCACTGTTATTTACGTGACAACACCTGAACATAACACACACAGACACACGTTGGCTGTTTGTTTCTACCTGTCTCCACGCTGGAAGTCTCGGACCTCCAGCTGCCCGCCTCCGCCTTGATTAAACGCTGAAAATAAAATAAAAGAGTGAGACAGGTTTTTCCTATTTTATCTTATTTTGTTTTATGTCTCCCTTTCCTCTCGCTGGAGGCATCGGACCTCCTGCCTCCTGCTCCCGTCTCAAACAAGGAGGTCTCAGTCTCTGATGAGCACCCACAGCGCATGCCCGGCCTGTTAATATGGGCCCTAGGCGTTTTTGGGGTATTTTTACTGTCTTTACTTTTAAGCTCATATCACAGTCATCATAAAGGCTACATACACATGCTATATCTTGTTTTGTTTGTTCAGGACAATCTGGGCTAACCAGATTTGCCATCATTGTATGTCCTACTATGTGCCTGTATTTTATATTAATTTTTATTAAAAAAAAATTAGGCATATGACTACATTTTTACATTTTTATCTCACCATAGCAAGTTGGAAAAAGACATATTCTGCCATATATGAAGAGGGGAGACTCTCTGTAATCTAGCAATATAAGAACCATGATGGTGGGACATTCTGTCACTTCACAGCTGTCCAAAACATGTGGTTTGTGCCAGGTGGACATGATTGCCAGTATTTTTTCATTATTGCAAGATATTCCATTGACTCATTCACAAGTCAAAAATGTTTTTTATCTGAAAGAAACATGCAATATTTACATTTAAGATAATAGAAAAATAGTCAGCCAGATGCAATGATGTCCTCCAAGATAATATTTGCCACTTTGTTTGCAGTAAACAAAGTTTGTTGTTGTTTTTCAGTTTCAGTTATATATTGGGGGGACACATGTCCCCTTCAATGTATATGGTGACTCTGGCCCTGTCAGGCATACATAATTAGGCCTCAGTTGTCTGGGTGCGCAAAGGTGAAGTGGCTGGTTTTGTCATACAAAGTTTGGAGTGTCAACTGGACAACATGGAGATATTTGCATCTTGAAAGCCGGACTACAAATGTGGATAGACAGGGAGAAACACAGGCAAACCTAAGATGTGGTAAGATACGATATTCCTCACTATATGAAGTGACTGATAACAAGATCTGTATAATGGGTTGTAAACAAATTCAGGGTGATCTGTACCAAATCTGAAGTTGATTGGACAAAATCTGTAGAAGGAGTTCTTCAAAATACAAAGTTGTCGAAATCACAAAATCGCCACCAAAATGAAAAGTTGAAATCAAAATGGCCAACTTCCTGTTTGGAGTAGACCATTGGTGTCAGAGACTTTTTTGTGCGTCTGGGTGACCTACACATATGTACCAATTTTCATCTTCTTACTCCAAAAAATTCCCTATGGGGAGGAGTTTTTGAAAAATTCAAGGGGGCGCTATAGAGGCATTTTGCCTCCCCCATGGGCAGCGCCCCTATCGGATGCAAGAGCTCACCATTCTTGACCTGTGTATCAATTTTCATGAGGATATGAGATCGCTGAAGCCATCAAATTGCCAAACGTATTTAGTGGCGAAGGATCGATAGTCGCCACGCCGCCACATGGACACCTTTAGACATAGCTTCACAGCGTTCATAAGGTAGCTTCACCAACTTGTTCTGCATGCATTAGAAGTGGAATGAAGTTGATGCGGTCAAGTTTGTGTCATCAGTACATGTTAAAGTAAAAACTGGTCTCTTCCTCTTACCACTGCAGGGCTCTATGAGTAAGGTGGGATATTAATATATCTGGCCGTTCAGGGCGGAGCCATCATCATGTCCAGCAAGTTTGAAGCTGCTGAGATCAAGTATGTGGGCGTGAGATCCATTTGAATTTCAATGGCAAGAAACAAAAAGTCACCAAAATTTGTCATGCCCTAGCAGCCACGCCCCTTGACATAGAGATAAGCTTTTAATAACTTTTGATCAGCATGTTCTCAGGGTGATCTGTACCAAATGTGAAGTCGATGGGACGAAATCCCTAGGAGGAGTGTGTTCAAACATGTCAAAAATTCAAATCAGAATGGCCGACTTCCTGTTGGGTTTACGGCATGGGTCCAAAAGGATTTTTTGTGCGTCTTGGCATGTTCTATGAGCCCACCCATTTTTATGTGTGTAGGTGAAACTCACAGGCGGGGCTCGAGGCACAAAATTTTGAGGGGGCGCTATGTTGCCATTTGGCCCCGTCCACATACAACACTGCCAAAATATCAAATTTTTCGCCAGACCAAACGCGTGTGCCAAATTTAGTTAGTTTCTGAATTTGGGAAAGGGACCAAATAGGGGATTGAAGGTTTGTAAGAATAAGAAGAAGAAGAAGAAATAATAATACTAATTAAAGCTGCAAGCAGCTGTGATCGGGCCCTCGCTCTGCCATGCAACCGCGGGGCCTGAGGCATGCGGGGGCTGTGGTGCGAAGCCAGAAGGGAGAAAAAACCTGGCAGGAGCGGGGAAAAAAAGCAATGTTTCGTTCCTCCACCAGGTGGCGCTACGAGCATAACCAGATGGGGCCAGGTGCGTTCAGGGGTGGACCCTCATCACACATGTCAAATTTCGAGCAAATCGGACAATGCATGAAGGATTTATACCAAGTTGATGTTCCGTGGCGAAGGATGAAAAGTTGCCACCACCGCGGCGGCAGCCTGCAACATGACAGGACACGTGTGTCACTGTGGAGATTCATCCACTTGATTGTCATGTGGCCACAAAATGTAGTTGGTGTTTGTCAGTGTAAAAGATGGCATTTCTTGTTTCCACAAGGGGGCGCCATGAGCAAGATTGCCTATGAGCATATGGAGGCGTTGAGGGCGGGGCTCTTAATCATGTACAGAAATTTTTAAGCAGTTTGGATGAATTATGTGGGAGAGAGAGCTGCTTGAATATGCATGGCGAAGGATCAAAAATGGCAGCGCCATAGCAGCCACACCCTTTGACCTACAGACATGCAGAGCACAACTTTTGATCAGCATGGTCTCTGGATGATCTGTAAAAAATTTGAAATCGATTGGATGAAATCCCTAGGACTAGTTCGTTAAAATACAACATGTGGAAATCACGGCAAAATGACAAGTCAAAATCAAAATGGCCGACTTCCTGTTTGGAGTAGACCATTGGTGTCAGAGAGTTTCATGTGCGTCTGGACAACAAACACATGTGTACCAATTAACATGTTCCAACTCTAAAAAAAACCCTATGGGGAGGGGTTTTTGAAAATTTCAAAGGGGCACTATAGAGGCATTTTGTCCCCCCCATGGGCGACGCCCCTATCAGATGCAAGAGCTCACCATTCTTGACCTGTGCATCACTTTTCATGAGGATATGAGGTCACTGAAGTCATCAAAAAGCCAAACGTATTTGGTGGCGAGGGAGGCGCCATCGCGGCCATGCCCCTTGACATAGAGGAAAGCTTTTAATAACTTTTGATCAGCATGGTCTCAGGGTGATCTGTAACAAATCTGAAGTTCATTGGACAAAATCTGTAGGAGGAGTTTGTTAAAATACAACATGTGGAAATCACGCCAAAATGAGAAGTCAAAATCAAAATGGCCGACTTTGTGTTTGGAGTAGACCATTGGCGCCAGAGACTTTTATGTGCGTCTGGACAACATACACATGTGTACCAATTTTCATGTTCCAACTCCAAAAAAAAACCCTATGGGGAGGTTTTTTTTGAAAGTTTCAAGGGGGCGCTATAGAGGCATTTTGTCCCCCCCTATGGTCGACATCCCTATCAGATGTAAGAGCTTGCCATTCTTGACCTGTGTATCAATTTTCATGAGGAGATGAGGTCGCTGAAGCCATCAAATTGCCAAACGTATTTAGTGGCGAGGGACCGATAGTCGCCACGCCGCCACATGGACACCATTAGACGTAGCTTCACAGCGTTCATAAGGTAGCTTCATCAACTTGTTCTGCATGCATTAGAAGTGAAATGAAGTTGATGCGGTCAAGTTTGTAGCATTGGTACATGTTAAAGTAAAAACTGGTCACTTCCTGTCACCACCGGGGGGCAATATGAGTAAGGTGGGATATTAACATATCTGGCCGTTCGGGGCGGAGCCATCATCATGTTCAGCAAGTTTGAAGCTGCTGAGATCAAGTATGTCAAGCGGCCACGCCCCTTGACAAAGAGAAAAGCTTTTAATAACTTTTGATCAGCATGTTCTCAGGATGATCTGTACCAAATTTGAAGTCGATCGGACGAAATCCCTAGGAGGAGTTCGTTCAAATTTAACTTGTGGAAATCGCCGTAACGAAAAAATTCAAAACAAAATGACTTCCTGTTGGGATTTTACCATGATGTTCAGAGACTTTTTTGTGCAACTGGGTATGATACGTGTGTACCAAATTTCGTTTGCCTACGACAAACTAACCCCAATGGGGAGGGGTTTTTGAAAATTTGTAGGGGGCGCTATTTAGAAATTTTGCATCGATCATGTGCAACCACCCAAAAATATCGAATTTCATATGTGGCCAGACGAATGTGGAAAGTTAGAAGCATTTTGAAATTTGGGAAAGGGGCGAAATTGGGGCACAAAGTCGGGTAAAGAATAATAATAATGCAGCGATGAATGGGCCCTCGCACCTTCACGCAACTCGAGGGGGCTGGCATGACGCCTTCTGACGCGTCAGTTCATTTCTGTCAAAGTTAGACATCGCATGCAGGAGTGACTTGGCATATCCTTGATACAGTGCTGGAATGACATATTTCACATTTTGTATCACTTCCTCTTTCCACTAGAGGAAGTTGGAGAGCTCACTAATTATACAATGTGTTTTTATACATCAATTATACACCACACCATTAAACTTTCAGATAAATCAAAAGATAAATGTTTGATGAGACCTACTTCCTGTCACCACTAGGTGGCACTATGAGTATCAGCAAATATGGTCATATAAATGTTTTCAGGGCATGACTAGTATGATTCATCTGAAGTTTGATGGAGATTAGACCATTTACACCAATGTTATAGCAATTTCCTTTTTCATGGCGAGACATCCAAATTAAACCCTCTGCAGCGGACATAGACACGAATGATATGTCATGTTTGTGTACATCAAATGTAGACCACAGCATTGAAATTTCAGGTTAATCCAAAGTGTCTGATAAGAAGTACTTCCTTTTGCCACTAGGTGGCGCTATGACTATCACCGTATGTTGTTATATAAATCAATATTAATAATAATAATAAGAAGAAATCCTTGCATTTCAATAGGGTCCTCGCACCGCTAGGTGCTAATAATAATAATAAAGAGCGCGATTATAATAGGGTCCTCAAAGAGGGCCCTAATAATAATAAACACAGCAAAAACAAGAGGGACTTCGGCCGAGGTCCCTAATTAAAGTGGCAAACAGCATTGGTCGGGACCTCGGGCTCTCGCTGTTAGCCTCCAGCTCACGTAGACAGTGTGAATCAGCCTATTCGTAAGAGTCGAAATGTCGATAAAACAAGGAATGTTAATAGAACACAAGGTCATTTTTGGCAATGAACCCATGACTTGGGAATAGAACTTTGATGGCTTCTGAAAACCAAACTACTGACGACATCAATCACTCGATCAATCAAGTTTATTTAAAAAGCCCAATATCAGAAAATCAGAATTTGCCTCCCAGGGCTTTACAGCATACAACATCCCTTAGGGCCCTCGCAGCAAAAACTCCCTTTAACAGGGGGAAAAAACGGTATAAACCTCAGGAAGAGCAACTGAGGAGGGATCCCTCTTCCAGGATGACAGACGTGCAATAGATGTCGTACAGAACAGATCAACATAATAAATTAACGGTAATCTGTATGACACAATGAGACAGAAGGGGAGACAGAGAGAGAGAGAGAGAGAGATGCAGGACAGACAGTGATGACTTTAGCTTACAACAACATTAATGAAAGTATTAATATTCTAATTATAATTATGGCTACTGTGGTACAATATGTTGAAAGTATATATTAATATCTGATAGTATACATATGTGACAATAATCATGTGTATAATAACAGTAGAAGTATGACTAATGATAGCAGCAGCAGGAGGCATTTGGCAGGACCACAGCAGCAGCACAAGCACACACGTCATACTAACCAGGCACCACTGATAGAAGTTAACTTGCCAGACAGTGGAGCACAAAGGCTCTGGAGAAGAGGCCGAGAGAGAGAGAGAGAGAGAGTGTTTGTGTGCGGTTACTTGACTGTTGACCAAAGAAATACTCTGATAAGTTAGTCACTTGTCATGCTGCATACTACATGTGCTACATTGACGTGCTGACGTATTGCGGTAAGCAAGTTGTGTCATTTCCGGTGTTTCTGTGGCAGCGTCTCTGTGCTCTGGTGAATTCTACTAGCCTGCTTTCTGCTTTCTCACTTCAGTTGCTTAAACGTCTACTCCAAGTCTTAACCCACACTAGTTCTGTTGAAGCACTCATAGCTCTCCTCCTTTCTACGACTTTCTCGCTAATCTCTTAGCTGTTGTTTGCACGTTACTAGCCTTGGTAGCTACATTAGCTTTACTGCTAGCGATGGCTTCTCCCTCTGCTCTCTCTTGCCCGGTGTGCCACATGTTCAGTTATGCCTATGCCTCCTTTAGTGACAGTGGTAATTGTAACAAGTGTAGCTTATTTGCTGCGTTGGAGGTGAGGCTTAGTGAATTAGAAGCTCGGCTCCGCACCATGGAAAATCACTCTGCAGCTGCGGTAGTTAGCCAGCCCCCTGTAGCCGGTGCGGAGCCACATAGCATAGCCTTAGCTCCTGCTAGCGGTCCTCCGGTAACTCCCGTTCAGCCGGGACGTTGGATAAGTGTGCGCCAGAAGCATAGCTCCAAGCCGAAGCCCACGGCTCACCACCAGCCTGTTCACGTCTCCAACCGCTTTTCCCCACTCAGCGACACACCCGCTGACGATAAAACTCTGGTTATTGGCAGCTCTATTTTGCGGAACGTGAAGTTAGCAACACCAGCGGCCATAGTCAAATGTATCCCTGGGGCCAGAGCGGGCGACATCGAATCAAATTTGAAACTGCTGGCTAAAGATAAACGTAGATTCAGTAAGATTGTTATTCACGTCGGCGGCAATGACACCCGGTTACGCCAATCGGAGGTCACTAAAATTAATGTTGCCTCGGTGTGTGAATATGCAAAAACGATGTCGGACTCCGTAGTTTTCTCTGGACCCCTCCCTAATCTGACCTCTGATGACATGTTTAGCCGCATGTCATCATTTAATCGCTGGCTGTCCAGGTGGTGTCCAGCAAACGATGTGGGTTTCGTTAATAATTGGCAAACTTTCTGGGGGAAACCTGGTCTCATTAGGAGAGACGGCATTCATCCCACTTTGGATGGAGCTGCTCTCATTTCTAGGAACCTGGAAAATTTTATTAGCAGATTAAATCCCTGACAACCCAGAGTTGAGACCAGGACAGAGAGCTGCAGTCCTATACGCCTCTCTGAGCTTCTAGTTCACATACCCAGCCATAGTTTTCATAGTTTTATACCAACGGTGTCTGTCCCCCGACCACCTAAATTATTTAAATCTAAAATTAAACAAAGAGGAGTTGTGCAAAACAACCTCATAGAAATTAAAACCTCTTCTGTGACAGAAAGACAAAACAGGAGAATTAAATGCGGACTGTTAAATATCAGGTCTCTTTCATCTAAAGCAGTGTTAGTAAACGAATTAATATCAGATAATCATATTGATTTACTCAGTCTCACTGAAACCTGGCTGTGTCCTGATGAATATGTCAGTCTAAATGAATCCACTCCTCCCAGTCATAATAATACCCACATTCCTCGAGGCAGCGGCCGAGGAGGGGGAGTTGCAGCCATTTTTAACTCTAGTCTGTTAATCAGCGCCAAACCTAAACTAGATTATAATTCTTTTGAAAGCCTTGTTCTTAGTCTTTTACATCCGACCTGGAAAACCTCGCAGCCACTTTTATTTATTATTGTGTACCGTGCTCCTGGCCCGTATTCTGAATTTATATCTGAATTCTCAGAATTTTTATCCAGTTTAGTTCTAAAATCAGATAAAGTTATTATTGTAGGCGACTTTAACATTCATGTCGACGTTGATAATGACTCCCTGGCTACCGCGTTTATCACATTATTAGACTCCATTGGCTTCAGTCAGGGTGTACGTGAACCCACTCACTGTTTTAACCATACCCTCGATCTAGTTCTGACGTATGGAATTGAAATTGATAACCTAACAGTCTTTCCACAAAATCCCTCGCTATCGGATCATTATTTGATTACTTTTGATTTCTTTTTACTCGACTACACGCCACTTAGCAACAGTTACTATACCAGATGTTTATCAGATAGCGCTGTCGCAAAATTTAAGAAAATGATTACTCCGTCGTTAAATTCAATCCCAAGTCCTTTAGTAACAGAGGTTTCCCGTACCGATTTTAACCTCTCCCGAATTGATCAATTTGTTGATAGCGCCGTAAGCTCGCTGCGAACAACACTTGACTCTGTAGCTCCTCTTAAAAAGAAGTTAACAAAACAAAGAAAGTTCGCTCCTTGGTATAACTCTGAAACCCGTAAATTAAAGCAAATATCGCGAAAGTTTGAAAGGAATTGGCGATTAACCAAACTGGAAGAATCTCGTGTAATCTGGGCAGACAGTCTCAAAACTTATAAGAGGGGCCTCCGCAATGCCAGAGCAAACTATTACTCAGCTTTAATAGAAGAAAACAAAAATAACCCCAGGTTTCTTTTCAGCACTGTAGCCAGGCTGACTGAGAGTCAAAGCTCTATTGAGCCTTGTATTCCTTTAACCCTTAGCAGTAATGATTTTATGAGCTTCTTTAATGACAAAATTCTAGCTATTAGAGGCAAAATTCATGACGACCTGTCCTCAGATAGTACCTATCTAACCTCAAACACAGCTGTAACACCTAATATTTATTTAGATTCCTTCTCCCCAATTTCTCTTCAAGAATTGACAGCAGTGATTTCATCATCTAAATCATCAACGTGTCTCTTAGACCCCATCCCAACTAGGCTACTCAAGGAGGTCTTACCTTTAGTTAACACCCATATATTAGACATGATCAATATATCCTTATTAACAGGCTATGTACCACAGTCTTTTAAGGTAGCTGTAATTAAACCTCTACTAAAAAAGCCCACCCTGGATCCAGAGGTGTTAGCCAACTATAGACCAATATCTAATCTTACCTTTATGTCAAAGATCCTTGAGAAAGTAGTCGCAGACCAGCTGTGTGATTTTCTCCAGGATAATAATTTATTTGAGGAATTACAGTCAGGATTTAGAGCGCATCATAGCACCGAGACAGCTCTAGTGAAAATTACAAATGACCTTCTGATTGCTTCAGACAAAGGACTCGTCTCTGTACTTGTTTTATTAGATCTTAGTGCAGCGTTTGACACTGTTGACCATGAAATTCTGTTACAGAGACTGGAACACTTAATTGGCCTAAAAGGTTCTGCACTAAGCTGGTTTAAATCTTATTTATCTGATCGTTTTCAATTTGTTGACGTTCATAATGAATCATCCGTACGTACTAAAGTTTGTTTTGGAGTTCCGCAAGGTTCTGTGCTTGGACCAATCCTATTTATTCTATATATGCTTCCTTTAGGTAACATCATTAGAAATCACTCTATAAATTTCCATTGTTATGCGGATGATACACAGTTGTATTTATCGATGAAGCCAGAAGAAAGGGATCAATTAACTAAACTTTATACTTGTCTTAAAGACATAAAAACCTGGATGAGCACCAATTTCCTGATGTTAAATTCAAACAAAACTGAAGTTATTGTTCTTGGCCCCAAACAACTCAGAGACTCTTTATCTGATGACATAGTTTCTCTCGATGGCATTGCTCTGGCCTCCACCACTACCGTAAGAAACCTCGGAGTAACATTTGATCAAGATCTGTCTTTCAATTCTCATTTAAAACAAACCTCACGGACTGCATTTTTTCATCTGCGTAATATTGCAAAAATTAGGCCTATCTTGACCCAAAAAGATGCAGAAAAATTGGTCCACGCTTTTGTTACCTCGAGGCTGGATTACTGTAACTCTCTACTATCAGGTAGCTCTAGTAAATCATTAAAAACTCTTCAGCTAATTCAGAATGCAGCAGCACGTGTACTAACAGGAACTAAGAAACGAGATCATATTTCTCCTGTTTTAGCTTCTCTGCACTGGCTCCCTGTAAAATCCAGAATTGAATTTAAAATCCTACTGTTAACTTATAAAGCTCTAAATGGTCAAGCTCCATCATATCTTAGAGAGCTCATAGTGCCTTATTATCCCACCAGAACTCTGCGCTCTGAGAACGCAGGGTTACTCGTGGTCCCTAAAGTCTCCAAAAGTAGATCAGGAGCCAGAGCCTTCAGCTATCAGGCTCCTCTCCTGTGGAATCATCTTCCTGTTACGGTCCGGGAGGCAGACACCGTCTCCACATTTAAGGCTAGACTTAAGACTTTCCTCTTTGATAAAGCTTATAGTTAGGGCTGGCTCGGGCTTGCCTTGTACCAGCCCCTAGTTAGGCTGACTTAGGCCTAGTCAACCGGAGGACCACCTTTAATGCACCGGGCACCTTCTCTCTCTCTCTCTCTCGCTCTCGCTCTCTCTCTCTCCCTCTCTCTCTCGTATCCTATTACTGTATCTATTTTACTCGGCCATTCTGGATGTCACTAACTCGGTTTCTTCTCCGGAGCCTTTGTGCTCCACTGTCTCTCAGGTTAACTCGTATTGCAGCGGTGCCTGGATAGTGTGACATGTGTGGTTGTGCTGCTGCCGTGGTCCTGCCAGATGCCTCCTGCTGCTGCTGCTGTCATCATTAATCATTAGTCATACTTCTACTGCTATTATAGACATATGATATTATCATACATGTAGACTGCCTGATACTAATATATACTTTCAACATATTGTACCACAGTAGCCAGAACTATAACGACAGTATTATTACTTTCATGAATGTTGGACATTGTGACAGGACTAGCCTTGGCCTACTTCAATCAGCGCGCGCCCAGAAAACTGAAAGATGCCGCTTTGTCACTGCTCTGATGACGTAGTGGTTGTGAGATTATTCACCACATTTTCACGCAACTGCAATGATTCGACTCAGAGATTGAGACTCGACTCGGGCTACCGATTCGAATCAGTCGAATCTTCGAATCTCAGGGGTCAGCCCTAAACAATACCAATTGTTGAATGGATGGAGGAAGAGTTGGTTTGAGGCGTGTTGCTTTTGTTAGCCGGCAGAAGAAGGCTGGAAAGAGCTGTGGTTCCAGAAGCAATCGTTGTTATGTCCTTGTTCCGAAGGTGCAAGGAAGCCGGTCACTTTGGGTCTGTGGGGAGTTAGACGCTTGATTGCTAACTCAATTTGGGTCTCCTTGTTGCTGGAAAGTTAGTGGCAAACCTTGTGTTTGCATACTAATTAGGGGTCCAAGCCCATGGGCCTTGGGGAACGCGTATGCAAGCAGGCGCGTTTCCCAGGACCAGCGGTGCTGGGAACCCTATTGTTTTTGTTAGGATTTTTATTATCATTGGTATTGTTAGTATTATTATTATTATTATCATAATTATTATTATTATTTTTACGTAAGTAAAAGTATTGCTGCAGGCTACACCATGTAAGGGAGGGCGGTGCAATTTGGAGGGTTGGTCCAGACCCCTGCAGGGACCTCAGTCGCAAAAATGTACGTATGTTCACCTGCAGAGGGCCTGTAACTCCCACACCGTACGTTACACATTCAAAAGCCTTATATCCATGGATTCCCTGAATGAAGCTGCATCACATGTGCATGTCCCCGTCCACTTGCGCCTAACTTTTTCCCTGCCAAAAATGGCAAAAACTCCAAAACATACTTTGTCAAACTCCTCCTACAGATTTTGTCCAAACTGCATGAAACTTGGCACGTAGACTCTCAAGATGGACCTGATGTAAAGTTATCGAAAGAATTTTGCTTGGTCAAAAAATTTACGAATTATTGACAAACACATTTTGTAGCTAGCTATGAAAATGCAAACTGTTCCATATTCCGCCGCACATTTCCTTCGCTAAGTCGCTACTAATCCAAAACCTACATTTTCGAACTCCTCCTACAGATTTTGTCCAAACTGCATGAAACTTGGCACGTAGACTTTCAAGATGGACCTGATCTAAAGTTATCAAAAGAATTTTGCCTGGTCAAAGAATGTGCGAATTATTAACGACAAAAAAAATCTGCTAGCTAAAATACACATATTGTTGCATATATTTGTCAGACTAACACACTTGTTCCAGAGGTCGTTCAGAGGCTTGGTGCCAAATTTGGCACAAATTGGCCACTAGTGGACGCTGTAAACCCAGAAATATCATGTTTCATAAAAGTTGATTGGATTTGTACGGAATTTGGTGAGCATGATGTCGAGACAGTCCTAAGGCCAGCTGCAAAGCTTGGTAGTGATTGGTCAAAGTGGGCGTGACTTATTACAACAAACGCATTCAGCCTTTAGTACTTCCAATGCACTTCCCATTACGGTGAATACTGCAGCTCAGACATTGGCCTGTGTCTTGACGCTCGCCCCAAGCCCATTGTCCTTTGGGGCTGACTATCGTGGATCCCGTCCACAGCTTGGACCCCGTTCATAACTGCTTGCAGTTCTAGTTTCTATTGAGATGGTGGTAACTGCAGTTTGTAAAGTTGTATAGCTTTGGGTATCCAGCAGCTGCTACAATCAGTTTCTCCTCCATTGTTTACCAACTGTAAACAGAGATGACATGGGGACCTTCTCCGCTCTGAGTTGAAGTTTTTTCAACTCGAGGTGTTCAGACTCCAGGCGCCTAGAGCGCAGAAATGCAAGCTGCATAGCAACACAAAAACAGCAAGCAAAAGGCTTCATTCTCATAAAACAATTACAAAAAGCCACCTCCAGCTGCTAAAACACTTCCTGTTTGAATGGGGCCTAATTTTAACCAACTAATGCCTGGTTCACACTACATGACATTTCTGTCTGTTCTGACAGTCACTATGTCACATTACGCGATTGTGGAGTTATAAAATCGTGCCGTGACTTGGCCGAAAGATATGACAGACTATACAGTGGTCCACACCAATTATCCCCGGTCGTCTTTCACGACGTGTGTGATGTGATCGGGTTATTCTTGTCATATTTTTATTACTTTTACTATTTAAGTCACTGTGTCTGTTCATGTGCCAACCGAAATGTTGTTGGTGTAGTAACGTAAAAAGTGCCACCAGATGGCAGGAGCTATGTTTGAAGCACCGTATGCAAACATAGAAGTCACTGAATCATCCACAAGTTCCTACAAGTCTTTCACAATATAAAAGCCTATTTAGAAAATGAAGGGATTCTCTCAACTGAAGTTATAATGGGCTTTTATTTTGAAACAGATATAGGAAGTGTTGAGTTTAAAATGACGACACGATGCATTAACTTTATGTAGTCTGTTTCAAATAAAGCTGGTAGCCTCTGCAGTTGTGGCCACTATTTTTTTTTTTTTTTTTTCTTACTTTATGTCTGTCTCCATTATAAAGAAATAATGTTGTTTGCTAGCTTGATGCCAATGGCAGTACTCACTGGGTTGCTAAAGTGCCTCTGCTGTTTCACACCATCATTTTTACCTTTTTACACTGTGTGGTAACATCCCCAGAGGAAATATCAAAAACCCTGGGGTGTTGTTATCATACAGTTGTCTATGGCAGCAGATCGTTCTGTGTTCCCATTGGTCAAAGTGACGGCTGTGACAGGAGAAGTCGTGAACGACAAAAAGAAAATCAAACATGCTAGACTTTCGGTTGGAACGTCATGAGGCATCCCAGACATGGCATCGGTTGTCGTCTACTATGACACATTATACAAGACGAAACGATGGATTATCGTGTACGGCACTCATTGTCATTCACATGGCTGTGTCAGGCTAGAATCAGGCTGATATCGTGTGGTGTGAACCAGGCATTAAACGAGCCAGCTCTGGACTTTGAGGTCCAACTGAAATTCTACTGCATAGTATTTTATGACATCATGACGCTGCTTTGTAAAAGGGAAAAACATTTTCCCCAAATTACATTTATGTGATGCTGTCATAACAGCAGGCATGTCGTTTGTATCCATGCACTAAAATTGAGACCTTCTTGGTATGTAGCCCCTCCCACCACTTAGACAACAATGACAAAGACTCCAAAGAGCTGTGGACTGAAAATTACAGTAGCTTTCTAGCCATGGACACAAATGTCATGTAAAGTTTATTCACTATTGTCATTTAGCAGCCACTGATGTTTCTCAGTCGTCTTTATGTTCTTCTTGTAGTATCTCTCAGCATGAAGGTGTTTTCACCTCATGAGTTCAATAACAATCATGCTAATATTTTCACTCCCCACCAGGTCGCCTCTTGGATGCCACCAATCGGTACATGTACGTCTTTCTATTGGCGGGCTGTGAGGTCACACTGTCAGCCTGTATCATCGCCATTGGTAACTTCCTCTGCATTAGCAAGAAGAATGAAGATCCACAGGCTAAGATGGAGATGGCTGTTACTGCCTCAGAAAAGGAGGAGCTTAACTGTAGGGTGGAAGGTGAGGATGATCATGAAGACAAAGAGGAGCCAAAGGAAACAGAAAATGGAAACATCAGTGCTTTGAAAGTAGGGGAGGAGGCGACAATGGTGACGGAGATGGTGGAGAAGGTTGGAGACGAGAACACAGCGTTATGAATAATCAGACAAGTGAAGAGAAAGGACAACCCGTGCACCGAGAGGACATAAGAGGATGATCTGTGGCAAAGACAAAGCGAGGAGTCACATTAAGAGTGAGGGGTACAGACAGGGGATTGATCTTGTCCTCTACATGAAAATTCACAGTTTGATATAATGGATACAAGGCAGAGGTTTCCCATGAACTGCTTCAAATGCAACATTTTAATCAGATTCTACGCATTACTGTTAATTAGTTAAATGACAAATTACAGTTTGGTCCAAAATAGAGCAATTCCTTTGGACATGAAATGTCTCACTTTACTGGCAATAGATACCAGCTTTTCTGGGTAAGAAACCTACTCTGTACTGCTGTCTGCTCACACACACATTTCATTTTGAACAAAGACACTGACTTCTACTTTTGTGTACCTGTTTCACAGACAGAACCTATCTACTTTCCATTTCCTTGAGATTTCTAATAAGCTGACTCAAAAAATGCCACTCAGTATCCAAGAACTGGCTTTTTCTTGAGCTTTCAAGCACATCTCACAGCCTTCTTCACAGGATGGGGTTAGAGAAGTAATTTATTACTGGAAAAATTGCCTAAAAGGTGTCTGTCTATACAGTAGAAAGACTCATATAGTTTTGAATTTGTTGCTATATGTCCAGAGAAAACAGAGAAAAATGAAGCTTTTGCTCAAGAGGGAGAAAACCTCCAACTCCCAGAATGCTCTGTACCACACCAGACAATGAACACTCCACCTGGAGGGTGACGTAATGCTAACATGTCCCAGACCCCTAGGAGAGCAGCTCAGCCTTGTCACAATTTTTTCCCTGTGGCCGCTCCTGCAGCCTAAAAACAGGTCACTACTGTAAAAGAGACATCTGTAAACTGTTGACAGGACAACTCAAACTGCAAAGAAGGTCAATTATGAATCTTTATATTCTGAATTTTTGAGCCATGGAGGTTTTATATTTGTAAAATTCTCACTTAGGTTGAGAAAAGCGATACAAGTTAGAGGGGGTTACTAATCTGAAGATTGGCGGGTCGCTCCTCCAATCCACGTCAAAGTATCCTTTAGCAAGATACTGAAGCCCAAATTGCTCCTGATGGTTGTTCCATCAATGCGTGAGTGTGTTAAAAACTGAGTAGCAGGTGTCACCTTGTGTCGCAATTGTCACTTTCCGTATGGTCGCCTCGGCCACCTGTGTATGAATGAGTGTGTGAATGTGTAAATGTGACTCATAGTGTAAAAGGCACTTTGAGTGGACAGAAGACTAGAAATATACAAGTGATACAAGTGCAGGTCCATATACCAACGCCTGTTATCACAGAACCTCCATGCTAAGGTCATAGATGACAATGAAGCAAACTTCATTTATTAATAAAGACTGTAAGATGCTGTTTGAAGCTCCGGAAAAATGCTAATAAGTGGACCCTGTGTTGAGAATATCTTGTCACACCACTATCCAGAATGTATTTTGTAACACTTTATGTAACATGACAACTCACATTCAAAAACCAGTTGTGAAAATAAATTATTTAATATTTGGGGTAGTCAACATACACCTCGGCAGCTCGATTTCATACTGTAGCTGTTCACTCATTCCTGCAATGAAATTCATGTCTGTTTCATTGTTTGAAGACTGCTGTGAACTAGGGATGCACCGAAATGAAAATTTGGGGCCGAAGCTGAATAATATTAAAGGCTTGGCCGAATACCGAGTACCAAATACCGAATATCGTTGTTTAGTTTTTCATTAGTTTTTGCAGATGAACCCCCTCCAGATTAGTGTTGTCATGGTACCAAATTTGGGACTCACTGTACGATACCAATGAAAATATCACGGTTCTGAGTAGTATCAGGATACCACAGCAAAAATGAGGCAGATGTGCCTTTTGTCATTTATAAAAAGATAAATCACTTTTCTATAATACATCAATGATATTTCAATGGAATAAATTACTTATTGACTTATTCATACTTCAAAAACAGCATCAATAAGTGATTAACATAGGGGGGATCAAAATAAAATAAATAAATAAAGTAAGAATCAACCAGCCACCCTCCTCCCCTGACAAGTAAAGAACAGTCCCTAAAGTGCAGTGAGGTTTGTGGGCCGTTACCTGCCACAATGACAGAAATGTGAACGGCTCGTTTCTCCTCTGACACGCCACATACCTGTGTTCGGCTGGCTCGGCTGTTTAGGTACTACTGGGCAGTCATGACGCCAAGAAGAGGATATTATTGGAGTCGACTTCTCCGTCGCCGCCGGTAAGCCGATGGCCGCCGTATTTGACAGGAATACATTACTGTCTGTGTCTGTGACCCCCGTTCAACCCACAACCGGTGGGATTTGCCTATCGTTACTGCTGGTGGTTGAAATCTGTACTCACACAGCGTGCTGAATGATTTAAGCCTATTTTGCTCGCTCGAAACTGTTTTTACTCGCAAATGCCAGTGCGGTGACGGACAGATCACCACACTGCCGACATTTTACTCCGCCCGTCACGGCATGGTGTTTGATTGCGTTATCAAAACACGCCGCTATTATTCGGCCTCGCTTTTAACTTATTTCACTGTATACCGAATGTGTGTTTTTTTGCAATATTCTGCCGAATATATTCGGTTACCGAATATTCGGTGCATCCCTACTGTGACCTACTTACTGAGACTTTATTAAGTTGCTGCCTGATTTGTGTTTGTCTGTAGGATATTTGAGCAAACTTGAATTGTTAGACATGGTGCAGTGCATGGGTGTTGTATACTCAGCTGATGAATTTACTGTATGTCCTATGTATTTCTCACACTGTAAAGGTCTGCTTAATGCTGTAACACTGAGAGCAGTTGTGTGCTATATGCCCTTTGTGTGTCTGTGTGATCTAATGCTTAACACTGAGAGCAAGGACAACTTGCTTGGGTGAAGAAATGTAACGCACACCTGCTGCACTTACTGATTTTCTGTGCTGTGTCTAACACAACATAGATATCTGATGCCCAGTTTTCCCTAAATAAATGTATTTTCTGTGGAGAAATATGACTAAATGACATCTTTGTTCCATTTAGTGACATACTTACATGAATATATAGTGTGGCAGCTTAGAACCTTTTGACACAACACATTTCTGAAACATTTCTCTTTAACTCGCTGTCAAAGGCCACAATTTTCTCTCTACATATATAATTCTTGGTAGAAATGGAGTAAAAATTGTCCTCTTTCCATCAGTGACCTAGACATTTGGCACAGTGAACCTGAAAGTCAGAGAAACTCCGCTGATCCAAATGTATCCGTCTGCAGTGTGCAAGAGAGGGGCGTAAACGGTAGGGGGTGTGGTGTGTAGTAGTTAAGTCATAGACTGGGCGTGACATGTAGTTATGTCCCTGATATACGCCACGCCCACTATACACGCTTCTTAAAGGGATATGAGCCCAAATAGGTACTAATACAGTTTGACCACGGTCCAACTGCACAAACATGTTTTTGCTTACACATTCTTTGCCCTATAATAAATGTATTCAAAAGTGTACAAATATTTTCTAGCCATGGACGAATATTGTTATTATTACTATATACAGACTGTATGTAATTATCTTTTGTACATTATTAATATATTTTAAGGATATGCTACATAACTAATGAGTAAAATGGCAGGCCATTATGCCAAAGAAGTAAATTGCAAGTGCTTACATGAGAATGATTTGAGAAGATGATAATTACTTTATTAATCCCCAAAGGGGGAATCATTTGTCTGGCAGCACAAAGCCTAATGGAGGTTGGTATGAAGGATCTTGTGAATATCTCCATTCTACACTGAAGAGGAGCCACTCACCACTACTGTCTTTTGGTCTGTCAGTGTGTTTGTTGTTATGTGGGTGATCTCATCACATTAATTTATTTTTACTGTATGGGGACTGTAGCTGTTTTTTCTTCTTCTTCCGGTAACCTTATGTATGTTTTTATGAATTCATGTCATGTGAATGTCTCTGAACTGTAGAAACTGATTGCCCTTTAAGGGTTAATTAAGGTTTTGTTTTTATCAGGATGTTTATTGATATTATTTTACTTTTTGCAGGACATTTAAAAAAATACAATGCATATGTTCTAAAAAATAAAATATATAATAAATACATAAAAAACATTTCAAAGCTTCTTAGGTTTGTCACGACCTAGCTCAAAAGTCATGACAAAAAGGAACAACGGAATGCCAAATGCCAAAATGCCAATAAATAAAACAATTTATTTATTTTCTTCAAACGAAATGATTTAGAACAGAAGACCAAATAGATGAGGTGTGTTTGTCAGTATTATCAGTTGTGTAAGTGTAGTTGAGGGTTTGTGTGAGTGTCATGTTGGATGCTAAACCAAAAGACAAAGAAACCAAACATGCAGGCGCTGGCAGGGATCTGGGAGAGTGAACTGCGCTGGGGGTTGGAACACCGAACCCAGGTGCTCCTAATTAGCTGAGCCGGGACATCCAAATATGGGCAGCAGCAGCATTTCCACTTCAAAACAGAAGAGAATGGTTAAAGGCCCCAGTAGGGCCATGACCATAGACTGTATAAAATAATGGACGTAGTCACCGTGACGTCACCCATCCGATTCTGAAGAGTGGATTTGAAGCTCAAAATACTCCGCTCTGGACGTAGTCATCTTGGCAGTGACTGACTCTGCCCAACTCCCGGACAATCAAAAATGGGGCAAAGAGGAGGGCCGAAGGAAGCCTGGTTGCTTAAACACGCCCACCTCGCTCGGTGCTGCTAAGTTAACTAAGGCTAACAAGCTAGGCTAACAAGCTACGAGGCTAACAAGCTACGCTACTTTGGTTAGCCCTGTGGTGGTGCCAGCTCCCTTGCAGCTCCCTCGCGAAACTTGAGGTAAGTTGAGTTTAGCTTAAACTAACGTTATACAACAAACCTTGAAGCAATGATTCAGCTGTTATCTGAAAAAAAACGCTTCAACTTTTTTAAAAATATATAACGCTAATTATTTATTACACTAATTTTACTTTCATATGCAGTGTGGAGCATTGGTGACAGCTATGTCCGGCATGGTGTCCAGAGAGCTGCAGAGACTCTGGGAAGCACCCTCAGCATGCCATGCTGAGGCATGCTGATATGCTTATGCTTATATTTGCACTCCTTTTGTCTCAGCATGCCATGCTGAGGGTGTGTCTGCTGGTTTGGCTGGGGCTGGTTTGGCTGGGGTGGACTGCAGTGGGGAGGCCTTCTCTCCTTCTTTTCCCACTCCCTGCGAGGAAGAGCAGCACCAGATGTCCTCATTTTAAGTAAATTAGTTAATTGTCTTAAAGACCACCTCCAAATGCAGTGAACTGCTTACAGTTGGCACTGTCACTGCTTTTGAATTTGGCCTTTAGTACACATTTTGTTAGGCCTGAACATAGCCCAGGCCGTCATGGCCAATGTTGAGGTTTTGATATTCATCTATAACTTTCTTCAAATTTCAATAAATTCTATTTATATTTGCACTCCTTTTGTCTTTGTTACTGACTGAATGTTGTATTTCACAATCAAATCTGACTGTCAATTGAAAGGACAAACAAATCATACACTACAGATAAAACATAAAACATAAAACATTAATGTTTAACATTGTTACTGACAAAAAATTAAGCAGTCCATTTCTGTGTGGACCTCATTATTTAAACTTTGTACTTGAAGATAACTAAGCACCTTACACCCAGCAGCAGAGCCTGAGAAGATTTTGGAGAGTAAGTAACACAGAAGCTCTGCCCCCTGGTTCACCAGCGAACTGAGGGAAATGAAGGTGGCTGGTCGTGTCCTTGAGCGGCGTCTCTTGGCATCAGGACTAACCGTGCATAGAAGATGCTTGCAGAGAACACCAAAAGGCCTACTCCAAAGCCCTTAAAGACGCACGGTCGAAGTTCTATTCCAAAATCATCAGTAACAGCCCCGGCAATTCCAAACAGCTCTTTACTACTATACACAACCTCCTCAAACCCCAAACCCAGGTACACAGAGTGACCACCGAGAAGCAGTGCAACGACTTCATGTCTTTTTTCAGAGCTAAGGTTGATGGCATTCGCTCTCTCCTCCCTGGCTCCTCTGCTCCCCCTGCTCCAGCTGTCATCCCACAGTTTGAAGTCTCCCAGCCTCTCTGCTGTTTCTACAACACCACACAGCGAGAGGATGAGCGCATCATCGGGAGGATGAAGAGCTCTACCTGTGCCCTGGATCCCTTCCCCACAGCCCTGGTGAAGGCTAACATCGGCGCCATTGGTCCCCTAATCACCAGTGTCATAAACCTCTCCCTACAGGCTGGCCATGTTCCGCCAGCTCTCAAAACTGCCATCATCACTCCCCTCCTGAAGAAGCCCACTCTGGACCCGAAAGCCCTCGGTAGCTACAGGCCCATCTCCAACCTCCCGTTCCTCTCCAAGGTGCTGGAGAAGGTAGTTGCCTCACAGCTCCAAACCCACCTCAGAGACAACAACATCTTTGAGAAGTTCCAGTCTGGGTTTCGGTCAGCTCACAGCACTGAGACAGCCCTAGTAAGGGTCACCAACGACCTGTTGATGGCGGCGGATGCTGGATGTCCATCCCTTCTTGTCCTCCTCAACCTATCGGCAGCGTTTGACACAGTGGATCATGCCATCCTCCTGGATCGTCTGCACTCCACCGTTGGTCTCTGTGACCTGGTCCTGAGCTGGTTCCAGTCCTATTTGGCTGGACGGACCGAGTGCGTCTCCTTTGGAGGCGCTAAATCCTTAACCCAGCCTGTTACCTGTAGTGTCCCCCAGGGTTCTGTCCTTGGCCCCCTCCTATTCACCCTATATATGCTCCCCCTCGGCCGTGTCATCAGCAGGCACGGCGTGTCATTTCACTGCTATGCCGATGACATGCAGCTCTACATCAGGACGGAGCCGACGCCCCCTACAGCCCTTTCATAATCTCCATCACCAGCCACACTGACAACCTGTCTGGAGGAGACTAAGGCGTGGATGAATCACAACTTCCTACAACTCAACAGCTCCAAAACCGAAGCCATGCTGGTCGGTACTCCACATCAAATACAATCATCCCCCATAACCTCTATCACCTTTGCTGGTCAGGTCATTCCACTCTCCGCAGCGGTCATCAACCTGGGTGTGAGAATGGACTCCCACATGACGTTTGACACCCACATCAAGCATCTGTGTAAGAACTCCTTCTACCACCTTAGGAACATTGCCAAGCTCCGCCCCACACTCTCTCTGCCCGATGCTGAAAAACTGGTACACGCCTTTGTCTCCTCCAGGCTGGACTATTGTAATGCGCTCCTCATCGGGATCCCTAGCAAGAGCATTCACAAGCTCCAATACATTCAAAACAGTGCTGCTAGGATCCTGATGAGGGTGCGCAAATATGACCACATCACACCCATCCTGAAATCACTGCACTGGCTCCCTGTGGAACTCAGGATCGAATATAAGATCTCCCTCCTCACCCGCCAGTGTGTACACGGAAATGCCCCAGCCTACCTAAAGGAACTCCTCTTCCCCCAGACCTCCTCACGCACCCTCTGATCCAGCACAGCCAACCTCCTCAGGGTCCCCAGAACCAAGCTGTACAGCATGGGCGAACAAGCCTTCTGCTCAGCTGCTCCCAGTCTGTGGAATGGTCTCCCTGACCATCTGAGAGCACCACAGACTGTGGATTCTTTTAAACGCAGCCTAAAGACTCACCTTTTTACAAAGGCCTTTCCCTAGCCTTTTATTTATGTCTCATTGTTTGGTTTGTGTTTTTTACTAGTTATGCTTCACCGTAAGTTTTATGCTTTCTTTGTAGCACTTTGAGATTTCTTTAATGTAAAGTGCAATATAAATAAAATCTATCATTATTATTATTATTATTATTAGAAGAATGTGACTGGATAAAAGGGCTCAAAGTGAAAAACAAAGAATTAGCTGGAAACAATAGTTTTGAAGCCCCCAAGGAGGTATCTCTTGTTCGCATTGTTGCCAACACTGAGAGGGTCTTCCTCAGGCAAAGGTATCGTGACGTTTTTATAGTGAGGCAAACAGAAACATAATCTGCCAATTATGTGTTGTTGTTTTTTTTTAGCCTCACTATATAAGCCTCAATACCGAGCAATACCCACAGAACCTTTTCATATGTCATGTCACAAACAAGTAATACCTCCTACGGGACCTAAAACTATTCAGTGTGCAGATATTTCCTTGTTTTTCACAAAAGGAGAATAGTTTCTCAGTGAATTTTCTTCATTTCTCTTGAAGAAATGTTCAAACAAAACCAGCACATAACATCAGCACATTTACATTCTGCTAAGGTAAATGCAAACTTGGGTAAATGTTAAGACATAAATAAAAACATTAAGATGCCATTAATAACCATTATATTTTGTTAAAGGTTTAAACCACAGGAAACTGATGAATGACAGCTTTCAAAAAATGTGCTTTTACTCTAAAGTAAATTTTGTCTGATCCACTTTATATCACAAAAATTCTAACCATTACACAAACAGTTTAACAAAATTAAGTCAAAGCTTGCATTCATGAAATCATCACTATTAAAAGGTTACAAAAAGTACACATGAAATAAATGAAAAGATTTATAACAGCAATTATAAAACCTATGAATTAGGACCCAGTGTCATAATTTGCAAAATCTTAATTTCTTGTGAAACAACCTCTTTACTGTGGAGTAAATATCAAATTGGTCGAGGCATTGTAACTTTCCTCAAGTGTCCTACAAGAGAGAAAGATGACAGGTTAAAAACACAGGTAGAAAACATTGACTACAGCCTGTCTTGGTTAAAAGCCCACTCACCACCAAAATGATCTTATTGCTGAGTAAGTGGCTGTCATTCATAAAATAGTTTTGTGTTTAAGTTCTGTAGATATTCGACTTTATATTTGAATGTGATTTTTAAATTTAACTGTACTATCAAAACAACTGGAGTATGAATGTATAATATGCAATTCATCCACATTAACATAATTGTTGCTATCAAAAGGAAACTGAACTGTTCTCAAAGCTCACTGCCACTGTGGAATCATGCTATGTTCAGCTGTCTCATTATGAGAATATTTTTTCCATTGGTTCTTCACAGACTGTGTGTGGGGATAAAGGTAGTAATTCTCACTTTGATAAAGGGTCTTTGCATAAAAGGCACTAAAATGTTAAAGTTGGTAAATACATGTCATGTTCCTTGAGTGATAAAATCTTCATTTGGCCTTTTGCATCAGGGAACACTTAACTGCACTGGTGTGTCAGTGTGTCATTTCACCTTATCAGTAATAGTACAGAGCAAGCTGTGCCCTAATCGAGTACTTAGTAATGTATGACAATTCATTTATGTAATGCATTTAAATGTATTATGGACAATAATTCATCATTTTAAACTAATAAGTTACTTGACTCTTTGTGAGGTATTGTATGAAAAAGGTGTCTTTATCCTGGAGTCAGTGCTGACGTAATGACTCTCAAAGTGTTCACTGCACTGACGGGAAGTCTTGTTTGGAGTCCAGTTCTGTCTTCTCGTGTTGAGTGTCCACTGGTCCAGTCTGTCTGGGTCACCTAGAGGAAAACTTTCCACAGACAAATAGATATTAAAAGTAATATATGTGTTAGCTACCCACTTCACAGACACTTTTACATGCAAACAATACAACTTAAATTACTTCAATGTTCAACAGATCAAAATCAATTTATTTTAGCAAAACAAAAAGGTGGTGACCATCACAGTCCCCATATTCTGTCTGTGCATTATCTATTGTTGTGTAACTACAGGCCTATATCATACACTAATCTTATTAATATTTTATATGTGACAGTCAAATGTCACATTAGTTTTTTTAAAATTACATTACACACCTTATTGTAATTTCACAAAGTTTGCCACTTTTTAATTTACATACACAAGTATAGCCTTAATGTTACATTAACGTTACACTGCTCATATGACAACGTTAACATTGCATCATGTTAGCTATCTAACGTGGTGGACCTTTATTTTTAAACCTCACACAGCCTCAGCCTTTTGTTCAAAATATTCTCTCCCTAAATGCCTAACGTTAAATCCTAACACTTCTCTGTCAGGCGCTGACTTCGATGCATCCCCGCACTGGCGTCTTGCTCGAAGGCTAAATGTTAGCTGGCTGGTTAGCTAGTTAAGGAGCTAAGCTTGTGTTGTATCGTATTGTCTGTGGCTCTGTAACTTGATGTGGATGTTGCTGCTGTGATACAGGTCACACTTGAAAATGAGACCTCCGGTATCAACATGATTTTACATGTATTAAATAAAGGCTTAATAATATAATAATAGGCTGACAAGCTAGGTGGTGACCGCAGACACCGATACACGCTGCTGACAAGCTAGGTGGTGACTGTAGTGACCGCAGACACCGATAACCGCTAATTAGTGCTAACATATAAACATAATTAAAATAATACTAGAATTTCCGAATTTCACTTACCGAAAAACCCGGAGCACAGACTTCTTGGACGGTCTGTTGGTATAGTTAATCGAACAGCAAGCCATATTACTCCAATATTTGCCTGAAAAAATATCCAAAAGGCACAGACACGGCTGAGAGGACAGGTTCAATGCCTTGAACATGGACACGAATTGGCTGAGATGATGCCGAGCAGACGGCCGAGTCTGAGCTCAGCTCCGCACAGCAGAGCCAGCGGCTAGTTAGCATGCTAGTTAGCCACCCGTGATGGTGCCACCTGTCACTCAAAGTGACCACGACCTTAATTATGCACAATTTCAAACCTTAATAACATTTAAACGGAAGAGTTAGAAAAAAATTCCCCCCCCCCACACACACACACACAGTTGGGAATTGACTCACTTCCGGAGCCAGCCTCAAGTGGACAGTCAGTGAACTGCAGTTTTTTGCACTTCCGCATTGGCCTCACTCGTCTCCCCCGGAGGTTGGGGCTTGGCCGTGACACATCTTATTGGAGGAGTCAAAAGGAAAAAAAGTCAATCTGTGAAGCCATTACACCTTATAGCTGGCTAAGAAATGCCTCAGAGAATAGGGCTCTTAGCATTTTATCCTTGAAAGCTTGTAGCTTCTCCGTTGCCTCCTCTGATAAATGCCCCATCAAGTCTTTTTGCATCATTTTCAATTCACTGTCAAAAAAATGTTTTGGTGAACCCTGCAGCAAAGTAAACCCTCTTCCTCAGAGAGGATCTTTGCCTCCCAGTTTGTTCCTCGCGGCAGAGCAGAGTGAACCGTCTTTCTTCTCAGAGGATCTTTGTCCCATGAGAGCAGGCACAGTGTCTGCAGTAAATAACTTTCGCTGGCGATTTGACAGTTACAAGAAGCACATTATGACCCTTTGTGAAAGTTTCTGTGTGGTACCTGTGTTGTACATGAGCTAACATTTGCGGCTAAGGACTGAGAGGCTGTCCGGTATGTGTGTGCATGTGTCTGTCTGTCTGAGGAGCGTCAGTACGTTAACTTGTTAACCGTAGTCTTGCTGTCTGTTAGTCATATTAATATTATCGTCGGCAGCCCTGAATAGCTTGTAAAGCCTTAGCATAGTTAGTTAACACATTTGTTATTGGCCCATGTGTTTACTGCTACAGAGAATTAATAAATCTTTGGTTTATTTGTACAATGTCGCCTCTCTGCCGTCTTTTATCACGCTGGCTAACGCTAAGTTAACTTCACCAGCAGATCTGTACGAGGCACAAACTGAGGCTACAGTTAGCAGTGTGCTGATGCTTAGTGGAATTTCTTAATATTTTTTGTGAAACTAATGTGCATTTAATAAAGAGACAGAGACACTGGGGTGCATATAGTTTTGAATGAGAAAACTTTATGTGCACAATGGCCAGTTCAAAACAGGGCATGCTACACTGGCCATATGGGTACGAGGGGCATTACGGCCACACTCCGGGGCATCCATGGCACTGGCCATTTGGCCGTGGTATAATTCCTGCCCTGATTATGACAGCAGAGTCACAATTTCTAAGTTATTTCTGGCTACATTACAACAGCCACAATTTCTAGCTTAGATTTATCTACTTGGGTCATCATTTTAGGATCGTTTAGAATAGAAATACATACATATACGTTGCATGTAATTTACCAAACGGGCAAATAACCCCCTCTGAAACTATCTTGCTACCTTGTTTTGCTCAGTTTACACAGCAACGGGCTAGCCTCCTTCTGTCTGCCCAATAATGTTTAATATTGTGGTTAAAATATATAACTTACTTGCTTAGTTCATAGCCCTGGGTAATAATATAACTACGTGCAGCAATTGTGTAAGTGTGTTACATGTACTAAATAAAATATAAGGACACTTACAGTCTGGATACGATTCGCCATTGTTCTTTTTTAAGACCTCTCTCGTGTATTTCCTTGTTTTGTTCTTGCTTTTTGCGGGTCTCATTTTACATCTCCCGTGGTTCATCGTGATTGGATTTACACAACTACGCGCCACGCCCCCTAGGCAAGGCAAGGCAAGGCAAGGCAATTTTATTTATATAGCACCATTCATACACAAGGCAATTCAATGTGCTTTACAAGAGAAAACATTAAAGGAACAATAGATCATTAAAAACAAAAGCTAAAAGCAAGACAATAAATAGTTAAAAACAGTGCAGAAAATGCATTTAAAAGCAAACATAAAGCCAAAGCAACAGCAGACAAATATAAAAACAATAGCTACAGATTATCCTAACAGTAAGTTACATATCTAGTTCACTGGTAAGCTGCAGTAAATAGTAATGTTTTAAGCCCTGATTTAAATGAGCTGACAGTTTCAGCCGACCTCAGATATTCTGGAAGTTTGTTTCACAGGCGGGGAGCATAGAAACTGAAGGCTGCTTCAACGTGTTTGGTTTTGATCCTGGGAACACTGAGTAAACCTGTTCCAGATGATCTGAGGGGTCTGGATGCTTCATAACGTACAAGTAAATCAGAGATGTATTTAGGCCCGAGACCATTTAGTGCTTTATAGACAAGTAACAAGATTTTAAAGTCTATCCTTTGACACACAGGAAGCCAGTGCAGTGACTTAAGCACTGGTGTAATGTGCTCCACTCTCTTGGTGTTGGTGAGGACTCTGGCAGCAGCGTTCTGGACGAGCTGCAGTTGTCTGATTGATTTTTTACTCAGGCCTGTGAAGACACCGTTACAATAGTCCAGCCTGCTGAAAATGAAAGCATGAACAAGTTTTTCTGTATCTGGTTTAGACAGAAATTCTTTTATTCTACCCTACACAGTCTGCCCACTCTACAGGTTCCGCCCCTCTCTTGCAGACCACAGATCTCTCTCAACTGTTGCACTGAACTCCATGTCGAGACAGACCAGAAATCTCTGGAGGACAGCAGATCATACCAGTTTTCTAGCTTGCAACAATTAGAACATTTTTGACTCCACAAACATGATAACGACATCCTGGCGTTCAGGGGAGAATATCTCTCTGACCATCACGGTATTTTGATGATTGGACCAACGGTTTGGGAATAACAAGGTTAGATCTCCACTAAAACAGCTCTCCCCTGTCTGTTCTGTGTGCCCCTCTTTCTGAGCTCTCTCAGGTAGCCCTCATTAATCACCATAGTAACGGCCACTGACACACAAGCACAGAACCTATGGGGGTGTGTGCGTCTCGCAGTCTCAAGTGCAGAGATTAAAGCAGCAGAAGCATTACTTTAAACAGCATCTAAACATTATAGATCAGTGTTTTCCATCTATCACCTACTACTACAGCCTTTATTACTAATACTACTGTTGCTACTTTTGGGATTATGACTGTTAAATGTATATTGTAATGTACTGTAATATTACACACACATACTGCTCAGTAATTGTACCACATGTAATACGCAGCATGAACTCATACAAGTTAAACCCCTTACCATTTTTCTGACTATTCCTACTACTTCACCTTCTTTTTCCACAATTTTTCCACATCTTTCACACATAATGGGTATTTTACTGCTACTACTACAATTACATCTACTTCTGCGACTACTACTACTTCTCCTATTACTACTGTTTCTGCATTTTTAGCCATTAGGCCGTAAGGTGACCACAGTTATCGTTTCATTTCGTTTTGACACCTGGGGACTATACGATCTTACTTCATAAAAAAGATCGATACATGTTCAGCTAATCAGCGGGAGTTCATAGCTCATAACCCTGCAAGAGTCCTGTGATCGGGGTCGTAATTCAGCACTTGTTCCGTCTGAGCATAATGATCTGTTCCGCCTGAGCATAATGAGATTTGATTCAATACCTAGGCATAACTGACGTATTATTACACAGACAACACAGCTGTCCAGTACGGAATATGAGAATGGCCATGTATTTTTTATTTTTTTTGCACTGTTATCTCGTGACGAGTTATTATTTCGCTATCTCGATATAACAAAGATTGTTTTCTCGTGATAACGAATTAATTATCTCGTTATCTCGATATAACAAAGATTGTTTTCCTGTGATAATTGTCAAGTCTGATGATCGTGCACTGGTTAATGTGATCGTCTTAATTTCAACCTACAAGAATTGCCGTGGTGCTGCCAGATGCTTCCTGCTGCTGCTGTTATCATTAGTCACACTTCAAAACTAGGGCATTAACGACTTTGAGTTTTTTCACGTTGACTTCTCTGTCAATAAAGTCGAAGTAGAGTCGACAAGGCATTTGATGATGTCATCACATTGACACAGCGGAGGAAAGTGAAGTATCTCCACACATGTGATGTGTGTCTGTGAAGGCCCGAACATACGAACGTATGCGGAACGGACTCTGCAGACGTCCGCAAGCCCAGTGTGCGCAAAGCTCAAGGCCCGAACATACTCGGGCGTACTATAAGCGGAGCGGACTCCGCGAGGAATGTCCGCAGTCATTCAGGCTGGTCACTGGTGGGCGGATCGGAGTCCGTGCGGTCGTAAAATCTGAGCTTTGCGCGCACAGGCCTTGCGGACGTCTGCTTTGAGTCTGCGCGGGCCTCCGCGTACTCCACTCTGTGCACCAATGACTGCTCGGCATGTATTTTTCACATTGGGGGATTTTTCACGGACATTTTTACAGGAAACTACAACGCGGAAGTGCGCTCGACTATGATGAGTGATTTGTACATATTGCACTGTGAATATGTTGTGTATCGTTTTTTTATTGTGTCTTTTTATATCTTTATATTTTTATATCTCGTTTATATGTCTTGCTCTTAGCTGGACCACTGAGTCTGTAATAAACTTTATTATTATTATTATGAAAGCCCTAATGACTGCGGACATTCCTCGCAGAGACTGCTCCGCTTATAGTACGCCCGAGTATGTTCACTTAGTCAAGGATAAAGTATCAGCCTGACCACACAGAGAGAGAGAGAGAGAGAGAGAGAGAGAGAGAGGGAAAAAACACACACTTGTCAACTCCTCCTGGGGGGCGTCGACTTGTGCCACTGACGTCGACGCGTCGACAAATCGACTTTTCTGTTAATGGCCTAATATACACATATGATTATTGTCACATACCGTATATTTCCAAATAGTCACGCGGTGGCATATAGCTACCGGGCACCTAATAGCCGCTGGGGGTTTGACCCCATTTTGCGTATGAAACACCAGTACGCTGGGGTGATTATTTCCTCATTCATTGCCTCAAGGAGGGACAGCCCTGCAGGCAGAGAGAGAGCAGCTCTCTCTCTACCTGCAGGGCTGAGGGACTGTTTGCGCTTTTACACACAGGTCGGTGGTGAAGTGGCGCACATGACTCGGACAGATGGCCACGTATCGAGAACAGGTAATAGATCTGGCCAGTGGCGTCCCTAGGCTAAAACATTCGGGTCTAAAGCCCCGGATGTTTTTTAATTAGCCCTGAATATTAATTTCAAAAAAAAAAAAAAAAAAAAAAAAAAAAATTTTTTTTAAGATCACATCCTCAAACTACAGTTATCTTATGTTGATACTTCGATAAAACAGTGTTTTTGGACAGGTTTGAGTAACAATTAATTAAAAAAAAAAAAAAAAAGCCACTACTTTGGCTTTGGCACATAAGTGGTTAACACCTCCAGGTCGCACGTGATATCATTCACCCAAAACAGCAGCGTCAGGCAGCAGGCGCACTTGACAACAGGCAGGCTTGACAACAGCAAGCTGTTAAGCTGTCTTTGGGATGTCACAAAAAAAGATTTCCATGTTTTTCCCCCCAAAGGTGGTCAGCAATCAAAGAGGTAATGGGAATAGAAATTATGTAAAAATGTATAATTTCGAAAAGAGTGTTGCAGCTGGAACTACTAGAGGGAAGTAGCTAATGTTAGCTAGCTAGCAGCTAGTTGATATTACATGGGAAAAAAACGATGTGTTATTATTAGCATCTGTCTGTAAATGCAATTGTAGTGTACAAGAATTGTGTACCTAAAAATAATTAAGCTTGGGCTTCTTCTAGAGGGGAAAGTAGCTAAAGTTAATGTTAGGCTATAACGTCGAACCATCTTGTTTATTTTCTTTTTCATGCATGATAGCAGCTAGCTAGCAGACAGGGATCCTGCACAGCCTGCCTCTTTTACTGTAGCTGCTAATGTGTTAAATGGAAAAACAATGTGTTGTTACCTAGCTAGCTAATGTCAGTACATGGGTGCAAACTAAATTCAAAATGGGTCATTCATTTGATGATGCCTTAATTCAATTCAGTCCAGAAGAGCAGGTACCTGTAGGGTATGTGGAGAATGTTTCTATGTCTAAAAATTTTGGCGCGCGCTCTACAAAAATACGGTAACGTAGGTGAGTTCTTGTACAAAAATCTGTAAACGTTTAGAGTGGGTAATTTTTTTTTTTTTCGTGTACACGGGTTTCACCGCTGGGTGGTGCTATTGCATTTTACCAGTAAGCCCCAGTTATCTGAATACCAACAGAATGGGCCATTTAACCAACAGTTACAGGCCGCCACACCGAAAAATCCCAATTCCGAAGGTCCGCCATCCCGAATTCTGGTCCCTGAGTCCTGACAGTAAGCTATGGCGAGTCTGTAGAAGCTGTATTTCCCATGTATGTCAGCGATTTTCACCGGGGACGCACGCGAGTAATTCAGGCTGACATTTTCAGCGACCTCCTCTGGCAATTTTATTAAAACGCATGGCATATAGGTCCACACACAGTAGCTTATTATTATTATTATTATTATAGGGTCTTATGGGCTACAATGAGTACCGGGCCATCAAATCACAGCACCTGCGGTGAGAGGACACGGACACGGAATTGTGTGCGCTTTTATGCACGCAGGTCAAGGCGATCACGGATATTTGATGTAGGAAAGATGTAGCCAGATGTATTACCTGTTTTAGATACGTCGCTGTCTGTCCGTCTGTCCGTAGCACGAGTCATGTGCGCCACTTCACCACCGACCCTTGCATAAAAGCGCTAACAGTTCCTCAGCCCTGCAGGCAGGGAGAGAGCAGCCCGGGAAAACAATCTTTGTTATATTGAGATCACGAGATAATTAATTCGTTATCATGAGAAAACAATCTTTGTTATATCGAGAGAGTGAAATGATAAGTCGTTATCACGATATAACAGCGCACAGAAAAAAAAAGCTGTTCTCGTATTCCGTACTGGACAGCTGTCTATGCAATAATACGTCGGTTATGCCCAGGTATTGAATCAAATGTGTTTTAAGATATTTTTGCTTAGTTCACCTTATTGTCTATTTGTCTTGTTGTGTTTCATGGACATGGCGATGTGAATAGCGCTGTTTCAACTCATTTCGGGGTCTGTTTTCCTCTGCTGAATGAAACCATGGCGACACGAAATGCAGGTACCTTATTGGTGTAGCGCGATCACGTGACGGCCGTGCCACCACTCGCGTACCAAATCTCATTACGCAGGCAGAACTGATCATTACGCTCAAACGGAACAAGTGCCGAATTACGACCCTGATCACAGGACTCTTGCGGGGTAATGAGCTACGAACTCCCGCTGATTAGCTAAAGATGTATCGATCTTTTTTATGAAGGAAAGATCGTGTAGTCCCCAGATGTCGGAGCGGAAATCAGTTTCTATGAGACTTTTTTTGATTCACCTTACGGCCTGCATGGTCTTGAATTCATTTCAGCATTCAACATCCACACGCATATTCCGTAAGAAATGCATTTTCTAGTGCTCCCCCCACCCCGGTCACTAAGAGCTGATTTTTTTCAGCAGGCACAAGGTAGTCAGACAAAAAGGTACAAGTAATTCATTTATTTACAGTTTAAGTACACAAATACAGTGGCAAATATAAATGTGAGAAAGTAAATCTCGTTGCTTACATAATTCACTAGGTGTAGCGTGGCTGACCAAAGAAGTCAAGGGTCAAAAATCCAAAACTAGAGAATGAGCAGCAGTTATAATGAATTACAACAGGCCATTTTATTCTGATAGACATGGCAGTTATTTATCAAAGCCGAAAAAGTCAAACAAATTGTTTACCAATTAAAAAAAATCCACTGCTGCTGGAGTAGCCTGTGAAAGGATGAAGTTTTCCTCTCAATACAAATCTTTTCAGTAACTGTTTAAAAGGGATTAACAGAAAATGCATTTTCAGTGCCCTTGGCAATTATCTCAGTTAGCCACATTGGTGCAGGATCACTGAAAGTGGAATACTGAGAGCAGTATCCTTTGTGATAGCAAAGAATGTCACACTAAATGTCTTTAAAATTCAGTGCAACATCTCTGCCCTCACCACTGGTTTGTTTAATAAGCCCATGGCTCTCAGGGGGGTATGCTGATGGGAAGATGACAACATTTATGGCAGCCCAAACTTGCAGCTAGGTTCCTGGAGCAAGCCTTAGAAGTCATGGTCAGACCTGTCCCTACAGATGAGCAAACGTTTACACATCAATATTACAACGAATTCACAGCTTCAAAATTATACAAATAAGAAAAACAAGAATGTTTATCTGTACACAGTGACTGGACATCTGGTCAAATGTGTCATATGATGCCCTTCCCTCTATAAAGTGCACTCCTTTTGTACACACACAATAAAGGGAACACAGCTCATTTAGCATACCAGAGCCTGGAGGTGAACAGACAGAACATCTTGTCATGAGTGACTACTTGACCTCCTGCACCCAAGATACCAAATTAGATTTTTGGTACATTCATGGGTTCAACTAACACTCAAGCCTCCGAACGTGACGCTGAAGGCTAACCTCTACAACATGCAAACAAGTGTTTACTTTCTATTTAATACAAATGGCTCTAGTTACTGAAGAGAGCCATCAGTGTTGGTGGTGATCATTAAAAACAGAAAAAGGTGGTGGTGTTTACTGCAAAAGATAGAAAAGCAATTTTATTGATCAGGTATGAACTAGCAGACAGTGACAATGGAAATGTAGGGTCATCAATGACAAATGTTTCCGCAGAGGAAGGAACCTTAACTTAGTCAGTCAGTGTCAGTGTCCCAGAAACGAGTGGCTGCCATGTCTGGCCCTTTCACAGTCTGGTGGTGTTTCCTTTTTTTTGGATTGGGGGAAGTTCCTGACAAAGTAAACACAACAGTCCTGAGCTCCAATGTTAGGGAGATCAAACCTACACACAGAAAAGGGGGGGGGGGGGGGGGGGGTTGGAGCAAGTGAGTGAGTCAGTGTGAAGGTGAAGGTGCCAACAGTACTGAGAGCAGTCCATCAGACAACAGTGTGTGCCTAGTCACAATATGGCCTCCGATGGTAGCTGTAGCAGTAGTAGTAATGAACAGTAGTATTAGTATGTCAGGTTGCTTCCAAGTGAATAGGGCTTGGTCCGCCAGGGTGCATTGTGGGGGCTCATCGAGGAGCTAGAAGATGAAGACCAGCAGTCGGTACACCAGACATCATCTAGAGGAAACACAGGAAAGGAAGCAGGAGGGTCAAAAACTAAGCACAAACCCTACATTATCTAAATGAGTGGATGCATCAAGCTTTCCATGCATGCATCCCTGTTCGTTTACTGCTTCTGGATCAACATGTATGTGGAGTGTTTTAATTCGTCTGCAGTTTAAATGCATTTTCAAGCCACAAAATCAACTGAAACTTGTGTTCAACTTAAAAGCTACATTATCAAAAAACTATGGAAACAGCCACAGGGTTGTAAGTAGGGGTGACTGATTGATGCTTATAACAATATCCAAATATTTTCTGCTTTTGGACAGCATTTTTTAACTTGTTTTAAGTGATGTCCTAATTGGACAGTGAAGGAATTATTTTTTTTATTATTTCACAGAAATACATGCCTTAATACTGCTGTGATGAAGGGAACAAGCTCCCAGAGGACTTTTAACATCAGACAGGACATTTGCAATTGTACAAAATAAAAAAAACAGAGTAAAAGGTAAGGGAGTGTGATGATAAGTGGCGAGGCTGTGAAGCGGAGATATACTTGCTTTTCACGATATGTTTACTAGGGATGAAGGAATACACCATTATCTGTATCTGTTCAAACAGCTTAATTATCTGTATCCCTATTTGTACTTGGAATCGGTGGAGTTTATACCAAAAATGGGTTGGGTTAAACAGAAGTGGGTGGGACCTGACCGGAGGTTATTATTATTATTATTCATACCAACTTTTATATATTTATTATTAATTAGATTTTTTTTATCAGAACAACCTCTGAATTAAACTTCAGATAATTTTTGATCACAATTATAAACAGCTACTGAAAGGACGATTTCCGTTCATCACGAGTAAGAATATTGACACTTTTACTTGTATGATAAATAATCTGTAACTGCTCCTAGTTTTATCCGAGTATTCAGCTCAACCCTAATGTTTACGTGTGCTTGATGGCTGTCTAATGTATCTTGTGTCCAGCAGCTCAGGTGTTGAGTAAGCTAAAATGACTAATTTTGTCATTTGAGTCTGGTGGCTTGACAACAGCATAGATGGGGAAGTGAAGCTGTTAAGGGTTGTCTGACAGAAAGCTGTGAAAATACATTAATTATAGTTTACACTTAAACTGATATTGACTTTTTTTGGGTGGCTAAAATACATTTTGTTGCCGACCCTTCCACAGCAGCACACTGCTTAGCTTCCATGTCAGCCTCAAGTCCGCTTCCCCCATCTGGGGCCATGCTGACTGACATCTACTATATGTACTCTGCTCAAAAAAAATAAAGGGAACACACAATCATCACAGTGTAACTCAAAGTCAATCAAACTCCTGGGATATCAACCTGTCCAGTTAGGAAGCAATACTGATTGTGAATCAATTTCACCTGCTGTTGTGCAAATTGGCCAACACCCTCCGTCCTTTCTGGTTGATTCTTGGCTAGTTTTTCATTTTTCCAGTGCCCTCACCACTAGTGGTTTCTTGAGTAGAGATGTACCGATCCCTGAACCTTAGGTATCTGCCGATACTGAGTACCGATCCGATACCAGCACGTAAAATAAAAATGGATGGTATATGAATTGTTGTATGTCTCAACTCCTAAAACTCTATTTAAAATATTAAGAAATAAATACATAATAGTAGAATAAATGCCATAATACTTTTTTTTCCCTCCAACTGCTAAATAGGCTTTTATTGTGAAACATTTGTAGGAACTTGTTGTGGAGAAATCAGTGACTTTTATGTTTACGTACGGTACTTCAAATTAGAGCCCTGCGCTGGAGCCTGAGGCCCAAGGGGCCCGACAGCCCGAGGGCCGGGCTTCGGGCCAATTACCACATCATTATCTCGGACACGGGCTGGGCTTTTTTTTTTAACCTGCCAATTAGAGAGGTGTGTGTTTGTGTTTAACCAATTTAAACGGCAACACTTGAACGCAGCAGCCGCTGTGCCTCTCCCTCTCTGCTGCACCTCACTCATCATATTTTACTGATCCCATTTGCGCGTCCAGCCCACAGGTCCCACCACAAACATGGACAACATAAAGAGAAAGATTGAAGATGGTGAACTTGAGACGGTGAGCAACACCGAGGGAAAAGCTCAGTATTGGACAAAGTTTTAAGTTGTTACAACCCTTCAAGATGAGCCAACCCGGTTTGTTCAGGGCACTACTTCAAATGTAGCTCCTGCCATCTGCTGGCGCTTTTTATGTGACTACAACAACATTTTGGCTGGCAGACAGTGACTGAAATAAAAGTAAAATTAATAAAAATGGGACAAGAATAACCCGATGACATCACACACGTAATGAAAGACGACCGGGGATAACTGATGTGTACCATCATGTAGTGTGTCATGTCTGTCGGCCAAGTCATGGCATGATTTTATGACTCCACAATCGTGTCATGTGACATAGTGACTTTCAGAATGGGCAGAAAAGTCGTGTAGTGTGTACCAGGCACAAATCCTCCTTTACCGTTTCTCCCTCTTGCAAGCCACTCATTTTCAGTGTGTGACTGCTGCGTGTGCATGAGAGGGGGAGAGGCTACTGTTGTGAGAGAGGGAAAGACAGAGAGCTTCAGAGCTGCTTTTCGGAAGCAAAACAAAAGTTTACATGTTCTAAAAAAGAGAAAACATTGCATGTCCTGCGATGTGACTATCACTCATGCGCACATTGCGATGGCGATGTTCAAACGATATATTCGTGCAGCCCTAGTAGAATGCTTTTTAAACTCCGCTCCGTTTCCGTTTTGTTTCCTGTAGCGTGCAAATGCATAATGACGTGAGGCATAACGTGGTATCGGACTGGTCATAGGCTTTACTCACTGATGCCCGATGCCGCATTTTAGGCAGTATCGGAGGCATTTCCAATACTGGTATCGGTATCTGTATAACTCTAATCATGAGGCGGTATCTGCAGCCCACAGAAGTTGCTCAGGTAGTGCAGCTACTCCAGGATGGCACATCCATATGCACAGTGGCCAGAAGGTTTGCTGTGTCTCCCAGCACAGTGTCAAGAGTATGGAAGAGATACCAGGAGACAGGCCAGTACACCAGGAGAGGTGGAGGGGGCCGTAGGAGGGCAACAACCAGGCAGGACCGCTATCGGCTTCTTTGTGCGAGGAGGAACAGGAGGAGCACTGCTAGAGCCCTCCAAAATTACTATTGTTATTAAATCCAGCAAGCCACTCGTGTGCATGTTTCTGCCCAAACTGTCAGAAACAGACTCCACGAGGAACTATCCTTTTAAAAGCGGAGGAGGCACAGTTCTAACAGTCGTCAGCTTACTAGATTATGGAGGTAACTGTAGTAGTCCCCCCCCCCCCAATTTTGTCTGAAGTCTCAAACACAGCAATTTTAGGGAACTTCTATAAAAGTGTTGTTATTTATACATACATTCTTGTATATCTTCTGTATTTCTCTGCTCTGTAGCACTTTGAGATTGCTAAAATGTAAAGTGCAATACAAATAAAATGTACTATTATTATTATCTTAACAGGTGTTAATTACTTTTTGTAATATGTTCAATTTTTTTTCCATATTCCAATTCCAATGTCTGCATAAACTTAAGAATTAAAAGTTAATTGCTCTTTAAAATGGTGTACCTGCATTGTTATGCTATTGCATTATCATTCTATCAGTGGCATAAAATAGTTTCTGGGACAGTATTTCATCCAGCAAATGTAGTTATCGTGACAGGTCCACTGGATGTGCCCTCTAACACGTATAGTACATAATCAAGTATGTGAACAATTATGCTTATGACACAACCGGTTGTCTACACAAACACCGAGCTGGGTGATATGGCTTATAAACAATATTGCAGTATTTTTAGGCTATCTTGCAGAACACAATAAACACTGTGATACTTTAAAATCTCCTCTAAAGTACTGTGGACTTAAGTTAAGCAGCCACTGTCATAATAAAGTTTAATAAAGTACTGTCTTAATAAAGTTTCAAAAAAAATACTGTTATAATGAAGTTAAATAAAGTATTGTTATAATTAAATAAATCCAAGCTGAACCTCTGATGCGTTTATACTTAAGCACCCGGCTCGTCTGGGGCCGGAGGTGTTGATATTTTTGCTGTCAACTTGAATCTCCCGGTTGAAAGTTAGCTGTTAGCGGTAAGCCCTGTGCACTGGGAACAAACTAACAGCTCACCACTTCATATATTAATAGTAAGTTGCACTGGTGCTCCATGATTGCAAAACATGACCTAACAGTCGCAGTCTGGCACCCTGCAGGTACTAAGACAGACTTCTTCTGCTCACGCAATTGTTAATCTCATCAAGTTTAACTGTTACTGTGACGCCATCAAATATGGTTGCAAAATGGGACTGAATAGTAGCAGTATGGAACCCTGCAGATGAAAAACACTTATTGCCTGCTCACATACTATCCCTCAGGAGAAACTGATCTGGATGGGTGGAGGAGTGTGTTACGTATCATGCTTGTGAGTCTCTCTTTATGTGTGTATGTGTGTGTGTCTGGGGGTAGGTGGGATGGAGCTACAGGAGAGCGAGAGAAATGAAACGCCGAATCAAGTCTCGTGCTGGTGGCTTAAAAAAAACATTTATACTCTATGTTCACGATATAGTCACTTTATTTATCCCATATACATCGAGTATAATCGATTTATCGCCCATCATAGTTAAAAAGCAAGTAAAAAGCAGGTAGATCTCTGGCCTGAGGTGACAGCCAGTAATGGGGTAACCACTCATACTGCAGAACAGCAGTAAAAACAGAGGTTTTTACAAACAATTGCTACTTTCTATTAGACTGGGTGATTCACAAAGCCATTCAATGTAGACAATCGCAAACACGTTAATATAGGTAGCACTATTCATGGATTTTATAATGCCCACACCTGGTTACAACTAATCCAAACTACACTAAAGTCATCTAGTGTGTACAATAAGAATACCAAGGCTGAGGGGAAAATAACCTAAAAGGTAGGTTTGAAGTATTTTCATCTGGGAAAAAAAAAACCAAAAAAAAAACCCCACTGACATGTCACAGGAAAGTTGGTTACTGTTATTGTTTATCCTCTCCATTACTTGCTGTGGAGAGATCCCAGTGTTTCCAACACAATTAGAATCTACAGTGGTGTAAAAAAGTGTTTGCCCCCTTCCTGATTTCTTACTTTTTTGCATGTTTGTCACACCTAAATGTTTCAGATCATCAAACAAATTTAAATATAAGACAAAGATAACACAAGTAAACACAAAATGCAGTTTTTAAATGAAGGGTTTTATTAATGAGGTAGAAAAAAATCCAAAGCTACATGGCCCTGTGTCAAAAAAGTGTTTGCCCCCTAAACCTAATAACTGGTTGGGCCACCCTTAGCGGCAACTACTGCAATCAAGCGTTTGTGATAACTTGCAATGAGTCTTTTACAACGCTGTGGAGGAATTTTGGCCCACTCATCTTTGCAGAATTGTTGTAATTCAGCCACATTGGAGGGTTTTCGAGCAAGAACCGCCTTTTTAAGGTCATGCCACAGCATCTCAATAGGATTCAGGTCAGGACTTTGACTAGTTCACTCCAAAGTCTTCATTTTGTTTTTCTTCAGCCATTCAGAGGTGGACTTGCTGGTGTGATTTGGATCATTGTCCTGCTGCAGAACCCAAGTTCGCTTCAGCTTGAGGTCACAAACAGATGGCCGGACATTCTCCTTCAGGATTTTTTGGTAGACAGCAGAATTCATGCTTCCATTTATCACAGCAAGTCTTCCAGGTCCTGAAGCAGCAAAACAGCCCCAGACCATCACACTACCACCACCATATTTTACTGTTGGTACGATGTTCTTTTTCTGAAATGCGGTGTTACTTTTATGCCAGATGTAATGGGACACAGACCTTCCAAAAAGTTCAACTTTTGTCTCGTCAGTCCACAGAATATTTTCCCAAAAGTCTTGGGGATCATCAAGATGTTTTCTGGCAAAAATGAGACGAACCTTAATGTTCTTTTTGCTTAGCAGTGGTTTTCGGCTTGGAACTCTGCCATGCAGGCCATTTTTGCCCAGTCTCTTCCTTATGGTAGAGTAATGACCTTAACTGAGGCAAGTGATGCCTGCAGTTCTTTGGATGTTGTTGTGGGGTCTTTTGTCACCTCTTGGATGAGTCGTCACTGCGCTCTTGGGGTAATTTTGGGCGGCCGGCCACTCCTGGGAAGGTTCACCACTGTTCCGTGTTTTCGCCATTTGTGGATAATGGCTGTCACTGTGGTTTGCTGGAGTCCCAAAGCTTTAGAAATGGCTTTATAACCTTTTCCAGACTGATAGATTTCAATTACTTTTTTTCTCATTTGTTCCTGAATTTCTTTGGATCTCGGCATGATGTCTGTAGCTTTTGAGGATCTTTTGGTCTACTTCACTTAGTCAGGTAGGGCCTATTTAAGTGATTTCTAGATTGGGAACAGGTGTGCAGTAATCAGGCCTGGGCGTGGCTACAGAAATTGAAGTCAGGTGTGATCAACCACAGTTATGTTTTAACAGGAGCTGGGGGGCAAACACTTTTTCACACAGGGCCATGTAGCTTTGGATTTTTTTCTTCCTCATTAATAAAACCCTTCATTTAAAAACTGCATTTTGTGTTTACTTGTGTTATCTTTGTCTTATATTTAAATTTGTTTGATGATCTGAAACATTTAAGTGTGGAAAACATGCAAAAAAGTAAGAAATCAGGAAGAGGGCAAACACTTTTTCACACCACTGTATGTGTGGCAGTAGATGGCAATGGGGGAGAGGGGGTTTACTGACTTTTTGCTGTGTCCCATCCCTAAATTCTAAGGATTATGCGGGTCCATGAATGCAACACAGGCAGAATTATTCACAAGTTAATTTTTCTCCTCTAGCAGAAGTTTGTGGTGTTTTGAGCAACAAACGTTTAGACCCAGCACAATCAAAGGTCAAGTTTCGCTCTCACTGTTCCTGACATTCTGCTGCTCCGTCTGTGCCCAGAGTACGCTTTGGCTCCCAGAGTTTGATGCAATAAGTTACTGAACAGCATATTTATTACAACAGTGCACCTCATGAACTTTCCAGCTTTAAATCAATGTGTGGAGAACCCTTGCAAAGTAACTACACTAAAACTAATCTAGAATCCAGAGTCTAAAATGCATTCTTTGATTCAGCTTAAGCTCATTTCAGCTCTTTTCCACTAAAGGATCTCAACAACCAGTAACCTGGAGATTCACATAGCCTACACAAACAAATGTAGGACACTGCAGCAGAACATGCATCTAATATTTGGAATCACAGTATCGTCTGTATATTGAAATAAACTCATTGCTTCTATAAACATATGTACTGCCTTTTTAGTAGTGGTGTTTACCATGTGCAACCAGCTGTTGCCCTTCTCCCTGAGACTTAGTATTACAGCCTGGGCAGTGCCAGATTTCTGGTCCAGGAGCTCATCCTCAAAGCGGAGAACATATAGTGGGAATAACAGCAGAACCCGCGAAAAAATGCTATACTTTAAGTTACGGGTTATTATGTTTCTGTGGTGGAAAAAACCTATATGGGGATTCAGCAGTTTGACAAATCAACTGGGTATCTCTGTCAAACTTACAGCTCATGCAACTGCAAGAATGTATCCTCTGTGACAAATTGAGTAAACAGTCTGTTCATTGTCTTATTGAACAACTGAAAAGAAACATGAACTGATTTGACTTATTTGAGACAGACTTGTTTTTCTTTTGACCCCCAACCCCCACCCCAACACCTTATAACATGCTTTCAGCCACAGCCATGACAAAGCTAAATGCTGACTTGCAAATGAGTAGCTTCATATCATGCAGGTGTTCAGTGTAAAAGACCAGGGAGGCAGAAATTTGCAGGTGAAATAACACTGGACTGTACCAAGCACGGCTGGAGGGGTGGGTGTAGGGAGGTAAATTCCTTCTGTGTGCTATAGCTGTAGGCCTGCCATCTAGGCATCACACCAACAGTGCAAGCAACAAGACATAGGCACAGAACTGATTAAAAGGGCGTTGCATAATCCTTGAGGAGTCAATAAGGGAGTTACATTCTTATGCTATGATGCACTGCGATGCATTATCCACTCCAGTTCTCAGAGGACTTCCCCCTCCTGCTAAGAAAATAGTTGGTGACTGACAATGTGACTTAGGCAGGTACAATGCAGTTATGATGTCATCAACAGCTAAATTGATGTACTACCTTATGGCTGTGATGGTTTAATATGACATCAATAACTGGTTGCTTAAGCCAAGACTCATTCAGAAACTGGATGTCCAGCTAACTAGAAACACAAAACATCTGATGAGATGTTCACCCCTGATTCCAGCTACAAGTACTTTTCTACCGTCATGAACCTGTTAATGCTGTTGATCTAATTTCATGCCCACCATGTTTTCATCTTGTGTCCCTTGTCTATTTAGAAGATTCAGCTCAGATAAAATGGAAGACACTAGGCTGGAAGTGAAAAATGCTGGAACCAAGACTGAACACAAGTCAGCCCAGTGTAGAACTGGAATTTGGACCCATGCATCCCCGGTGCTTTAGGGACAGGACTCACCCAGTGTTGCCGCCGTCACACAAGGACGTGGCGAGCGTCTACTTGGCGTGATGCTCGTAGGGAATACTATTCTGAGGTTGGGGGAAGGGAGAGAGAAGGCCCAATATGTCAAGTCAGAACCCACATCCTGCACCAACCACACAACTGGAGAAAACTGGCTGAATAACAGCACCTTTCTCTAACATTAAACACCAGGCTGGTGTGCTGTACCAGATGACTACTGAGACTTTCTTTTGCTGCTCTGAATCTGAGGCCTGTGCAAAGCTCTTCACATTATGTGGACAAAAACTCTCCAGTAATCAGAGACTAATGTCTAATGATTTTATGAGGCAACAGATACAGATCTCCACGAAGACAAAGTTTAATGAACTTTAAAATGTAATTCTAACTGCTACTGGTTACAATAAAGCTTTAAGCACAGCTTCCTCCTGCATATTCAGAAGAGGGCCTCTACTTCAAGCCTAGCCTGTGGAACTATGTACAGAGTTGCTATTTTCTGCTCATGCTAATGGGTTGAGAAACACTATAAGAACAAAGCATATGCGTCTTTGGGGGTATCTTATACCTGTGAGGTGGACATGCGTGAAGTGTCCTGCCGTCCTGTTAGATCTGAGGATGACACGTTGACAGGAGCGCCGCGGTGCAGTCGCATGCTGACCTTGCGTTCACGCTCCATTCCAGACACCTGTCGAGGTGATGTGTTTGCTGGAGATCAGGGACCAAAACAAAGACCACCATCAGGAGGGACTGGATATGATGATAGAATTCATAAACATTTTCCTATTTACATCATTTTCCATCAAAACAGGCCTTGTTTTTGATTCAATACTTAAGTTTGTGCAATGATACATAAACATTTCATCACATCTTACTGTTTTTTCCTTTCAAGAAACAAAATAGGTAAACTGCATTATTGCTGTCAACTTTGTATTCATATTAATTATATTATCTAAATACACATATGAAATGACAACTGTAAATCAGGAAATATGTGGTGTCTCACAGGTCTTATTACTGCCATCATGAAATACTTTATAACTCATTTCCGTTACTGCTGTCAGTCTGAACAAAGCAATTAAACCACTGAATTCTAGCCTTGAAATCTTAAGATCATTCAGCATTTCACAGTACACTGATGGGCTTTACAGTGTTTGTATAGGGACCATGCTACACTTACTGACAGGTGTAAAATCCAAAGGGGCTGGGATTAACTCACCTGTGTGAGAGGTTGGTGTTAACGGGGTAGGAGGAGCACCGTCTTGGGTTCCTCGTGGTCTTCCTGATGCAGCAGGTATTCCCCTGGGCCCTGGGTTCCTGCCATGCCTCAGCCTGTCTTCCCGGTCCCGGCGCTCTCTCTCTGCTTCCTCTGCTGCACGATTGGCTCCCTGTGTACAACAATAACAAAGAATCAACAAAAAAAATACTGGACAAAGAGTCTACAGTTACACTAACTCTGGGTGTGTACTCTGAGATAACTGTTTATATTAGCATGCTGACATGCTCATAGGGACAACACTTACATGCTGATGTTAAGCACGTGTAATGTTTACCATGTTTACAATCAAAGTTTATCATGTTAGCATGCTAACATTGCTACTGGGCATTAATTGCAGCTGGGGCTGATGGTTATGTTCAAGCAACAGCCTCAGCAAACACACAAGTGCAAAAAATTGCAGTTCTTTGAATGACCACTAGAGGCTGGCTCCAGAAGCAAGTCAGTCCCCACAGACCCCCATGTTAAAATGCCTGACAGTTTTGGTCTCAATAGCTATTTCACAGGAAAAGTCAGGGGAACACCAACATAGGGAGTCATCTTCTGGGCAACATGGATATCTTCACCAAATTCTGTGGTAATCCAAACAGTCGTTGTTAAAGTAAGAAAAAATGTCAGTTTTTAGCACTTGAGGAAAAGTCAGGGGATCGCCTAGGGTTGGGCAATGTGAATTAAAAATAGTGCAAAACTTTTTGGGCTAAATCGCGATATGCAATAGATAGGTAAATATTTTGAAATCTCCTCTAAACTACTGTAGACTTATAAAATACAAAATTACTGAAACGATCTACCGTTACAATAAAGTTAAATAAAGTAGCTACTGTCATAATAAAGTTTAAGTACTTTAATAATAAAGGTAAATTAAATATGTTTATAATTAAGTTGAATAAAGTCTTGTTATATTTAAGTTACATGAAGCATTATTAAAATAAATCAAAGCCCTGCTTTTATTTTGAAGCACCTGGCTCGTCTCGGGCTGGGAGCATTAATGTTTTGGTTTTTTTTTAAAGATATTTTTTGGGGCACTTTGCCTTTAATGCACAGGACAGGTAAGTATGAAAGGGGGAGAGAGAGGGGATGACATGCAGCAAAGGGCCATGAGCTCGATTTGAGCCCGGGCCGCTGCGGCAACAGCCTTGTACATGGGGCGCCTGCTCTACCACTAAGCCACCGACGCCCCAGCATTATTGTTTTTGTTTTGAACATGAAGCTTTCGGTCAACAGTTTAATATTAGAAGAAAGCTTAACTGTTGCCACTGCACCTTTAATGACAATCATATAACCATAATCATATATTAATAATATTTGCATGACACATTGGTTCTCAATGGTCACCAAATTGGACTAAAGATTCAGGGTCTGGAGCCCTGCAGGTACAAAAATAAGCTTAAATGTTGTTTCAAAGGCTTTTCAAGCACGAAACGGGGCTTTGATTTATTCTAATAATACTTCATGTTACTTAAATATAACTAGACTTTATTCAACTTAATTATAAACATATTTAATTTACCTTTATTATTAAAGTACTTAAACTTTATTATGACAGTAGCTACTTTATTTAACTTTATTGTAACGGTAGATCGTTTTAGTAATTTTGTATTTTATAAGTCTACAGTAGTTTAGAGGACATTTCAAAATATTTACCTATCTATTGCATATCGCGATTTAGCCCAAAAAGTTTTGCACTATTTTTCATTCACATTGCCCAACCCTAGGCAGTTTTGTTTTCTCCTGAATTGAAATACCAAGGTATCAGCACAAATGTCTCCCCAAGAACGACGGCAGGTATCTACAAACACTTAACGTTTTATGTACTGTAGCTGATGTTTTTACCCCATACAGTTTAGACATTATGTTCGGTACTCACAAACTTGAGCATGTTCCAGTCAAATACATAGTCATAAGAGAAGCCCTGTCTGTGAAATAGGTTCCTGAAGAGCTGCCGGAGGTAGGAGTAGTCTGGCTTGTCATCAAAGCGCAGGGAGCGACAAAAATTCAGGTAGGTTGCAAACTCAGCTGTGACAAAGATAGAGAAAGTATTTCTCAGGTGATGGGAGTCACTGACTGTTCCTGTTTATTATTGGTAAATACAGAATTATTCAAACATTTAACAATCATTTAAAAATTAAAAAAGCCCAAAATAAGTCGAGACTCACAAGGGTATCCCTTGCAAAGCACCTCAATGGGGGTGGACATTTTCTTCTCACTGATTCGTTCATACTTCTGCCTCTTGGTCGCAGCCTTGAGGCCTTGCCAAGGCAACGAGCCCAGATTAAAATACATTAGAACGTACCCCAAGGACTCCAGGTCATCGCGCCTTGATTGTTCTGTCAAGGGAGACAACAGACAAGGAGAAAGATCAAGAGAAGAAAAAAGTGTCCCTACTGCACTAATGTAGAAAATACAACTAAATTCACAGTCTAAGAAATGCAGCAATATGACATGTCAGACAGGGTTATTAGGTGAGATTTTATCTATTTTTTTCTATTTTACCAATCCCCAGATGTGTGTTGATTGAGGCATAGCGTGCAGTGCCAGTCAGGTTCTTGTTCTCGCGGTAGGGGATGTGCTGGTGTGTGCGTGCATCACGATATTTTTTAGCCAGGCCAAAGTCGATAATGTATACCAGGTTGCCCTTTTTACCCAGTCCCATCAGGAAGTTATCAGGCTTCACATCTCTGTGGATGAAGTTCTTGGAGTGAATGTACTCAATGCGACTGATCTGAAGAGAAGAACAAAAAAAAATTTGGTCACTACTACATGTTAATGAGAAGACATTTAGCAAGCACCGGCTTAAAAGCTGACCACCAGTTTGACAACCTCACACTCACTTTTGTCCAATAGCTCCCTCCGTACACCACAATCATGTCACATTTTGAGAGACGACAAGGGCAAATTTTGCGAGTTTGCTGACTGAACTCGATGACCGTGATGTGGACGACAGCCTATTAAAGGGATAGTGCACCCAAAAATGAAAATTCAACCATTACCTACTCACTCATATGCCGATGGAGGCTCAGGTGAAGTTTTAGAGTCCTCACAACACTTGCGGAGATGCAAGGGGAGAGGGGTTAGCACACAACTCCACCTAACGGAGGCATACGGCGCCCCAGATTCAAACGTCCAAAAACACATAATTGAAACCACAAAATATCTCCATACTGCTCGTCCATAGTGATCCAAGTGTCCTGAAGCCCCGACATGAAAAGTTGTTTGGAAAAACGTCATTTGGGCCCAATCCCAATTCCTATCTTAACCCTCAATCTTAATTCTCAAGATCAACCCTCAATCTCACTACCCCTCAAAACCAAGTGTTAAGGGCTATCTTGTGACTTTAAAATGGGACACCCCTCAAAGGCAAATCATCTTAAGACTGTGGGGGGCCAAAACTCTGTCCAGTCTGTCAGTTCAAAGAAGAAGAAATATACATCATCAGTAGTTGTCAATAAAAAGATGCAACATTTTTTTTTTCCCCAACAACAAGAATTTATTTCAATTCTTGAACAAAACAAGCAGTGACAGACATGAACAGAACAAATATGCCAGGGTTAAGAGAAAAGAAAGAGAAATAAAATAAACAAATAAATTAAAAAAAAAAGTTCAGCAGCTCAAAGCATTAAATTGTTTACATATTTTCAGAGTCTTTATAGCTTTGGAGTTTGTGGAGTGCTGAATGGTTTCTAAGTATTGCTGCATTTCATTCATAAAAATTTTGAAGAAGGATTTTCTATTACAAAATTTACTCTTATGAATATAGAATTTCGCTATAGATCAATCAGGGCTTGTGTTTTGTCTGGTGGCCCTGAAATGGAACAGAGGTAACAACATTACTTTCTTCTATTTTTTTGGCTACCTGTCAGATATTCGTTAAGTTATTAGTTTAGTTTCATGCAGTATTGCAAGTATTATCACAATGAATACTGTAGTCAACATCCAGCAGAACTGGTGAGGCTGTTTATACGGGCACACAAGTGTTATCTGGTGACTTTCATCCACGTTAACGTTTCACTCTTTGGGTTATAAGTTGATATTTAACCAAATAACCTGTACCACAACAACCGACGTAACTTATTCAGCGGAAAGTCACCAGATAATACGATCACTAACGTTAACCTGCAGCTGTAACGTTACCAGCTGCAGACTCTACGGCTACAGGAGATGACACCGTCCGGTTATCTTACAAAAATGTCAATGCAAACATTTCATGTATAGTAAAACAACTTAACAACTACATTATCACTGTGAAAAAATACTTTTTGTAACTGAAAGACAACATACTCGGTTATCAGAGAACCGGAGTTAAGTGCAGGGGCAAGCGCCCACGCCGGCTTCGTTAGCTAGCCAAAAGACTATGTGTGTCACGCTACAAAGAGGTCTATAGTCCATAAAATGCTGTTAAACTAAGATAATGCAATGGTTATCATAATTTTAAAACAACTATTAACGAGAAAATACTCACATTGATAACTCCGCTTCCTTACGCTTATTGCCACCATCTTGCATTGACTGAATCGTCTGTACTCAGCCGGGCTCGGCTGGGCTCGGCGGATGATGCGCAAAGGATTCTGGGATAGCACTCACTACCAAGGGTGGTCCTGAAAAATCTTAAAAGTGAGGGCCATACAGCCCTTATTCTTGACCCTCAACTCAACACTCTGAGAATCGGGACAGCACTAGCACTTCGCGGGAGCGTGGATTTTTGAGACTGAGGGTTAAGATAGAAATTGGGATTGGGCCTTGAACTCTGTTCAGTTAGAGCTACAGGCTACAAAGAGGCTAAAAACAGTTCAAAGAGTTCAAATGACGTTTTTCCAAACAACTTTTTATGTCCTTGACCTGGGCCTCTATCGACATGATGGATGTTGGCTGAATTTTCATTTTTGGGTACACTATCCCTTTAAGTGTCATTAAATGCTTATTTTCAAGCTATTCTACGACATTTTTTCACTTCATTATGTTTTCGTAATGATTAACATTTCAATGCTTTTGTTTTCACAGTGTTCAAGGTTTTGTGGTGGCTGTGGCTCAGGAGGTAGAGCAGGCCATTCACTAATAACAGGGCTGGTATATATCCCTGGCTCCTCCTGTCCACATGTTGAAGCAAGACAATCAATCCCAAGTTGCTCGTGATGGGCAGGCCAGTGCCTTGCATGACAATCCCCATTGATGTGCATGAATGAGAGGCCAACTGAACAGCACTTTGTCCATTAAGGTAGAAAAGCACTACATAAGTGCCGTCCACTTATTATTTAGACAATGGACAATATGTGCCTATATAACCACTGAGTCAGGTGTGGTCAGGTGTGTGTGTGTGTGTGTGTGTGTGTGTGTGTGTGTGTGTGTTTAAATTGAGTAGGCAGTCTCACCATCTGATCAGCGAGCAGCAGGACAGTCTTCAAGCTGAACTTGCGGGAGCAAAAGTTGAAGAGATCCTCCAGGCTGGGCCCCAGCAGCTCCATCACCATCACATTGTAGTCACCTTCTGCTCCACACCACTTAATTGTTGGAATGCCCACTGCAAAAACACGAAAGTACATGCAATTACGATGGCAAGAACACAAAATAAAACTAGGGCTGTAGTCAACCAAAGAAAATCTTTGTCGACTACAATCGCACATAATCTTCAACTAATTGATTAGTGGTGGTAAAACACAAATCTGCATGTTCTTTTTACTTCTGTAGTGGTGTGTCTGTGTCACTCTGCAGTTACACCTCCAAAACACTAGTCGGCGGTGGAGGAATGTGTTAAGTGCTGTCAAGGTTAGTTCAAATCAAACTTTATTTATACAACTGCTTCAAAACACACATTAAATATGGCTTAATAGAGACAATTTCAAACACAAGTACGCATATTGGCTTCACTATAAATTGCAGAACTGACAGACAAACACTTGTCTTTATCTGGACACATTTCCCCCAACAATCCAACATGCTAACATTATTAGCAAAAGTCTATGGCATTTTACACTGTATAATCCTTTCCTCTTCTCATGTAAAACCAGGGACAACAGCAACATGTAACAAAGGTAACAGTACATAATTTGGCTCCATTACAACTCACAACATTCACCGACATTCAACTGTCTTATTCTAAACACGTTTTCCAAGCAAATACAACATGCTAACGTTTTTAGTGGCAGCCTATGGCATTTTACATGATATACATTAGCCTAGCGACGAGCGGAGATTTCCTCTGCTCATTTGAAGCGAGGATAAATCCCGAAGCAGGGCTCCAGACTAACTTTTTCCACTGGGAGCACCAGCGCTCCTGACTGAAAATTTTAGGAGCACCAGCACAAAATTTAGGAGCACTATCTATATCGACACAATATGTTCTTAATTTTGTCGAGATTAACTGCATTACGCATAATTTAGCAATAAACACAGACAGCACTGCAGGGTTCAATGCTAAGGTTTTTTTTCACTTGCCCGAAGTCAGTTTTTACTTGCTTAATTTAAGTGGCTATCAAATAACAAAGACTGCAGTTATTTTTATGTTATGTAATCTTTATTCACACTGTATCGTTCTCTCTCTATAATTTTGTGCCCTACTTGAGCCATGCCCACCTCTATTTATTTTTCCCCCCTCTCTCCAGTTCTGCTGTAGTAATACCGGGTTTAATATATTTTGCCTCCATCTCTCTGCCCTGCTCTACTCTACTTCAACGCAACTTAGCTCTCTCTCTACTCTACCAGTAGACTACCACATCCACCTGCTGCACAAAACGCACACAGCAGTGTTTCCCCTAGGATAGAGTTATAGCAGCAGAGGTGAAGCACACACATGAAAAATAATTTTCACATGCGTGAAACTCTTTTGTATGCTTGCAAAGCACAGCCTGCTGGGATGTTTCTATGTATACTGGCACCAGAAGGGCTCTTTAGGACATACAGTACATGTGCACAGTAATGAGCAGGTGAAATGTCTGTCTAGCTTACATAGGAGGTGTCTCAAGATTTAGGAACATACAATTTTATTGAACATAATAAAATTAAAAAGTCACTTGACATGCTGCTGTTTTGTGCTATGACCTATTTAAGTGCTGGAAGTGGTTAATTACGTGACAACGCCTGAACGCAACACAAACTCAGCACCGAGTGCCGTGCTGCGCTGCTGTGCGAGCAGCGTGTTTGTCTGTGTGTAACAACAGTCTGTTCGGGTCAGGTTTGGTCAGGAAAATGCGGCCCGAGCCGCTCTAGCGTGCTCACCTGTGTGTGTGTGGCGGAACTCCGCCGTGCGCAATACAGAGAGCAGAGGATAAATGTTAACGCGTGACCATGTAGAGACAGAAATTACATAATGACATAACACCATGAATAGTATTTTGTTAGGTTATTATATGAAGCGTCCGTCGCGCAAAATAATATCAATGGGGCACTGTGGGCAGGACATTGCTGACTCGTCCTCTGAACTATCTGAAGTTTGGGAAACTGGCACAGGACCGACAGGAGTTTCTGGATAAATTTTTCTTGTGAAAAACGAATCTATAGTTCGTTTCATAGCGTCACTTTATGGTCAAACGACACAGCGCTTTCTACTCGACACCGGCTCTGTGACCCCTCTCTGTCTAACCCCGCGTACAGTGCACACGTAGGTACGCTACTAACTGCTGCACGTTGTTATGGTTACTGGCGCCCCCCTCGCAGTGCGCATCCAGACATATACACAGACACTTTCTTCCGCTCCTCCATGAAATGCAATTATAAAAAGAAGAAAAAAATAAAGAAAAGGGGGAGAGGAGTGGATTTGTAAGTCGCGCTGGTGCTCCTAGTTAAAAAAATAGGTCGCACGGCCTCCAAAAAAGGTCGCAAAATGCGACCAATTAGGCGCAGTCTGGAGCCCTGCGAAGTATAAATCCCTTAACGATAGATCACACACGACTTAAAATGCTATTTTAGTGGAGGCTTAACTGTATTCACAATTTATTGTTTATCTGTGAAATACAAGTAAATTGGTCAAAGACGAATAAGGATTTAAAAAATGAAAAAAAATCAAATTGGCTAAAAATGCCTATTAAGTTACTTTCTATCTTTATTAGAGTGTTTTGTATACCATTCAACAGGAATTTGTTGTAAGAATGCAATTAACATTTTTCAGTGAATCACGTGATTTCTCCCATGAAAAATGTCCTTCCTGGGTGACGTAAATGGATTTGAAAATAAATTAAAATGTCTATCATTGTTGGCATTTAAAAGTTTATAGATAACAGTTAGAGCCCAACAAATAATTACTGCTCAGAAAACAACATTTTCATCAGAAGTAATGTAATGCATTTGGACATTTATAGTGAAATTGCTGCATTCTTTCCTGTTTGTCACACTATAGTTAATGCCAAAAAGAGAAAAATGATAGAAAATGTCTTAATTTTTTTTTACATTATAAGTAAAAGGGTTGTTATTGTATCCTCAACTCAAAAAACATGATACTGTAGTATAATATGAAATTTGGGTTAAATTATTTGACTGACCACTGCAAGATTTCAGTGTAATCTTTCTTTCATGAAAGGCTGTTTAAGGATCATATTTTTTAACAAACATATTGCAAAGAAACTGACAACTGTTAAAGATTTGAAGAGTTGATTTATTTTTAAAATTCTTTAATCTTTTCATTTTTTTCATGCAACAATGTAACTGTGCAACAGAGCAATGTAACTGGAAGTCTGAAAAGTCTCTGCCTTTCTTTATTAGACAGAGGCATCTGCAAGAACAAAACTGACCCCTAAACATCTAAAACTATACTCATTTTTGGGCAATAACTTCACAATATCTAATATCTATAATGTCCTGTGTTGCTATCATTGAAAATGATAACAAAAACTACCACAAAAGTTCAAAAATACATAATACTGCTTCTTTTACTTAATTTATCAATTGCTGTTATTAATAATAATAAAAGTTTGACAATACAACATCAAATCAATGCCTAAAAAGCTACAGATACCGATACAAATCTGAATTGATTAACATGTCCATTCTGGATAACAGAGGACATGTCCTGGGTAACAGAATATCTTTGTTATCCAGGGAGGACATATCGTTATCCAGGAAGGACAAAATAACTATTTTTCCTTTATTATCAGGCACTAACTGGGTCTACTGTGTAAAATATTAGCTTAATCTTCAACAAATTAATGTCATATTTCACATGAAATAGGTCATTTTAAAATGTAAAAAAATTATAATTTTTTTTTAGCGTTATCCAGAAAGACACATCATGGTGGTACATCATGTACCACTGAGCAAAAAGGTCAAATTATCAACATTTTAAGAGACTTACTGATCTTGTGGTATATTTTGGGGGTCCTACAGAATCTGTTGGCTGATGCAACACCCTGTCACATGACTATCCAAATCCAAATATGGTCATGTATAGCCACTTCATGTCTGTTACCCAGGAAGGACATTTGAGAATCCAAAAATGGGGACAAAAGTATTTCTTTAATAAAAATGTAAATGACCTTAGTGTTGTTACTATATTTGTAGGTGTCATGACAAACATCAACACAATTATGCCCCAATACATCATTTATGCTTTTATTAAGATTTTTGACATTTTTAGCACATTTTTGTGCTTAGATTTTTAGCCCGGACATTATCCAGGAAGGACGGTTTTGTACTTTTGAGCTAAATAGCTCCTTAAATTTTCATTTCTTATAGTAAATCATATGAGTAAGTAAAGTGACCAGAGTTGAGTAACAAAATGTAGTGTTTTAAATTTTCTATATATTTTTAACATTATAAACATGCCTCGGACACCAGAATTGACATGCCACGTCTTTGACGCAAATACAAGCTTTGTTTCCACTGAGGGAAATGATTTCAGCTTACAGAAACTGACAGGAGGTCTGCGACACCATGATGCTGAGCTGAGGATGGGCAAGTTCAGCTTTCTGTCAACAATGGGGGTGTTTTGAAAACAGCCCCATTTCCACAGGTAACTTAGCCTGTCCCCCCGCCACAGGAAATAATGGATTAATCCTGAAAAGCTGTTGATGTAGCACTTTTCTCCTTATGAAGGTAACAAGGCGATTATCCGACCAATGAGAATCTGGTCGGATGAGAGCATAGTGACCAAATAATCGACTAGTCGACCAGGAGACTACAGCCCTAAAAAAAAAAACTCTTGATGATATACAGGACTGTCTCAGAAAATTAGAATATTGTCATAAAGTCCTTTATTTTCTATAATGCAACTAAAAACATGAAAATGTCACACATTCTGGATTCATGACACATCAACTGAAATATTGCCAGCCTTTTATTGTTTTAATATTGCTGGTTATGGCATACAGCTTAAGAAAACTCAAAAATCCTATCTCGAAAAATTAGAATATTTCCTCAGACCAAGTAAAAAAAAAGATTTATAACGGCAAAACAAAATCAAACAATTGAAAATGTCAATTAATGCACTCAGTACTTGGTTGGGAATCCTTTTGCATGGATTACTGCATCAATGCGGCGTGGCATGGAGGCAATCAGCCTGTGGCATTGCTGCGGTGTTATGGATGCCCAGGTTGCTTCAATAGCGGCCTTTAGCTCATTTGCATTGGTGGGTCTGGTGTCTTTCATCTTCTTCTTCACAATACCCCACAAATACTCAATGGGGTTCAGGTCAGGGGAGTTGGCAGGCCAATCAAGGATAGTAATGCCATGGTCAGCACACCAGTTAAGGTGCGTTCACACCGGACCTGTTTTTTTTTTTCGCTGTCGCTCGGTTCGCCCCTTTGATATCGCTTCATCGCTCAGTTGCAATCGCTCGTCAATGTGGCAGAAATCAACAGACTTGCTTTTTCGCTTCGATGACGTCATTGAAGCAATCGGGGGGTGCTTGACTGTCATGACATGTCAGCTTCATAAAAAGTATAGCTGAAATTAAAAGCAACAATAGATGTAAAAACACACAGAGACAATACATATGTCTGAGCGTTTATACCTCCGACTGCGGCAGCAGCCGAAAATTATACATTTTGATACAAACAGGTAGCTATACATATTGCAAAACTCTGTCAAAGTACACCAAAGCATGCATTTTCATTTCCAAATATTTATTTCAAAACGAAACCATTCATACGGTCAATAAAAAAACATTTTGTTATTAATAAAAAACGAATGTACAGTGACCGCACAGCCGTGTGTCTGCGTGTGTGTGTGTATGTATGTGTGTTAGTATATCAGAGAGGAGGAATATCAATTTTAAAAAAAAGTTTCCACTAATTATTTCGGTGTTTATTTCTTTTATTCTTAAGGTTTTTCATGAAAATGCGTAATATATAAAAACATTAATATAGACCAAATGTTAATCTAATTTATTATTGTAGAATGTATTTAGCAAATCACCACTTTCAACTGGAGACACGGCGCAGGAGCGCAGCAGCAGCAAAAAAAGAAAGAAAGAAAGGAAGGCATTATAAAAAAGCGACAAATAGTGTTAATTAATTGACATGAGACATTGGAGAGGTTGTCAGTCCTATTCTACACTGTAGTCTGTAATATTTTTTTTATTTTATCATAACGTCTTGGAAATTACTCAAATGCATTCATTGTGTGCTTCTGGGCACATGGGCAGCATAAACAATGAAGTTACATATGACGTCTGCAAATCGTTGTGCTGCTTGGAGGCAGTTGACAGTGACAGTTTTTTCAGCAGCCGTTTTTCTTCCTACCAATAACCTACGGTTGAGGCAGCTCCAGCTCCAGCTCCGCTCACATGCTCTGACTCAGGCACCAGGGCGTCTGAGCTACAGTGATAGATGCATGGGCGCTGTCCGTGGTGCTTTACACTAGGCTCGCCAGGATTACAGCGCTCCTCCAGGCGCTGCAGTCCCGCCGGCTGGCGCGGTCACTGTTGAGATTACATTCGTTTTCTGTTATTAACAAAATGTTTTTTTTTATTAAACGTATGAATGGTTTTGTTTTCAAATAAATATTTGGAAAACGAAAATGTATGCCTTGGTGTACTTTGACAGAGTTTTGCAATATGTATATAGCCTACCTGTATGTATCAAAATGTATAATTGCGGTCGGAGGTATAAATGCTCAGAGGTGTAGTGAGCACCCCCCGGGATTCCGGGATTACGGAAGCCAATCAGCGTTGAGCTGCAAGCAACAGGACCCAGCGAAATACCGCTCCAGATGAGATTTCTCATCTCAAGCAACGGGCGAAAAAACTCTCTGTTGCTCAGAGCCCGAGCGATTTTTCTCCCGGGCGAATATACGCTCAATCGCCCGTTTGCATTGACTTTGTATGTAAAGTTGTCTCTAGCGAAAAAAAACCAGGTCCGGTGTGAACGCACCTTTACAGGTGGTTTTGGCACTGTGGGCAGGTGCCAGATCATGCTGGAAGATGAAACCATCATCTCCATAGAGCTGTTCAGCAGACGGAAGCATGTAGTGCTCTAAAATCTCTTGGTATACCGTTGCATTGACTCTGGACTTGATGAAACCCAGTGGACCAACACCAGCAGCTGACATGGCTCCCCAAACCATCACTGACTGTGGGAACTTCACACTGGATTTCAAGCAACTTGAGAGAGGACTTTGGACCAATCTGCAACTGTCCAGTGCTTCTTTTCCGTAGTCCAAGTCAGACGCTTCTTCCGTTGTCTTGAGTTCAGGAGTGGCTTGACCATGGGAATACGGCTGTTGTAGCCCATTTCCCTGACATGTCTGTGAACAGTGGCTTTTGATACCTGGACTCCAGCTTCAGTCCACTGTTTTTGAAGCTCCCCCAAATTCTGGAAGCGGCTCTTCTTCACAATGCTGTTAAGGCTGCGGTCATCTCTCTTGGTTGTGCAGCGTTTCCTGCCACATTTCCTCCTTCCAACAGACTTTTTGTTAATGTGCTTCGAAACTGCACTCTGTGAACAGCCTGCTCTTTTAGAAATTTCTTTTTGGGTCTTACCCTCCTGATGGAGGGTGTCAATGATGGTCCTCTGGACAGCAGTCAGGTCAGCAGTCTTCCCCATACTTGTGATTTAGTTTACTGAACCTAGCGGAGTGTTTTTAAAGGCTCAGGAAACCCTTGCAGGTGTTTCGAGTCAATTAGACGATTCAAGTGATTAGTTAGCCTAGTTAGCCTAGATATTCTAATCTATCTCTTTGAGATAGGATTTTTGAGTTTTCTTAAGCTGTATGCCATAATCTGCAATATTAGAACAATAAAAGGCTGGCAATATTTCAGTTGATGTGTAATGAATCCAGAATGTGTGACATTTTCATGTTTTTAGTTGCATTACAGAAAATAAAGGACTTTATGACAATATTCAAATTTTTTGAGACAGTCCTATATTTAACTTACTGAAGACTGGGCTGAAATGGGCTTAACTTTCTTTGAGAGCCAGCAAAATAAAAAATATGTTTTCCCAATTTTAATCTTGTATTCCTATGTTACCCGTTTATTTATTTTTTGATATATGCTACATACAGTTTTTAAAAAAAAATCAGTACCATAGTATTAACATATCTTTGTTCCCATTTTTCATGAGCTGAACTCAAAGATCTCAAACATTTTCTATACACACAAAAGACCATTTCCCTCAAATATTGTTCACAAATCTGTCTAAATCTGTGTTAGTGAGCACTTCTCCTTTGCCGAGATAATCCATCCCACTTCACAGGTGTGGCATATCAAGATGCTGATTAGACAGCATGATCATTGCACAGGTGTGGCTTAGGCTGGCCACAATAGAAGGCCACTCTAAAATGTTCAGTTTTATCACACAGCACAATGTCACAGATGTCGCAAGTTTTTAGGGAGCGTGCAATTGGCATGCTGACTGCAGGAATGTCCACCAGAGCTGTTGCCCATGAATTGAATGTTGATTTCTCTACCATAAGCCGTCTCCAAAGGCGTTTCAGACAATTTGGCAGTACATACAACTGGCCTCACAACCGCAGACCACGTGTAACCACAACAGCCCAGGACCTCCACATCCAGCATGTTTACCTCCAAGATCGTCTGAGACCAGACAGCTGCTGCAACAATCGGTTTGCATAACCAAAGAATTTGACAGAAAATGTCTCAGGGAACCTCATCTGCATGCTCGTCGTCCTCATCGGGGTCTGGACCTGACCTGCAGTTCGTCGTCGTTACCGTCTTGAGTGGGCAAATGCTCGGAACCGAATATATTCAGCCGAATATTGCAAAAAAACACACATGCGGTATTCAGTGGAATAAGTTAAAAGCAAGGCCGAATAATAGCGTCGTGTTTTGATAACGCAATCAAACACCATGCCGTGACGGGCGGAGTAAAATGTCGGCAGTGTGGTGATCTGTCCGTCACCGCTCTGGCATTTGCGACTAAAAATAGTTTTGAGCAAGCAAGCAAAATAGTCTTAAATCATTCAGCACACTGTGTGAGTATAGATTTCAACCACCAGCAGAAACGATAGGCGAATCCCACCAGTTGTGGGTTGAACAGGGGTCACAGACACAGACGTCTGTGATGTATTCCTGTCAAATACGGCGGCCATCGGCTTACTGGGCTCCAATAATATCCTCTTCTTGGCGTCATGACTGCCCAGTAGTACCTGAACGGCCGAGCCAGCCGAACACAGGTATGTGGCGTGTCAGAGGAGAAACAAGCCGTTCACATTTCTATCATTGTGTCAGTAACGGCCCACAAACCTCACTGCACTTTAGGGACTGTTCGTTACTTATGAAGGGACCGTCAGGGGAAGAGGGTGGCTGGTTGATTCTTATTTCATTTATTTATTTTATTTTGATCCCCCCTATGTTAATCACTTATTGCTGTTTTTGAAGTATGAATAAGTCAATAAGTAATTTATTCCACTGAAATATCATTGATGTATTATAGAAAAGTGATTTATCTTTTTATAAATGACAAAAGACACATCTGCCTCATTTTTGCTGAGGTATCCTGATACTACTCAGAACCGTGATATTTTCATTGGTATCGTACTGTGGGTCCCAATTTTGGTACCATGACAACACTAATCTGGTAGGGGTTCATCTGCAAAAACTAATGAAAAACTAAACAACGATATTCGGTATTCAGCCAAGCGTTTAATATTATTCGGCTTCGGCCCCAAATTTTCATTTCGGTGCATCCCTACATTCGATGGCATCTGGCAAGTTGGAGAGGAGTTCTCTTCATGGATGAGTCTCGGTTTTCACTGTTCAGGGCAGATGGCAGACAGTGTGTGTGGTGTCGTGTGGGTGAGTGGTTTGCTGATGTCAATGTTGTGGATCGAGTGGCCCATGGTGGCGGTGGGGTTATGGTATGGGCAGGCATATGTTATGGACAATGAACACAGGTGCATTTTATTGATGGCATTTTGAATGCACAGAGATACCGTGACGTGATCTTGAGGCCCATTGTTGTGCTATTCATCCACAACCATCACCTCATGTTGCAGCATGTTAATAAACGGCCCCATGTTGCAAGGATCTGTACACAATTCCTGGAAGCTGAAAACATCCCAGTTCTTGCATGGCCAGCACACTCACCGGACATGTCACCCATTGAGCATGTTGTGGATCGGCGTATACTACAGCGTGTTCCAGTTCCTGCCAATATCCAACAACTTCGCACAGCCATTTAAGAGGAGTGGACCAACATTCCACAGGCCACAATCAACAACCTGATCAACTCTATGCGAAGGAGATGAGTTGCACTGCGTGAGGCACCAGATACTGACTGGTTTAAAGACACGAAAGACACTAATGACACTCTAATTTCCCTTTCACTGGGACTTTAACCCTTAGCTGCTGATATCCTCAAGTGACATTAGTACTTATTTAGCTTTAGCATCCCTGTTACCCAGTACTCAAGTTGTAAAAAAAAAAAAAAAAAAGAAAATCAGGGGGGATGGTGGATTTTATCACATGGGGACATAATCTGTGCTGATGACAGCGCGGAAGGTCTGCCATAGCATCACTGCTCTTACATAGTTAGGGTCAAATGCACAGGACAAGTGCAAAACCATTTCTTCTTCTTCTACTTGGGTCAACCGATGATACTAATAATAATCAAAGTCAATTATATATGTTTATATATGTATGTATGTATATATATATATATATATATATATATATATATATATATATATATATATATATATATATATATATGTATGTATACAGTACAGGCCAAAAGTTTGGACACACCTTCTCATTCAATGCGTTTTCTTTATTTTCATGACTATTTACATTGTAGATTCTCACTGATGGCATCAAAACTATGAATGAACACATGTGGAGTTATGTACTTAACAAAAAAAGGTGAAATAACTGAAAACATGTTTTATATTCTAGTTTCTTCAAAACAGCCACCCTTTGCTCTGATTACTGCTTTGCACACTCTTGGCATTCTCTCAATGAGCTTCAAGAGGTAGTCACCTGAAATGGTTTTCCAACAGTCTTGAAGGAGTTCCCAGAGGTGTTTAGCACTTGTTGGCCCCTTTGCCTTCACTCTGCGGTCCAGCTCACCCCAAACCATCTCGATTGGGTTCAGGTCTGGTGACTGTGGAGGCCAGGTCATCGGCCGCAACGCCGCAGCACTCCATCACTCTCCTTCATGGTCAAATAGCCCTTACACAGCCTGGAGGTGTGTTTGGGGTCATTGTCCTGTTGAAAAGTAAATGATTGTCCAACTAAACGCAAACCGGATGGGATGGCATGTCGCTGCAGGATGCTGTGGTAGCCATGCTGGTTCAGTGTGCCTTCAATTTTGAATAAATCCCCAACAGTGTCACCAGCAAAACACCCCCACACCATCACACCTCCTCCTCCATGCTTCACAGTGGGAACCAGGCATGTGGAATCCATCCGTTCACCTTTTCTGCGTCTCACAAAGACACGGTGGTTGGAACCAAAGAACTCAAATTTGGACTCATCAGACCAAAGCACAGATTTCCACTGGTCTAATGTCCATTCCTTGTGTTTCTTGGCCCAAACAAATCTCGTCTGCTTGTTGCCTCTCCTTAGCAGTAGTTTCCTAGTAGCTATTTGACCATGAAGGTCTGATTCACGCAGTCTCCTCTTAACAGTTGTTCTAGAGATGGGTCTGCTGCTAGAACTCTGTGTGGCATTCATCTGGTCTCTGATTTCTGAGGCTGGTGACTCGGATGAACTTATCCTCAGAAGCAGAGGTGACTCTTTGTCTTCCTTTCCTGGGTCGGTCCTCATGTGTGCCAGTTTAGTTGTCGCACTTGATGGTTTTTGCGACTCCACTTGGGGACACATTTAAAGTTTTTGCAATTTTCCGGACTGACTGACCTTCATTTCTTAAAGTTATGATGGCCAATCGTTTCTCTTTAGTTAGCGGATTGGTTCTTGCCATAATATGAATTTTAACAATTGTCCAATAGGGCTGTCGGCTGTGTATTAACCTGACTTCTGCACGACAAATCAAGAAATTCCACTAATTAACCCTGATAAGGCACACCTGTGAAGTGGAAACCATTTCAGGTGACTACCTCTTGAAGCTCGTCGAGAGAATGCCAAGAGTGTGCAAAGCAGTAATCAGAGCAAAGGGTGGCTGTTTTGAAGAAACTAGAATATAAAACATGTTTGTACTGTATATATATATATATATATATATATATATATATATATATATATATATATATATACACACATATAATATTGTATTATAGTGTATTTTTCAAAAAAGCAGTTAGTGGTATATGATCAAAACTGGTATCTAAGGGCTAATTTTTAATTTTGATTAATTAAATCATATAAAACAAGAACCCCTTCATGAAAAAAATGAATAAGAAATTGGGAAAAATGTTGATCTTTATTGATACAAATATTGGAGGTTAAAATTCCCACCTTCAGGGCATGGACTGCAAATTGAAACGTAAAATATAAAAATATATTAAAAATACAAATAATACAAAATGCATAGGACCAATTATATGGCTGCCTACCCCACTCTCCCCTATCTCATAAAAGTTTCCAGAGATTTTCGTAGTCATGCTTTTTGTTCTCAATATTTCTTGCCCTTGCTTGCTGGTCATTGTTATCCTCTATTTGAAGAGAACAAGCTCATTATGGTTTTGTTAGAATGACTGAGCAGAAATCTTATGCAAGCACATGACATTACTCTTCCAGTTGATTTTAAGAAAACTACATATTTTCCCTTCCCCTAGGCCTTTTTGGGGTATTTTTCCTGCCTTTACTTTTAAGCTCATACCACAGTCATTATAAAGGCTAAATACACATGCCAGTGTTTCCCACAGGACAGGATTCTATTCGTGGTGGTGTGGTCCGGGGGGGATTGAAAATATTTTTCAATAATCATCTGTGTGAAGGAGTGAACATCCAACGTCAGAGTTACTTACTAACGAGCAGAACCTTACGGCCGGGCTCCACTGGCTACAAACATAAGCGTCATTTCCCACCTAAGTTATTACATTTATTTGAGTTATCTACAAGTTTACTGTACTGTTTGTCATCTACTCTCTTTCAAATGTTCGCCACTGTTTTGTGCTATGACCTATTTAAGTGCTGGAAGTTGTTATTTACGTGACAACGCCTGAATGCAACACAAGCTCAGCATAAGTGCCGTGTTTGTCTGTACGTAACAGCAGTCTGTTGATGGTTATTTACACACTGTCCATAACAATAACTTTGTCAGCTGACAAACTGTGCCGGGCTCGGGTCAGGTTTGGTTAGGAGCCGCTCTAGTGTGCTCACCTATGTGTGGCGGAACTCCCCCGTGCGCGGTACAGAGAGCAGAGAAGACTTTACTTTATGAAGAGGTAAGACAGTGCAGCAGCATGTAGAGAGACTTCAGTGTTGATTGGCTTCACTTGTGCCATGTAACCAATCAATGGGGGCTGTGGGCAAGACACTGTGCCTGTGACTTCAGGCAGAGAGACCGCTGCATCAGAGCCGAAGGAACGCGTTTTAAAATACATTTATTCTATCAATTAGTTAACTTACTTTTACTATTTTTAGCAGCTACAGGCTATGAGCTGTTACGGGACTCGAGCTGCTACAGGACTTGCTGAGTTAATGTCTCTGCACATGTTGAGCTTCCAGCTATGTTAATACAGACACAGGCTAATATAACATGATGAGTTAGAGTTGTTCCGACCACTTTTGGACTTGTTTGCCCACATATTTGTACCCAGAGGTCTTTGTATCCGTTCTACTACGTCTGCTTCTTCTTCTTCTTCTACTTCTTCTTCTGGCAGACCAGGTGCGTTAAGTGCGTCTTTACGATGCATACCGCCACCTATTGCTCCGGAATTGTAACGACAAGCTACATTTACAGACAGTGAGTCCCATTATAATGTGTTTATGAGCCAGGTCGAACAAGTAGCGCCAAAAGCAGGAAAATCTATATGTGGCGTAGATAATTTATTCGTCGCACTGCCACAGATAAATGATGCATGCTCTATCTTGTTTTTTTTTGTTTTTTTTAGGACAATCTGGGCTACCCAGATTTGCCATCACCACATGTCCTTTAATGTGCCTTTATTTTATATAAATTTTTATATCAATATATACATCTGTGTGACTAAATTCTTACATTTTTACATGTATCTTATGTAGCAAGTTGGAAGTTGACATATTCATGCCATATATGAAGAGGGGAGACTCTCTGGAATCTGGTAATATAAGAACCATGATGCTGGGACATTCTGTCACTTAACAGTTGTCCAAAACATGTAGTTTGTGTCAGACAGACATGATAGCCAGTATTTTTTCATTATTGCAAGAAATTCCATTGACTCAAAAATGTGTTTTATCTGAAAGAAACATGCAATACTTACATCTAAGATAATAGAAAAATAGTAATAATATTATTCCTCACTATAAAAAGTGACTGATAACAAGATCTGTATAATGGATTGTAAAGAAATTCATCAGGTTTTTATTTTGTAGACAACTGATCTGTATTTATAGTGTGATGGGATGACAGAACAATGTGTGTGATATCATTGAAAAGCTCTGGTCCTGTGCTTACATGTGATATGCGTGGCATTTTTTTTTTTCGCTGTGAAAACATTGGACTACCGACAAGTTGAGCTTGTTGGAAAGCTGCGGTTCTGCTGTTTCACGTGATATGGTGGCTTCTCACTACGACGCACGGTTGCGGAGAAAATCCATAGAGAAGAACAGGTGTGAATTTGGACGCACTATGCGTTGTTCAGGCGCTCTCAATAGGGCACAGGCATAACATCCACGGCGCAGCTCCCTGAGGAATGATATAAAAATATCTTTGCATGCATGCCCTCGCCCACAGTATTTTACTCGATATGCATAAAACCAAAGGTAAAACTAAATGTTGATATAGCAGTAATACCACATTCATTAAAAAAAAAAAAGACACAAGGGATGGAAAGGGGGGATGGCAGTTTAAGAATTGGGATGATTTTGACCGTTTTTATTTCAAGGGGGATGCACCATAATAATCACCATGTATCATGATAGTCCTTTCCCTGAACTCGAAAATCAGAGCTTAAGTACTTGGCTTTGAACTTAAAATGCTTGTAACATGGATTTAATTCATCAGAGTTGATATTGCAGTTTAGATAATCAGTGGTAATGTATTATGGATCAGCGTGTGACATGAAAGTAACTGAACCTATTTACGGACTACTGTTGGATTAAATAATTTTCGTACTTGAGCATGTCCGTTAAAGTGAACAGAAAATATGAAACGGCTAAATCACAACATTAGGTCACACATGGTGTAACATTAGCAGAAAGTTTAAGTGACTACCAACAGAAAGATTTTCTGGGTGTTGATAATCCAAAAAGTCAACAGGACAGTGCCCTCAGCTGTCATTTAAACAAAGGGCTCCAGGATGCTTTCGCTTCCAGTGTCTGTGCAAGGCAGGTGTACTACGGTGAGAGGTCATTTCCAATTTGTGGGCGAGATTGTTTTGCTGTAGCTTCTTCTCCAGAAGAATCCACGCATTAACCAGGTACAGGTCGCCAAAGCTACACTGTCTCCATCTTGTAGACATGCAGTGGCTTGCATGGCTCCATAAATGAATGACTACTGGCTTTTAATAGTGGGAATAGCAGTAGCAGCAACAACGTTGTCTGTATTAACACAGCAGGCGTGCAAGCCGCATCAGTTCAGCAAGGTAGCCGTCATGCGCTGCTCATGCAGGGAGTGTGTCCCAGGTGTGATTGCAACATGCCAAAACACCTTTTGCACATCAACGTATTTCTGTAAGTGATGACGTCAATTATGTTGATGAATTGCCCCAGCCCTAACCTGTAGAACTATTTATCAATCCCAATTATTTTGGTGTGAGCGGTGTTGGGGTCATCACTCAAAAAAAAAAAAAAGAAACAAATTACACAATGCTCATTACTTTTGAAACGCATTTCTTTAACTACTCCCTTGTAACTTCAAGCAACACAATGGAGTTTTTGAGCCCTATAAATATATATCCAAGATCCTTGTGATGGTACATCAACTCACAATAGGTTGGATGTCACCTCTGTCATTGTTTGAGAGTGTCTGTTTCACTTGCACTGGCACTATGCAGTTTCAGGGTTCGGGTAGGAACCCGGACACAAAAAAAGACTACAAAATTTGGCTGCTTTACCGCATACACCTTTTCCTTCTCCTCTCTTTAGAGTAGCGTAGCCGAACCGAGGTGAATGAAGTTAAATGTGGTTGTCATGGCTGAAGCGACAAAGAAAAGGAAGAAGGTGAAGGTGTTGTCCAAGGAGACAAAGAAAAGAAAACGGGGAAGCAATAAAACAAGAGCTTGAACAAAGATTAATATTGGCCCGGCTTTCACGCACTATTGAGAGCTGAAAGAGGAGGAGGGATGCCCGACTGATAGTGACGTAGCGCTTTTTAGACATGCACCGATTCAGCTTTTTCAGTTTCGATACTGATCCCGTTGCTGTGGCTTTGAGTATCAGCCGATACCCGATACCAATCCGATACCACGGTTGACCTAAAAAACTATACCTTTACATGTAGAACAGAAAAGACTAGAGTCATCAGGCATTGATGACTACACAGTTCTTTCCTAAGATAAAATGAAACAGATGAATGCAATGATGAACTATTTATTCTTGACAAAAATAAACAATTGTGCAACAGCAGTTGAAATAGTGTGAAATACCTCTACACAGCAGATTCTCTCCTTTACTCCATGACGTATGATGTAGCTCGCATTGCAATAGATTTAAAGGGAAAGAATCGCCTCAGGTGTAGGTTGCATTTTCAGATACCCTATCCATCTATTTTGATGGTATCGGGGCCGATATTCGATCCAGATATCGGATCGGTGCATCCCTAGCACTGTCACTGCTGTTACCCTCTACTTAAGAGACTCACTGTCTGCAGGTCGGCTGCCTCAGGTACATAAAGTGTTAGCCTACATACAGACAGCTTTCATTTTAGTTCGTCATTAACAGTTTGCTATTAGCACCGCGAAAACGATGCACTTGTGTGATCGTAAATCATAAAAACAGTGAATGACAGACTGTGGACAGAGCAGATTGAAATATGGCTTTCTACATGCTGATCACATGTATTGATAAAGTATGAAGAAGGTCAACCCTGACATGCAGAGAGCAACTCATTTCTGAGTTTCGAAAATGAATGAATAAATAAAGCAATCGGCCTAATCATGTATGTACAAAATGCTATAAGGCTACTTTACCTGTTCTGAAGACATGATGATCGCGCATTACACAGCCAGCTTCAGGAAGTTTACCGGTATTGTTGGCTTGTCAACAAATGCTTGAGCATTAAGATTTTTGTGACAGTTGTAACAGACAATACCGTTTATCGTCTGTTGGGGGACCCCGTGAGGTAAAAAGCGTGATTCTCCATTATGTTGCTTTAATTTCCACTTAAAGGGACATTGTTTCCAGTTGTTTATTGGCAAAAATCAATGTCTGCATTCATAAATATTAGACTTGCACCGATTACAATTTTTTGGGCTGATACCAATTTCTGATTTGCAGAGTGTTTTTTTCAAACCAGTTTATAGCACACAAGATGTTGCTATATTTTCTATCTTTGCGTTATTAGAACATTTTAACCAAGATACAACCAGCCTTTCAATGATCATCTCAAACAAACAAAAACAGTGACATGTTTCTTAACCTGTTACATTTTCCTTTTTGCTCAAATGTAACTTCAGGTACAGTACTAAAATAAATAAGTAAAAAGGCATACATAAATAAAAACAAGGATAAATAAAATAATAATTCTTGGTGTCTAGCATTTGTGGGTAATTTCTTGAATAGACAAAAAAGTAAAAAATATCTCCTGTGGAAAAGTCACACAGGTCTTCAGGACGCGCCCACCAGTAAGCGCGCGGACACGCGCATCTTCAGCACACTGACACGCGCCTTGTCAGTTTCAAGCGGCACAGTGCAGCGGTTAGAGCTCTGCAGTTAAGTTTAACACAGACATTTAACAAGTCTCTCCTTCTCTCTTTTGATATGTGTGCGTAAATGATTAAGGTGAGACGCAGCCCATGAAGTTACATGAAATGAAGTGTTATAGATATTTCTCTCTCTCTCTTTTTTTTACTTGGGCCAGTAAGAATATAGACAGGGCCAGTAAAACTCTGGACTACTGGCCCGCAGGGCCCACAGGGCCAGTGGGGAAAACAAGTCAACAAGTTAGACTCTGATTGGGGTGATGAGGAGATGTAAACTGAGCACACTAGGGCTGAGATGAAGAACACAAGTCAAATGAGACATGAGGATCCCAGTGTGTGTGTGAACTGATACGTCACCTCCTCCTTGCATCATCTTGTAGATCTTGCTCTCGATGTGGAGCTGGGGATGTTTGGTCTTCACACATTCCAACTTAATTGCAACCTCTTCACCCACTGAAATGTCTGTGCCTGGAAAAGGACAAATGTTCAAGGTTCACTTCACCCAAAGTACAAAAAAAAACAACCATTAACCAATATTGTCAGCTGTTATACAGAAAGCCTCGACTTTATCTACTTTTTTGTTGCCTGTGATACAAATCTTTCAACCTTTACAACAACAGTGCTATTTGCATAAAAAATGAATGTACAGTTCTGGGATTAAGCATGAGAGACAGCTGTATGACTGCTACTATAAAAGTGCTGATACAGAATGCAGTGTGGGGAAAAAAGAGAAGCGAGAACAACACTGAGAAAAGAACTGAGGAACAACAGACTAAGGCAGGAACAGCACAAACAAGGGAGCAACCTATTATATTATCTGGCCGATAACCGCCTGTGATATTCAGCATGTTTACAATTATCAGAATTGTACTTCTCTAATCCAATAGCCACGAAAATAAATTAATTGAAAAATAGGCTACTTTGGCTCCGGTGTAGCTGCCTCTGTCTTTACCTGCAGTAGTGTTGTACGTTATACTGGTACCAACGGTAGACTGCGATACTATAACACCACAGTACATATGATATCATAATGTTGGAGTACCATAGTACTACGGTACCTCACGGAACCACTGCTGTGGGATAAGTTCAAAGTCCAATCACAAGAGGGTGAGTGTCCATGTGCCGTCCAATAACGGCGCGCACTGGCCAATAGCGGTGCACGCTGGACACCTGGTACTCAATAGGCTGCTGCAGTGGTTTGTTTTTCAGTGACATGTCAGGTATTAGCTGAGCATTTGCGACTAAAAATCATTTTGTGCGAGCAAAAAAAATCGAGTAAAGATTTCAACCAGCAGCAGAAACGAAAGGCGAATCCTGCTGGTTGGGGGTCACAGACACAGACAGGAATATGTATTCCTGTCAAATACGCCGGCATAGTGCTCCGCGGCACAAAATAACAGCTTACAGGCGACCGAGAAGCCCGGCTCCAGGTCCAATAAGTCTTTGTTGGTGTCATGACTGCCCAGAAGAACAGCCGAGCAGTGGCGGCACACAGGTATGTGACGTGTCAGAGGAGAAACAAGCCGTTCACATTTCTCTCTTTGTGGCAGGTGACGGTCCACAAAGCTCACCGCACTTAAGGGACTGTTCTTAACTTATCAGAGGAGGAGGGTGACTGGTTGATTTTTATTTTATGTATTTATTTTATTTTGATCCCTCCTACATTAATCACTTATTGATGCTGTTTTTGAAGTATGAATAAGTCAATAAGTAATTTATTCCATTGAAATATCATTGATGTATTATAGAAAAGTGATTAATCTTTTTAGAAATGACAAAAGGCACATCTGCCTAATTTTTGCCGTGGTATCGTGATACTACTCAGAATCGTGATACTTTCACTGGTATCGTACCGTGGGTCCCAAATTTGGTACCGTGACAACCCTAACCTGCAGTGATGCTGATAGGTATGCGTCTACATTCACATTAAAATGCACTATTATTTTCCTCAAAAGCTGCATTGTGAACATTAAAACCGTGATGAAATCATTGTTGTCACATGACTTTACTTATTTTACATATTTTCATGTACCCAAATTCATGTATATGTGGAATATTACTACAGACATATCACCTTGCACCATGTTTTTTTTCCCCCTAAAAACGCTACATTCTGATAATGTGATTGTGCCACTGATCACTACTGTAATTATTTATGTCGATGATGACACAATGTTTTACTGTCCAGTGAACGCACTTTGTGTTGAAAAAAAGATAAAAATAACAATAACAATAATAATAATCATAATAATAATAATAATAACACATTTTATTTGGGGGCGCCTTTCACATCACCCAAGGTCGCCTTACAGAGCATAGAGGATAAAAGACATCATTAAAACAAAACATCAACATAAAAACAAGTGTGGTGCACAGTGTCCAGTTAGAGTGAATATGCCATTTTGAACAGGTGGGTTTTGAGTTGGGATTTGAATGATGTGATGGAGTCTGACTGTCTTATGTGTGGGGGGAGAGAGTTCCAGAGTGTGGGTGCCGAGCAGCTGAAGGCTCGGGCAGCCATGGTACTGAGGCGTGAGGTGGGGATGGAGAGGAGTCCAACAGAGGTTTGGCGGAGGGGGTGTATTCCTGAAGGAGGTCACAGAGGTAAGTGGGGGCTAGGTTGTGGAGAGCTTTGTAGGTGAGGAGAAGGTTTTTGTAGTGGATGTGGTATTGTACAGGGAGTCAGTAAAGTTGGATGAGAACAGGGGAGATGTGGCCAGATGATTTGGTGCAGGTGGTGACCCAGGTGGCCGAGTTCTGACTGATTCGCAGCCTGTTGATGAGTTTGGTGGGGAGGCCAGTGAGGAGGGCATTGCAGTAGTTGATGCCGGATGTCACAAATGAGTGAACCAGGATTTCAGTGCTGGATTGGGAGAATGCAGTCCGGGTGAAGTTTTGAATATGAGGTGCAAATGAGGGTGTGCTGTCCAGATGTGAAACAGGAGAGTGCAACACCAGTGATCCCAATGCCAGCCAGGCGGTCCAGGAATAGTGGGTGGGAGATGGTGTCGAATGCTACGCTGAGGTCCAGGAGGATGAGAATGGTGAGTAGTCCGGAGTCGGCTGCACAGAGGAGGTCGCTGGTGATTCTTACCAGGGCTGTTTCAGTGCTGTGTTTTGGGATGGAAACCCGATTGGAAGGGTTCGTGGAGGTTGTTTGTTTCGAGGTGGGACTGTAGTTGTGCGGCAACCACCCTTTCAAGTGTTTTGGAGATGAAGGGAGGGTTGGAGATGGGCCGGTAGAGGTTAAGGTCAGCTGGGTCAGCACCGGGTTTTTTCAGGATAGGTGTGATGGCAGCCAGTTTAAGAGTCAGGGGTACAATACCAGTGGTGAGGGAGGAGTTACTTATGTTGGTGATCATGGGGGAAATGGACGGCAGACAGGCTTTGACGAGGGAGGTGGGAAGAGGAACAAGCTGACAGGTGGTGGTTTTGGCTTTTCGGATGAGTTCAGAGATGGTGTGCTCTGTTGCCGGGTAGAAGTCGGTGAGGGAGCTGATGAGAGGTTGGCCAGTGGTGATCATCCAGGTTGGGTCATTTGAGGTGGTGCAAGATGAGGCCAGTTGTTGGTGAATGGTGTTGATTTTGGAGCTGAAAAATGCCAGGAATGCCAGGAAGACAGTGCACTGATCAGTGGAAATGTCTAGAGGGAGGGTTTTAGGAGGCTGAAGTAGGTGGCTGACTGTTGAGAAGAGGACTCTGTTGTGACCTGTACTTTTGTTGATGAGGTTGGAGTAGTATGAAGATATGGCAGTGGTGAGGGCGTTCGTGTAGTGGTGAAGGTGGTCAGAATACATTTGGCTGTGTACAGTGAGATCGGTCTTTTTGTACAGTCGCTCCAGTCGACAACCTGTGGCTTTGAGCTGGCGGAGGTCAGGGGTGAACCAGGGAGCAGTGTGTGTGAATGAAACTGAGCGGGTTGTCAGGGGGGCCAGGGTGGTGAGGGACAAGGAGAGACAATTGTTATAATGAGTCACCAGGTCAGCAGGGGAGGAGGCTGGGAGAGGGCTGGGGTACGAGCTGATCAGGGTGGAAAGATCTGTGGTGTTGATGTGTTTGATGTTTCTGAAGGAGGTGGTCCATTGTTCTTTGGCCTTGTGTAGTTGGGTATGAATGTCAAAAAGTAAAGCTTTGTGGACAGAAATGGGGAAATCAGTAACAGCAAGGTTAGTGGGAGTGATGTCAGTGCAACAGATTAAGTCCAGTATGAGGCCTTTGTTATGGGTTGGGAGGTTGACATTAAGGTTGGGAATAAAAGGGATGAAGTAAAATCATTCTGTCGAGGTGACATTATAGCACATGAATCAAGTGTCCCCTCAGAAAGTCTTTTATAGCTTTGATTTTTTAAAATCAGAAATTAAAAAAGCAGTTGCTTTTGTCAAGACGAACTGTATTTCCTGTAAGAATAGTAATTGGTTTTTACCAAGACATTGTTACATTTCCTGTTGAAATAGTGCCACAAAAAGCAGGTATTTTAAGCCAAAATGTGATTCCTAACCATGACAAAGTGGTATTTGTGCATAAACCTTGTCGGAAAGCAGTGATTCCACTGTTTCACGTGATATGCGTGGCTTCTCACTATGACTGACCGGCGACGGAGCTTCTACACTCAGGTTTTTGACAGCGTGGGAAAAATCTCTGCCAGCTGACAGCCACCTAACTTACTGGACACCCAGTCTCCTCATCTGTCCCAGTTTTGGGCCCGTGCTGGTAAGTTTTGATTCTTGGACGACCCAAGTCTGCTTTTTTCTGCACTACCGTCTTCAAAACGCCGTGGACTCCTACTGGAGTCCTCGTGTGTAAGTTTTTAACTGCATCGGTTACAGGCGCTACACCAGCAACGGGCTAGCGGCTAACCATTAACATACAACACACCTTTGCTGCCGGAGCCTTTTCTTTTTCTTTTTTTAGCTACGCCAGGATTGTGGGGTACCTGAGCGGCGGCAGCAGCAGCTAGTTGGCCTTCAAGCTTCCATCACAGAAAGCAGTCAACTTCTTCCACCTCCACTCACCTCAGTGGATCCGGAGTTGTCTAGCCTGAGATCCGAGCTACACTCCATCGAGAGCCTCCTGAACGATGTCCTCCAGCGGCATGCCCTGCTCCTCTCCCGGCTGGACGCGCTACAGCTGAACCCTCCCTGCAGCAACGAGCACCTGGATAATGATGCTGTCCCCGGCACATCCGACCTACAGTCCTCATCATGGGCTTCAGTTGTCAAGAAGGAGAGATGGGTCTCTCTTCCACTGTTTTCTCCGGAGGAGGACAGCGTTGGCCCTATCCCTCTGTCCAACTTTTTCAGTCCCCTCACGAAGCTAGCCGAGCAAGCGGCATCATGCTCACAGCTACCTGAGGAGCATTCAGCCCCGCTCCGCCCCAACAAGAAGAAACGTCGGACTCCCCCGACTAAACGCCCTTCACCCTGCAACAGTTCATCCAGATCCTGGGCTGCCTCTCCAACAGGTAAGCGCCCCCGTACGGCTTCACCTAGGGCTTCAATCTTCTACAGCCTGTCGCCCAGTCCTGCTGCTACTGTGGCTAACACGGCGAATGCTAGCGCTCTAGTTTTTCCGCCTCCAGAACGTATTCTGCTGGGTGATTCCATGGTTAGGTCCGTCGCTATTTCTAAAGGAATCACATATTCATTCTCAGGTGCTAAATTCCTTGATCTGCTTGAATACACCCCCGCTATTATCGAGTGTCACCCGTCTGCCCATACCATCATAGTTCACTGTGGAGTAAACGACCTCAAATATAGACAATCATTAAAGCTCAGGACGGACTATGAGCTCCTGGCAAAGACAATTGAAAGCCTGGGAAAAAGGTTTATTTTTTCAGGCTTGATCCCGTCCCTTAGACGGGGGTCAGAGATGTTTAGCAGGCTCTACAGTGCTGATCAGTGGATAAGCAACTTTTGCACAGCATTTGGTTATGGTTATATAAACCACTTTGACTCTTTTTGGAACAGTTCTGATCTGTACAAGCATGACTGCCTCCACCTCAATAACAATGGAATTACAGTTCTGGCCTCCACCCTCGCCACCCACCTGTCCAGCCTTATTGACTGACGCCATTTCTCTAGTTATACAGGTGCAGCTCAGGAATATAACTGTACCACCTATTCTTCCCATGCTCCACCCACCTGCTATCTGTGAAGCCTGCCCCTTCCTCATACCAGTCAAAACTCACAACAGGCCTGTGCGTAATCGATGTTCACTGTCTGCTAAACCTTCTGGTTTTTCTCCTTATCTGGTTAATGTCAGCACTCTCAGAGGTAATCATGTCCCCCTGGCTCACCCTCCTGCCAACCTCAGTTGTGCACTACTAAATATAAGGTCTCTCTTGAACAAGACCTTTTACAACATTATTACTAAATATGGATTGCATTTCTTCTTCCTCACTGAGTGCTGGCTGTCTTCCACTGCCAATGCTGTCCTTACTGAGGTGTCCCCCCCTGACTATAGCTTTTTATTTTCTGCTAGGCAAGACAGATCAGGGGGTGGTCTTGCAGTCATCTACTCTAACTCATTTTCATGTACTGTATACTCATTTGGTGATGTCTCATCTTTTGAGTACCTGGCCATGGTTATTGGAACCCACCAACATGTTTTGGCATTGGTTATTTATAGACCACCTAGACATAACCCCATTTTCTTATCTGAATTTTCTGAGCTCCTATCAATTGCTTTGACTAAATATGACAACGTAGTCCTCCTGGGCGATCTGAACTTCCACATTAATGACAGTTCTGATTCCAAAGCAACTGACTTTCTGGATCTTCTTTCTAGTTTCGATTTTATCCAACATGTCAAAAATGCCATCCACAATCGTGGTAATACATTGTATCTTGTTTTCATGAAAGGCGTCACTGCTGGCATTTCATCCATATTGCAGGTCCCTGTCTCTGACCATTCCTGTATCTTTTTTAATATTGAGTCCTGTGTGCTGAGTGCACGCTCTGAACCTAACCCCCGCTCCTTTCGCCATATAAATGACCATGTTAAGTCCCTTTTAGCTGACTGTCTACCTGATAAACTTCAATCAGCTTCCTCCATGAGCGAGTCTCTCAATTGCCTCACTGATAACATAAATAGTGCAATCCTAGAAACACTTGAGTCTATTGCCCCTCTTGAAACCAGTAGAGGCAAGCGAACTAAATCTGTGCCCTGGTTCTCAGACCACACTCACTCCCTAAAGCGGACTTGTCGCAGACTTGAACACAGGTGGCGTGCTACCAAATCCGAATCCTCTCGCCTTGCCTGGTCCCATGGTTTCAAATGTTATAAAGTTTTGTTGTAATGCTGATGGATGTATGATCATGGAGAGTTCGTCCATAAGAAACTTAGGAGTCACCCTTGACCATACTTTATCTTTTCAGCCTCATATCAAGGAGATCACCAAATCAACCTTTTTCCATCTCCGTAACATTGCTAAAATCCATGCTGTTTTGTCTCGTCGCAATGCTGAAATCGTCCTCCATGCTCTTGTGTCTTCTAGATTAGATTATTGTAATGTTCTTTTCTCTGGCCTCCCTGCATCTGCTACTCGTAGTCTTCAACTTGTGCAGAACGCTGCCGCTAGAATTTTGACCAGAACCAGTAAATACAGTCATATAACTCCTGTCTTAGCATCTCTGCACTGGTTGCCTGTCCAGGCCAGAGCTGATTTTAAGATCCTTCTTTTAACTTATAAGGCATTACATGGTCTGGCCCCATCCTACCTATCCGAATTACTCACACCCTATATTCCACCTCGTCCCCTGCACTCTTTGAACTGTCACCATCTGGTCATTCCCTCAGTAAATATAAAATCAATTGGTTGCAGGGCACTTTTCCTACCGTGCACCTTACTTATGGAATCGCCTGCCACTACATATTAAAGAATCCACTGCCATTTTTAAAACACTTCTTAAAACGCACCTTTTTACCCAATGTTTTGGAGAAATTTGAGTTTTCCAATTGTTATATCCTTGTCTGTTTTTCCTCTGTCTTTTTGTGTGTTTTTGCTTATTTGGCTGTCTGCTCTTTTCCTTGATCGATTTTTATTGTAATTGATTCTGTAAAGTGTATTGAGACCATGTTTCTACCATGGTGATTTTACACTCTAAATGAACTGAACTGAACTCTCTGTGATAGACAATTCCATACGTATCTAGATACACGGGTTATGATACGATTCAAAAACGATATATTTTTAATACAGAACGATTTGATACAGTGTAGGACCGGTGCGATTCGATACAAGGTAGGAATGATATGATTCTATGGTTAACATTTGTTGATGTAGACATTAATCATACATTATAAAATAAAGAATTCTATAAAAGTGACATTCTTACAGTATTTTCAAATTTGTAAAAGACCACATCCCCAAGCATTGTTGCTGTATGGCACTGGCAAAAATAAAATAAAAAGACAAACAACAACAAAATCACGTCAAATGTATTTATTTTTAGACATGGACCAAAAAATGACTTGCTGAATGAATATCATGGGATGGGATCAATATAAAAATGAGAAGAAGTTTTAAACTTTAAGTGAAGTGAACTTTAAGTAAAATTAGTTATTAGTTGATATCATGGACTGTGATGACTAGCAGCTTATCATTGACAGCATGTCAGACTATTTCTCTGTCTTTGCTACACTCTGTCATTTATAAATAGATAAATCACTTTTCTTTAATACATCACTGATATTTCAAAGGAATAAATTACTTATTGACTTATTCATACTTCAAATACAGCATCAATAAGTGATTAACATAGGGGGGATCAAAATAAAATAAAAATCAACCAGCCACCCTCCTCCCTGACAAGTAAAGAACAGTCCCTAAAGTGCGGTGAGGTTTGTGATAATGTGAACAGCTCATTTCTCCTCTGACACGTCACATACCTGTGTGATGCCACGGCTCGGCTGTTCAGGTATTTCTGGGCAGTCATCATGACACAGACGAAGACTTCTTGGACCTGGAGCCCGGCTTCTCGGTCACCGGTAAGCTGTTACCATGCCCACTGTATTTGACAGGAATACGTATTTCTGTCTGTGTCTGTGACCCCTGTTCAACCCACAACCGGCAGGATTCGCCTTTAGTTTCTGCTGCAGCTTGGCTGCTCCCTGGTTTATCCAACCAGCATTAGCTTCTGTTCCTCATGTCCACCGGTCAAGCTGGCGCTGATGTTTACATCCATTATCGTTGTCAGTAATGCCTGCTACGGAGCATGCCGCCAGGTCTCACGTTGTTTTAGAGATGCAAACTGTTAAAGCCAGTGAACCGATTGCTAGTCTCACGATACCCGATCCATGACTCTACAATCGATTCATCTAAGGATTCTTGGCTGATTCGTAACGACTGAGGAGGCTGCTACCGACGCAGCCGTATCTCTCGCTTGTCAAACCGGATATCCGGTCATATCGGTTAATCGTTCCCAACCCTAGTTGACATGTTATGTGATGCCAAGACAGTCCAGGAGTGATGTGAAGTCATTTGCAAAGATACTGGATGGGTCGTCAGTGTGGATGTTGAAATCGCAGAGGAGGATAACAGTGAGGGACACTGCACATACAGATGTTAGTAGTGATGAGAATTCATTGAGGAAAACAGTGGAGGGTTTTGGTGGTCTGTAGATGGTAACAATGACAGTGGGTTTGGGGCCTGTGAGTTTTACAGCTAAACATTCAAAAGAGAAGTGTTGGACAGTGACAGCAGTGACTTTTATGTTATCATGGTGAAGGAGAGCGACCCCCCCCCCCCAGTTGCATGGGGTTTATTAATCAAAGAAAAACACGATGGGGCAGCCCCATTAAGCTGGGTGAAGTCATTTGGTTGTTGCCATTTTTCAGTGAGCCATAGAATATCTACTAACCGCACGTACTAAAGTTTGTTTTGGAGTTCCGCAAGGTTCTGTGCTCAGACCAATCCTATTTATTCTATATATGCTTCCTTTAGGTAACATCATTAGAAATCACTCTATAAAATTCCATTGTTATGCGGATGATACACAGTTGTATTTATCGATGAAGCCAGAAGAAAGTAATCAATTAACTAAACTTCATAACTGCCTTAAAGACATAAAAACCTGGATGAGCACCAATTTCCTGATGTTAAATTCAGACAAAACTGAAGTTATTGTTCTTGGCCCCAAACAACTCAGAGACTCTTTATCTGATGACATAGTTTCTCTCGATGGCATTGCTCTGGCCTCTACCACTACCGTAAGAAACCTCGGAGTAACATTTGATCAAGATTTGTCTTTTAATTCTCATTTAAAACAAACCTCACGGACTGCATTTTTTCATCTGCGTAATATTGCAAAAATTAGACCTATCCTGACCCGAAAAGATGCAGAAAAATTGGTCCACGCTTTTGTTACCTCAAGGCTGGATTACTGTAACTCTCTATTATCAGGTAGCTCTAGTAAATCATTAAAAACTCTTCAACTAATTCAGAATGCAGCAGCACGTGTACTAACAGGAACCAAGAAACAAGATCATAATTCTCCTGTTTTAGCTTCTCTGCTCCCTGTAAAATCCAGAATTGAATTTAAAATCCTACTGTTAACTTATAAAGCTCTATATGGTCAAGCTCCGTCATATCTTAGAGAGCTCATAGTGCCATATTATCCCACCAGAACACTGCGTTCTGAGAATGCAGGGTTACTCGTGGTCCCTAAAGTCTCCAAAAGTAGATCAGGAGCCAGAGCCTTCAGCTCTCAGGCTCCTCTCCTGTGGAATCATCTTCCTGTTACGGTCCGGGAGGCAGACACCGTCTCCACATTTAAGACTAGACTTAAGACTTTCCTCTTTGATAAAGCTTATAGTTAGGGCTGGCTCAGGCTTGTCTTGTACCAGCCCCTAGTTAGGCTGACTTAGGCCTAGTCTGCCGGAGGACCACCTATAATACACCGGGCACCTTCTCTCTCTCTCTCTCTCTCGTATCCTATTACTGCATCTTGCTAACTCGGCCATTCTGGATGTCACTAACTTGGCTTCTTCTCCGGAGCCTTTGTGCTTCACTGTCTCTCAGGTTAACTCATATCACAGCGGTGCCTGGATAGCGTGACGTGTGTGGCTGTGCTGCTGCCGTGGTCCTGCCAGATGCCTCCTGCTGCTGCTGCTGCTGCTGCCATCATTAGTCATTAGCCATACTTCTACTGTTATTATACACATATGACTATTATCACACATGTATACTGTCAGATACTAATATATACTTTCAACATATTGTACCACAGTAGCCAGATCTATAATGACAATATTATTACTTTCATGAATGTTGTTGTAAGCTACTGTCATTACCGAGGATGTCCTGCATCTCTCTCTCTCTCTCTCTCTCTCTGTCTCTCTCTCTCTCTCTCTCTCATTGTGTCATACAGATTACTGTTAATTTACTATGCTGATCTGTTCTGTACGACATCTATTGCACGTCTGTCCGTCCTGGAAGAGGGATCCCTCCTCAGTTGCTCTTCCTGAGGTTTCTACCGTTTTTTTCCCCCGTAAAGGGTTTTTTTGGGGAGTTTTTCCTTATCTGCTGTGAGGGTCTGAAGGACAGAGGGATGTCGTATGCTGTAAAGCCCTGTGAGGCAAATTGTATTTGTGATATTAGGCTTTATAAATAAAATTGATTATGATTGATTGATTGATTGATTATGGTCAACAGTGAAGTCAGCAATCAACAGGGCCTTATTAGTGAGAGATCTGTTATTAAAAAGACAGAGTTTCAGACAGGTGGGTGGTGTGTATGTGGTTGCTCAATAAATCGAGATTTAACAACAAAAATAGCAAAAACAGTGGAGGAGGCGCAGCAGCAGCTTGCCAGCAGTCCCTCACTTCCGGTTCCAAGATCTTCTTGCAAACATCTCATTTTTTTCCTCAATAGAGGACACAATTTTCCTACCATAAATATCAGATATTTTGCGAAGAGATCCCATTTTCTTCATAGTCTCAAGTGAAAGGAAAACAAAATACTTATCAGAAAGAGAGACAATTCATTTCTCAACATGTTTAACTATTAAATTTATATTGTAGCTTATTCAAATGTTTAAGGATTTCACATAATATCTAGGGATGTCCCGATCACATATTTTTTTTGCATCCGATCCGATACGAAGTCCTTTATTTTGAAACCGAGTCCAATACCGAGTCCGATACGATACTTTGCAAAGCATTAAGAAAGAAAAAAAAGAATGCATCCAAGTTGTCCCATAAGGTTTGTTTTTTATTTAAATAGTATCCAAAAAGCTTATCTGTGGTTCAGCAGCACAAAATGTAAATAAATTCAATATCTTCTTCTTGTCTTCAACAAACAAAATAGGTCAATATCTTTATACATTGGAAAGCGGAGACTACAATGAACAACACAGATGAAAAACCTGGCAAGTTTTGTTGTTTTGATTCCTCCGATCTTTAATTACCGATTCCTATTTTGTAAAAATAAACGTGATTGGAGCTGATACCCAATCCGAGGATCGGGACATCCCTAAAAATATCACCATCATACCACATTTGAAATAGACCTACTTGATTCTGGGTAGATGACTGAGGTGATCTCTATACTCAACTTCAGATGTGACATTTGTATAATGTTTTGTACATAGACTGTATATAAAGCTACATATCCAGTCTGTGGTTTTGTACATTGTTTTAGTAAATAGTAAGGTTTTCAGATTTGGGATTTCATGTTTAATTTTCAGATACATTTTCAACATATAAGAATACAACCATATAATATAAAACACAAGTTGAACACTACAGTTTGTCAAAAAAACAAATTCTATTGAGCTTAGGGATGCACGGTTTTTGATTTTTTGCAGATATCAAATATGCCAATATATAACTGTTACCAATACCAATATGTCCAATATGTATTTTTCTCGCCCTAAATTTAGTGATCATCAGGTCTCATCTGTAGTGGAATCAACATCATATTATGCATGCATACTCTTATCATGATGTCCCATCAACACATGGAGACATGAAACAAAACGCTTTTCAATGTATGTAATATTCATTTATTGTGCAAAATACAAAAAAGCATGTTGGCCGATTCCGATGCCAAAATGGGCTGATACTGATGACATGCCAATATCATCATGCATCCCTAGAATACATGTATTGTCACACGAATTACTTTCTTTTCTTTGCCGATATTATCAGCATATTGGCTGATTCCGATGATGTGCCAATACTATCGTGCATCCCTTTACAATACAAGCAGATTTATTGAAAGGTACAATCAGTGGCTATATCTTAGTGTTGCACGGTATACCAGTACTAAAATAGTACCGCGGTACTGGAGTATTCCAAACGGTACTATACTGCATTTGGAAAATACCGGTACTTTGAAATTGATTCAATTCATTAATTTAGTTAAATTTATTTTATGCACACGCCTTTCTTGTTCCTATTGGAGCACAGATTGCACAAGTGGTGTGTATGACAACACCTGTATCAACATTCACAGCTGGCGCACATGAAAAAGACAAGAGAAAGTCTGCCTCGAAAGGGAGACAACACGGGACAACACCAACTTGGGGAAACATCTGAGCAACCAAACCGTGACGTCCGCACCGAGGAACTTTCAAACCATGATATTTTGGTACCGTTACACCCCTACTGTTCATTGTTCTAAAGGTTTGTAGCCAAAAGGGCTTTTCCTTAGGAAAAGTATCGAAGTTCATATTGGTATGGGTACCGAAACAAAGATTTTGGTATTGTGACAACACTATTGTATCTCTTAAAGAGCTATTGTGTTTGGAGTGCTGCAGCATGCTTCACAAGTTTGGGAAACCAATGCTTCCCATCAGAAAAAACACAAATGCACTGACTAACACAAATGTGCCAATTTCTACTATTTCTAGGGATGGACCATGCAAAATTTTGAAGCTGATTTAAACTCGCGCACCAGACCAGCAAAACCTGAAATTGACCCAACTCTACCTATTTCTGTCAACCTGTTGTTAGCTGTGGTTCCTCTGCTGTATGCTGCCCATGTCTGTTGTGCGTTGGCCTCTTTAATAGTTAGAAAACCTTTCTTTGGTTTCAAACACCACTCAAAGTGACTGTCAACCAGTCTTCACAGTCACTGTATGCAACAAGTCAGTAACACTCCTCTAGGACAGCTGTATGGTGGAATTTATCCTGTTGAGGACCATTTTTGACAGCTTTACACATCTTTTCTGACAGTTTACAAAAGGTGGCTGAACCAGAAGTCTGTTAAAGAGCTGATGTTATCAGAAAACAAAACTTTTTAAAAATTTGTTGATACAAATAACTCCTTACTGCATGTGCTGTGCCAAACATAGTAGGCTTGTGGGGCAGAGCCCAAGTGCCTGGTTTATCAACAGTAACTGAATAAATCCTAAGCCTATAGGTTTTTGTCAAGAACAGGAACATGTCAACATCGTCTCACAGGTTTTGTAACCAGGCTTAAGAACAGTCAACACCTCCTGCAACTAGTTACAACATGACAAGACTGTAAATATTTTTTGAAAAGTTTGCTAAAGCCTACCTATCAAAAACTATTTTGCCTGAGAGCTAACTGATACCTTCATCAACTGGAAAAACCAGTGCACCCAGTACTTATGTAACTACAAACATATTCACATGATTACTCAGCAGTAAATCTACATAAGCACATCACACAGGTGATAGAAATTGAAGGATGCAACCTTGGGAAACTGAAAGGGGGTGGTAGTTTGGGTTGTGGGTAAGGTACACTACTTTCTGTTTATTATGTCACAGGTCTGAAGACAGGGCAGAAGGACCTAGCAGTCTAGCTGCTGTCATCATCAAAACTGCAATTAGCTGACAGATCGTGCTGCACAATTTGAGAAAATGTGCGATCGCGATTTTGTTGGACAATATTGTGATTTGCGATTGCGATTACAATATAATAAATAAATGGTATCATGAGGCTTGATTCAGTGTTTCCCCTACATTTTATTAGGGGGGCACTGACCTAACCTGACATAGTTATTGTTATGGACAGTGTAAATAACCATCAACAGACAGCTGTTACGCACAGTCAAAACACGCTGCTCGCACAGCACGGCACCGTACACACACTCAGTTGCCTGTGTTGCGTTCAGGCGTTGTGACGTAAATGACAAATTCCAGCAAGTGAATAGGCCGTAACACAGCAGCATGTCAAGGGACGAACCCTGGAGTCCGTGATTTCCCTGTGATACTTACAAATGTTTGCGTAATTGTGCTTTGTTGTTGTTTTATGAGGCTCTGGCGGCTTTCAGTTGTCTCTTTGTCTTTAACGTTACTCGGCTTGGCATTCTCTCGCATGCATTCTTCCTACTTTTCCAGGGTTCAACGCTAAGGTTTTTTTTTCACTTGCCCAATCGGGAAAGTTGGTCAGAGATCTACTTGCCCGAAGTCAGTTTTTACTTGCCCTATAAAAATTGTTTAAGTGGCTATCAAATAACAAAGACTGCAGTTATTTTTATGTTATGTAATCTTTATTCACACTGTATTTATTAATTAAAACAACATGTCATGTATTGTAGCTCAATTCCTACACAAATATGACAGTGTCAGGGCAGCCGCAATCTTTGTCAGTCGTTCCGTCTATAATTTTGCGCCCTAATTGAGCCATGCCCACCTCTATTTATTTTTCACCCCTCTCCAGTTCTGCTGTAGTAACACCGGGTTTAATATATTTTGCCTCCATCTCTCTGCCCTGCTCTACTCTACTTCAACGCTACTTAGCTCTCTCAACTCTTCCAGTAGACTACCACATCCACCTGTTGCACAAAAAGCACACAGTAGTGTTTCCCCTAGGATGGAGTTGTAGCAGCAGAGGTGAAGCACACACATGAAAAATAATTTTCCCATGCATGAAACTTTTTTGTATGCTTGCAAAGCACAGCCTGCTGGGATGTTTCTATGTATACTGGCACCAGAAGGGCTCTTTAGCACTAAGTACATTTGTGCACAGTAATGAGCTGGTGAAACGTCTGGCTAGCATATATATAAGGTGTCTCAAGATTTAGGAAAATACAATTTTATTGAACACAATTAAAGGAAAAAGTCACTTGACATGCTGCTGTTTTGTGCTTTGACCTATTTACATGACAACACCTGAACGCAACACAAGCTCAGCACAGAATGCCGTGCTGCGCTGCTGTGTGAGCAGCGTGTTCGTCTGTGCGTAACAGCAGTCTGTTGATGGTTATTTACACACTTTCCATAACAATAACTTTGTCAACTGACAAACTGCACCAAGCTCGGGTCAGGTTTAGTCAGGAAAATGCAGCCCGAGCCGCTCTAGTGTGCTCACCTGTGTGTGTGGCGGAACTCCCCCGTGCGCGATACAGAGAGCAGAGGAGAATTGTTAACGCGTGACCATGTAGAGACAGAAATGACACGATGACATAACACCATAAACAGTATATCGTTATGTTATCTGAAGAGTCTGTCGTGCAAAATAATATGACTTTAGTTTATGAAGAGGTAAGACAGTGCAGCATGTAGAGAGGCTTCAGTGTTGACTGGCTTTACTTGTGCCATGTAACCAATCAATGGGGCCTGTGGGCAGGGCATTGTTACACAGCGTGTGCTTGCGACTTCAGGCAGAGAGACCACTGCATCAGAGTCGAAGGAGCGCGTTTTAAAATACATTTATTTTATCAATTAGTTATTAACTTTTACTATTTTTAGCAACTTGCCCGATCGGGCAAGTGAGTTTTTAGTTTACATGCCCGACCTTGAGTTTTCCTTGCCCCGGGCAATCGGGCAATCCTTATTGTTGAGCCCTGTTTTCTATGTGCTGTCTCAAGTGCTGACATAGATTGGTCATGTTGCGGCGGGACATGGTGACTTTAACTTTTAAACTTTTACACAGCACGTCTTACTGTTCAACGCTGCCGTACCTGAATCCAAAGTATCGCCATATAATAGACCAACTCAGCCTGTTCATGGTCATGCTCATGCTCTTCTTCAGCGTCTATGTTGGTCACCTTACCATGTGCTGCACACACCAGGATAACTTGTGGGCGTAATGTCAACAAACTCCACACACTAAAGGAGAGGTAGTCACGTTCACAGACACAAACGTTTACATTTATTTACATTAAATTGCAAAATTGCAATTAGATTAATCGTGCAGCACTACTGACAGACAACAGCCCCGTTGTTGACAGAAAGTTGAACTCGCCCACCCTCAGCTCAGTGTCGTAATGACGCAGACCTCCTGTCAGTTTCTGTATACTGACACCATTTCCCTCAGTGGAAACGAAGCTTGTATTTACTTGTATTTCACAGATAAGAAACAATAAATTGTGAGTACAGTAAGGCCTCCACTAAATTAGCATTTAAAGTCTTGTGTGTGATTTATCCTTCAGGGATTTATACTTCGGGATTTATCCTGGCTTCATATGAGCAGAGGAAATCTCCACTCACCGCTAGGCTAATGTATACAATGTAAAATGCCATGGGCTGGCACTAAAAACGTGAGAATGTTGTATTTGCTTGGAAAACGTGTTTAGTATTAGACAGTTGTTTTGTTGGTGAATGTGGTGAGTTGTAATGTAACCCAAAATATGTACCTTTACATACGTTACCTTTGTTAAATGCTGCTGTTGTCCCTGGCTTTGTATGAGAAGAGGAAAAGATCCCGAGACGCTAGGCTAATTTATATAATGTAAAACGCCATTGACTTGTGCTAATAAAGTTAGCATGTTGTATTGGTGGGGAAATGTGTCCAGATAAAGTCAAGTGTTTGTCTGTCAGTTCTGTGATTTATAGTGAAGCTGATTTGTGTACTTGTGTTTGAAATTGTCTCTATTAAGCCATGTTTAATGTGTGTTTTGAACCAACTATATAAATAAAGTTTGATTTGAACTAAACTTTACAGCACTTAATACAGTCCTCCACTGCCCACTAGTGTTTTGGAGGTGTAACTGCAGAGTGACACAAACACACCACCGCAGAAGTAAATATCACGTGCCCCCCCAACAACTAATCGATTAGTTGAAGATTATGTGCGACTTAAGTCAACCAAGATTTTCTGTGGTTGACTACAGCCCTAATGTCCATGGTGATTGTCTTGTCTCTCAGCCGACTTGACTTAAAATGAAAATCCTGAATCTCCAGGCAAACAACTGCAGTTTTGGCTAAATCTGCTTATACACAGCTTTGTTTTTCTTAAGTTATGCTCCACACTGTATGATAACCACTGAATGTTTATAGAGTTTAATCCAAGTCAACATTATCATTAGGGACTGTACTTTCTGTATGACAGGAGGGGGAATGTGACAGTAGCCTTTAGATAGGAATTGTGCAAATTTGCAGGAAAGCCCAGTCTTTTTTTATTGCATTGCATTGGCAGTATAAAAACAAAATTGGGGAGTGCGGCAAAATGCCGCCTACCTACTTTTGTTTATACAGAATGCACCTTTTTCAGGGCAATGGGGGGCATGAGCAAGTAACAAAACATGTGGCTCAGCATGTGACTTAACAGTGACGTGGGAGGGAAGCCGCAGCTAGTCAGGCGGCGATTCTCTCGTAAATCGGCCCATTCTTCACCGTCTTTGTGATCTGTAGGTTAATGGCCTCTTCATTTGCGAGTGCAAGGAGGGTGCGCAATGCCTTGTCTCCCCAGTTGCTCATCTTTACAGAGTCTGTAAGGTTTGTGTTTCCCTCTTGCTACTAGCTGCTTGTGTATTCCTGCTATCAGCTCTGTCCTGTTTATTCACCGCCAGTGGGTCAAACGTGCCGCGTCACTAACAGCTCCTCCCGTTGCAGAAGGCTGCCTCGGTCTGTTTAAACTAAAAGGGTTCCACCAATATGACTACCCTACGAGGTGGAAAATTGGGCGCCTCGGATCAACTCACCAATCCGCCTCTAAATGCTCACAGCTGGCCAGCAGAACAGCCCAACATTCACGGAAAAATCTGGCAGTGTTAAAGGGGCTTTTGCTGATTTGTTTTCGTTTGTTTGTTGTTTTTTGTAAATTTGACCGTCACCAGTTACAAATATTCTTCCTTGAGTCTTCCTGAGTGACTGGCAGAAAACTCATCACTTTTCCTCTGCCATGAATTAGTTATTAGATTTTGAAACCTTACCCTTTGAATTTTAAATGAGATGTAGAATAAAGTGATTCTGATGAAATGATCACTGTTTAAAGCTCAAATTTATACTACTACTTTATGTTACTAAGGTCTGCCTTTTGAATTCTGCCTCATGTTTCACTCAGTATAACTCTGATTTATTAAATCAGCAGTTAAAGAAACGTGTAAACTGTGTTGTTCAGAGAGACAAGCAGAGCATTAGCTAGCAAACATCACATTTATTCACTTTACATGGAGTTGTAATTAACCCTGAATTATGATAAATGTTAAGTGAATGTGTTGATGTCTTCATGAATGGTAAGAAATTACGGATCACCTTTTAAAAAGGAATAGATGTTTACTGTAAGCTAACCTGGGCTCTGTTAAATTTAACAATACGCTAACGTAGCAAGGCAAGCTAACCACTAACCAATGCCAGGGATGACAGAGAAATGATCACATTATCCTGTCTGATGTGTAACAAGTGGCGTGTTGAACATTTTCTCAGTCACTCTAGAAAAGAGGATTAGCGTAATGTCAATGTATTATAACCGAGGGAAAACGCCAGTTTTGTTTCAGCGCCCAAAATTGCAGGCAAGATAACATGGGGGCTAGGAATAAGGTTGATGCAACCATTTAAATTTGTATGCCCCTCCCCAAAGCCAAAATTTAAAATAAATAAATAAAGGTAATAATAACACACACACACACACACACACACACACACACCACAACTAAAGGTCCCTTTGCTTTAAGTTGTCATGGGTTTTTATGTAACATGACGTCAGTTAAACAAGCCAGCTGCTTTAACATTACCTACATTTACTGAATATAATGTCTGCAATGCCACCAATCAGTCAAGCTTTTCAACTCACAGTAACGTTAGTTAATTAACTTACCTAAGACAGAGGTAAGGATAGGTAACAACTAACAAAAATGTTATCTTGCTGACGTACACTGAGGTAAATACAAACATGACACCAGCCTAATGCAATTTGGACTCGGAATTGTTTTTAAAGGTTCCTAGGAAAGAATGTCTATTGGCGGAATTATATCTGCATGGTACGAGTACAGGCAAGTTAAGATAACAAAATGTACTCACCTAAATAGATGTCCCCGAAAGATCCACTTCCGATTTTTCTGCCCAGTCGGTATCGGTTGCCCACTCTCAGCTCCATTTCGCTTCTAGCAAACGTTGGCTCCTTCAGTTGCCTCGTTTGTACCTTAGCAGTACCTAACAATGAAAAGCTTTTAGCCGTTTGTTTACGTTACCTCGGCAAATATTTCACCTTATTTTACTGGTTTCCAACCCCTTAATTCACATTCCTCCGCCCCCAGGATCCCAGTACCCCCTGTAACGATGCAAATTTCACCATCCTTTTTAAATCTTTCTAAGAAACGAAGACATATAATATAGATGTCGTTCGATAGTGTGAAACGCGCAGATTATGCTCTTCGTATTTTGGGGATCATTATTGCCCAAAAACATAAGGATGGAGACGGATTTTGTTGGTAGACTTATCCCTAATCGTACACAGCTTCTCTCCACTGACGAGTTATTTTCTTCGACCGTGAAAGCTGTCATTCGCTGCTGACGTCACTTCCCCTAGCAACGACAGGGGTCAGGCAAATCCAAGAAAACGTTGAGACAGTATGTCTGGAGGATTATGGTTTTGATAATAAAGTTAAAGGTTTCCTTTAAAATCCTGCATCGAAGAAATCCAGTTAAAAGAGATGGAAGTGATTCAGACTTCGTATTGAATATTCTGGTTCTTTCTGTAAATTAGAAGATGAAACAACCTGCCTTTTTTAAAATCACTGTATGTATACCAGAATATTCCAGGTGGGCGTTTATAAGAAGTAAAAACTTGCCAACTGAACAGTTATAGAAAAAACACATTTTCCCATGTTTTATGAAAAACAGTATGCATATACTGTAAATCTACACACACACACACACACACACACACACACACACACATATCAAGAGCTACAATACAGCTCCACAGCAATTCCTTGAACATTAAAAGGCAATACAAACTATGTGTTTGATAAATACCATATTAACTAATGATACAGTATTCTGAATTTATCTATATATATGTTTTTATATTATTCATATTTTTTTTCTCTTTTCCTTAAATTTCTTCTTTCTCTATGTAATATCTAATAAAATATTAACTTTGTCCATTTGTCTCCATTAAGAAGCACAAGATTTAAGTCAGACCTATACTGAGACCAAGTCCACAATTTAAATATTAATAACTTTATTGTTTAGTAATGGTATACTATAACGCATTACATGGTTGGACATATGTAAAGAGTGCCAGACACACACCCAGCCTTATTTAAGTGACTACACACATGTTGACTGCTGTGCCATGCAGGACTGATTCAGCCAAACAAGGATGAAACCTATTGAGGCCCACAGGACACATGTGCATGTATATCTCAGATCTCAATCAATCAATCAATCAATTTTATTTATAAAGCCCAATATCACAAATACAATTTGCCTCACAGGGCTTTACAGCATACGACATCCCTCTGTCCTTTAGACCATCACAGCGGATAAGGAAAAACTCCCCAAAAAAAACCCTTTAACGGGGGGAAAAAAATGGTAGAAACCTCAGGAGGAGCAACTGAGGAGGGATCCCTCATCTCATGGTCCCATGATTTCAGATAAATACAGCAACAAGTGTGTGTGGCTTTTTCAAATTTGGTCATATTGTAATAAAAAAAAAGAATCAGCAGCAATAAGCAAGTGTTGTCTATAGTGCAAGAATTGCTGTTGATCATTGTAAACCAAATCAAAAACACTCAGTAAAAAAGTTCCCAGTTCATGTGTTCAGCTGCGCCGCATGTTCTCTTTTTGTTGTACATGAACAGACGTGTTAACAAACAGTTCTCTGCTATGCATAATATGGGAGTGTGGTTAGCAAAACACCTGCCTCTCATTTCTATAAATGTAACTTGATCTATTGTTGGACAGACCAGTTTTCACTGTCAGACAGACACATTTCCAGTGAGTAGAGACACATACGTTCTGTGTGTTGTTACACACCTATTATGCCTAACAAAAATGGAAATTTATTTGACAAGGTGAAAAAACGAGGTAATAGTCTGTTGGTTGTTGGGGTTTATACACATCTATGGTAGAAAAATCATATGGAAATACATTCCAACAGAGTCTGAGTCAGACATCAAATATTTGTGTAAGTTAAATAATTTTCAGGAAATGAACGGAGTGGCAAATAACTGATGATAGACTGGTGTTATTCATCCAGTGTAAAAATTCAGTGCACCGTGACAATGAAAGATTTGTGTTGGCAGATTTTGTAAAGTGTCATCACTTTGTCATTTCTCTGCTTGAATTTCATATAGATTACATGTAAAGCTAGAGATGAAACAGACAGACAGACAGGCAGACAGAGGAGGTCCTACTCATTCCCAAGTTAGGTCAGCTCCAGCTCTCTAACCACACCCTCTGATCTGAGTTGAGATTTTTCTGATTGGCTGCATATGGACCAGCCACACAGACTTTTTTCTCATTGGTTGCCTGCAGGCCAGTCAACACAGCATTGAGGCAGCTCACATGGCAGACCTGTTGTTCCACAGATTGGGTAACTGGCAGGCACGTGTAGATCAATGCTCTGCATGAAGTCCACATTCCCATCCCATAGGAATAATGACTGTGGCTTCACAGTCTAACACAGTCTCATCGTTTTCTTGATTTCAGAAATGATTCAACTCCAGGAATAGAGTTTCAGGTGATCTCCACACAGCCACTTCTTTATTGAAAAATTCTTTTTACTTTGTCAGTTAGAGAAATAGATTTTTTTTTTTATAAACAGCAAACCAAACATCACAGTGTTCACCACATTAAAAATACATCAGTTAGCCATGTAGTTAAATATAATTGAGAATTTTTATCATACATTGTCAAAATGAATGGTCACAAGAGAGTGACCAAGGGTGTTTACGTTTTGTATAACGTGAAATGCAAATTCCGTTCTACAATTGACAGCAGATATGTTCCAGTCTCTTCCCACAGGACCATACAAGGGGTGAGGAGGATGTGAGTGTGAATATGTTTGTCATAGACTAGTAAAGCAGCATACTGATGCCACACCAGGAAAAAATAAAGCAAAACAAACAAACAACTGATCAGTATCAGTAAAGTTTCTTATAAAAATGTTTGTATGTTTTTACAAGATATTTTCATGTTATAACAAGAAACTTTTATTGTTATGGCACAAAAAGTTTCTTGTTGTAGCATGAAAACATTTTGATATAACAAGAAACTTTTTATGTTAGTACCTTAAGGAACAGGACTCAAGGTACAATCACTTTTTTTAACCATGCAGTGATTGGTACAATTATTCAACCGTGCAATGTTCTTCAGTATATGACTTTATTTTCACCAATGCCTCTTGAATGTATTTATTTATTCAACATACGATGCACATAATTGTACATAATCCTCATGTTTATTGTTATTCTTATTTTTACTCTACTTATGTATATATTGTAGTGAACATTATAGCAGAATACATATTTTATATTTCTTGAGTGTAACACGAGTTCCTACAGTGTAATGTAGCACAATGCGCATTTGTATATTTTTACACACTTACAGACGCAGCAGTAAACATTTTTATTCTTGATATCTTGAACACTAGTATTAAATATTGTAACATAATATATTATTTTGGCTTCAGGGGGGGTCATGCAACTTTAATTTGTTAAGTTTTGTATGATTTTTTGTTTGTTTTCCATTCGTATTTTACTCAGAGGTTTTGGTTTATACTCCGCTATATAAAGTTACCCTGCATGGTCCACAATGGTATTTCCCACTGCACACGTCACTGACCGGAAAACCCAATAGAGTAGCAGAAGAAGACGACCGCGGAAAACAAACAATTCAAGCATAATGGCTGCTGTGAGGAAATCAGTGTATCGAAAGGAAAGTTTCCTTCATGCTAATTTGAGAGTGTCTTTGCAGACCTTAAAAGCGGATGAGACACTGGACAAATTTAATTTTATTACAGAGTCGACAAAGAATAAGAACTTGCGCAACAAACTTCTAGCTCTGAGTCGGCTGCTGAGTGAGCTGCTGCTCCCATGCAGCCACTGGTGAGAGCAAACCTTGTGGATGGCTGGACTACGAGTATGCGTATCAGTGTATCATTCGTTCATTCCATATCCGTTTTAGAATCCAAAATCGGAAAACGGATAACGACTTGTTATTTCATTTCTCGTTTTCAAATCAAAAATCGGAAAACAAATAACGGCCTATTTTTCGCTGTTTTGATTTTGTTTTGAAATTAAAAATAGAATATGAGAGAATGGAATTAAAAAAATCAGTGTATCATTCGTTCATTCCATTTTCAATTTAAAATCAAAAATCAAAAAACGGTTTGTTTTTCCATTATTCGTTAAATAATCAAATTCAAAAATACAAAAAACGGTTTGTTTTTCTTATTTTTGATTTTATGCTCACATCAAAAATAGCAAATTGAAAAATGGGCCACGATTAAAATTTGATTTTGATTTTTCATTTGATCCAACTTGCGTGACCCGGAAGCGCATTGCATTAACTGGATAAAAAGAAAATTAGACACCTTATCTCATAATTACGAGAAAAGATCTTGTAATTACACAAATAATAGCCTAATTAATTACATATGTGGAAATAGCCTGTGTCATCCTTTGTTAACCATTTTCACATACAGATGTTACTCATTTCAATGCCGCAGCCACAGTGAAGGGGGTGAAACAATTGATCCAGGAGTAGCTGCAGTGCGCAACAACAACCAGCAGGTGGCACATGTGAGCAGTAGAGATACAGCGTCCAACTGAAACTGTTTGAGAATTAGCAGTAGGCCTACTGATAAACGACATTTATACTATGATATTTCCACAGCGGTCAGTGTTAGGTCCCCTATTATCCTAGTGATCTCAGTGTCATGATGTAGACCTGCAAATGTATGTGTGACATATAGGCAGAGTTGGGTATAGGTATAGAGTTGGCAGTTACACTTAGAGTAAAGCTACTGAAGACCAGCAAAATGTTTTCATTTATTCTTTCAGGTGGCTAAATGTCACCTAAGCACCTTCAGATTTTATCAGTAGTGTACCCTTAATAGATAGCTTGTTTATATGGTTTGTATTGTGCTTCGTGATATTGTTTGAGGGAACTGTAACGTAAGGTAACTGCATATGGGGCCGTTCACATGTAGCGTCTTTTACGCGCACAAATCCATTAGTTTCAATGTAGACGCGTGCCAAGCGCGCTCACAATTCTTGTAGCATGATGTTATTAGGCTAAATATTACATTTCTAACAGTGTCTGAGCTGATTTATTGACACAGTATGCTTGTAGGCTGCTGTAACGTTAGGTTTACAGAGGAAATAACGGGATGTGACAGGGCCGTCCACACCAAGAAAGATAACTGTAACGTTAACTATAACGATAACAATGGCAGCCTCCACACCAATGAACGATATCGTCGTGTTGTTAGGTCACGCCAAACACACACTGCTCGGTGCGGTCGGCAGGTGATATTGATGACCTGTTATTGCTGTATGTTGCCAGACAGAAAAAGAAAACCAATTTGCCGCTTGCTCCACCTGTCTGTCTGTCTGTGTCTGTAAGCTCCATCTGTCATGAGACAAACATGAATGAAGACGTGCAGTTTATTGTGTTTCACCGGCGACGAGCTGTCATTACGCGCGACAATTATGCACGGCTGCACGTTCTTTATAACTCACTGTGTGAACCTATGTTGCATAATAAAGATTTGCCCCCCTCAGTAACTTCATCCTGGCTCCTGAATTTTATGAATGGAGGGGATAAGAGGAGACGCATTCCCCTGCAAAATGTATTTTATTGCAGTTATTTTCCCGGTATTTGCAAAACAAAATCACTGAAGTTAAGGTTCTGTCACAAAACTATATTGTTACGGATCTTTGCACATGTTTAAGTGGGTGTATGGAAATCCTGGAGCTTTCTTAGTGGGTATACATGACGTGATGAACGTCTCGACCTGTCATTTCGGATGGATTTTGATTGGCTGTCAGTGTTTCTATCGTTCATCAAATCGCTCTGAAAGTGATCCAAACGATATCGTCCACCGCTATCGTTGTCGTTATAGTTGTAGTGTGGACGCTGCCAAACACTTGAGTTTAGAACGATTTTTAAAACTGTATATTTATAGTTATATTTATAGTTATAGTTCTTGGTGTGGACGGCCCTAAGTCACATCCCGTTATTTCCTCTGTAAACCTAACGTTACAGCAGCCTACAAGCATGCTGTGCCAATAAATCAGCTCAGACACTGTTAGAAATGTAATATTTAGCCTAATAACATCATTACAGCAGTAATAACGTCAGCTTTAGTCAAATGGCTCTAGCTCTCCCGGTAAATGTCATCAACTCTGGACACATTTTCCCTGTGTGTTGACATGATAATGGCTGCGTTTCCCACATCGCTCTTAGCTTAAGAAGATCTTTCTGATGTTATTACCTGATTTTTATTATTATTTCATTTTTTTGCCTGCCATGGCATCAATGCTTCTATTTCTGTAGACCAGTGACTTGTTCATGATGTATGCTGCTTCTTGACCATATATCATGTCATAGTCTCAGGCCAGTATTTAACTTGTATAAGCTGACTATTTTCAGTAAAGGAGATGGTATTGACTCACTTATTTACTCAATGTTCATTCTAACTGATGGACAGAATCAGCTCTTGGTGAGTAGTTTGGCTAAATGTGGGGAATTTTAGTAAAGACCTGTGCTGACCATCCAGTAACCCTGAGCTGTAAACACAGTGAACCTAAAGCACTTGATGCTTGAGGACAGAGTGTACTTTCAGCTGGTTGGGGAGCTGCCAGAGTTGAGGATTCCTGGATTGCTTAATCCAATCATTAGAGTGTTAATGTTCTCTATCCCTGCATCAAAACATACCCGTGCATGTGCCTACTACAAAACACACAGTATACTGCTCTCATCAGGTACATGAACAGGTCTCAGCAGACAGTGAACAGATCCACACCACAAGCTGTTGCTTCATCTGAAATGTTTACCCATAGAGTTCTGCAAAACTAATAATACATAGTTTACCCAAGTGTTTCAGCGCTGAGCCAGTTCAGATCTGGTGTAAACATGCATCTGTCACACAAGTGGACTGCTCTATGTCTGTCTGTTCACACCTGGCATTAGAATGTGTCTCCACATGCGTGTCAAGTGACCACTTGCAATCGGATCTCATGCGTCCACTCTGTGTGTGAAAAAAGACACAATTTGCTTTTAACCGGCATGAGATTTTTTGTGCTACACACTTACAGCAGTTAATATTTAAAATGAGTAAAATCTTCTTTCATTGTAGAGTTGCACACAGCACATTGATTCCCTCAGCTCCTCCTTGCCCCTCTCTCTGTCACAGTTTATCATGAGACAAATGCACTCCTTGATCCTTTGCTAGGAGACTATTGCTCTAGGAGTGTGAGCTCCGTGCAAGGGACACTTGGTGAGAGTCCACCCGCACACACACAGAGACATGGCTAACTGTTACCATTACAAGACTAACATTGACAATTACCTGACAGGTACCAGGTGTAAACAGGGCCATTAATATCCAGCCACATTGTCTCCTCCTCCTCATCCTTTGCAATATCAACATTGACACATGGCTGGTGAATAAACACTTTTATTTTGATGCCATAATTAAATAAAATGATGTATTACACCTAAAGGTTCTCTATACAGCATTCAGAAAATGAATACAGTTGCTAACACCTATTTTCTATGTAAAAAAAAAAAAGAGGAAAGAATGGCATTTTGAGCAGAAAATGAAATATGGAAACCCTGAAAGCAAGCAAGATTGTTTTTTCTTCTGGTGATCATTTTTCAGTTATTTTTTCTTCTGTAAAAACAGGTGAACAGTTTTTTTTCAGATTCTTTTTTTATTCTGTGAAAAAAGGTTAAAGAAATTTTAGGATCTTCTTGTAAAACAGGTGATTTGTTTCAGGATAATATTTCTATTTTTTTTTAATCGTAAAACAGGTAATTTGTTGCCGGAACTTTTTTTGTCTGTAAAAACAGGGTTGTTTTTTTTTCAGTAAATTTTTTTTGCATGTTTTTCTCATCTGTAAAATCGTGTGATTTGCTTTCAGGATCATTTCTCTATTTTTGTTTTATATGTAAAAACAGGTGATTTTGTTTGTAGGATCATTTTCAATATTTTTTTTGACCACTACCCCCTGTTCTAAAAATAATAAGGAACATTTTTCTATTATTTTTATCTGTAAGGTATCTTATGCTGGTTAAAAACAGGTGATTAATTTCAGGTGATTTTGTTTTCATTCAGAAATGTTTTTGTTTTTCTTTTTTATCTGGAAAAACAGGTGGTTTGTTTCAGGATCCTTTATCTTTTTTTTCATCTATAAAACCAGGTGACTTTTTTCAGGTTTCTATTTTTTAAATCCATAAATACAGTTCTTTTTTTTTTAGGATAATTTTACTATATATATATATATATATATATATATATATATATAAAAATAAAATATTTATTATTATTTGATGATCATTTTTGCATATTCTTTTTATTTGAAAAAATAGGCAATTTTTTTTCAGGATCATTTCCCCTTTTTTGTTCTATTTGTAAAAACATCTGATTTTTAAAAAAATCTTTTTTCAATTTTTTTCCCATCTGTAAAAACAGGTGATTTCTTTCAGTATCACTTTGCTATTTTTTTTTAATCTATAAAAACTAGTATATATAGTGAATATGTGTATATTGTTTTTCATCTGTTAAAATAGGTAATTTTAATTAAAATTATTTTTTATAAAAAAAAATTCAGGATCATTTTTCTATTTTCTTTCATCTGTAAAAACGGATGATTTCTCTTCTTCTGTTTTATCTGTAAAAACAGGCAATTTTGTTTTTTTCAGGATCTTTTTTTTTATTTTTCCTGTATAAAAACAGGAGATTTTTTTCAGGATCTTTCTTGTTTGTTTGTTTTTAACGGTAAGAACAGGTTATTTGTCCAGGATAATTTTTATAACCGTTTGCAATATTAATTTTGGGCACAAGAGTGCACCACTACTCTAAAAGCAATAAAGAACGTTTTTCTAGTTTTTCTTTTATCCGTAGGAACAGGTTATTTTTTCAGGATCGTTTTTCTATTTCTTTTATCTGTAAAAACAATAGAATTTTCTATTTTCAGGATTATTTTTCCCTTTATTTATTTGTCAACACAGGTACATTTGTTAGGATTATTTTTCTATATTTTTAATCAGTAAAAATCGATTTTGTTTCAGTATAATTTTGCTACTTTATTTTTGTATCTGCAAAAAATGTGATATTTTTCAGTATCATTTTTCTTTTTTAATCTGTAAAAACAGGTTATTTGTTGCAGGATCTTTTTTATGGTGAAGAACAGGTGATCTATTTTTTTATAACTGCAAAAACAGGTAAGATCATTTGGTATATATTTTTTTCATTTGTAAAAATAATTTTTTTTTCTATCCCAGACAGTGCTCTCCCCAGCCACTTCCATCAGCTCTTCCGCGGGGACCCCGAGGCATTCCCAGGCCAGCTGGGTGATGTAGTCCCTCCAGCGTGTCCTGGGGCGGCCCCGAGGTCTCCTCCCGGTTGGACACGCCTGAAACACCTCCCAAGGGGGGCGTCCGGAAGGCATCCTTACCAGATGCCCGAACCACCTCAACTGGCTCCTCTCGATGTGGAGGAGCAGCGGCTCTACTCCAAGTCCCTCCCGGATGTCCGAGCTCCTCACCCTATCCCTAAGGCTGAGCCCAGCCACCCTGCGGAGGAAACTCATTTCGGCTGCTTGTACTCGCTTTACTTCGGTCACTACCCAGAGCTCGTGACCATAGGTGAGGGTTGGAACGTAGACTGACCAGTAAATCGAGAGCTTCGCTTTCTGGCTAAGCTCCCTTTTCACCACAGTGCACCGTTTAAGTGCCTGCATCACTGCTGATGCCGCCCCAATCCGCCTGTCAATCTCCCGCACTATCCTACCCTCACTCGTGAACAAAATCTCGAGATACTTAAACTCCTCCACCTGAGGCAGGACCATGGCCTCAGACTTGGAGGTGCTGATTCTCATCCCAGCCACTTCACACTCGGCTGTGAACCGTCCCAGCAAGAGCTGGAGGTCACTGTTCAATGGAACTAGGAGGACGACATCATCCGCAAAAAGCAGGGATGAGATCCTCCCATCACCGAACCTGACACCCTCCATTACTCGGCTGCACTTACAAATTGTGTCCATAAAAGTTATGAACAGAACCGGTGACAAAGGGCAGCCCTGGCGGTGTCCAACCCTCATCGGGAACAGGTCCAACTTCCTGCCGGCCACGTGAACCAGACTTGTGTTCCTTTGGTACAGGGACTGGATGGTCCTTAGCAAAGGGCCACCAACCTCATACTCCCGGAGCACCCCCCACAGGATGCCCCTGGGGACACGGTCGTAAGCCCTCTCCAAATCCACAAAACACATGGTGACTGGTTGGGCGAACTCCTATGCCCCCTCCAGCACCCTGGCGAGGGTAAAGAGCTGGTCCACTGTTCCGCGTCGGGAACGAAAATCACATTGCTCCTCCTCAATCTGAGGACTGGACCCTCTTCTCCAGAACCCTGGAGTAGATCTTACCGGGTAGGCTGAGGAGTGCGATCCCCCTGTAGTTGGAGTTTTTGCCTCCGCGACTGCCGCTGCTGCGCTCCGCTTGGCCCACCTGTACCCTTCAGCTTCTTCCGGAGACCCACAGACCAACCATACCCTGTAGGCCTCCTTCTTCAGCCTGACGGCTCCCCTCAACTCTGGTGTCCACCAGCAGGATCGGGGATTACCGCCGTGACTGGCCCCAGCGGCCTTGCGGGCACAGCTCACAACAGCCACCTTGACAATGGCAGAGCGGAACAAGGCCCATTCGGACTCAATGTCCCCCTCTGCCCTTGGGATGTGGTCGAAGCTCTCCCGGCGGTGGGAACTGAAGATCATCTGGACAGGTTCTTCCGCCAGGCGTTCCCAGCAGACCCTCACTGCTTGTCTGGGCCTGGGTCAGGACCCGTTCCCCGACCCGAGGGTGCAGGGAAGCAACCCTTTCGTCTACTGGGGTGAACCCCAACGTACAGGCAGAGAGTCTGGGGACTATCAGAAAGCCCACCCCGGCCCTCCGCCTCTCACCCGGAACAACTCCAGCAAAGGAAAGAGTCCAACTATATCTAGCCGGTATCGCTCAACCTCTTCCACAAGCTCCAGCTCCTTCCCCGCCAGAGAGGTGACATTCCATGTCCTAAGAGCCAACTTCTGTAGCTGAGGATCGGACTGCCAAGGCCCCTGCCTTGGTCTGCTGCCCAATCCACACTGCACCGAACCCTTCTGGATCCCTCTGTGGGTGGTGGACCTGCAGGAGGATGAGCCCATGTAGCCGGTTTGGGCTGGGCCCGACCAGACCCCATGGGCGAAGGCCCGGCCACCAGGCGCTTGCCCCCGGGCCTCAACCCAGTATTAACTAATGCTACTTACCCATAACAGAAACTAATGCGTAAATATCAGCTTGTATCAGACGTATCTTGCTATGCGTGTTATAACACATTATGGTGTATTGACGTTCGCAGGGGAGAGAGGGAGAGAGAAAGAGAGAGATATGAAGATTTCCTGATAATTTTCTGTGTCATAGGTGCTTGTGTGGGAACTGCCAGCCCATGTCCTCAGCTGTGGAGAGTATGTGCTGCAGGGAGGTGGATGCCTTCTGGGCTCTGGTGGAGAATCTGACCCCCAGACCAGACATAACATGCCTCACACTGCCCATCAACCCTCACGCCGCCCGCTCCCGTCTCAAACACGGAGGCCTCCCTCTCCACGGAGCCCGCCCTCGCACATACCCCTGAGGCTCGGGTCTCCCTCTCCGTGCCTCGGGGGTATGTGGGCAGACTCCGCCAGGAACATAATCCTCCTGTCCAAAATGAGCGCTGCACACAACCGCGTTTTTGGTCACAGATGAAGCCGTGAAATGAATGAAGCCTCTTCACCTGCACAAAACACACCCAGGCACAAAAACTAACTAACTAACTCCTTTTTCTGTCCGGAAAACGGTGGACTCGATGTCCTGACAGACTCGAGTTTGTGCATCCTGCACAAACACAATAATTTGGCATAATCACGAATGGTGAAATGCACTGTTAACAACCGAAAAAATACTAACTCACAAGTTTACTACCGGTCAGACTCACTGAATTAACTTCTCATATGGTAATTTTCAAACAAGGTAATGTATATATTTTTCAAAAAAATGTAACCTGCAAATTGCACACACAGGTTGCACTCTGTGACAGCGATGTAGGAGTAGTTGCTAAAACTGCCTCAGCAAACCATAGCAAAAATAAGGCAGATGTGCCTTGTGTCATTTATAAAAAGATAAATCACTTTTCTATAATACATCAATGATATTTCAATGGAATAAATTACTTATTGACTTATTCATACTTCAAAAACAGCATCAGTAAATGATTAATATAGGGGGATCAAAATAAAATAAATAAATAAAATAAAAATCAACCAGCCACCCTCCTCCCCTGACAAGTAAAGAACAGTCCCTCCATAAGTAAAGAACAGTCCCTTAAGTACGGTGAGGTTTGTGGGCCGTTATCTGCCACAAAGAGAGAAATGTGAATGGCTCGTTTCTCCTCTGACACGCCACATACCTGTGTGCCGCCACTGCTCGACTGTTCAGGTATTTCTGGGCAGTCATGAAATCAACAAAGAGGAAATTATTGGACACTGGACACTTCCCTGTCGCCGGTAAGCCTTATCTTGCGGCGTATTTGACAGGATCGGCAACTGTGACCCCCGTTCAACCCACAACAGACAGGATTTGCCTTTCGTTTCTGCTGCTGGTTGAAATCTGTACTTGCATAGCATGCTGAATGATTTGTTTTGCTTGCGATTTGACTTTGAACTTATCCCACAGTAGTGGTACCTGAGGCACCGTCGTACTACGGTACTCCAACAATGCTAGCGCGGGGGGCAACCAATCATGCGGGACATGGTCTCAATTTGCGTTACGTGTGAAAAGAGACAGAAATGCTGTGCAGTCCCGCACAGTGCAGGACGTCTGGTCACCGTACTTAGCCATTCGCAAGCAGCGGCTAGTAGGGGGCCCCATTGGAGGGGATTCCAACGTGTTGTTGTTGTTGCAGTGTCTATAGGGGTTCCATCATATTGTCATTGATATGGACCAATGTCAGCCGTCTCTGGGGACCCCCTTCCAGGGCCCTAGGCAATTGCCTAGTTTGCCTGTCCGGTTACGACAGCGAGCGCGAGCAAACAGTTTGAGTAAAAGCAAAGTAGATCCAAACGCAAGCAGAGGATATTTGAGTGCGAGGGCAGGGTTTTGAACGTGAAATCAATAAATAATGCTCTCAAACTGATAGACCACTCGCTTGAATAACCGGTTACACACAGATTGTTGATCCCCTCACACAAGTAATAATGACACAAATCTAACTCCATAATTGATGTGTTGGTTAATTTAGATGTGTAGTTTGCAAGGGGGTTAATATGTGCTCCTCTGCTTTCTGGTGTGTTGTGGTGTAAAACATCTGTGCACACACTCACTGCACACAAGCCATTTTTTTTTCCAATTTTTGGTTCGTCTGGTCTCCTTGTGTATTAATGCTTGTATAACCTCAGCCCTGTATTGCTCAATCAAGTTTGTTTTCCGGAGATATTCTAAAAATAGTAACAAGAGTTGTCTCATGTGGTATACAACATGAGCGACCCCCGAAGGTTAACCGGGTCAGATAAATAACGTAAACATAGCCCTGGGTGTCTGCAAAAAATACATTTTATTATGTTTTAGTAATTTGAAAAAAGATGTCAAGCGCACACTGTAAGACTCGATGCAAAAATATTTTCTTTTATTCAAGTACCAACGTTTCGACAAGACCGTCTTCATCAGGGTTTTGAAAAACCCTGATGAAGACGGTCTAGTCAAAACATTGGTAACCCTTTCACCATCCGAGTTTGGGTGTCCTCTCTGCCCCAAATTTAAAACCAAAAATAAGAGCCAGGTGAAAAACCATATGGAAAATGCATTTCATTTCCATGGTACGTTGATGAGAAGTACTGTATCTGTTTGAGATCATATACTTCTACATGTAACAGTAATGTTTAATGATATTTGTTTGGCACAAAACAAGACATTTTAGGCTGCATCTTGGGATCTTGGGATTTTTGGAACAGTGGTTGACATTTTATACAATTTTCTTACATTTTATAGACCAAACAAAGAAATTGTTTTACTGTTTTTCCAATTTTTTTCTTTGGTTTTTTTTTTCTACTTTTGAGATTAATATGGATATCTGGAATTGAAACTTGTTCACAAAGAGAGAACTCCAAGTCTACTTCTTTATGTTGCCAGTACAATAGTGTAATATTGTGTTAACCTGTATTCCTTAAATATAACAGAATACATCTGACAATATGACAATCTTATTATTACGTTCATTTAATAGTTAAATAGTTACAATTAACCATACTGATGTAAGAGTAAGTATGACATTTGTTGTGTCCATGGTTTTCAGTTGTTTTGAATGACCTGATAGTAATCTGCATGTTGAAACTGTAGCCCAATAAATGAAAGTGCTCACCTTATTTAATCTTTGTTAAAAATTAAACCAACTAAAATTCATGTGTCTGCTGATTTTCTGCAATTTTTGTAGGTTTAACTTGTTGAGGTCAATGTTATTCCAAACAAATTATGATTGTATTTAAAATAATTGTATTATTATTATTATTATTATTATTATTATTATTGTTATCATTATTATTATTAATTATATACACACATATATATGTATGTATATATGTATATATATGTATATATATATATATATATATACATATATGTATATACATATACTGTATATGTATATATATAAACAAATAAAAACAAACAAACAACTGACTTCCGGTATAGACTTCAAGTATGTATACAACTTCCGGTATGGGCTATTCAAGGAGGCTGAGACACGGGGCTCTAGTTTCGCAGACCTGCGCTTCGCCAACTGTGTGTGGCCAGGTGGATTTTGTAAGTTTGGCACACCGTGCGCGCTGGCGCAGCTACTCCTCTATCCCACCTCTGTCCCTCCTACCGGCGCAAGTCGGAAAGAGGGAGGAGAGAAAGCATGGAGTGGGTTTTACACACATCACACCAATCAAATTAGCCCCTCTCCTTGCCCTTAAATGTGCCGCGCGTAGGCGTAATGAGAGTTTACTCAATTCGCCATGGCAGAAGAGAGCAGCAGCGTCAGACGGCCATACTCCTCCCAGGAGGAAACTGATGTTTTGGTCCGGGAGGTCCAAGGTCGCAGTGTCCGAATATACAGAACTGCGAGCAGACCTCCATGGGCTGATGATGCAAAGGTAGCCTGGAAGGAGGTCACCACAATTGTAAATCAATGTTGTGTTTCTCTCGTGCGCACGTACACTCTCTCTCTTTCTCTCTCGAGCTACGGTGAAATTAAAAGAATTTCAATTCGAGCGCAGGCTGGCGGTGCACAGACACCACGGCATAGGCTACCTTACATGGTGCCACCTACTACACAGTAACCTTTCACACACACTCACACACTGATGGAGCAGCCATTGGGAGTAATTTGGGGTTCAGTACCAAGGATACTTAGACTTGCGGACTGGAGGAGCCAGGAATTGAACGGTCAATCTAGTGAATGACCTGCTCTACCTCTGAGCCACAGCTGCCCCATTTACACCCCTATTTTGCCCTGATTTAGTGTTCTTGTAGCAGCAACTCTTCCTGTGGCCTAATGCATAGAACTCTGTATAGATTCATGACAAAAAATGTGAAGAAGCATTCTTTTTGTCAGATTTATATAGCCATGGATACACCTGATTTTGTTTTATAAATCTCAATCCTTGTGGCGTTGGGTGCCAGTGGAGGAGCCTCATTTCAACACCCACAGTGATCTAGAAATGCCCTGAAACAACTGTTTGCATATCAATACTTGCTCCCCTCTACCACTCATTAGACCTGTAAATAAGAAATACAGTACAGAAAGAGAAATTTTACCAACTGTTTCACATCGGTGAGGTTGTCAGATGGTGCCAGAAGAGCTGTCATTATGCACAGTTGTAGTAATTTATAATGTCTGCACCACTTACTCATCACATTTCTGCAAACCATCACTGTGGTAAAATCTCGATCATTATATTTGTTAAATGTTGGGAGATTGATCAATGATTCATTCATAGTATTCATGATCAAACAGACTTTACAAAGTGCTTCATAGGAAACCATTAAATGATCACTAACAGAGAGGTGACTGTGACTAAATAAAAAGAAATTTATCACTCATAAATAATTTTGAAGTAACTTTTTAAATGCGTCTTTGATTGACATTTTAAAGAACACCATGCAGTCTGCAAAAATAGTAACACATATTACACACATTATAGCTGCACATTCTTTCTTTCTTTCTTTCTTTCTTTCTTTCTATCCTTCTTTCTTTATTCATTTTATTGGTGAAATATTGTGTCCAAAAAGTTTGGTACATGTATGTAGAAAATAGGACAAATGCAATTGACATACAGACAATGGGCTCTAGTTTCCCGGCGCAGTGCAGGGTGGCGCAGGGTGGTGAACCCTGCATAGAGCTAGTTTCGAGCAGCGCAACCCGAGGCACGCTCAGTTTGGTAGTTTGGCAGACTGAGGTGCGCTGAGATGGGTGTGGCGGCGCAGCAGGGGGAGGTGTCAACAGATCCAGCTTGGCGCAGTGACAGTTTCCTGCCAAAAGGCTTCGCCGAAGGTGTGCCAAAAGCTCGCCGACTGAAACCATATCTACTGTCAGCGCAGCTGGAGCGCAGCCGGTGTAAGCTGAAGTTTGGCTGACCGGCGGACAGTGCGCACACGTCACCAAAACCTCACAGACAGGTTTCCAGAATGTCAGGCACATTAACGATGCAGTAAATACTCACAAACACCACTATTCGATGCAACTATCTGCAATCAGCGCATACTAAATGTATCTTTATATCGACTGTCCCATGACATCTGATGTCAGATCAAAGGGGATTGGCACCGTTTGGCACGTTTGGCACCCGTAATGGAAACCCAGCCTGATTTGATTAACACAGTTGCAAACTAATGAGCTCACATCCCTCTCAGCCAACCACAAGCAGCCACAGCATCAGATAGGGAGTATATATTCAGCATCTGTCATCTTAGAAAAGTCCAAAGAAAAGAAACAGAGTGAGACTGCGAGAAAATTCTGTATATTCGGACCCTGCGAGCTTGGACCTCCCGGACCAAAACATCAGTTTCCTCCTGGGAGGAGTTTGGCCATCTGACGCTGCTGCTCTCTTCTGCCATGGCGAATTGAGTAGACTCTCAGTACGCCTTTGCGCGGCGCATTTAAGGGCGAGGAAAGGGGTCATTTGATTGGTGTGATGTGTGTAAAACCCACTCCACGCCTTCTCTCCTCCCTCTTTTCGACTTGCGCCGGTAGGACCAACAGAGGTGGGAAAGAGGGGTAGCTGCGCCAGGGCGCATGGTGTGCCAAACTCACAAAATCCACCTGGCCACACCCAGTTGGCAAAGCGCAGGTGCGCTCGCCTCCGCTGCACCCGGTCTGCGAAACTAGAGCCCAACATAAAGCAGTTATGATGATGTATGGTGGTATGATAAGAGTCCAGGACATGAGATTAGATTGTTTCAGGTAGGGTTTGTGTAGGAAGTGTGTGTGTGTGTGTGTGTGTGTGTGTGTGCGTGTGTGTTTGTTTGCATGCGCGCACACGTGTGTGCATGTTTTGATTTGTTTGTATGTGAGGCAGTGGTGTGTATATGGTGTTATTGATTGCAGAAAGGTGTATCTGTGGGGTAGGGTGTAGACTATGGGATGTGTGGCGAGAGGGAGAAAAGTCATTTGGAATTTTGAACAAAATCACTCTTGAAACATTTTTGAACAAACCATCACTTATGTTACATTTTTAACACATCTGTCACATTTGTGGTAATCACATTGTCAAATTTTTGTACAAGTCATCTCACACTTTTGAACAAATAATCACTGCTGTCACAATTTTAAACAATTAATCTGACACATTTATAAACAAATCACCACATGTGACAGTTTTGAACAAATCATTACGTCTGTCACTTTTTTTTTTTTTTTCTTTTTACAAACCACTACATCTGTAACATTTCTGAATAAATCATCACATCTACCACACAAGTTGACATTGCTACTCTAATTGAGTCTTGCAGATGTACAGATAGGATGAACCAAAAAGACAAGCAACTTTCATAGCTGCTGTGCGCACCGCTTTGTACTTTTCTGGGCCAACAAGGCACCAAAAGTTTGGTGCATCTTTTTGGGCTTTGAGGTGAATTTTACTTTGCAATGTGAGGATTTCCATCTCTACCTCTCCAGCATCCAAGTTGAATGTTGCACTTGGTTGCTCAGCAATGCATGCCATGTCAACTTTCATGAAATGATTTGAAACGAATGACGCACATGGATCCAGCTGATCAAAGTCATAAAACCTGTCCTCAAACTCTTGCCCAAGTGGGGTTGTGAGTTGAGAGTACTATTTTGCAGCTCTGTTAAAAGTTCCAGATGCAGAAGCATTGTCATTCAGCACTGACTGAACAGAAGGAAAGTGCAGCATTTTTCTTTTTTGTAAATGCACAAGGACAATGTTCATCTTGGCTTTAAATGCATTTACATTACCGTCATGTCTTACCTTTGCCTTACAGTTCTCATTTCAAATGGTTCAGTTTCCCTAACGATGTCCTTTAGAAATGCAAGGTCAAGTATCCACTCAGTGTCCTCAAGCAGCAAGGCGTCTTCCACTCTGGATTCCATGAACTCTTTGATTTCATCCAAAAGTGACAAAAAACGATGCAAACCCCATCCCCTGCTGAGCCATTGGATTTTTGTGTATAGTAAAAAGTCACCATATTTAGTTGACAGCTCCTCCAACAGCACCTTGAATGACCTGTGCTGTTTGGCTTTTGCACAGATGCTGTTTATGATCCTCATGACTAGAGTCATCACATGATCAAAGCTGGTAACCTTTGCACACATTGCCTGCTGGTGAATGATGCAGTGGTAGTGCAGAAATTTGGGGAAATCTGGGTCACCTTTGCAGTGCACAATAAAGCCTGTATGTCGGTCCGTCATGGCAGGAGTGCCATCTGTCATCTCAGAAACCAACTTTTCCAATGGTACCTTTATCTCCACAAAATTGTTCTTAACCGCATTGTAGATGTCAACCCCCCTTGTTGTTGTCTTTAAGGGCAATAGTGTGAAGAGTTCCTCTTTCACTGAGAAATCATGAAACACCATTCTGACAAAAACCATCAGCTGCGCTATACTGCTGCTGTCCACTGACTCGTCGCACTGGATGCTAAACCACCTGCACGTACTTAGATTTAGGTCCAGTTGCTACGCTAAGTTCTCAGACTAAGCTGACACTCTTCTGGCGATTGTACTTGCCCCGAGTGGGATGTTGTAGAGAGCGAAGATGGCTTTGGGACCATTCTTCTCGTCTTTGAGCACAGTGTTTGCAATTTTCATCATTGGTACTTTCAGTACATCTCCATCCAAAAAAGGTTTCTTGTTCTTTGTCAAAAAATATGCAGCTCTAATTGAAGCTTCAGTTGCTTTCAGGGACTTTTTCACTTTTAAATATGTTTTTACATTTTTTACATTTAATGTATAGTTGTATATTTTTTGTATATTGTATATTTTTTATGTTCTTGCCTAAATTTGTGTACTTATGTCATTTCTGTTACATTGAGAGCAAGTCAAATTCCTTGTATGTACACACATACTTGGCAAATAAAGCTGATTCTCATTCTGAAGCTCTTGTGGCATGTAATGAAGTGTCTCTTGACATTGTGCTGCTTCGCCATTGCCACAGTCGCCCCGCAGATAAGACATACACTCTTGTCTTTCACAAGAACTCTTCCTCCCACTCCTCATGGAAATGGTATGTTTTATATCACTTTTCTGCCATCTTAACCGCTCACCTAATTAGCTCGCCATTGTGTCTACGTCTGGCCTGAGAAAAGAGGGTCACGATAAACTTTGACCTCAGGCGATGTTAAGTGTGTACATAATGCTTTTTTGTTTTTAAAATAATATGTGCAATGTTAAACTTGTCATTTTCTACATTCACACAAGTGTTATTGATTAAAAAACAATTAGTGGGGCGGCATAGCTAAACTATTGTTCAATCTGTGACGAAAGCACCAAATTTGGTACACTCATTGCTGAATATATGTTGAATGAATCTGGATACTGGGACATTGCAAAAATACACCCTAGGTGCTGTAGCAACCATTTATTCAATAAAATTGATCAAAAATATTTAAATGATTCATTACAATATTTTAAAAATGTAAATATGTATTCAATTAAGAAAAATACAGTTAGACACACTCACAGTTCACATTAAATTAAGAACAAGCACAAATTCGCTATAGCTGCAACCTCATACATGCATGCATCCACACAACATGCATACACATATCCTTAAGAAAAGCAAATTTTTCATTTTGAAATGCTTAGTATAGTGCCACCTATGAATGAATTCTGGTCATTTTTTCTGGCATAGTTACTTGTGGTCTCTACTTGCAGTATGCAAATTTCGAACATTTTTGGTCAAGTACTTTTTGAATTATTTAAGAAAAGCTTTGTGGACCGACCGACCAATCAACCAACCAAAAATGGCTGCCAGTGGTTACTGGCATGGAATGGTTTGGCTATCCTATAGGTGCTGTTTTATGTTTTTAGTGCCACAAATATAATTTAGAGGCATATTAAAGTGGAAAAAAGCAAAAAATGAAAACAGTTTAAAGGGCCAGTGTGTAATATTTGGCATGGTTTATTGTCAATCTGAATCTGAATCTTCTACCCATTAATATGTTTATACAAGTGTATAATCGCTATAAAATAAAACTCGTTTGGTTTTCGTAGTCTTATAATTATGCTTTTTATATATATGTATAGCAAGGGCCTTGCTTTAGAGAGGTCGCCATCTTGCGCCGCCATGTATGTACAGCAGACCGAGCGGACAATCCAGCCAGCCAGAGAACGCGTTTCGCGTGTATAAATAAACCAATGAAGACAGCGGGAGGAAGGAAGAAGGAGGAGGAGCAGCAGAGAGTGTTAGAAGTTCGTCGATAGAGAGTAGTGAAAAGTTTTTTTAGTTATAAAGTTTGCGAATGGACCACACTTACCACGCAACAGGAGAGAATGAACCCGAACCGTCATCTGCGAGGAAAAGAAGACGCAACTTCACTCCTTGTGCTGCACTCTCTGCTGCGCTTTTCCTCCTGGTGATATATATCCCCAACGATGGCAGCAGTAGCACTGAATCCCATTCTGTGCATTCAGCCTCTCTTCTCACCCGCTCAGCATCAAACACATGGAGTTCCTCATCTGTATGCTCCGGCTCAAACAGGTATGGCTCTGGGTCTGTGTCCGCCACAAGAAACTCTTCAAAATCGTGTTCGTCCATTGCAGCTGCTACAGTCTGGAGATATCGCTAGGCTAAATAAACAGCTGAGCTCTGTTTACAAGCTACGCCGACACTCAGTGTGCGGGCTGGAGATTGGTGGAGCAGAGAGGGGAGGGGGTCCCCACTCAGTATTGTAAACGAGTATTTGTGTAAAGTTATGAAGTGTGTCTGTTACGCTAAGAGTCAGAGTTTGGGACGGAGTGGAGTGTTACCAGAGTTTCTGGAGTGCTCAAATAAACAGGCCTTTTTCCCGAACGCTCCTCTGGTCTCCTGCTCGTGAGGGATTCATTACAATATCGTAACATGGCTTAGATTTCTAAATAAACATACAACTCGTGGCTAGATAGACCTACTCCTGAAAAACTCGTGCGCAAGTTTTTTTGTCCCTACGAGGCCGCTGTCATTTACCCGACGGGAGGGGTGAGCGAGTGAGCCCTGCAATCTAGAATTTGACCACTGATGCCACTGTTTTCAACCCATTTTACACACTGGCCCTTTAATCATTTGCCAGATTAGTGGGGCAGCATAGCTCAATATTTTTCTAGAATCGTTCAATTTTGTGATAAAAGCACCAAATTTGGCAGATGTGTTGACAAATATATTTAGAACAAATCTGGATATTGGGGCATCAGAAACTCGCCCCCGGTAGCCACAGCAGGCAATTGAAGCCTACCTGCCCATGGACCTGTCCCGTTAGTTGGATCCACTCCAAAATGTAATGGCTTCTAAGTTGGACCATGCTACAAGCCTCCACCAAGTTTTGTGAAAATCGGTTGAACAGTTTTCACATAATCCTCATCCAAAAAATGAATGGAGGTGAATAGGCGGGCACGTGTGGGCGGCCTGTGGACACGCCCCCCTGAATTGGATCAACACCAAAATTTAATGTATTTTAAGTTGGCATGTGTTACATTCTCCATCGAATTTTGTGAAAATCGGTCACACAGTTTTTGTATAATTCTGCTAACAAACTAATAAATTGGGCGGCATAGCCAAATAAAAAAAAAAAACATTTTTGTGATAAAAGCACCAAATTTGGTACATTTATAGCTTAATATACTGGAATAGAATGATTGGCCAGTCTGACATTCTTCATAAGACATAAAGAACGTTAGAGAAACACATAGGCCTAACAGCAACATGCGTTAGTTTGGGTTAGTGGTCACGTTACTTGTTCCACAGGCGAAGGACCCCGGACACATAGCCTAAATACACCGGTTGTTAGTAACTTTTAACATAGCCTACGAGAGTCTTTGTGACTCTTGACTCTTGTCCCCTAACTAACGCTTGTTTCTGTTTAACTAACAATATTTTCACACGATTAAGTCACATTCCGTTATTTCCTCTGTAAACCTAATGTTACAGCAGCCTACAAGCATACTTTTTCAATAAATCAGCTCATACAATGTTAGAAACGTAATATTTAGCCTAATAACATCATGCTACAGCAGTAATAACGTCAGCTTTAGTCAAATGGCTCTAGCTCTCCCGGTAAATGTCATAAACTCTGGACATATTTTCCATGTATGTTGACATGATAATGGTCGCCCAGATCGCTCTTAGCTTAAGAAGATCTTTCACTAAGAAGGAGTTGTAAGATCGAGCTGACCCACTCTTAACAGACTTCTTAGCCACCAAACGCTCACAGATCCAGCCGCAGCAGGCACATTAATATTACACTGAGCAACGAGATATTAAAACAGTGCACGCCGTATTTTGATCTATTTTATACTTCAGATTTATATTGTTTGGCATTAATTGGTGACAGAAAATAATGAATTTCATTCTGCAGGGAAATGTGTATCCTTACTGTGCATATTGAATCTTGAATCTATGTCTATGCCTTTCTTTTCACGTAATTATGAGAAAAGATCTCGTAATTATGAGATAAGGTGTCTAATTTTTTTTATCCAGTGAATGCAATGCGCTTCTGTATGTCACAACCTCTACAACTACAAGAAATACTGTAACAAGGTGATTTCAATTTCAATCTGTCCTTTTCAGTGAGCTTGACATTTGCCCCTTTCTCAGGCAACATCATTCAGCTATTGTAACAAGCCTTCCATTTAATGGCATCATAAGTAAAAATTAAACAAACTGTGGCTCATAGCCCATATTTCTTGGTAAATAAAAAGAAATAACACAAATGTCAGCAATGCTCCATTATAAGATTCTGACCTGTTCACTTCTGAATTGCAGCTTGTAAACAGTGGCAGGAAACAGCGGAGTGTATCACATCCTCTAAAGAAGCAGTGTGCAGGAATAGACGGTGTGTCTGCATTCAGGACAGGCAGGTGAGCTGGACATCAGGTTAGCAGTAAACCATGAATGTATCAGTGAATGTGTATGAGCTACAGTTTGTCAGAAACATGAGACCAGTGAAACTATTTTAGAGGTGCACAGAGAAATTGTCTCAGCGTTTTGTGTCATCTGATCGCTTCTTTAATCGGCCTTCAAACAATTGAGAACAAATAGCTGCCAATAACGATTGGTGGCCGAACAATCAGAGCACCTTCATCTGGGAGTGTTCTGTTAAAACTGAAAGTCCCCCAATTGGTGAAACTCTAAAACGCTCTAGCTCTAAAACCCCTTTTTACATGCCCCAAACACAGCTAAAACAACAACTAAATAAGCAACAACAAATCCAACTCCATACAGCACCGATATCCTGACCCACTCGGTATATTTCGGGCTCTAACTCGATGGCACATTATGCAAAACACACGCCAGTCATCTCAAACGAAAGCAGGGACTCAGCTGTTTCCACACATATGCGCCAAAGCACTCTACACCAAAGCATCATAGGTAGAGGCCAAAGAACAACAACAACAGAAATTGTTTTGCCGAACTATTGCTGTAAAATTTCTCTTATCTTTGTTGTTTTTGCCGTGAAAAGTAGTGATATTACGTGCTGTGCCAATACTAATACTCGAGTAATCCAGGAAGTGTTTCCGTGATGCACGTATCGAGGCTTGTTTCGTTTCAGACGAGTGACGTCATTGATGACGTCTGAAACCTCGCTGCCCAGCTGTACCACGTGACTGGTTCGGGAAGCGGTTCAGATCTTGGTGCGAGGTTTGCACAGAATATTACCTCTTTTGCCATTATTATTTTATATGACACTACAGCACAATACAATTTTTGGCCAAATGATTGGTTTATGCACATAGGATGCATTCACAAAACAATAACAGTTTATTGTACATGTATTTGATACAGTATAGTCATAATATACTATATAAAGTTATCTGGTCATATATTTTTATTATATTTTATTATTATTATTATTGTTAATAGTCAGTCCCAACAGCCATTACTGACACAAAATACCGTGTATCACAGATTACATGGTTAAGATCACAGCTGCCTGTTTTACACACTTTGGCCAGCAGGTGGTTTTGTGTGCACATGAAGCCTCAAGAAATTAACCCTTTTCTGAACCAATTTACTGGAAAGCTTCAATGCTTCATGAGGCTTCATCTCACCATCACTCACGAAAAGCTCATTCTACTGTTGAATTACGCTACATTCCGGTTGACTGACATGTTGTCTGGCATTCAAATGAATTCGGGCGAACATGATTGCCTTCAGGTTCCAGGGATAAGCACAACAATGACCACTCACAGCAGCCGACATCTCTCCCACGACAGCATTCTGCTGACTCTTTTTGGCTTACACTGCTGTCAATCTCGTTTTGGTGGGTATGGCGTAATTCTATTGGCTCTAACGAATCAAACGAGGTGTCAATCACTCAAATCGACCAATTCGATGCGGAGATACAAGCCTCCAAATCACAGAAGAGAAAATCTGTTTTACATGTGGTAGGTGTGTATTGGTCAGTTTGGAGTGGGAAACACATGAAAAAAAGAAACGAACAGTTGTATGTGTATATCCTAAACATCATTAGGGATTTAGAGAAACAAAAAATGAAAGATATAGGACTGTACATGACAAAAATCACACACAAACATGGTGCAATTTTGGAGAGCTCGCCTGAATTTTCTGTACTAAAACCTCTCTAATATTCTTCTGCTTCACTTTATCAGAATCAACCTTTGCAGAGTTAATGTTCACATATTGTACTATGATTTGATAGAGGCTTAGAGCTTTATCAAGAGGAAAGTCTTAAGTCTAGTCTTAAATGTGGGAGACGGTGTCTGCCTCCCAGACAGCAACAGGAAGATGACTCCACAGGAGAGGAGCCTGATAGCTGAAGGCTCTGGCTCCTGATCTACTTTTGGAGACTTTAGGGACCACGAGTAACCCTGCATTCTCTGAGCACAGTGTTCTGGTGGGATAATATGGCACTATGAGCTCTCTAAGATATGATGGAGCTTGACCATTTAGAGCTTTATAAGTTAACAGTCAGATTTTAAATTAAATTCTGGATTTTACAGGGAGCCAGTGCAGAGAAGCTAAAACAGGAGAAATATGATCTTGTTTCTTAGTTCCTGTCAGTAAACATGCCACTGCATTCTGAATTAGCTGGAGAGTTTTAAGACTTACTTACTTACTTAAAGAGTTAACTGATAATAGGGAGTTACAGTAATCCAGCCTAGAGGTAACAAAAGCGTGGACCAATTTTTCTGCATCTTTTCGGGTCAGGATAGGCAGTTTGTGAGGTTTGTTTTAAATGAGAATTAAAAGACAAATCTTGACCAAATAGTACTCTGAGGTTTCTTACAGTAGTGCTAGAGGCCAGAGCAATGCCATCGAGAGAAACTATGTCATCAGATAAAGAGTCTCTGAGTTGTTTGGGCCAAGAACAATAACTTCAGTTTTGTCTGAATTTAACATAAGGAGATTGGTGTTCATCCAGGTTTTTATGTCTTTAAGGCAGTTATGAAGTTTAGTTAATTGATTACTCTCTTCTGGCTTCATCGATAAATACAACTGTGTATCATCCGCATAACAGTGGAAATTTACAGAGTGATTTCTAATGATGTTACCTAAAGGAAGCATATATAGAGAAAACAGGATTGGTCTGGGCACAGAACCTTGCGGAACTCTAAAACAAACTTTAGTACGTAAGGATGATTCATCGTGAACATGATGAAAACAATTGGATAAATAAAATTTACAGAGACAAGTCCTTTGTCTGAAGCAATCAGAAGATCATTTGTAATTTTAATCAGTGGGCCTCTAGTTTCGCAGACTGGGCGAGGCGGAGGCGCAGCGCACCTGCGCTTCAGCAACTGGGTGTGGCCAGGCGGATTTTGTAGGTTTACTCCTCTATCCCACCTCCGACCCTCCTACCTGCAAAAGTCAGAAAGAGGGAGGACAGGAGGCGTGGAATGGGTTTTACAAACATCACACCAATCAAATGAGCCCCTCTCCTCGCCCTTAAATGTGCCGCACGAAGGCGTAATGAGAGTTTACTCAATTCGCCATGGCAGAAGAGAGCAGCAGCGTCAGACGGCCAAACTACTCCCAGGAGGAAACTGATGTTTTTGTCCGAATATACGGAACTGCGAGCAGACCTCCACAGGCTGATGATGCAAAGGTAGCCTGGGAGGAGGTCACCACAATTGTAAAATCAATGTTGCGTTTCTCTCATGCATGCGCGCTCTCTCTTTCTCTCTCGCAGTCTCACTCTGTTTCTTTTCTTTTGACTGTCCTAAGATGACAGATGCTGAATATATACTGCCTATCTGATGCTGTGGCTGTTGGTGGTTGGCTGAGAGTAGGGCTGCCACTCACGATTATTTTCATTGTCGACTGATCTGTCGATTATTTCTTCGATTAGTCGACTAATCATTTCATCCAAAAATGTGTTAAAATGTTGAAAAGTGTCGGTCTGTCTCACCCAAACCCCAAAATTACATCATCTAATGTCTTGTTTCACACTCACGCCAAAGGGTTTTAGTTCACTGTCACGGGAGAGTGTGTAAAGCTGCCAATATCTGAGCGTAAGAAGCTGCAGTAAGAGTATTTTGGGGTACTTTTATAGTACTTTTCTATGAAAAATTACTCAAACCGATTAGTCGACTATTAAAATATTCACCGATTATTTTAATAGTCGATTAGTCATTGATTAGTCGACTAATCGTAGCAGCCCTAGCTGAGAGGGATGTGAACTCATCAGTTTGCAGCTGTGTTAATCAAATCAGGTTGGGTTTCCATTACGCGTGCCAAACGGAGCCAATCCCCTTTGATCTGACATCAGATATGACGGGACAGTTGATATAGAGATACATCTATGTGCTAATTGCAGATAGTTGCATTGAATAGTGGTGTTTGTGGGTGTTTATTGCATTGTTAATGTGCCTGACATTCTGGAAACCTGCCTGTGAGGTTTTGGTGACATGTGTGCACTGTCCGCCGGTCAGCCAAACTTCAGCTTACACCGGCTGCGCTCCACCTGCACTGACAGTAGACGTGGTTTCAGTTGGCGAGCTTTTAGTGCAACTTCGGCAAAGCCTTTTGGCAGGAAACTGTCACTGTGCCAAGCTGGATCTGTCGACAACTCCCCCTGCTGCGCCACCACACCCATCTCAGTGCACCTCAGTCTGCCAAACTACCAAACTGAGTGCGCTTCGGGTTGCGCTGTTCGAAACTAGCTCTGTGCAGGGTTCGCCACCCTGTGTCACCCTGTGCTGTGCCGGGAAACTAGAGCCTGTACTGTCTCAGTGCTATGATGCACTCTAAATCCTGACTGAAATTCCTCAAAAGAGATTAGATATTGGTCTATAGTTGGTTAACACCTCTGGATCCAGGGTGGGCTTCTTTAGGAGAGTTTTAATTACTACCTTAAAAGACTGTGGTACATAGCCTGTTAATAAAGATATATTGATCATGTCTAATAAGTGAGTGTTAACTAAAGGTAAGACTTCCTTAATTAGCCTAGTTGGGATGTGGTCTAAGAGATATGTTGATGAAGAAATCACTGCAGTCAATTCTTGAAGAGAAATTGGGGAGAAGCAATCTAAATATATATTAGGTCTTACAGCTGTGTTTGAGGGCAGATACGTACTATCTGAGGACAGGAGGTCATGAATTTTGCCTCTAATAGTTAGAAACCTGGGGTTGATCTTATTTTCTTCTATTAAAGATGAGTGATAGTTTGCTCTGGCATTGCCTCCCTCTTATACGTTTTGACACTGTCTGCCCAGATTAGACGAGATTCTCCCAGTTTGGTTAAACGCCACTTCTGTTCAAATTTTCGTGATATTTGTTTTAACTTACGGGTTTGAGAGTTATACCAAGAAGCGAACTTTCTTTGCTTTGTTAACTTCTTTTTAAGAGGTGCTACGGAGTCGAGTGTTGTTCGCAGCGAGCCACTATCGACAAGATGATCAATTCAAGAGAGGTTAAAGTCTGTTTGGGAAACCTCTGTTACTGAAGGACTTGGTACTAAATTTAACGACGGAGGAATCATTTCCTTAACTTTTGCGACAGCACTATCTGATAAACATCTAGTATAGTAACTGTTGGTGAGTGGTGTGTAATCGAGTAAAAAGAAATAAAAAGTAATCAAAGAATGATCCGATAGCGAGGGATTCTGTGGAAAGACTGTTAGGATATCAATTTCAATTCCATACGTCAGAGCTAGATCGAGGGTATGGTTAAAACAGTGAGTGGATTTATGTAAACCCTGACTGAAGCCAATGGAGTCCAATAATGAGCCAGGGAGTCTTTATCAATGTCAACGTGAATGTTAAAATCGCCTACAATAATAACTTTATCTGACTTAAGAACTAAACTGGATAAAAACTGAGAATTCACATACAAATTCAGAATAAGGGCTAGGAGCACGGTACACTATAACAAATAAAAGTGGCTGCGAGGTTTTCCAGGTTGCATGTAAAAGACAAAGAACAAGGCTTTCAAATGAATTAAAATCTAGTTTAGGTTTAGGGCTGATTAACAGACTAGAGTTAAAAATGGCTGCAACTCCCCCTCCTCAGCCGCTGCCTCGAGGAATGTGGGTATTATTATGACTGGGAGGAGTGGATTCATTTAGACTGACATATTCATCTTGACACAGCCAGGTTTCAGTGAGACTAAGTAAATCAATATGATTATCTGATATTAATTCGTTTACTAACACTGCTTTCGATGATAGAGACCTGATATTTAACAGTCCGCATTTAATTCTCCTGTTTTGTCTTTCTGTCACAGAAGAGGTTTTAATTTTTATGAGGGTGTTATGCACAACTCCTCTTTGTTTAATTTTGGATTTGAATAATTTAGGTGGTCGGGGGATAGACACTGTTTGTATAAAACTGTCGGTGGGTAACTGCACTAGAAGCTCAGAGTAGCGTATAGGACTGCGACTCTGAGTCCTGATCTCAACTCTGGGTTGTCAGGGTTTTGAATTACAAATAAACTTTGCCAGGTTTCTAGACATGAGAGCAGCTCCATCCAAAGTGGGATGAATGTCATCTCTCCTAATGAGACCAGGTTTTCCCCAGAAAGTTTGCCAATGATTAACAAAACCCACATTGTTTGCTGGACACCACTTGGACAGCCAGCGATTAAATGATGACATGCGGCTAAACATGTCATCAGTGGTCAGATTTGGGAGGGGACCAGAGAAAACTACGGAGTCCGACATAGTTTTAGCGTATTTACACACCGAGGCAATATTAATTTTAGTGACCTCCGATTGGCGTAACCAGGTGTCATTGCAGACGTGAATAACGATCTCACTAAATCTACGTTTAGCTTTAGCGAGCAGCTAAATTTGATTCAGTGTCCCCAGCTCTGGTCCCAGGGATACATCTGACTATGGCAGCTGGTGTTGCTAACTTCACGTTCCTCAGAATAGAGCTGCCAATAACCAGAGTTTTCTCCTCAGCGGGTGTGCTGCTGGAAAAGCGGTTAGAAACGTGAATAGGCTGGTGGCGAACCGTGGGCTTCGGCCTGGTGCTACGCTTCTCACAGACAGTTACCTAACCTCCCGGCTGCACGGGGGTTACCGGGGGACCGCTAGCAGAGGCTATGCTATGTGGCTCCGCACCGGCTACAGGGGACTGGCTAACTACTGCAGCTACCGAGTGATTTTCCATAGTGCAGACCTGCGCTTCAAATTCACTGAGCCTCGCCTCCAACGAAGCAAATAAGCTACACTTATTACAATTACCACTGTTGCTAAAGGAGGCAGAGGCATAACTAAACATTTACCATACCAAGCAAGAAAGAGCAGGAGAAGGAGAAGCCATTGCTAAGCTAATGTAGCTAACAAGGCTAATAACGTGCAGACAACAGCGAGAGATTAGCAGAGAAAGTCGTAAAAAGGAGGAGAGCTCTAAGTGCTTAAACAGAACTAGTGTGGGTTAAGACTTGAATTAGATGTTAAGCAACTGAAGTGAGAAAAGCAGAAAGCAGGCTAGTAGAATTCACTAGAGCAGCACAGAGACGCCGTCACAGAAAACACCGGAAATGACACAACGCGCTTACCGCAATACGTCCAATCTGTTGGCCAAGTAAGGTTATCATAATGCCTCCATCAGAGATTCTTACCTTTACGGCATGCAGGAATTAAAAAATTGATCTAATTTAATTCCCCCTTACTCTGTCCTAGCGGTCTCCCCTCCCAAAAACTCACTGGATCTATACATATCTCACAAATGACCTATTTTGGATTCAAAATGGTAATTTTCATCACAAGTTTGAACCTCTGTAACTCCTGGGACAATAAATTTCAAATCACCCTATTATCATTGTATCTTCTCCTTGTTTTTATGATTCCAGCTTCACCTCTAAAGCCCAGTTTCCACCATGCAGTCTGATAGTTCAGTTCAGTACGCAGTTTTTCTGCTTCCACTGTAAAAAGCTGTGTATGGTACCAATGGAGCCGTTCCTTACAGTCCCCATTTCTCCAGGCTGCAAAAAGACCAGCCCATGATGCCTCTGGACCGAGCCATGTTCTGGATTGAGTTTATGTGGAGACACAAGGGAGCTGCTCACTTAAAGAGTGACTCCAACAAGATGTCTTGAATGTAGTTCAACTCCACTGATGTGACCACGCTGTTGCTAGTGTCGGTCACCATCATGTCACTTATTTGTATTCTAACAGTGAAATGTTTGTGTGCAAAGTGTTTGGTGAGAGAAAAGACAAAAATGGACTAATACAGATACTGCATGTACTTGGTAAATGGACTTGCACTTGTATAGCGCCTTTCTAGTCATCTGACCACTGAAAGCACTACGAGTCGCATTCACCCATCCACACACACATTATTCACTGGTGGACGAGGCTACCATACAAGGTGTCAGCTCCTGATCAGTTTTTTTTTTCTTTTTTTTAACACACTCACACTGATGGAAGCATCAGGAGTAATTTCAGGTTCAGTATCTTGCTCAAGGACACTTCCACATGCAGACTGGAGGAGTCGGGGATCAACCTGCTCTACCTCCTGAGCCACAGCTGCCACTTATATATATATGTGTATATATATATATATATATATATATATATATAATTACATATAACAAAATACATTACAGATGTCCTGTCTGAGATTCAATCTGAATATTGTCTTTGAGATGATTTTACTAAATTGGTGCCTGATGAAGCAACAACATCAGGAGCCGAAACATTGATGAATTTCTTAGACTCTCTGGACATACAGTATGTCAGACAAACAGAGCAGGGTTTTTAGGTATAAAAAGAAAAATCTATCAGAAATTGCTAAGATGTTCTACTAATAATCAACCTGTGCAGCAAAGATTAATATGCATGTAAAGAAGTGACACAAATCAAATGTTAAATGTTTAATATGAGCAGGCTGTGAACAAAACATGGACTTTGTCTCCATCTTGTGGTGTATACAGGAAGTATAATGCATCCACACAATCCCACACTGTATTAAATCATACACAATTAAATCATTTCTTAAACAATGTTTTTTTTTTGGAAATGCTTCTTTATCTCTTCACCCTTGTGTGTTAGCGTGACACACTGAATCAGTGTGTTTAAAGCAGGGACGGACTGGCCCTGTTTTTTTAGTCTGGACACTCAGGCATCCAGGCCACTGGCTATCCAGACCGGGGAGGCGGGGGTCGCGTGTGATCTTAACGTCGGACGGCGGCGGGGGGCCTGTCCACCACCCAGGCAAAGACACACACACACACACACACACTCACTCACTCACTCACTCACTCTCTCTAAACCAAAACTACAAGCATGTCAAGCAAGCATACAGTATAAGCATCTGCAACCAAATAATACAGTGTAGCAGCACCAACCACACCGACCAACTGTAAGTCAAAACCTTCACAGACACAACCACTGGATGAAAGCAAGTAACTGTACATGCACATAGTAGAACTCATAGAAAATGTATCATTCAGCATTAGAACCATCCATAACATAACTGCAGAAACTGAATTGAGCGATTGTGTACAGTATAGGCCTGGCTGGCTGCCTAGCCATATTGTACATTTTTCATGTTAAAACAGAAGCAACACATATAGGCTATTTTATTTAGCCACCTCTCCTCTAGGGTATATACTGCACTGTACACTGTCTAGTTAAGTAGCGTCGTTTATGCGAGACAGTACCACAACAAACCACCACATCACTGCCACAGAAGCAAAATAAATCTACAATGTGGAATAAAGCTTTTTTTCCCCCTTTCTTTCTTGAAAACCAGCCATGAAGGATGTTATTGTTGCACTTGCAGAAAACAAAGGCCATCCATATCAACTGGTGTGATATACATGAGGATACACATGACAAAAGGGAACAAAGTGCATGGTCTTAAAGCCAATAATTTTATTATACGTTGGCCTTCTCAACCGGCTTCTGGGGGCGTCTGACATGCATTGTGTGGCGTTTATAAACTTACTTGTCGCTGCTGCGTCGCCATCCACTTTGCTAGCGACAGTGGCGAGGGGTGGGGGTGGGTGTGGGGGACCCGGTCTAAACAGGTCTCTAAGCTTATAACATTTTGCCCCTTCTCTTTCTAGGGCATTCCTTTTGCTCTCCATCTCTCTTTCATGTCCACCTTTCCTTTTTCCTCCTCTCTTCGGATGATCCATCAGTCTCTCTCTCTCTCTCTCTCTCTCTCTCACACACACACATAAGATCCGGTGCGCTGCTTGTAACCATGTGCATTCTCCTTCCTGTGTTTTCGTTGTGTAGAGGCGGGCCATAAATCAACTAACCAATCACAACATGATTCTTCTAAAAAAAACTGTCATTTTCGACCAATCCTAATAACCCTCTGTTTCACAATTTCACAGCACATACCTCTCTGTGCAGTAGCGAGTGAGGGGGCGTGTACTACAAGAAGTGTTGTCTGCCTGGCAACAGCGGGCCATTGGCTGCATTGTATTTATTATAAATAAATTAACAATTTTCAGAAGATGTGCAATAATCCAACTTCCACCTTCTCTTCCCCTCTTTTGGTCTCTCACACAGCAATCAGCTTTATCATCACTGCTGCTGTGCTCAGGCTTTCTGTTATTCAGCTTTAGACCTAAAAGTCTGACACATTTAAATATCTCCTGTCCTTAAAGTCACAATGTGTAATTTACGTGGTTGTTTATTAGCAAATATCAACTATTGCTTTCATAAATATATATTTAGTAAAGTGTAATGCAATTCACATACAAATTGAAGCTTTCTCATAGGCTTAGAATGATTTCTCTATATATATGCAGGCAGGGCACGGTCTGCTGGAGGCTGCCCTGTTGTGTCGCCATATTTGAATACAGTGGCCGAAAGAGATATACGCACTTCGCGTTTACCTAGAACTTGCAGTCACTTGAGACAGAGAAGATGAAGCTCAATCCGGGGTGCTTCTGCGTGAACCTGCTTTGTACTTTTATGATTCTGTCACACTTTAAATGGCGGACCACACATATGTTTTGATCTGTAAGAGGGAAACTACGCCACCAAAAAAAAGGAAAAAGATCAGATAAACGAGGATGGGACAAAACGCGAGTGAATATCGGTGTTGCTTATTCCAGGTGGAAAGAACTCCTGTGGAAGAACACTCTGGAAACACATATATTATAATTGTACCGCACTGTGCCGTGACTATCACATAAAACGTGGGGCCAAGCCAGGTCGGGCCGGGACCCCCCGGGAGAGAGAGGGAGAGAGGGAGAGAGAGAGGGAGAGAGAGAGCTGCTTTCTGTGCCTCCAAAAAAATATGCCCTATTCAATACATGGACATGCAATGACAAATTGTCATTAACTTATATAACTAATAAAAACGATGAAATTATGGACCTACCCATGTTTAAAATGACCTGCTGAAGTGAAAAAAACGAGTACTGACAGGAATAGACGAGTGGAGTCGATGTTTAACTGGTGCGGAGAGCGCAAGTGAAATGCGCTGCCTGTGTGGACAGTCAAGCGCCTGCGAGTACACTCACAGGATTTCCATGGCACTAACGTGCTCGGTGTGTCCTTAGCGTTAATTATAACGCAGCTCAACAATCAGTCCTTCATCTCGGAAAAATAGAGGTTTCAAAACGGCGCTATTAACTGTAGCCACCAGGTCAGTTTGCTTTTGACTCGAGAGACCTTGACTGATAAATTGCCCATAAAATCACATTAACACACCGAATGCATCCTTCAACTTCACTAGATGACAACGGTTTCTCTATAAACGGAAAAGTCTGTCCTTTGCTTTTGAAAACATCTGCGTTTATATGAAGACGTTATTGAAATGATTTCCGTTCACACGGAGCCGCAAAATTGAGTTAAGTAAAGCTGCAGTACCGGAGACTGCAGGTTCAGGACCGCAGTTTTAGGACCGTTTAATTTTCCGAGTGGAGGCTGCAACCTGAAGTTTATTTTTAGTTTTTTGCTATACCCAAATACTACTTTCTTATTAAAAAGTTATAATCAGTGTTGGGCAGTAACAAGTTATTGACTGATGAAGCCCAGGTAACTATACATTACCTTTGCCGGTCCTCTCTGCTCCTCTTCCCCACACCTAAACACCCGCTGTGGGATCTACACTTTGCTGGAGAAGCGTTGATAAAATCAACAGGGTGACCAGCACAAACAGCAAACAGCTCAGCATTGTTGTTGTGATGGTTGACTTTCTCGCGCATGCCTAGTGACTGGAACTGTAATGCGCATGTGCGAAAAGTCTCCGTTTTCAGAGGGACTGCATATTTCAAGTTTACGTGACAACGGAGACAGTGCCATTTCCAAAAAATTGCACTCTGGAACCCGTTTTCAAAACGTTGCGTTTTTAGGCACCCAAAACGCTGCTGTCATGTAAACAATCAGCCAAAACGCAACTAGAGTTTACCGTTTTCAGTTGAAATTGTTGTCGTATAAATGGGACCTATGAGAGGACCCCAAGTCACAAGCCCTGCCCAGGACTACGGGTGCCTAACATCAGCTAAACTAGCTAACAGCTAACGAAAGTTAATGTTAGCTGCTGGGGACCTGTGCTTTATACACCCAGTCGTGTCTCACCACTTACCAGGAACCTTTTTTTTTTTTTTTAAATTAATTTCTTTATTGAGGATATTACAGGTATTACAGACATTCATACTGCCCTGTCTCGACATCTTTCCACAAAATAAAAACTGGTCATATACATCACTGGAATAATACACATATAATGCAGTACCTCCCCTCATTAACCTGTTCCAACCCCCCATCCCACCCCACAAGAACCCCCCCCCCCCCCCCCCCCCCCCAAAAAAAGTTAACCAGAGAGAAATATAAATAAATAAACAAATACATAAATAAATGTAAAACAAAAAGGAAAAAAAAAAGGGATAAGTGTTCAGTCAGGTGGTAAGACTTTAAGTGAGTTGACATACAGTATGTTATAAAGGGCTGCCATTTCCCATAGAATTTTTCTTAAAGTCACCTTTAAGTTCATCTCTGATCTTTTCCAATTTTAGGAAAAACATGACATCCTGAAGCCATTGAGAGATTGAAGGGGCACAATTTGATTTCCACTGGAGAAGAAGACGGCGGCGTGCTAATAAAGATGTAAAAGCTAAGGAGTCTAACTGTTTAGAGTTGTACAGACCATGGTTCTGAGGGCCTCAAAATATCGCAATGAAAGGGCATTTTTTAATTTCAATACTAAGTATTTTAGACATAGTCTCAAAATATTCCTGCCAAAAACTGTGTAACTTTGAGCAAGAATAGAACATGTGACTTAAATTGCATGGAGATTGATGACACCTGTCACACCTATCTTCCACTCCTGGATATATTTCAGATAAACGAGCTTTAGAGAAATGGACCCTATGGAGGACTTTGAACTGTATTAGTCCGAGTCGGGCACAGAAAGAGATTGTGTGTGTCCTTTTAATGGCCCTTTCCCACAATTCCTCTGTAAATGTTATGCCCAATTCCTGCTCCCATGTCACCTTTGTCTTGGACACGGTACACACATTCAGTGATAAGAGCTGAGCATAGATTTTTGAAATCAGTGATTTTTCTTTGAGGTTTAGCTCAAGATCACCCCAGGGATATTTGGGGGGCATCAGGGGGTAGTTTGGGAAAAGAGAAGTAGCACAGTGTTGGATCTGAAAGTAGCGAAATAGATGGGTTGTAGGTAATCCATATTGAGCACAGAGCTCTGTATAACTGCAGAGGCCATTATCTTTGTACAGATCTTGAAAGCACTGTATGCCTCTGTTGTACCATTGCAGAAAAGTAGCATCTGTGCTTGAAGGAGGAAATAAATGGTTTCTCAGTAAAGGTGTTCTAGAGGAAGCTGACAGAAATTTGAAATGGCGTCTGAATTGATACCAAATCCTAAGGGTGGATCGCACTACTGGATTATCAGTAAAGCCAGAGGGTTTGAGCGGTAAACGGGATGTAAGTAAAGCTTTGAGAGATGATCGATTGCACGATTGTGCCTCAAGTCGACACCATGAAGTATCTGCATAGTTAAGCCAATAAGTTATCTTCTGAATATGTGATGACCAGTAATATAATTGAAAATTAGGCAATGCTAGACCACCGTTGAATTTACAATTTTGTAATAGTGATTTACGAATCCTAGGAGCTTTATTGTTCCATAAGAATCCTGAAATAATCTCATCAATATTTTTAAAGAATTTTCTTTGGTAAGAACAGTGGGAAACATTGAAACAAAAAAAGGAATTTAGGCAAGATAGTCATTTTCACAACATTAATTCTTCCAATCAGTGTCAGTGGTAAGCTACTCCAGTGTTGGACATCAGTTTTAACCTGTGTAATCAAAGGGAAGAAGTTTGCAGAGAAAAGAGACGGCATTGTTCGTGTTACATTGATCCCTAAGTATCTGAACCCCACAGGGTTAATTTTGAAGAGAATCTCAGATTGCTGAAGTTCGAGTGCAAGGTTATTTATTGGATAGCAAATATTTTTTAGTGGATTAACTTTATAACCGGAGAATAAGCCGAATCGTTCCAAAATCGACTGTATTAAGGGAATGCTTTTGATTGGGTCAGATACATATAGTAACAGATCATCAGCGAATAATGACAATTTAAATTCTCTGTCCCCCGGGTCACTCCCTTAAACAGGGAGGATGACCTCAGTGCGATTGACAAAGGTTCTATCACTAATGTGAATAATAGTGGGGACAAAGGGCACCCCTGTCTGGTCCCATGTGTCAATGGGAAGTAATTAGATCGGATATCATTTGTGTGGATGCTGGCTTGTGGAGCCGAGTAGAGAAGGCGAATCCAAGATATAAATGTATTTCCAAACCCGAATTTCTTTAGTACGGCAAAGAGGTACCCCCACTCCACTCGATCGAAGGCCTTCTCTGCGTCTAAAGAAATGACCACATTCTGGAGTTATCGTAGATTGTTTAGAATGGAGTATGTTTAACAGTGTGTGTACATTAAAAAAAAGCTGTCGTTCCTTAATAAAACCTGTTTGTTCCTCAGATATTAAGGTTGGGAGGAACTTTTCAAGACGTCTAGCTAGTAATTTTGCTAAAATCTTAGCATCAACATTCAACAAAGACACAGGTCTATAGGAAGAGCAGAACATAGGGTCTTTGTCAGTCTTCAGGAGCACTGTTATGGATGCCTGAGTTAATGTTTGGGGTAGAGAACCCCGTTTGAGGGATTCATTGTATACTGAAAGAAGTAATGGGGTCAGTTTAATTTCAAATTTTTTAAAGAAGTCTGCCGAAAAACCATCCGGTCCTGGAGCCTTATTATTTTGCATAGCTTTAACTGATGCTACTACCTCTTCTAAGATTAGTGGAGAGTCTAGAACCTCAGAAGTTCTAGGGTCTAAGGTAGGGGCCTCAAGATTTTGGAGAAATAGAGTCATATCTGAGATGTCAGATGGAGATTCAGAGCAGTAAAGAAATGAGTAAAACCATTTAAAGACATCATTGATACCTTTAGGGTCAGTTACCAATGATCCTGAGTCGTTTTTAATTTGTGAAATGGTACAAGATGCTGCTTGACGCCTTAATTGATGAGCCAATAGCCTACTTGCTTTATCTCCACGCTCATAATATGAACTACGAGATCGTAACAGAAGTCGTTCTGCATCAGTCGTGGCAATAAGATCGAACTCTGTCTGCAGATCCAGTCTGCGTTTCAGCAATTCAGGAGATGGGTTCCTGTTATATTCCTGATCTATATCACGAATAGCCGAGGCCAGGTCTTTTATTTTATTTCTGCGGGTTTTATTTGAAAAAGCAGAGTAGGAAATAATTTGTCCCCGCAAATATGCTTTTAGTGTTTCCCACAATAGTGAGTACGAAGTGGAACTAGGCTGATTAATGGCTAAGAAATCATCTACAGAGGTTGACACATATTCAATAAATTTATTGTCAGCTAAGAGGAGAGGGTTGAACCTCCATGGTGCAGTGTAGTGTTGACGGACTTGGAGCTGGACATTTATACTAAGAGGTGCATGATTGGAGATGACAATTGCGTGATATTCAGTGGAGATAACCTTGGACATTAAAGTGCTATCCATAAAAAAGTAGTCAATACGGGAGTATGACTGGTGCACCCGAGAGAAGAAGGAAAATTCCTTTACTTGTGGATTGAAAAATCTCCAGGGGTCGACACATCCGTTTTTAACCATGAACTCTGAGATTACTTTGGACATTGAAGATTGAGTCAAAGTGCGAGGATTCGATCGATCTAATTTCGGATCAATGACACAATTCAGATCCCCGCCAAAAATCAGCTGATGATCATTCAGGGAGGGGAGCTTCTCAAACAGCCTTTTCATGAAAATGGGATCATCAAAATTTGGGGCGTAAACATTTACTAGCACCACTGGGTTTTGTAGCAGTGTACCTACAATAATCAAGTATCTGCCATCTTTATCCGCAATAACTTTATTAAAGGAAAACTGCACCTGTTTATTAATTAGAACAGCCACCCCTCTGGCTTTAGAATTGTAATTAGAATGGAAAATATTATCTGCCCAGGGGCATGTGAGTCTGGCATGGTCTTTATTGCACAAATGGGTTTCTTGTAAAAATGCTACGTCAGTATCAAGACGTTTCAGATGAGTTAGCACTTTTGACTTTTTAACTGGATTACCCATACCCTTAATATTCCAATTTACTAATCTAACAAATGAGCCAGGAATTCTGGAATTATTTGGTGTATTAGCCATTAAGAGTGTTATCTAAAGGAAGTCTGAAAGAGAATGCAGCCGAACACCTGACAGGAAACAAACAAACAAACAAAAATAAATGAATTTAAAAAAAAGGGAAAAAAAGGGGGAAAAACAAGAAAGAGATACACGTACCACCCACCTCAACCCTTCTAAACTGATCCCTGAACAAAACCCTCCCACCAGCTACATATCTCCATCCCCAAATGATGGAAATAGCTGTATATGCTCCAAAAGGAGCCATAACTGAACAGGTAGTGCTTACAGCTATGTAGCTAAGGTAACCAATAGGGTGATGGTGCCCTGCAGAATTATACATCAAATATAACGACATGTAGATGCAGCTCTTTGTGGCATCTATAGCCTAATAGTTATTTGTTTATTGTATGGTCACATACGGGGATGTGAGTCACGTGGTGGTGGTGGTAGTACATCAGCACCGGTAGTGGTAAATCAGCTGTTCACCTGGTGTTTTTTTTTGTGTGTGAATGAACTGGGAGAGGGTGAATGGGGATGTCCTACTTTTGCTGACTGCTTTGATTTTCTGTTGTAGATTGAATCGCTGCCTTCCAGCATGTAAGTTTGTTTTCGGCAATAAATACACAAAACACAGTACTTGGGAGCTGTGATCATTGACACTTCATCAGCCAGCGCGTCTGGCAAAGTATTGTTTTCCCCCTACTCAGCCTCTCGGCGACTAATAGGTTGCTCAGGATAGTCGCCTTCACGACACTTTAACTTTAGTGTAAATACAGTGTATACTGTACAACTTCCAATACTGGAGAAACACCCCAACCACAAAAAAAGGCCCATTAAGAACAAAACAACAATGAAAGCAAAAACAAAAAGCAAAAAGGGGCCTGGTAAATAAATAAAAACATCCTAAGTAGAGGGGCTGTGATCAGTCTACTTAATTGCCTTAGCTTAACTTGTTTATTGTAAAGTATAAAAGATAAATGAAAATTGCTCAAATGGACAGACTATAAAGGGTGCCTTCAAAATAAACATGCACAGCTAGCCAAGCTGGTATCATAACAATTCTTATGCATGAGGGAAATTCCAAAAAATTAACTCAACAGGAATGAAATACCTCTGTCTTTAAGGTGTATTATTATATAAGGTGCCATACAAAATAGAAAAGCAATACGTTTACACCAATAGCTAGAGGGTTATGCCACTCCAAGTCACACACATTGTCCCTTTAATATCCAGTACTGTTGCATAATATCTGGGTGCACTTGAAAGTGGCTTAATAACAGAAAACTTGTCAGAGTAGCTTTAAGTTTACACGGTAAATGATACCTTAAATAACAACATGAACCACTTCAGTTCCCGTCTGCATTCAGTGTGTTAATAAATGCCTTGGCTTCCCCTGGCATCTTGAACTCCTTTTCCTCACCGTTGTATGTGACCCGCAGGCGGGCAGGATGCAGCAGACCAAACTGTACACCTGGAATCTTTCTAAGCTGCTGTCTGACAACGTTGAACGCGGCACGGTACCGCGCTGTTTTGGCCGTAAGATCTGGGAATACCGAAATTGTCATGTCTCGGATCTTAATCCGCTTCAGTTCCCTGGCTTTCCGAAGAATGTCCGCACAGTCTGAGTAGTAGTGCAGCCTGGCTATGACTACATGGGGCCGTTCTCCCGGTTTGGGCTTCGGCTGAAGTAGGTATGCGATGGGCTCTGTCAAGCCGTGGCTCCGTCTCCAGCTTGAGAGCCTCTTTGAGCAAATTGGATAAGCAATGGAAAAGCCGGTGTCCTCGGGAATGCCCAAGATCCTGATGTTGCGACATGATCGGGACTCAAATCTTCACACTTATTTTCAAGCTTGATAATTTCCGCCAACAGACGCCCCACAGTGCCCTGGAGTCTGGTGATATCACCTGTGCAGGTGGACAACTACTGCTCCATCTCGCCCACTGTGTTTTTTAGCCCCACGAATTCGGACTGGATTGTCGCTATGCTGCTGGACAATTCAGTTTTCATGGCTTGTATTTCCGACTTGATAGATGATAAGTCGTCCCCCAGGGTACCTTTCAGCTCGGCTTTGAAGATTTGTGCAATGTCATCTCGGATTGAGGAGAGGAGTTCGTGTGTGTGAGCCTCGTCTGCCGCTGCCTCTGCTGCCATGGCGGTCCCATCCTGGTCAGGTGAGTCACTCTGAGACGAGGTCTTAGCATGCTGGCTAGGCCGCGCTTGCGGCTGTGATGCGTTTCCTCCTTTGTTCATTTTTGGGGGCATTTCGAAAAGTAATTTAGTCCATAAACTACTAAAAAAAATCACCCCAAGTAACTTAATCAGAGAGTTGACGATGGAAAAGTGTCAAAAAAGTCAGATATGTGACTATTCTGCAGGAGCTCCCTCAATTTGCGTCGTACGCCATTGACCGCTACACCGGAAGCCTTCACCAGGAACCTCTTTTAACGGTCACAGAATAAACAACACAGCTATTTTCTGCCTGTTTATTCCAATTAGCTTACCTGCAACCAACTGCAATTAGATGCTGTAACCTGTGAGCTCAGTTCCAAACAAAGACCGCGGAGATGAAATTTCGCCTTCCGTGGTGACTTCCGTATGTCAGCAGGTATGGGCCGACGTAACAGAGATGTTTGTTGAGCTGGGACAAAAGAGTATTAAATTTAAAGATATCCGCCCATGCGGCCGACACTTGTCAGACGTTATAAATTAAGGGCTGATGTGTCTTCCTGAGGCCGCCAGATGTATGTGTGCTATCTGGGCAATATCACAATATGCCTCAGAGGGCTTTAGCTACAGCATACGACATCCCTTTGTGGAACGCGGAAAGGACCAAAACTTCTAATGTGACGTTTGCATTAACACGTCAAATTTGTACGTCTTAAGACGGTAAAAAATTATGGAACGCGGAAAGGACCAAAACGTCTAATGTGAGGTTCGCATTAACACGTCAAATTTGTACGTCTTAAGACGGTAAAAAAATGACCTGTTAACACATGAATTTTAAACGTCTTAAGACGTTTGGACATGAAAGCTTCCCTGCCATTGGTTGGCGTCAATATTTGTTTGACAGCTGCAGTGTTGCAGGGCAGCGTCCCTAGCAACGCTGGGTTACATAGCAGCTGTGTAATGACCTTTTGACGTTGCATTTACATTATATGGTACCACCAGAAATGTCTTCCGGAAGAGGGGAGGGCTGAAGGACTGGAGGGAGACATACCCTGTCCAGTGGCTACAGAAAGACTCTTTTTTTGTCTGCTCAGTGAGTAAAATAGTGTATTATGTGTGCACATAGAAAATACTTTTTTATGCCTTGAAGATAAACTTCAATTCAGACTTTTGTATCATTTGACATGTAGGCTACTGAAAATGAAGTCAACAAAATAGATGTCCAAGAGGAGGGATTGACAATGACCCAATGCCGGATTCTACGTAGATTCCATGGAGCAGAAATGATCAAGAACGTCGATGAGGCAGCAAGAAATGTTGATGGAAATACAACTTTTTTTAAAGTGCTATTTGTTACATATATTTGTGATGATGTGTTGTATAGACTTAAAGTTTGCCAGTTACCCTTTCTGTTTCTTGAAAAAGGCCTTCCCTCCCACCAATGAAGAGCTGGAGAAAATCAAAGGAGAAGAGGCTAGGCTGCAGAAGAAAGAAGAAAATGAGGTGGACTCCAACTGTCACTGCATTGCATTGCCCATAAAAGCCTGCATTTATCAACGCATTGTTGGGTCAAACAAGTATGTTCTTAATGAGCAGTCTTTACCATGAACAATACATACTTTTTTAGTGATATTAAGTTTGAGATTATAAGACTTGCACAACATTGAGATACTTAATATTTAGTCACTATTTAACATTTGGTGAGTATTACATGTCTTTTAATGTCACTTGTCTTTTGGACTTAGATTTCTTCATGAAAACATAAAGAACTACCAATGGCTTCAGTGTAAAAACTGCAACAAATGGATTCATTTCCATTGCGCTGGAGTAATAGGAGAGTGGACTGAAAGAGACTTCGATTGTGGCTGCAATAAAGCACCCCAAACAAATGTGTAGGTGTTCACTCCTGCCTTTGAACAATTTCTGTATGACATGGGCATTCCATGCTAATGCAGTCCTTTTAAAATTTGGTGAATACATTGTGAGACTGGCACAGCTGCACCAAAATAGCCAAATACATTAATATTTTAAACCTAATATTCCTACATGCTAATATATAGCATGGACAAAACCATTAAAGGAAACTGTGTAATCAGTGTTTAGCTGACAGGTGGTTTAAATGTTTTGTCTGATTCTCAAAAGTAAGTCAAGCCTGGACTCAACAGAGGTGGACAGCATATTGACCGACCAAGAAATACGGGTATGAAAAATATGTGAAGCCAAGCTGTATAAAGAATGTATAAGTAAAAGAACCATTATTAATAACTTTAAACTAACAAATAACACAAGTCAACCCTAAGCATGTTATATTCTAAAAGAGTTGGCAAAGGTTTTGAAAACTAACTCTTTAAGCCATATGTTGGTTTTCACAATTCTCACAAGTAGTTAGTTAAATACAAAATCATGATTTTTTTTACTAATCACAAAATTATGGTTTTCAATTGTAATGTAAGATATAATGGACTTTACCAAGCTGTAAAGAGCTGCTGTTGTTCATATTTGCATCAGTTGTACATGCTCACCTGTGATGGTAAAGGAAAACTTTATAGTATCATAATTATTGTTATTCTCATGATGTGGATCAAAATCTAAGAGATGGCAAGCTTCTGTCCAACAGACTATTTCTTCACAAAAACAAGGGGTTTGATCCAGGGCTCCAGATGATGTATGCCAACAGCAACACATTGTTGGATGAAACACAGGTACACCGAAACATTGCCATGTTACCTCATAACAAACAACAACGTGTTTTTCAGTGAACAAAAGCAATGATGTTATTACAATGTCACTTACTGATGACATCCATGCATGCTGTACATTCCATGATAACATTAAATTGTGAACTGCACTGTGAAATAATGTGTGGCAAAAGGACGACAATGTCTCAAAAGCTTCACATGATGGTATGTATCTAAGAGACTATGTGTAATTGCTAACGTTTGTCAAATATTTTAGACTGCACAGATGATGAACAGGCTACAGACCATCCTGTCTGTACCAGGAACAGAAACCGAGCAGCACATGTACCTGGAAGAAGTAATGCTGCCAGAGGTAGGATTCTTAGTATTTAACAAAAAAGTTATGAGAAATACACATCACTTGTGACTGACTAAACCTTGATCATACCATTAATAACAAGAAATGTTGTTATATAGTTTGAAATTCACTTTTGATTTGTTCTCAATAACATAAATCCATGCTGTACTGGCATCCGATGAAAAATAAAATAATTATTAAATAAGAATGTATCCATATCCTAACGATTGGCCGTACTTTAGCTAATAACTTCATTGTTTTTTTATTTGTCCAAGCATTCTGAATGCAGCTTGTATATGTTAAGGTTAAAGGTCTTTCTGTCTGTCTTTAAGAGATGAAACGCGGTCATTCAATGTGCATTTTGGTTGTGTTTAAGGTAACAATTCAGTGGCTGAGGCAAACTTTCAGCCTTTGGCAACATGAGGCAGAAGCTCTCCTATTCAAACAGGATGATGCCCAAAGGTAAGACTGGACATGTAAATCATTTTCATTGTGCGACATAGGACATGTCATTCCTTCTGTTTGGGGAAGGTAGGTAAGATATTGGGGTGTGCTCTGTGGTAAGGAGCAGTTGGAGAGCTGCTAGGTGGCAGCAGTTAAAACTTCCCTCTATAATTTTCCCCTGTTTCTTGCCTGCAAATTGCCTTACTGTGCTTCTGTTTCGAAGTAATGGCAAGAAAGAAGTCTTCGTATTAGCTATGACTACCACATACTTTTTCAATCTTCATTCTTCATACCTGTTGAAGGATGGGCCTACTTGTTAAATCCAAGTTAAATCCAAAATTTTGAACATACACTGCTTGTTTGCTGCTGTGTGAATTTAACAACCCTCCTCCTGTCGCGTTGTCATATTCAGTCAGAGAGACACAGGCTGTGTAAGTTCAAAATAATGAATTTTATTTCACAAGTAGTCCCAAAACGATAAATGGATAAACGGATAAATGACAAAATACAAAATCATACAAAAAGCAAATGCAAAAGAATTGGCAGTCCTAAAATGTGCACATTTTATGATTATTTTAATAAAAGATATGTACATTTTGAGACAGATCATTTTTGGTTTTGATGATGGCAAAAAAAAAAGAATTTTTGTGTAAATGAACAGAGGGTATTTGTGAAGCACGGTATAATGAAATGTTTGTACTGGCATTAATGCTATCTACTCAACGGGTGCATGCCTTTGAATAGAAGTGTATGTACTACAGGTGCTATGGAGTTGGTGTGTGGTGTGAAGATGTAATGAAATTGATAATGAAAAAAATGCAGATATAGCACAAACACAATCTACTGGCAGTACTAGCTGGGGTTATGTGGCTCAAATTCGCATCGTCACAATGCAATTAATAGAAAAATGTAGTAGATCAATAGTAGATGAATAATAAAAAAATTTAAAAGGCTCCCGCTATTAATGAATGAATGCTTAGTTTCCCTGAAGAATCCATTACTGTCTATAAAGTTCTAATTTTTTACAGGAAACTAAATCTTTGCACTTTTTCTATTGATTTCAAGTGGACAACAACAGGCAAGCAGCAGCCCCACAGGCCAAGAGCACACAGGCCAGCTTGACATTGAAAAGGTAGTTCCTTTGCTAATCTCATCTACAATGTCTGAGCATATCATTGCCCAGTTAAACAGAGGGTTAAAACTCAAGTCCCGTCCTGTAATATAACACCACAGGAACATGTTACATCCAACTTGTTTGGCTTGAAATTGAGGTACCACTCATGCTTTTCATCATCAACGCATTTACCAAAAACATTTGGTTTACTCTATAACACTGACAACCTATTACTGTTTGGATTTTGCATGTTGCTTTTCTGTCTCATTTTTGATTAATACAATGAAGTTAGGTTATTTAGTTCCTGTTTAATTAGTTGTAATTCGCAGTGTTAACTTCACTATTATGTGTACTTATAATGAATGCAGTTTTGTGCTAATGCTGCTTTTCTTCTAATGCAGGAAGACAGAAAAACCGACACACGACTGACCCACACTTTGTTGGCAGCCCAGTGGTGCCAGACAAAAGTTTTCAAGGGAACAGTCACTGAGCCTGAGGTATTACAGATGGACAGTGAAGAGCAGCGCAGAGCCGTGGAAGACCTCAAAAAGGACAGTTGGGATGATGAAAATCTCAGCTCAGCACGTCAACTTTTTCTATTTACTTTTTAGTATCAGAGTGACTTTGACATGTTATGGCAGGCTGTGGCAGGTTGTGGCAGGCTGTGGCACGATGTGGCATGATGTGGCAGGCTGTGGCAGGTTGTGGCATGATGTGGCACTCTGTGGCAGGTTGTGGCAGGCTGTGGCATGATGTGGCACTCTGTGGCAGGTTGTGGCAGGCTGTGGAACTGTGTAGCAACTGTTATATTAAGATATTTTCATAATTGTATTTCATATTAGATATTATAATATAGCTTGTGTTAATAGTACCCTTTATGCGATTGTTACATTCTGTCAGTCCAGCTGTTGCAAAGACACCCTGTCACCTTGTGGCAGGCTGTGGCACTGCGTAGCAACTGTTTTGTTAAGATATTTTCAAAATTGTATTTCATATTAGATATTGTAATATAGCTTGTGTTAATAGTACCCTTTATGCTATTGTTACATTCTGTCGGTCCAGCTGTTGCAAAGACACCCTGTCACCTTGTGGCAGGCTTTGGCACTGCGTAGCAACTGTTTTGTTAAGATATTTTCAAAATTGTATTTCATATTAGATGTAAAACAAGTAATACAACCAAGGAAATATAGAAAATAAGAATAATATAAACACAGGGAAGTATAAAATATTAAATATAAGAAAAAGAATAATACAATATTCATTCATTTTTTAACCGCTTCATCCTCTTGAGGGATTCCAGCTAACATCGGGCAAGAGGCAGGGTACACCCTGGACAGGTCGCCAGACTATCGCAAGGCTGACACATAGAGACAAACAATCATTCACACCTACGGACAATTTAGAGTCATCAATTAACCTAGTCCCCAATCTGCATGTCTTTGGACTGTTGTGCCCAGAGAGAACCCACGCTGACACGAGGAGAACATGCAAACTCCACACAGAAGGGCTCCCACACCCGGGATCGAACCAGCAACCCTCTTGCTGTGAGGCAACAGTGCTAACCACCACACCATTGTGCCGCCCAATAATACAATATGTACAATATTTTACATTCACATTTACGCTATGGAACAGATATTAATATATATTTAGATAGTATAAAGAAGTGCAAAACAAAGGGAAATTGCGCAAAACTTTGTACATTAAAATTAAAACTGAGTTTTCCCTTAATTTTTATTAAATTCCATGGCGGAAGTGGAAAGCAGAGTGACTGTCGTAAACACAACATGGACCAGTGAGTTTTCCCAGGAAATGTGGCCCCGCCCTTATTGGCAGCGAGTCAAGGGAGGCGTTTCTGAATTGCCGAGCGGGTGCCAGGAGATGCCACAGGTTGCCACAGACTGCCACTGCGTGCCTCTACCTGCCAATGCCACTGGGAGGATCTCGCTGTCTCTCGCCTTTTGGCACGAAACTGTCACTGCGCCAAGCTGGATCTGTCGACACCTCCCCCTGCTGCGCCGCCACACCCATCTCAGCGGTCTGCCAAACTACCAAACTGAGCGCGCCTCGGGTTGCGCTGCTCGAAACTAGCTCTGCGCGGGGTTCGCCACCCTGCGCTGCTCCAGGAAACTAGAGCCCATTATCTGCCGCAAAACTCGTTCATTTCACCAATATGTTTTCATGAATCGCTAGAGTTGCTTGTCATCATCATCCTAGTCATTTATACTGACCTACTAACCTCTGACCTGGATGATGTCATCCAGGTGCGCGCACCGCCGCCGTACAACCACAGCACGGCTTTGTTTACAACTGGAATTTGCTACTGTTGTGGACGACAACTTTGAATATGATGGACGTCCTTACCATTTTGAGCCAAAGTACAGTACAGGCCAAAAGTTTGGACACACCTTCTCATTCAATGCGTTTTATTTATTTTCATGACTATTTACATTGTAGATTCTCACTGAAGGCATCAAAACTATGAATGAACACGTGGAGTTATGTACTTAACAAAAAAGGTGAAATAACTGAAAACATGTTTATATTCTAGTTTATTCAAAATAGCCACCCTTTGCTCTGATTACTGCTTTGCACACTCTTGGCATTCTCTCGATGAGCTTCAAGAGGTAGTCACCTGAAATGGTTTCCACTTCACAGGTGTGCCTTATCAGGGTTAATTAGTGGAATTTCTTGCTTTATCAATGGGTTGGGACCATCAGTTGTGTTGTGCAGAAATCAGGCGGGGAAAAACGCATTGAATGAGAAGGTGTGTCCAAACTTTTGGCCTGTACTGTATATGGATGAGGAGCTCTTTGAAAGGAGGATGCGGAGGCAGAGAGAGGAACAGCTGACCAGAGAACAACAAACTGCTGCATGTCCGAGAATAGATGCTAACTGGTGGTGTTCTTGTGGACAATGTTCCACTATGCCAACAGAGAAGGAATGCCTTTGTTGCTCTGGGTGGGATTTGAGGCCAGGAGATACACGTCTGGATGTCTCCAAAAATGACTGTCTCACAACAGAGGATTTCACTTCTATGATTAACCGGGCTGTTTTTTCGTGTCCCGAAAGTAAACTGGAAGACCCAGCCAAACCCTGCAGGACCGAACAGGCAACTTTCAATTGAGTAAGTAGCCTACACACATGCATAATTTGTTTATTTTCCTTGAAATTGTTTGCTTGATAAGTAAATAATTATGAGAATTTACATTTCTTTAGTGTCTTCTCATTGCTTGTTTAGAACGGCCCACTGTTATGACCCTGGGTCATTTATTTGTAATGCTGCTGTTCTGTTGTTCCTCCCTGCCTGAGGCTGGTGCTGCCACCCTTAGTGTGTTTCTCTCTCCAGGTGCTGGCTGCTGATTGGTGGTTGGAGATTGGTGGAGCTGGTATAAAATGGCCGCTGCTTGAGCTGTTCTTCCTCTTCTCTTGGCCCTACTCCCAAATGCACCATGCTTTGTTGTACTGTGTTAAAAATGAGTTAATTGTGATATCAGTCCAGCAGTCCAGGTAGCCGTAGGGGTGGGTAGCCCTTTTTGTTAATCTGTTTTCTCCTGTTTATTTATAGGGAGTCAGGTGAGTGACCTGTATTTTCATTTTCTTTACTTTTGGGTAGGTAAGTAAGTTTTGGAAAGTAGATTGTTTTGTTTGTTGTTTTGGGCCACGCCCACCCTGAAGCTTATTGCTACCTCTCTTGTTGAGTGTAAAATAAATCATCTTTTGTTGGACTGCAGCTGTGTGGCATTGGTTGTCCTTGGGAGTGGGGAAAGAGGGGAGCATCCTTTCATGCTATGTACCGGTTCCCCTAGGCCGGTAACACCACACACTGCACAAAAAGCAAAGGCACTTCTTATGCAAAATGTGAATTTATTGTTACATAGTGCTCAGTGACAAAAAGTGAGAAACAGAAAGGTTTTTTTTTGCAGAGGTTAGTAGGTCAGTATAAATGACCCGGATGATGATGACAAGCAACTCTAGCGATTCATAAAAACATATTGGTGAAATGAACGAGTTTCGTGGCAGATAATGTATTATTTAGAGCCTCATTGTCGGTGCCCCGATCATTCCCACTATATGGATGTACGTGGCTCTCGCGGATCTAAATATCCTCCGAAGGACTCCAAATGACACCAAACTTATCTGGGTGAGTAAACAACCATATTTAATGCCAGAAATAAGGTCCAGGATGTAAAAAACGGAACTTCCCCTTTAAGGTGGATAAATGGCAACGGCTACTCACTTCACTCCTGCCGGATGTGGTGGCAGTCCATCCAGCTGGGGTAGTCTCCTGCAGAAGGGTGTGTGGTTCCTTATTAAGGTGATTTTGTCATTGCAAACACAACTAGTACATGTACATTTAATAATCAGGCTTACATCTTGGAGTTCGCTGTCTCTGGCAGAAACAGTCTCCTCCTCATCATCATCATCATTTGGATGGCTGGGGCCTTCTCCCTGCAAATAGAAGAACAGCAGTTATCGGAGCAGAGGTAGGGGTTTGACTGCATGTAGTGTAGTGTTTCAACAGGTTGGGACCTACTGAATCGTCCTCCAGCCTGACTGCCTCCTCAGGCCCTGGTAGGACTGGAGGATCCAGAAGATTTATTTGATCCCCTACCACTGACAGAAAGACAGGTGTAGAGTTAGTTATACCAACTGAGGGGCTGTCACCAGCCAAAGGGCATTGATGGACAATACCTTCAACATATGGGGCCCAGATCTCTGGGGCCACAGGGTTGGAGGAGCTCCCCCCCTGGATCCCATCGATCTTGGGCCCCTTATTGAGACTGAGGGCCAGGGTCTCTGCTAGAGTAAACTCCTCAGGTGGGGGTCCATCACCAGGAGCCATTATAGCAGTTTTTCCTGGTAGCTGCAAGGTACAGAGTCACAGCTTTACACCGATAAACATTTCACATTTTATTTTGGAGCACTTACCATTTGACAGGATATTCTTATATTTGATCTTCACCTGCTGCCAAGTCCTCCTCTGGCTACTGAGACTGCTTCTGTTGAGACATAGCAGTGAGGGATGAAGATGAGACACATACCATTGTGGTCTGTCTGTTCCTCATCCTATAGCACACTCCATACATTTCAGGGGATTTTCCTTATTTTGATATAATAAGGGATAGAGCTTACAATTGATTCCCAAATGACGAGAAATAGATAATTATCTATCACCTGCATTCACTTAATAGGTTTCTTCATCTTCACTCAATTGATGGATTTGCTAAATGTCATTTTCTACAATCAACAGATACATTTCATGTGATTATTTCCTATAATCATTTCAGAAATGTCATAATCTACCATCAATTATGTGATAAATGTGATGTTTTACATAAAAGAGCTTGATTAAATGCATCATCTGAAATGTACATAGGAATCAGTAGATAAATGTGATAAATAGTCTATCACTAATATTAATTTACACATGTGAATTTCATTAGGCATACTTGAATTGTTAGATTTAATAGGTGTTCTTATCTACATACTGTATATTTTGTTCCTTTTAATGCAGGATTTATACAACATGATATTATGCTGAAATGCTGAATTTTCTTTGTCACTTATTTAGCCTGTCGACAATATTCTGCCACGTCACCTGCCTTGCTTTATTGGTCGCTGCCGTATTGCCTTTTTTTGTTATTATATCCTTGTAGTCCTCGTGCAGTTCCATAAGGAGCGTTTGCTCCGCCGCTGAAAAAGTCTCTCCTTTCCTCTGCTTTTTGACAATTTGTAACATTTTCGGCACTGGACTAGTTTGGGCTTTTTATTTTCCCTGGGCGCATGCATGAGTTGAGGCTTAACAGGTGAGGCTTGAATTAGTGTCAATTGGAGCCACCAGGTACAGCACAAGATAAACGTTTAGTCAAAGGGCAGTCCACCCTGCCATACGGACGTCCCCTCGCCCCTGCAGGTGCAAGGGCCAAAGAGATTACCGGGTCCATTGCTGTATTCATGGCCAAAGACATGAGACCATTCTCGTTTGTTGAAAATGACGGGTTTAAGCAAATGGTGAAAACGCTGGAGCCTCTATACAATATCCCGGGCCGTACGTACTTTGCAGAGAAAGTAGTGCCAGCACTTTACATGGAAACAAAAGAGAAGGTGATGACGCTATTGAAAGAATTGGATTCCACATCGATAACAACAGACGGCTGGACATCGAGGGCGACCCAGAGTTATATCACTGTCACAGCCCATGGTATTAATAGCGACTGGGAGATGGTAAACTGTGTACTTCAAACTCGCACTATGTTCGAGTCACATACTGGGCACAATATAGCTGACGTTCTTACCGCAGCTGTGAATGAATGGGATCTAAAGAGGGCTAATCACGACATTGCCATTGTTACTGACAATGCGAGGAACATGGACGTTGCCGTGAAAGAGGCTGGCGGCTTAGCTCCTCATATCAAGTGTTTTGCCCACACTTTAAACTTGGCTACTCAGGCGGGGTTGAAAGTGAATGTTGTGAGCCGTTTACTGGGTCGGGTGAGGCGTGTTGCAGCCTCCCTCCATCGGAGCACTCATGCATGCGGCGTGTTTAAAGCCAAACAGAAAGCGCTGGGGCTTGCTGGCAACAAGCTCATCATCGATGTCGCAACGCGATGGAACAGCAGTTTGGACATGCTTGAAAGATACCTGGAACAGCAACCAGCTATCGCTGCAACCCTCCTCACCGAGTCAGTCCGAAAAAATGCTGGTGATCTGGATACTTTGAGTACCTCAGACATACGAGATGCCTATGACATTGTGAAGCTGCTGAAACCTCTTAAAACAGCCACCACTGTGATGTGTGATGAAAAGAGCCCAACGGTGTCTCTCATTGAGCCCTCATTGAGCAATCCTCAGCAACCTTTCCAGCAGATACAGCGATGAGCATCACTACCTGCTGGAGTACAGTGCATTAGACCCCAGATTCCGCACCCTACCTCATCTAGAGGAAGCAGAACGCTAGGACGTGTACCGCAGGCTGAAGGAGAAAGCTGTGCAGTTTTACAACCAGGTATTAACTCAACAATTTATTTATTTCTAATACTGAAAATTAAAATAATGTTTAATTGTTTATCATAATCAATAGTTATTTTCTTCCTTGGTTACTGAATGAACGACTTGGTGGTTTATGGCCTTAGTCTATATCTTTTCTAAATGCCTGATATATACAGTAGGTCTAGCTGCCAAGTGCTGTTTCTGTGTTAATTGAGACCCTCTTTTTTTCTTCTCTTCTTCTGTTATTTACAGACCACCGGTGTGGTGTTAGCAGGTACCAGTGGCCCCACACCTGCAGCAGAACAGCCTGTTGATGACCAGACAGACACAGCAGGAGGACCTGAGCTGGAAGGACCTCCTCCTCCCAAGAAGACAGGCTTGGAAGAGCTCCTTGGAGGGACTTTCACTGACACTGAACAATCAGCAGCAGAGCCCATCAGTGATATTGACATAGAAATGGATAACTACAGAAATGGAGCATGCATTGACCTCAAATGCTGCCCACTCAAGTGGTGGAAGGATAATGAAAAGCAATACCCACTGCTTTCCCCTGTAGCAAAAGCCTTCCTCACCAGCCACCTCTGTCCCTAGTGAAAGGGTCTTTTCAACAGCAGGGGATATTGTGAGTGCGCAGAGATCTCAGCTATTGCCTGAGAGTGTAGATGTGCTGGTATTCCTTAAAAATTACATGTAAAAAAGAAAGGAAAAAGGAGAACAGGGGGGCGAGGGGGCTAACTTGGCCAAGACTTGTTTATCTGAAAAGTTTTTATTTATCATTTATTTATTTTATCTGGGATGTTTTGCAATTCATTTTATTTTAAGAGAAAATATATTTTAAGTCATTCTTTATTTTTATTGTTAGGAATTTATTTTAAATTGGTATTTCATTTTTGTTCAGACAAAAATAAATATGTCTTAGTTTGTGCCTGGCTTATCTACCTCTGGAATTTAAAAAAAAGCATTCTCTGATGCAGTATTGATTTGGAAAGAGTGTAAGAAAAGACAAGTTTTGTTATGTGTGTATAATGCCTTGGTTTATGCCTGGCTTAAAGCAGAGTTGACTTGTACTAAAGGAAAAAAATCTTGATACTGTACTGATTTATTGAAAAGAAGGCAGTAGGCCTGTTGTAAAAAAGAAGAAAAAGAAAAAAACAAAAACAGGATTTGACAGATTTGAGAGTTGATAAAACAGTTTCCACTTTCCAGTCATTTGCTATGCAGGTATAAATAGGATAAGAGCAGTATTGTAAAAAAGAAAAGACGAAGAGAACTGATACATTTTTTTTTGTCATTTGCTGCTAGTTCTAATCTACTGTATTGAAAAGAGCATAAGAGAAAACACTACAGTATTGTTAAAAAGGAAAAGGCTGGATTTGTGTAAGAGAAATAATAAAAATAAAAAAATCAGTCATTTGCCTGTAAATTAATTTTGTGTTGTACATGATTCGAATTGTGATTCGAATTGTATCGTGAACCCTGAATCGTGATTCGAATTGTATCGTGAGTTGAGTGAATCGTGGCATGCCTAGTAACTACATGTCGAGGCGACGCAGACCCAGCACAGGCATTTCCGGTTCCGTATTTCCAGATTGCGCCATCCCCGCCATCTTTAAACATCTTCTGTTGATGTAGATGTTGCAGTATTAACATACTTTCTCCTCTCTCTATCTCGGTCGCCATTGTTCACTGTGACCGGAAAAGCCGGAAGCTAAACAAAGAATCATCTAGAGACGACACTAATCATTCAGGAAAGGAACGCAGCCCCCTACCGCTCTGCCGATAAATTGCACTGTGACGAAATGGAGTAATGGACAAGTTCGAAGGGTTCACGACGGCATCACAGCAACAACTAGGTATGTCGTATTCCGCAGAACCAAAAATCAGGCTTTAGCTACGTTGATGGAATACCCCCCAGGCAGCGCCACAGCAGCACGACCACGTCACACGATCCAGGCACAGCTGCTATGAGGTAACCTGCCAGACAGTGGAGTACAAAGGCTCCAGAGAAGAAGCCAAGTTAGTGACATGTAGGGCTGTCAAAAGCACCATAAAATTGATTTTGAATATTTTCGAATTAATTTATTATTATTATTTTGCCTTGCTATCTGAGCAATGTTTGGATACTTCAGTGCTCAGTTTTCCACCACAAGAGTGGATCCTGGTCGGCTCGTAGTGGTGTCTCATTCTTGTAACGTTTCATCTCTTCTTCAAAAAGGGTAGGCAGGGAGGCAGCAGGTGCAACACTCTCCCTGTATGTCTCCCCGAACAGGTCACGCATCGCGGACAGCGCAGTGGGTGGTTTTGGCGCAGCGGGCTCTTCCGTTGGCCCCCTCCCTTCGTTGCTACGTCCCTCTCTGGCCCGGCTTGTGCGCGAGCCATCTCCGCCCAAACGGGATTCACCGTGATATACAACATTATTAATAGTATTAATTAATTATTACTGATATTCGAATGATCAAATTTAGGCTTGAACTTATAAAAATACATATTCGAATATATTTCTAACTTTTTGAGAGCCCTAGTGACATGCAGTAGAACCGAGTTAGTGAGATGCAGTAATTTGACACTCTAACCAAAGAAATAACAGACTCAATTCAAAGGACCATTCCTGAGAAGACTATCATATGCAGTAAAACTAAAACTATTCATAATCCATGAATCAATGGCCGGACATGACTCGCAGCAGTACTTTGAATTTGAGTGCAGTAACCATTTTGGCCACATTCTTACATAGGCTACAGCGCCTTTAAACAACAAAACAAACCTTAACACATTTCCATACCACAAATAATAATAAATATAAACCGTATAACTATGTAAAATTATGTTGGCACATTAACAAAGCATAAGAAGGTATGTTGACATACAATATAAACAAAACACCCCATCACAGTCAAACACCAAATGCAGATCGCAATACTGTGCGTTTTCAGATGATCATACAATAAAACAATTCTACAATCAGATTTCACATACCTTGTTTCCATATCAGCGAAATGCATAGATGTGGCTTGAAACAAAGGGAGCTGAGCTCAAAAACATACCACAGGGAAAAGTTTGGTAATTAATGCCAACGGTGTTTAGCTTCTGGCATCCGGTAAAAATAAGGAGTCAAGGGTAACCCCCACCTTCAAAATAAAAGCCCATGACCCCACCGGAAGAAAACACAAAATTCATAAACCTTCAAACATTACACATTTATTTCAATTACCTCACTTAATCTGAAACCTTCCCCTTTCTGGGTCATTTACACTAAGGGCATATTAGATAATATAATCTATAATAATATAATCTATTAAGCACAAAAATAAATTGTATAAACGTTACATAAAAGACCCAAATATTAATAATAAAAATGAATATATTCATTATAGAAATAAACTTAAATATATTATTAGGAAGAGTAAGAGTAATCATTATGCAGAACTTATAAATGCATCACAGGGTGACTCTAAGAAATGTTGGAGAGTACTAAACAAGGTCCTGAACAGGGGCCAAAAACCCCTTGTGCTCCCTGACAATGATAATACCACAAGCAATATCACTAGCAACGCCAGTCTTTTATTATTATTTTGTCTCCACTGGAAAAAACCTATCAAGTAAAATCAGCCAACCTCAAGGTGCCTCTTAAAGGTTACCTGTCAGGTAACTGCCTGAGCTCTTTCTTCCTGAAGCCAACTAATTGTGATGAAGTCTATAAAATCATTATGAATATGAACAGTTCAAATTCAGCTGGAACTGACGAAATCTCCAGTAAAAATCTGAAAGGCATTACCAACGTCATCACTGCACCTCTTACTTACTGCATCAATTTGTCTCTACTTTCTGGAGTAGTGCCACCCAGTGGCGCCGCCAGGATTCAATTTCATAATATGCACAGATCCAGCATTTGTTTTCATTCAAACTTTGCAAACGTGGTCGGGATTTGTAGAAGACATATGTATGCTGCTCACTATAAAATGCTGTTACTATAAATAAATGCATCTCTGCAGAGAGGAAAATATGATAAAGTGATCCGTAAGTCCCCGCTCTCCCCTACGCTAAGCAGAGGGAGAGAGAAATTACACAGCCTACAGATGTTTAAAAGTCCAAACAAAAAAAAATCAACAAGAAACGATTCTAATCAATTCCATAATTCAAAGTAGATTTTTACTCAACGAAAAAATGAAGATCAGCTAGGCTTTACAGCAGAGGATGGTGACAGCGTACAGAAACACAGATGAAAACATCCCAGCAAAGCGTTATGGTGATGGCGCACCAGGCAGAGACACATGGTAAAAACACACAAAAACACACTTTATAACAATAATAATAATAATAATAATACGCTAATAATGTTCCTACCTATTTGAAATGAAGTCTACACCTCCCCGTCGCGTCGAACTCCCGCAGAATGGCCTCAGAATCGATAGGAATATCATGATGAATGTTCATCAGGGCAAGTCCACTCAATCTCTTGTCTGTCATGGTGTTCCGGAGGTATGTTTTCAAGCGACGTAAACAGCTGAATGAACGCTCAGCACTGGCAGTAGACACTGGCATTGTTAGGAGAACCTTCACGACAGTATGCACGTTGGGATAAAAGTCTGCGGTTAGTCTCAGAACTTGGAGAATGTCGCTGGTGACAGGTGTATCATCCTTCGGCCTGTTGTGCTGCCTCCATAGATTCAGCTCATCTATAACATTACCGGACCGAACCGTAATCACCACATAGGCAGGCTACGTAGTGTAGAAGAATATAGCGCCAGAATTCAAAATCACTTCGTGACAGATGACGTAAATGACAATCATTGGCCTTTATGTTAGGCTTCAATTAATTGGCTTAAAAAATAAGTGGACTCAGCATGTTTAGCCTATTACAAACCAGCATCTTTATTATTCCCTCCCCAAAAACAATAAAAAAACCCCTTTAAAATACTTATTTTTTTCACACTTCAAAAAATTGTAAGCACAGTGGCGCCACTGGTGCCACCAATGGCCAAAATTGCCCAAATACACCAGTTTTTAAATCTGGTGATAAGAACGACCTAAGCAACTACCGTCCAATTTCCATCCTGCCTACTCTCTCCAAGGTCCTGGAAAGAGTAGTCTACAATAGACTTAAAGGTATAATAGCCTATGTAGTTTTTCCCACATAAAAAATGTCTAAAAACGACTAAACCAATATTATATATTTTGTTAAGTTGTGTACTTTGATTATCAGAAATGTTTCCAACAATTTTTCAAACCCAGATAAATATGAAATATCAGTAACAGTTATGGACCGTGTCAGTAGGTCGCAATGGCGGAGTAACTCCAGTTACCATAGAATGAAGGAGAAGAAGAAGAAGCAGACCGGCTGAGAAGTCAAAGAATGAACGTTACTGTTGCTAGGCTAAGCTAACTCGTCATGGATCATGGTTATGCATTGACGGTTGCCGCACCTTCTGACACTGAAGCTGTCCCGGTAAACAAGCCAGTAAAACGGAAACATACTGGTCAACCAAACGATCCCAGAAGAATTTGGGATAAGAAGAGAGCTAAATCCAGGATAAATATTGGTGTGGCCTTTCCGAGATGGAAAGAGCTTCGTGAAAATCTAGGACTACAATTCGATGGCGACCTCGCATGTGTTCTACTAGACAGGTAAGCAAACATCTGACTGATGTTATCAAAATATTAATAATTTCCACCAGTGTATTGCAAGCACTGCTGCCCGCCGGTCTGACGGATTAACTGGTGTTGGATCAACTGGTGAGAGAGACAGATGTGGTGTGGGCGTGGCCTGTGCGGACCCGTTGCGTTTGTCCCGTACAAATAACCAGGAAATACATGTCATGATCGCTTTGCCTTCCTAACGCACACATTTGCCGGTTTTGTCTGAATCATGACGAAAGGAACTGTCATGTCATCATCAGTCATGTTCCCAACAAAACCATGTGGAAACAAACCATCGCCATTACATTACAAAATGAAACTAATGCCCGAGTGGAACTGCTGAATGTCATGTCCCTGCCATCCTTCCCACTGATGCCATCTACAGTCACATTGAGAGCACGGTCACCAGCCAGTATATATAGGCCATATAGATATAGGAAGATAGATACAGGTAAAGATAGAGTTTTTGATTGCAGCCATGACCAAATTAAGGCATACGGCAGCCAAAATGCTATACAACATAAGTTTCAACAACCCATTCAGATCACAACGTGGCCAACTGTGTCACACAGCAAAACTCACCCATCACCATAAAAGAAGCAAATGCAACAACAATAATCTTTAGGAATCATCTTTATTGGCCAAGAATGAATACACATTTAAGGAATTTGACAAATGCTGTGTACAGAATAATCAATTTTACACATAAAGCCCAATATCACAAATCACAGTTTGCCTGACAGAGCTTCACAGCATCCCTCTGTCCTTTGGACCCTCACAGCTGATCAGGAAAAACTAAAAAAAACAAACAAAAAAAAAACACATTAACAACAACAACAACAACAAAAAAAAAAGAAAAAAAAAAAAGGTGAAACCGCAGTGCCGATTCATGTGGCGCAAGCAGTGCAAAGCCAGTCCTGCTCTGGTGAGGGCTGTCCAACACACTGTGAATGGTACCACAGACAGCAGGTGGTGCATTCAATCTAAAAAAAAAATTAAGAGAGAAAAGAGACCTCAGAAACTATCCAAGCAGTGTGTCAGGTAATCATTCATCCCAGGAGGTTGTACAATTCAACAGTTAATGAGAAATCATGATAATGCTCAGAATTGTATGGCAATGTCTTTCAGATACTAGATTTAAATCTTAGCTGTGGTCGTCTGTGTTCCCATGTTCCCTCAGCTGCTCCAGTGACCGCTGAAGTGCAAGACATGCAGGTTAAGTAAAGAAAACTACACATTAACAATAGCTGTGTGTGACTGAGTATTCACCCAGTGACCGTGAGGTAACCCATCCAAGGTGCATCCAAGGCGTCCGACCGACGTTGGCCGGGACAAGAATTGATCTCCTTACCCACTCGTCCATCTCAGCCCCAGAGCTTTCCTCCCCACAAGCCCGACACAGCTGGGATAGGTCATCTACAACACAGGCATACATATAGTCCAGTTGCCATTACAGACACAAACAAGTAAACCTGGAAGAGTCCTCTGTACCTGTATTTGCCAGCAGAGCCTTAGCCATGTCCATCCTTAGCATGGCCACGCCCTCCTGGTCCACTGCATAGTCATCATTCTGCTGGGCCAGCAAAATCTGCTCTGCAAGCTAGAAGTCTCATGAGTACAATTTGAATGACACTTCAATGACAGGCACAGAGATCACTGAGTCATTACCTTGCACACAAACACCCCACATGATGTTGTGTCCTGCTGTCTGGGATGGGCCAATGTAGCACATGTCCACCTCCCGATAGCAGGACACTTCTGGCGAACCAGTGCCCTACACAGAACACAGATTGACCACAGTCAGGAAATTGTAACATAAGCCCAGGTAGGAGGATGCTAAATTTAAGACCACTTGAATCGTGTTAAGGGCCCTCAAAAGGACAAGCCTATGCCAGTCTAGTGAAACAGTACAGTCATAAGGGAAATGTAATTTGCTTGTTGCTCCCCCAAGGTTAAGCAAAATGCATGAATACATACATGTCTAATGCACAAATTACAGCTGATTCACCTTGTTACATGTTTACACCTCTCAATCTGTTGCTGAGTGGCACCGAATAGATCCAGGTATAAGGACCTCATCTCCTTCAGGTACATGATCTATGGAAATGCAAAACAAATATTAGAAACCCCTCAAACATAAGTGTCATTATTGTGTCCACATCTGTTAACATTCAGGAATACTCACAATGAGTGTCCAGTGTCCTCCATGACAGACTGCTCCTGCAGCCACATCACGATCTAGGGCCAACTACAACAGAAATCAAATATACCATACATATCCAACTGAGAAAAACTCACTGGATTGCAAAGGCATAACAAATTAATCCTACTCACCCGTTTCAAGCCTCTCTGCTTGCCCTGCCACACTGCGGTCATTGCATAGCTGTCAATAATAACAGCACCACACTTCCTCCCAACCATTGTGAGATATGCGTTGATGATCTATGAAAACAATTATGTGATTAATCTGTACAGACGCACATCAGTCAAATAATTGTTCTGTGAAGTAGGCTACCTGACTCTCCAATTCCTTTCCTGGAGCCAGGTACAGGAGATCCTCCATATATAATTTATATGGCCCCAGCTTTGACCATAGTGTGGTTCGTCGCCTTCCTGCCCATACGTCTGATTATTGTAACACACAAAAAAAGAAAATTGTTATGGCAGTTATTCATGACTTGCATAATTTGGGGTGTACTCTATCAGTGTACTTACAAATATCTGCACTGAGTGGAGGTCCGTGGGCTTCACAGCTGGTGGGTTGACTGGCTGGGGGTGTGACTGATGTGTGACTTGACTCATTACTTCCAGCCAGAGGAGTAGGACCAATCAATTTCCTGATTTTGGCAGGGATCCTCTCCTCTGGCTGGAAGTAATGAGTCAAGTGGACTGTGTCCCCCTCTCTGACACCAGGTGAGCGGTCTTCTCCTCCAGCTTTGAGATTTTGTAGGGTCCCACCATGCTGGCCTCCAGTTTGTCCCCTTTTCTCAGGACCTGCCTTGCATTTTTCTTTAGAACAAGGTCCCCCACTTTAAAATTGTCTGCTTGACTTCTGTCCTCCTTCCTCTTGCAGACCATTTTGCTGTTTGGCCTCGATATTGGCCTTTACCTCATTGTAGAATGGTACTTGATCTCTGAGTCCCTGGCAGATCTCCTCCGTCTTAATGAGGCTGCAGACCTTCCCTTCGGTCACCTGCCAGGAAGAAATCACATTGACATTGTAGGGGACACAGATGACCCAAATTCAAACACCAAACAGAGTAGAACAATAGCAGTCTTACGTCATACTCATCTGGGACCTCTGATACCTGGCCTCCCTCCCAAACATCAGGTAATATGGGCTGTATTGTGTAGTCAGATGCTTTTTGGTCCTGAGGGCAAACATTGTTGGTTGGAGGTACTGGTCCCAATGGTTAGGGTGCTCAGCCACCAGTTTTGTTCAGGGACCTTAAAATGCAGAATTCAGGCAGAAGATACTTTGGGTTGTCGTGTATGATACAGCAACCCATTTCCAGATGGTGCCATTAAAGTTTACCTGTTCAGACCGGAACAGGATGTAAGTGTATTAGGCTATTAAGGGCTCAAGTTCAAGTTCTGACAACAAAACTGTACCCCTGTATCGTGCCATTCAGCTTTTCCACAAGGCCATTGGTCTGTGGATGATAAGGGGAGCACAGGCTCCTCTTGATGCCCAGCCTCTCACACAGACCATAGTTTACCTTGAAATGACCATTCAAATGAACATGAGCTGAGCCAGCACAGCAAAAGTTACATGTTGGTGATCCAAATTGCATAATCACTATACCTTGTTGCGAAATTCTGAGCCTTGGTCTGTTAGCAGCCTTTTGGGTGCACCAAATTTGTAAAAGAAATCCAGAATACAATTTGTCACCTCGTCTGCTGTTTTGGTTTTTAGTGGGTATGCCTCTGCCCATTTGGTGAAATAATCAACCATGACACATATGTACTGGTTGCCACCATCTGTTACATTGAGCTTACCCACCAAGTCCATTCCAACCAGCTCGAGAGGCTCGGTTACCTGGGGGGGATGAAACAATAATGAGTATTGCTGTATCACTACAATATATATGATACAGCAATACTCATTATTGACAGATTTGACTGCATGTCATATGTAATTTACCTCTATTGGATTGTACTCCCGCTTTTCCTTGATGGTAGCCCTCCTGGCCTGGCACTGGGGTCACTGAGCAATCTAAACAGACAAAGATTGTAACATTGGGACAAATATTTGTTTAAATGACTGTTCATGATTTAGACTGACATGGTTGGCTTTTGCACATACACATACAGTATCACAATATAAGGCGTACACACATAACTATCTTACACTCCTCTGTTCTACTTTTGAACCTGAACGTGTATTCCACCTCAATTTTATGACAATACCAACTCACCCACTTGCGAATGTCATCCTCCATGCCAGGCCAATAATAGCGGGCAATGATGGCACTGTGGGTTTTTTCCACCCCACACTCCACAAAGAGGTTGCTTGCTTCCTCAGCAGTGGAGACCACTTTGGCGAGGTGCTCGGCCTTGTCCTGCTTTTGCCGACAGATGTAGTAGAGGTCTCCATCTGGTGTTTAAATGTCATCATATTAGATTACATGGAGTTTCGTCATAGCAGTTAATTGTGTTCTTAAGTCCATGTGACATGCATCCTTACCCTTTATCCTGAAGGTGTCAGCTCTCCTCCTGATGACAAATCTGTCTTGGCTGGTTGACCCCACAGGATACCGGTTATGAAGTTTCAACTCCAGCACCTCTTTCATTATTTTTGGGTCCATGTTTCTGTCCCTACCTTTCCTACTCCTCCCTACCTACTCCTCACTACTACTACCACCTACTCCTCACTACTACTAATACCACCTACTCCTCACTACTACTACTACTACCACCACCTACTCCTCACTACTACTACTACCACCTACTCCTCACTACTACTACTACCACCTACTCCTCACTACTACTACCTACTCCTCACTGCTCCTACCTACCCTCACTGCTCCTACCTACCCTCACTGACATCACCACTCACAATCAACACTCACAATCACCACTCACAAGCCCCACTCACAATCACCACTTACAACCACCACTCACAATCACCACTTACAACCACCACTCACAATCACTACTTACTCCTTCTTGCACACTGTCTTTTTCTCTCTTTCTGCACACTGTTCAAACTCCTCACGAACAAACCCACAAAGTTGTGACCAGTTGACCATCCTTATAAAGACTACCCCCTTGTGATTGGAGTTATCTACACCTGAGTATAATCACCTACACCTGTGTGTGATTATCCCATTGACTTTTGTTATTTATTTATTTATTGTTGCATATTGATTTATCATGTCTGCACTGAATAGTGTTGACTATCGTTATGATGACTGAGTGGATTGTCTGTGGCCGTTATTATACGGCATGATTGTTGGAATGTGGCTTCCACATGTTGTATCACCAGTTAATCTGAGTGGATCACAATTTGCCACGGCTCATAGCAATTGCCGCACTGCGCTCGAGGTGGATGTGAATAACTGATGATACAAACTACAGGACTGACAACTGAGCATTTTCTACAGGATTCACTGACATTTGCAGTGATCTGTATCTTGGTATTGGTGTTCATGAATTGGGACTGACGTCAGTGACCGTGTCAATGCCTGCTGTTCACAATACTGCAAACGGCGTTTGCAGAGTTTTCCTGTTGATGGAATGTGCGCCATATCATTATTTATCTGATGTCATGTGTTTCTGAGGACTGATGATGCTTTTATACAGCCTGTGAGTGGCACACACACAGGGTCTCATTCATGAAACGTGAGCAGAAGGAATTTGTGTGTAAACTGTTCGCAGACGGAAATTTACGTGCATGTCCGCATTCATCAATATTTTAGTAGCTCCGATCTTTTCGTAGCTACTAACAAAATCTACTCCTGCTCCTGACCACTCGTAGTGCTTGTGTAAATTTAATAAAGCACATAAATATTGCTTTTTACTATTGGAAATGACAATTTTAATTCGTATTGCGCTTTGTTATGTACACAATACACAGATGCCTTTGAAACACGTTACTAAACATGACAAAATATTAAAAATATAACACATTTAGTTAAATTATTTGGCAATTAGCAGGTTTGAGATCCAGATTAGATTCATAATTGTGAATTATCTATGTAAATCGACACAATAGATTACACGTTCTTTCTACACGTTGAATGATGATAATAAAAATATCGTAAGGACAGCCGGATCACAGCCTCTTCGGCCTCGGTGCCTGGTTTCAGCAGGGGCAGCAGGTGGAAGGAGGACGATCGTTTGAATGAATAAATCTGATTTGATAATGATTAATTTACGTTGTATCAAACAGAGCTTTAGGCTATTAAGATTCAAATAATTTGAGGACGATGCATACAGACTGCTGTAGGCTATATGTTATCCGTATCATTCGTTAAAATAAATGTTAAATAGCTCCACATTCCGACAGCCATCACTGATTTAGAGTTTATCCATTACGCACATAACATCTGTGGTTCCCGTTCCCATTTCGTTCAAAACCCCACAAATGAATCTTCTGTTTGTTTGGTGACTGCTGTATTTTTGTGTGTGTGTGCTTATGCGTTTCTTTGCCTCCAGTTTCATATCAAGCCATTTACGCTTTACATGGTTCTTTGTACCACGGAAACAACATTAACAGCATCTGTTACCTCCCCCCAGGCCTTTGTTTTGCCTGTCCCTGCCACACCACTGCTAACTGAAGAAAATAAAATCTCTCTTTCTTTCTCTGCGCCATGACTGACAGGTCGACAGGATGCACCTACACCTCCTTATATGGTGGTCATTGGCTATTCATGGGCGGGGATTTATGCTAATTGCTGATTACCGGGAGCGCGCTGTCACTTTACGATGGATTTGCATTCATGATCATACACACGTGTTTACGATCAAATCTGAGTTTCCCGCGGCGTTCCTGAATCCGGAGTAGGTTTTTAGTAGAGTAGGCTTTTATGTGCAAAATCTACACACAGATTTACTCACTTTTCATGAATGAGACCCACAGAGTCTGGGGTGTTACATGCCATACTGGAGTGTTCGCACGCACAGAGTGGTAATGTGTGACGCGCTCGGATTAACTTGTGATACGCACAGGTGGGGGGATAGACATGATTAGGGACATGACATGACGTTGGTATTGCTGGCAGTATATCATGTGGCTACAATGTGTGATGCCTCGCTTTGCTGGTATTTTGGGTGCATTTAGATTTTCTTATTTTGAAGCGTTCATGGACGTGTGTGCCACAGGACGACTGTGGATCGTGCTTGCTTGGCTTCGAATTCTCTGTGGATGTCCAGCAAACCATTCCTATCGTGGTGTGTGAAAAGGCACCGTCACACATCAGATTGATTAACAGGATGACTGGCTGTAAACATGAATGAATGCGATCGACAGGTTAGGAGATCTATGTTTATTTCCTCGTTTTTCCACTGTGGGTTTCTCATAGGCCACGCCCACAACACATCTGTCTCACCAGTTGATCCAACACCAGTTAATCCGTCACACCGGGAGCTGCGGAGCGGTGTGGAGCGGAGGCTGGCTAACCACAACATCTAACATTAACGATGGGTTTCTATAATGCTGAGCTGATGCTGGTAAATGAACTGCATTTATAAAAGAGGCAGAGGAATAGCTAAACATAAGATGCACTGAGCAAGAGAGAGCAGCAGAGAGGGAGAAGCCATCGCTAACTGTAAAGCTAAGTAACTAGCAGTTTGCTCAAATAACTAGCAGATTGCTAACCGCTCAGCTAAAGTAAGTAGCTTTTCTGAATTGAGTGTAAATAACTGAGGTAAGCAAGACAGTCACTAAAATGGAGAGCCATGACTTTAACACACGGAAAACCGGACATTATAATCAGTTTATTAAAAAAAACCCGGACACCCCGGACGGGACGTGAAAAGTGGACATGTCTGGGCAAAAGAGGACGTTTGGTCAGCCTAATAACGTTACTACTGCTAGTCAGATCAGAGTTTGACGATCTGGTGTAGGTACCAGATCGGCTCGGGCTGCTACACGGGCTGACGGACCCCGTTTGCATAAAGTGAAACATAAAGTGAATATAACTTCAGTAATATACCTCGTCCATGAGCATTTCTCTGCTGCTGAAGCTCGCTCTGCCAAAAAAACTGCCACGTTCGGTTTCAGTTACATGGAGTGAGGAACGTTAGATCTGTATCTGTTATAGAACTACAACTCCCATGATCCCACGATACTTCGTGACATCATCCAACTCCATCTGTTATTGTTTTGGTTTGAGACCCCTAGCAGCAGAAAATTACATATTGCACGTTTAACAGCAATCTGGATAAGCTAAATGTCATAGTCCCACCCCAGTATGGACTCAGGAAGAAAAATACTGCATATAAGGCAGTACTGGATCTAACTGATAAAATTAATGATGCAATTGATAAAGGCGATTACTGTATTGCCATCTTTTTGGACTTACCACAGCATTTGATACCATCAAGATTAACTTCCTAATCAACAAATTGCAACACTACGGTATTAGAGGCCTAGCGCTAGACTGGTTTCATAGTTATCTGTCTGGAAGACACCAATGTGTTTATGTAAATGACCATAAATCATCATACCAATCCATCAATCATGGGGTTCCCCGGGGTTCCATTTTAGGGCCGCTTCACTTCATCTTGTATATAAATGACTTTGAATGCATTGGGCATTCACAAGACATTCAAGACATTCAATAAATGTTAATCGGGGCAGCTGGGAAAAAAAAAAAATCTCCAGTCTAGACAGAGACTGGAGACAGAGATTCCTAGTTGCAGTTTAGGTGTTTGTGCAATAGAGTTTTATTTCAACAACATACCCCCCTTCAAGTGAAGCACAAGCTTCCTCTTGTTTTGCCTTTTTTTCCCTCTTGCTCGCTCCTGACTTGTGATGTCTTTTGGATGACATGTCGACAACTCTTCACCTGCTGCAGCTCTGCAAGTGCCTGCCAGCGCACCCCTCTGATTGGTCAGATGTCGAGTGCTGTCAATCATTGCAGCAACGCATGCACGGTCAGATTACAGGTCTCTTCTCTCCTTCCTCGAGATGATTCTACTCGCGCCTCACGGTAGTGATGTGTCCCCTCGCGCAAAATGTGGCCCCCCATGGAAGATGAGGCCCTATGCACAGCGCGTGTTCTGCGTTCAGGGAGGGGCAGCCCTGGATTTCTCCCCAGAGGAGTGTCTGTATGAAAGATAGGCTACTGTTTGACCTCACAGTCTTTCATTTATCAAACAGTCTGTTCCACCCAGATGTAAATATCACACAGCATAGACCGCGGAACTGGGGGGGCCAGGGGGGCCATGGCCCGGGTAAGTTTTGTACTCTGACATAGAGGGCTGCATTGGGACCCGGCGGGACCCAACGCAAATAGTAATAGTCATTTTGATCCACACTCCACCAGTTGGTGGCGGTAATAGGCCAATTCGCTGTTTGCCAACCACCATTAAACAGTAGAAGAAGAAGAAAAAGAAGAAGAAGAAGAAGAAGAAGAAGATCCTAGCGACAGGATGCCAGAACAGGAACTTGGTGCACATGCATGAGCATTTCCACTCCATATTTATTCATAAATGGACGAATATGCCCTGAACCAGCTGCTTTCATACCAATTTGCTGCTTGCTCCACCTGTCTGTCTGTCAGCTCCATCTGTCATGAGACAAACATGAAAGAAGACGTGCAGTTTATTGTGTTTCACTGGCGACGAGCTGTCATTACGCGCGACTATTACGCACGGCTGCGCGCTCTTTATAACTCACTGTGTGAACCTATGTTGCATAATAAAGATTAGCCCCCTCATAATTTTTAACTGCCCCCTACAGTAACTTCATCCTGGCACCGGGCTTGCCTTAACCTCAATCACCATCGGATTATATAAAGGTAGAAAAATAAATAAATACAGAGGAGGAGAATAGAATATGAAACAGCCTTTATTTCATTAAAAACTAAATGAAAACAATGAAATAGGAGCGCTACTCCTGACCAGTGCGTCAAAAGACATGCAGACCAGGGAAACTAATCAAACAACCCCATGAATCTCTTTATTAATAGCCTATAAAATGACGTGTTTTCTCCTGCGGGACGGGAGAATTGGTATATTTTATATGAATAAAAGCCTAAGTTGTAGCCTATCTGTGTTTTTACGAGCCAAGTCACTGCACCTTCACTCACTCTCACCAACTGCTGCAGCGTGGGCACCTGCACTGGCTGCATCTGGGAAAATGAAGAGACAGAAGTCGATATCTAATTTTTTTCAAGTAAACAGAAAAAACAAAATGATCAAATTACTCCAGCTTCCACTGTTGCCTCATCTGTGCGTTTGTGTATAAATAGGCTTGGCCTGTTGTGTGTGAATGTTAGAGTGGGATCAGAGGGGTTAATCTGAGCAAGCATGTATTCGTGTTCATGCATGTAGCCTAATAAGTAATATTGTCTGTTTCAGTGCTTATGCCCCCTCACCCCCTCCGCGTGACTTGAAATTATGACCCGTGATCAGACGTTGATGCAGCGGCCGCGGGTTCAAACCCAGCCTACAGCCTCTCGCTGCACGTCGTTCCCTCTCTCCCTCAACATTACGCTATTTTGCCATTTAAGGCAATAAAACCCCGAAAATAAGCTTAAAAAAGAGGAATTCCAAAGAACTGCAGGTTTGTCAGTGTTAATCAGAAACTAATCATGTTACATGATGCCATGATTCATGAATACTTCTCATATATTCAAAGATCCTGCGGTTTAACTGGCTCATTTACAGGACTCAACACCCCATAATAGCTCCATCTGACCATAAAGGAGCTTACGTGAATCAGAAGTAATTTCACAACAGTTCAGCAATTCAATTAACCACAGCCTTATATTGACAGAATGAAGAAAATATAAGCAAAACTTTTACCAGTCTGTAGGCCTACAACATTTTTGTGTTTGGTTTTGAGTTGCTGCCCAGTGTGTTTGGGCTCCATCAGATTACAGCTGAATAAGATGATACAGCAAATTATATTAAAATATATGAACTCTGTGTAATGTTTCTGTATTTTCTGTATATTAGACACATTAACTCATCACATTACATAACATTACTTCACATTACCTATTAACACATTCTGCAGTCTGTTCCCACCACACCTCACGCTGTTTAGCTGCAGCTGACGCATTAGTTGTTTTTGGTTTGTTTTTTCATTTTGTGGTATTGAAATCTCTGACTCAGCTGGGATGAAACAAGCGGCTTTCTGCTTTCGGCCACTGAATATCATGTCATCTGCACTCCACTGATGACTGCCTCTCTCAGGCTGAACATAGGCCCAATTCCAATCCGATGCCTTACAGACTCACTGACTTAGAGGCGTGTTCATGTGAAGTGCGTGAGTGTGTGAGGGCTGTCCCATTGTCAAATCGTCAAGTCAGTGAGTCAGTGGGTATGTCTCAAGTCTCTTAATTTCTAACTCCTAACTCCTGACTTGAACCGGAAGTCGTTCAAGGTCTGCCATCTTTAAGGCCGTCTCATGTCTCTTATTCCTGCCAGTAAGGAGTTAGTGTTAGGAGTTAGGAGGGATCTGTTAGGTGTGATGAGTAAGGTAACACGAGAGGTTCCTAACAGGAAGTCTTTTTCAGTTTGAGGCCATGACGTATAGATAACCGCCCCCTACATCTGGCTCATTTGAACGAGATGGTGGAGAAACAGCGCGTGTACCCGTTACATGCATTCTTTGCAATGAAATGCTGTAATTCACATGCCTACATGACTACAAAGAGTAATGTTGATGATATTTTGTGCAGGACTGTCATGTTGTAATTACAGTAAGTTTATTTCATTTACAATGCGTTGTTCAGCGGACTGTCAGTGATGTGTGGCTGTTAAATGTGCAGCTGCTCATGTCCAGAACCACACGTCTTGATATAACACCGCGCACGCACGCACGCACGCACACACACCCACACACACCCACACACACAAACACACATAAACACTTGCCCATCATTAATTGTCCTGCATGTCATGTGAGTGGAATAATGTTTAATAGCTTGTGGGTAATATTAATTATTAATATTACTTTCATTAACATTGTTGTAAGCTATTGTCATTACCGCCTGTCCTGCATCTTTCTCTGTCTCTCTCTGTCACTGTCTCTCTCTCTCTCTCTGTCTGTCTCTCTTTCTGTCTCATTGTGTCATACGGATTACTGTTTATCATGTTGATCTGTTCTGTACGACATCTATTGCACGTCTGTCCATCCTGGGATCCCTCATCAGTTGCTCTTCCTGAGCTTTCTACCTTTTTTTCCCCCTGTTATAGGGTTTTTTGGGTGGAGTTTTTTCTTATCTGCTGTGAGGGTCCAAAGGACAGAGGGATGTTGTATGCTGTAATGCCCTGTGAGGCAAACTGTGATTTGTGATATTGGGCTTTATAAATAAAATTGATTGATGGATGATTGATTGAGTCCTTCAGAGCACTGTAACTTTCCCTGCAACGTCCTAAAACCGTGTCTTTGCGTCTGGAATCTTTGGTCTGACCTTGCCTTAAAAGTTGCTTGAATGCAGTAGGAATAAGAAGCTGGCCTTGGGTTTGAATTTTCCTCATCTCGGTGATCGACACATCTGGGTGATGCCATCGAATGTACGTTAGTATGTTGGATGTTTTTCGGACCAGTGCCGACACACAGTCCCATTCTCATGCAAAACTCTCTCTATAGTGCTGTCGTAGCTGCAGCGGGAACAGTCAGGTGAGTCTTCCAGCTCCGGTGTATTAATTTGATTATTAATTGATTATTAATTAAACTTAACTGACTTGCACGCCATTTATTGTGCTAACCTCAGCATTTATTTATTGTGTTTCATATCATAGGCCCACAAATATTTATCTATATCTCATAATTTTCAGACTTTGATCCTCTGCTTGCCCATCCTTGTGTTGAAGGCTATTCCTTTATTTTAAAAGGTCCAGATGAATAGGCAGTTTGGCACAGTACCTGGAATGATGGACTGTCATTCATCACTGTCATGGTGGAGAAGGAGCTGAGCCAGAAGACAAAACTGGGTTAATTTTTGTACCAACTGGGTACCCGGTCTGCAAACTAGAGCCCTTAATCAATATTCCCTCTAACTTGTAGCTGTTTTTTTGTTGTCGTTATGAATTATGGAACTGTTTGTTTCCCCTGTTTTGTACAACAAATTATTGTTTAAAGTTGTAAAACTTTAAAGCTTAAAGTTTTACAAGTTTCTTTTGGAGTGCGTGACACAAGTGTGCTTTGAAAACGGCCGCGGACTGTCACCTGCTCAACACATCAGTACCTTCGGATGCCATGACAGTAATAGATTATAGATTAATAGATTATAATAATAATATCAAAATATAATTTACAGACCGATTTAACAGACGATCACTGCTGCCCGACCCGCGGGTCCATTTGCAGGTCCCGCGGGTTATGGGTCGACCCGCGCATCACTACTCAGCTCAGTCTATGAAGGCTGTACACAACAGTAGACATTATATTCTATTCAGGCCGGCAGAACCAGCAGCGCATCGGCTATACAGTGCACGGCACTGCTGATTAACCATTTTAGTGCAGCACAGAGTGTCTGCCAGCAACCAATTACTTGCAGAGGCTTCCTACAACTTGTTTCAACAGTTCCGATTTAATCAGAAGACAAATTAAACAGGATGACTCGCCAATGTGAAAATCAAAAGAATGCATAGAATAATGTACTGAAGGAGACTGTTGTGCCATCACATTTTTTTGTGGTTTGAGAGCAAAGATCCGGTTCTGCTGTGCAAAACTCCGCAATTAGGTCCGAAAAAAAGTCTTTGAAAGTAGCCAAGTCTGGTGTAAAACCGGAGAGAGCAGGCAGCACGGCCACAGCAGATTTTTTGTGATTTCAGCAATTCAGCTGAAGCCCATGATTTACCCTGTCCACTTTGCCTCTCTGCTCTGTGTGTGTGTGTGTGTCTCTCAATCTCAGCCTCGATCAGACATCAGACTCACAGACCTACAGCTTGCATCCACAGAGCAGAGAAAAGAGACTTTGACAGCTGTGTAACCTGGTCACTACGTTTTTATAGAGTCCCAACGTTGTGCTGCTATCTGCTTAGGGCTAAACACCACTACCCAAAGGTTGGGACCCAGAAACGTCCTGAACAAACCGAAGTAAGAATGAAATAAGAAAAAAAGAGAGAGAGGGCAGGTTCTCTGCAGACACAGACACCACCACACACTAAGAGAGGGTCATAAGTAATGATTGAGAGGGCTTACTTTTGTGTGAGTCTATTTCTTGTTGTAAAATCCTGTATAGTATGCCTTCAAATGTAAAAGAACAGGAAAATAAATAAATTCAACAAATCAGAGGCTTCTTTGCTGCAGTGAAAGCAATGAAGCAGTGTTAGGTGGGAGGATCTCCCCAGTGACCAGAACACTATAAAGCATTTATTGTCTGTGTTGTTGTTATTAGAGTATAAACGCACATATTGAGTTGTCTGTAGGGGGTAGAAAAAGTGAAAAAGTACACAGTGGGGATGTGTAAAGCAGGGTTGATGGCACTTATGGCCTGTTTCAGCGCCTATTTTATGGGTGTTAAAACAGCAAAATAGACTTTTAATGCACACCGAGGCCAGATGCCAATGTTGTTTTGGGCCTGCTCTCTTCCCTCCTGCCTCCCTGTGTACTTCATTAATCGAGATGTTAAAAGATTTATCTGTGTTTTCTACTTTGTTGTTTTTTCCTCTAACTCCTATCCTCCCTGTTGTCCTCGTTTGTAATTAAACAGTTTAGGATGCTGTTTTGTGTGTGTGTGTGTGTGTGTGTGTGTGTGTGTGTGTGTGAGAGAGAGAGAGAGAGTATACATGAAAGAAGACAGAGAGGGGAGAGGCAGACAGGGTTTTTCTCCCCTCGTTTGCTGCTTTCTTTCACTTTGCAGCAGATGCTTTTGTTCTGCCTTACCGGTCAAGGATTTCAACTTAATTAACACTAGATAATTAACTTAATAAACATGCTAAGCACAGCAAAGTCACTCACTCACTCACCCCAACACACACACATACACTGACACACACATTGCATCATTTTCAAGGAGCTGGTCATTCAGAGCTGTGAGAAAAGAGAGAAAGAGTGACTGTTGGAAGGGAAGCTTGTGGTAATAAAACAAGCTCATTTTCTAATCAGGGAGGTAATTAATGTGCATAATGCTGTCATTAATCATGTTGTACAGCACAGGTAGCACACTGACAATGGTTTGTCTCAGAGGCCACAACTGTGTGTGTGTGTGCAGTCTGACACCCTCATATTGCTTTCGGGGTTAATCACAAGGGGCGTGGGTTGCTTAGTGATAGAGCAGGCACCCGATGTACAAGGCTGTTGCCGCAGCAGCCCAGGTTCAACTCCAGCCTGTGGCACTTTGCTGCATGTCACTCCCTCTCTCTCTCCCCCCTTCACGCTCATCTGTCCTATCGATTAAAGGCTTAAAAATGCCCCAAAAAGTATCTGTTATTAAAAAAAAAAGAGAGCATCATATGAAGGTCTGTTTCTCTCTACTTTGCCTCATGCTTGCTGCTCTCTCTCACTGAGACATGCTGCAGTCACTCATTTCCTTGCACGCTTTTGACTATCCCCCTTGGAAATTACAGATATGATAACTGCCCACAATGCAATTTTATACACAGAACTACTACTTTTAATAACCCACAAACAAGAAAATCTTTGAACGTCAAGGGTGTCATAATATGTAACACTAATAATGTGATTTATATGCTCAAACACCCATGTGGTCTGGCCTACATTGGAAAAAAACACCAGACTACTCAAGACAAGAATTTCTGAGCATAGATCTGCAATTAGAATTCATGGCATTACAGTTTACAGTTTTGTAACATTTCATCTCGTAGAACTGCAGTATTAATTTTGAAATCTAATTTAGATTTAGTCATAGTCTTACTAATGCGTATTAGTTTTAGTCACATTTTAGTCATTTTTTTAGTCAGCAAAATTTCAAAACATTTAGTTGACAAAAATTCAAAATTTGTTAGTCGATTGAAATTCAAATTGTTTTTGTCCACAAAAATTCAAAATGTTTTAGTCGCCAAAAATTCAAAAAATTTTTAGTCAACAAAAATACATGACATTTTAGTCCAAGAAATTTTTGTTTGTTTTGAACCTAACCATAGTAGCTTTACTTAGCCTAAATCTAAAGACACCCAACCATTGACGTGACATCATTTGTAGGGCAAATGTGTAGTAAATCATGTGAACTGTTGTGCATGCATTTTTCAGTGAATATCCTCCTATGAAAATACATTGATTCATGGAGAGGAGCCGATGGGTGACATGTCGTGTGCTTTATTAGGTGACCTGGCCCAAAGGGTATTTGAGGATGTGTTTCTGCATTGTACTTTGACTGACGAAGAGTGATGAGCTCCAAACGTAACCTCTGTGGTAATTTAATTAAATCTGTATGGGAGGATAGTCTAGTGTGTTGACCAGGGCAGGAATTTCACGAGGGCCATGAGGGCCATGGCTCTTGTGCCCTCCCAATTTGGCCCTGTGCCCTTGAAAAAAAATCTGCCCTAAGGCCACATTGGCCTTGATGCCCCACCCACACTGCCCCAGATGATTTTGCGGTTTTCTCCTCTGCCTCTCTCCTGTCAACACGGCTTTGACACCTGAGTCTTTTGAGAAAAAAATGCTTCTTGTGATGACATTCTGGATTCTTATTGGGCAACATCAAATGAGATGATGCGTACATCACCAGTGGTGGGTTTGATCTGAGCCTGGCATGAACCGCTCGGACGGGCTATGACAGTTTGACACCAGTCTATCACCAACCAACCAGGAGACTTCATCAAACGCCCAGGCAGGGATCCGTACTGAAACAACCCAAGGCAAATTTAATCAAGACCGTAGTAAAAGTAAGCTCCTTGATATTGGTGTTACTTTTTAAAGTTTTGGTTTCATTATCATTCTGCAGCCTCTCTCCTGCTCTCTGCATGTCAGGGCTGTCCTCCTCCTCACAGTGCGCTCAGACACACACACAGACACACAAATACAACAGATTGAAGTCAGACAACAGCAGAGAGGCCGCGGTGCAGATGAAGTGAATATAACTTCAAGATTACTCTAGTTAACGACAACTATGCTTGTTACTGTAAGTAAGTGCGATAAAACCTCTGCCAGCCAAGAAAATACTTTATCAATACATGTGATCAGCATGTAGAAAGCCATATTTCAACCCGCTCTGTCATTGAAATATGATTCTCTCATTCACTGCTATTATGATTTACAGTTGCGGTCGACACAAGCACATGCTAACAGCAAAGTTAACTAAAACAAACTAAAATTACAGCTGTCTGTATGTAGGCTAACATTTTATCTTAAGATGTACCTGAGGCAGCCAACCTGCAGACAGTGAGTGTCCTCAGTGGCTGATAACTGACACTGATGTTTGTCTTTATGTTGAGATAACGTGATTGTCTTCACTCAGTATTGTAATGTCAGGAGAAATATTCCAGTGAGATATTATAGATATTATAGATTTGTATGGTGACTTTGTTGTTGAGAACATGACTGTTGCTGCCATGGACTGTATAAAACTATATACTGTGTATCTGACCTATAAGGAAAGCATCAGGAGGTGAGGTGGAGTATAGAGCTACATTTGTTTCTTTATTATTCAATCAAACAGAGTAGGTTTTGCAATCAAAAACAAGATTTGAGAGCAAAAGTATCAATATTGTAATCAAAAAATGTTTTATTGCAAGTAAAAAAAAATTGATTAAAAAATGCAAATCCAAGTAAAAAGTTTGCGAGTAAAAGGTTGAACCTGGTGAGCGGGGCTTAAACTGAAAGCTGTAAGACAAGTCTCTATTGGCCAGTCTCAATTGGAATGACAGCTTGCAAAGCATTTTTTTTTCTTCTTCTCTCGATTGCCGGATTGCAAACAATTCAAAGGTGCATACCGCCACCTACTGTACAAGTGTACAACATCATGTCATTTAGCCTGTTTCTTAAATTCTACTCATCAGCCTAGTACGCTTGCAAAGCATCATGGGAGTTCTGTGGTGAAAATCAATTCTGAAAGCGAAGTTTTTCGGCCTCCAGTTTCCAAAAAAAAAATTTGTGATTAAAAAAAAAAGATGATATCCACACGAAACCGCAAAAACCAATACCAAGTGATGTAATACACATGTCAAAGCAGTAGGTGGCGATGCCCACTCAATTGTGACATTATTGTATGCATATGATATTGATTTTGTATCTACAGATACCATACAAATACCCTTCATTCAATTTAAAGCAGAACTGATTTGAGTAAAGGCACAAGAGCAAATATGGGTATATAAACGGTTGGTTCTTCAGTTGGCAGTTGCATCTAGAGTAAAGCTACTGAAGACCAGCAAAATCACCGTTTGATTTCATTTAATCTTTCAGGTGGGTAAATGTCACCTAAACACCTTCAGTTTTTATTAATAGTGTACCCTTAATAGATAACTTGTTTATATGGTTTGTATTGTGCTTCGTGATATTGTTTGAACTGTAACGTAAGGTAACTGCATACGAGTGGATGCAACCGTCACTAATGCTAGCGTAGTTCCTCAGGGATTTACGCTGTTATTACTTTAATTTTGACACTCTGACCCGTGACAACACATTAGCTAAGGCTGTAAGGACTGTAACTGTTGGTAGCTGTTGATTTTGTTTAAATATGTTGAATTAGAATTTTATAGGTTATTGTTCATTGAGCTAAGCTAACGAACGCTAACGTCAGCTGCCACTTGTTGCCATAGCAACTATAAACATTCACATACAGGTTAAGTGCAGAGTGCAGAATCAAGCTTCATTGTAAATATATTAAGATACATTGTATTTAACACAGGATGTGGGATTTTAGTAGTTAGTAAACTTTTAGAAAAGAGCTATTTACTGTCGCTCTGACATCAAACAATGGAGACAGATAATAAAATACTGTGGTTATCCCATCTACAACAAGAAACAGCCAAATCGCATAGAATAATATACAGTATCATAAGTACACGGGTCCATGTGCCTAATAATAGCAAGAATGTTTTATTTAAACTGGTGCATGTAGTAGGACATTAACGACTTTGATTTTTTTCAGGTCGACTTGTCTGTCAATAAAGTTGAAGTCGAGTCGACAAGTCATTTGATGACGTCATCACATTGACACAGTGGAGGAAAGTGAAGTATCTCCAAACATGTGATGTGTGTCTGTGAAGGCCCGAACATACTCAGGCAGAACGTTTGCGGAACGGACTATGCGGACGTCTGCAAGCCCTCTGCGTGCAAAGCTCAAGGCCTGAACATACTCTGGCGTACTATAAGCGGAGCGGACTCCGCGAGGAATGTCCGCAGTCATTCGGGCTTCCATAGTTGAGCGCACTTCCGTGTTAGTTTCCTGTAAAAATATCCGTGAAAAATCCCTCGATGTGAAAAATACATGCCGAGCAGTCACTGGTACGCAGAGCGAAGTCTGCGCGGTCGTAAAATCTGAGCTTTGCGCGCACAGGGCTTGCGGATGTCCGCTTTGAGTCCACGCAAGCAGAGGACTGATCTGCAAGCAAAACTTTTTAACTTGCAAGCAAAGAGGACTGATTTGCAAACAAATACACTAAAATACTAAAATTATGTTTAACAGAGCTTTCATACAGCTCTGCACACATTACTCTTGGATGGATTACTTGCGAATGCAGCATTGCACAGAAATTCCATGCATATCACATGAAAGCGCAGGAGCAGAGCTTTCCAATGATACCACACATCATTGTGCTGTCATCCCATCATGCTATAAATACAGATTAATTTTCTACAAAATAAAAACCTGACGAATTTCTTTACAACCCATTATACAGATCTTGTTATCAGTCACTTCATATAGTGAGGAGTATCGTATCTTACCATGTCTTAAGCCTGATTTATGGTCCTGCGTTGAATCAACGATGTCGCTACGTCGTAGGGTACGGGGCTACGCAGTAGGCTCGCCGTAACCTCCGGCGTGGCCTGACGTGCACCTCCCCAAAAATGTAACTACACATCGAGGCAACTTAGACCCAGTGCAGACTGGCACGGCTGTAATTGGTTTGCTTGGTAGCAACGCATTTCCAGTTCTGTATTTCCAGATTCCGCCATCCCCGCCATCTTTAAACATCTTCTGTTGCGATGTAGATGTTGCAGTATTAAGGCCCATTTATGCTCAGCGTTCAATACGGATACGGAGCCGCGAAATGAACACGAAGCCGTCTGTCCGTGCTCCGCGTTCATTTCTCTGTGACCGGAAAAGCTGGAAGCTAAAAAAGAATCAATTAGAGACGATGATAACCACTCCGGAAAGGAACGCAGCCTCCTACTGCTCTGGCGGTGAATTGCACCACGACGAAACCGAGTGATGGAGAAGTTCGAAGGGTTCACAACGGCGTCGTAGCAACGTCGTTAATTCAACGCAAGACCATAAATCAGGCTTTAGGCTTACCTGTGTTTCTCCCTGTCTATCCACATTTGTAGGCTTTCAAGATGCAAATACTGTATCTCCATATTGTCCAGTTGACACTCCATCAAACTTTGTATGACAAGACCAGCCACTTCACCTTTGCGCACCCAGACAACTGCAGCCTAATTATGTATGCCTGACAGGGCCGTAGTCACCATATACATTGAGGGGGACATGTGTCCCCCCCAATGCCCAAAATGCCCCCCCAATATATAACTGAAACTGAAAAACAACAACAAACTTTGTTTACTGCAAACGAAGTGGCAAATATTATGTTGGAGGACATCACTGCACTTGGTTGACTATTTTTCTATTATCTTAAATGTAAATATTGCATGTTTCTTTTGGATAAAACACATTTTTGACTTGTGAATGAGTCAATGGAATTTCTTGCAAAAATGAAAAAATACTGGCAATCATTTTCTGCCTGGCACAAACCACATGTTTTGGACAGCTATGAAGTGACAGAATGTCCCACCATCATGGTTCTTATATTGCCAGATTCCAGAGAGTCTCCCCTCCTCATATATGGCAGAATATGTCTTTTTCCAACTTGCTATGGTGAGATACATGCAAAAATGTAAGAATATAGTCACATGTATTTGTTTTTTTCATTGATATAAAATTTAATATAAAATACAGGCACATAGTAGGACATGAAATGATGGCAAATCTGGTTAGCCCAGATTGTCCTGAAAAAAACAAGACGGGTACCGTCGGGCTTGGATCGCCACACTCTAGTGTGTGTATGTGTCCCCTATAGAGGCCTATCTGAATTCCTGTCTTTGAGAGATATTATTTTGTGATATAACTGAATTTGCTATCCATACATATAAATTTTAAATATATTAAAATTTGGGTAAACTGTGAGTATCATTTAAGTAGGCTATGTCGTGGCCGGCCGAGTGTCTTCTTTTTTGGAAATCAAAATATGGTCACCTTAGGTAACGGCCCACAAACCTCACTGCACTTTAGGGACTGTTCTTTACTTATGGAGGGACTGTTCTAGGGGTGACCCCGAATAGTCGATAATTAGATGATTCGATTCGGAGAAGTCTGATTCATCTGCCAGTCTCACCGTTGAATCGTTGCAAAATGTGGTTATGAAACAAGACCGTGCCATTCTGACTATATGGGGGTGCTCACTGCTGCTGAACATCTTGATTTGACATAGAATGTATTTGTTTTCTAGTAAATCATGATATATAGCCTATTTGGATACAAACATCAGCCTAATTTCTGTTAATAAAAAAATTGAAAAGGACGCGTGCGTTTAATCAGTAGGCATAATCATTACTACGCATGAATAAATCACCCAGTTGCTCGATCCAAAAATAGCTGAGGTGAGTGAGTGCGCTGCAGGACCATCAGAGCAGCATCGAGGCCTACGGTGATTTAAAGTTAAAGTTAAAGTCCATCTGATTGTCACACACCTGAGTGTGAAATTTGTTCTCCGCATTTGACCCATTCCCTGAGGGAGCGGTGCGCAGCAGCGGTGCCACGGTGATTTACAGTGGCGGAGCGCATAAACACACACTTTGGAGAAGGATTATTCGTTTACCTGAAGTGTCTTGAAACGAATTTTACTGCTGATTGTTTTCTTGATAGACTCTGGTTATTTATTTGGCTATTTTTTGTCCGACGTGGCAAAACAACTGAGAGCGGTGACGCACGGTCCGTGTGGATGAACTTGTATGAACCTGAGTTGATTAATGAAGTAACTTGAAGTCGGGAAGAAGGAAAACTGTTTCTAAACCTTGTGATGATGTTTTTGGATGTTTATTGTGAATGAAATGGCAAGTTCTGACGAGTCAGAAACAGACATGGATGAGGCTGCAGCGCGCTCATCATACCTTGATGAAGTGAAAGGAATAAAGATAAAGATAAAATGATAACCCTTTTACTTTTTTTTTTTTTTTTACTATTATCTTATTATGCCAACTGAAGAATTAAATTTGTTTATTTGAGTGTTTTAGCTCTTTTCTCTGGAGCGGAAACTGACGCAAATGAGCTCAATAATTAATGAGGGAGAAAACAACATGATTCGACTATTAGTCGGCTAAAGGAAAAATCTGTCAAATCAGATTCGACTATGAAAATTCTTAGCGGGGACACCCCTAGTCAGGTCAGTCCAAGTAATTAGTGGAAACCGCAAAATTACTCAGTAAATCCTCCTGTCGTGTTTCTGTTCTGATCTAATCTAATCTGTTGTGTATTTTGAGCTACTAAGGCTACTGTAGTAGTGTGAGCCTCAAGTTATTCTAGGTAATGTAGTAATCGTTGTTGTGCTCCTGGAAACAATGAGAAGCAGCCGTGTACGTTCGGTGTAAGGAGGAATAAACAACTCATCTGCTGAGTCTGCATTATTATGTGAAAAGAATACTCCGACGATTTGGGAGTTATGCCCTTTCTCTATCATTTTCATACTGAGACAGCGGTTAGCATGGCACTTGTAGGGGGTCAGTACATCTTAAGCGGAGGGATACACCGGTGAGCAACAGCCACTGGACGTACAGACACAAAAAAGATATTGATCATGTTGTCTCAATATGAAAATGATACCTGTTACCTGCAGCCTTCGCTTGCAAAGCTAACGCTACTAATGTTAGGTCAGTCCAAATAATTAGTGGAAACATGCTAACGTTACACACAAATCTGAATTTCTTATAAACTGAGGACAACTGCCTGCTTTAACGTTATATTTGTGTTCATGGTCACAGTCACAGATAATTTTACATGATGCTCCTTTGTTATCCGCCATGACATCAAAAGTACAACCAAGTCCTCATAGATACATCTCTGGTAAAACTGTTAGGTGTTATGTGTTCAGCAATGCCCGTTGCGTACTGCTTACTTGAAGAACACTGTAAACACGTCTCCTTCTTCTGTTGTTTAATTGCTGCGGGCCGCTGCGGGTGAGCAGAATCACTTCCGCCTCGGGTGCCCTATTCTGGTTTGCTGACTTCTGCTGTGTGTCCTACCCGAGCCAGGCTACGCTAAATAGCCATATAGAGAAAGGCTCTTTTGTCACTGTTGGGTTCAAATAAATATGCGGATCTTCAAGGGGGGGTGATACGAACTAGGGACAGTTTTATTAATGGTAAAAAGTTCCGCACAACTGCTTCAAAATGCAGCGAAGCATAATACTTAAATTAAAACATAGGCTACTGATGTAACACTCAAATTAGATTTTAAAAAGTGCAAGTACACAAAAAACTACTAAATTACAGTGACGTGAGTAAATATAAGTCCTTGTTTTTCACCTCTGTAATGATCCAGTGGTTGTAAGTGCTTGGTTTTTATTTACATATTATTTAGCCTATTTTGAGAGCATTTTCCGAGTTACATCGTCACTTTTTAAACATGACAGGCTTTGTCATAGTGTGCAGTGTTGTGCAGACTGTAATGTGGCACTGAATATGTTTGTAGACTCGTGGAAAAAGAACAAGAAACATTGATAAATATGTTTGGGTATTTTCAAGGCAAGCTGAGGGTAACCAGTTGTCTCAGGTCAGCCCAAATCAAAAAGTTACCTGGATGCTGACGTAATTTACTAATACCTGAGGAAAGCCGTGTGCTCTGTGAGTCTCAGTGGCTCACACAGGTAGACATGTGGTTTGTGTTATATTGTCTTTTGTTGACGTGAAATCGAGTCCAGCTTGACGCAAATTTGTGTATATCATATTTTCTTTACTTTCTTTTTTTTAATGTTGCTGGTACATAGTGCTCACTTACAGAAGCATATTCGCTGTGGTAGATGTGGGCTGCGACATTAAAATCGCCAGTAATATGTTGTGTATGTTTGTGAATTTGTGACGAATCTGCTGACGGCGGCGCAGCACATCTGCATCTGTTCAGTAAGGAAACCAGTTCAATTGGAAACCAGTAGGGACATTAGTTATTAGTTATTAGTTAGTTATTAGTTATTATTCTTTTTAAAGTTTGCTATCTCATTCATATAAACTAAGAACAGTGAGTGGCTCTTCATGAATCTGCATCTGTGGATAAATTGTTTTGCAATAATAATTAAACTGTTATACATCATTTCCCGTTTTTTTGTTTTGTATTATGACTCCATACTTAATGTCTTTGTATTCCAGCTTGGGCGATTGATTGTCCTTTTCAGATATCCAGTCTGGGAAAGCTTCCCAAAACACTCTGGTATAAGTACAGTTAAAAAACAAGTGTTCTAACGTCTCAATGTCAGAGTCACAAAAAGTACAGTTGTTTTTATCGATGTTGAATCTTTGTCTCATAAACTCATTACAAGGATAGATATCATTTAAGGTTTTAAAATGTGTTTCTTTAGCTTTTGGGGCCAGTTGTTCAAAACATTTAATCTGGATCAAAATTATCCGGATTTGGAAATCCCATTTTTTGCTACCCAGGATCAGGTAATCCGTCTTACTTTTATGCTGGTTTTTCAAAGCAACATTGGATTGGATCAACCTGATCCAGATACACAGTTTTCAAGATTACCAAATCTGGATTACCAGTGCTCTAAATGGGACAACATATCACAATGTGGGCTACAACTATGTCAAGGACAACAGGAAGAAGAGCCAACATGGGGTCACTGTAAGTGTTTTGTTATTTTGAGACAAAACACAAAAATAACAAACATCCACTTCCATTCATAATTTCTTTTATGACCCCTCATCTGAGCCACAACAAATACAAAACAAATATACATTAACAAATACATTGTGGATATTTTGAAAACGTCTTAAATAAAAAGGCTAAATGTCCAATAGTTACAAAATAAAGAATGTTCAGGGTTCTTCCTAATTTTCAAGCTGTGCATTTAGGAGGTGGATCTGAAGTTTCACTTTGGTTTGCTGCAGTTTGGTCAGCTTGATCTGTTCGTCTGCCAGGAGTATCTGTGCTTCTGCTCTTTCAGTTTCTCGTTTGAGAAGTAATTCATAGGCATCATCATTATTATTTGGCAAAGGATGCTTCAAACCTCTTTTCTGAACTCCTGTGACTGCTGGCTCTACCGGTGAGGATCCAGGTTGTTCTTCAGAAATAGTGCTGAGATCCAGAATGAATGTTTCCTCTGCATTAGGAGGAACTGGCTCACTTTCCTCTACAATCGTAGGCTCACCATCCCTGCACTCATGTGCATATCCAAGCACCTCATGAGAGGGATTGGGAGTACATCAACCGAAAGGGGAGGCGCAGCATCAACATCCAACTTGTGGGCGACGCTGACCTCATCATCACAAACTGTGTTGTGAAGTGGCCTGGGTCTGTTCATGATGCACGTATCCTGAGAGAGAGTGCTTTATACAGAGAGCTCCAAACCAACCGACCGGATGGCATAATATTAGGAGACAGTGCCTATCCACTCCTACCATGGCTGATAACTCCTTTTCTTGCAGCAACCACACCTGCGCAGGCACGCTTCAACACTGCTCATTGCAAAACAAGATGTGCAATTGAGCGTTTAAATGGAGTTCTGAAGAGACGTTTTGCATGCCTTAACTACTTGCGAGTGGAACCACAGGAAGCATGCAACATAATACTTGCGTGTATTGTCCTGCACAACATCGCTACCAGGCGCAATGTCCCTCTCTGTGATGGTGTTTATGATGCACCTGAGCCTGTTGAAGAACCAGACCAACCTCTGGCGTTCTGTCAGAATGAGGGACTGACTGGACGTGTAGTCAGGGATGCAATTGTTAGACATTATTTTTGACAATTTCATCTCAGATGATTGTTTCTTTGAAATGAATATACAGTGATTACAGAAACATTTAATATTTTTTTGTTGGTTATTGAAATCTGTTTGGGGGGATTGTTTCACGGTTTCATTGTTTTCACAAGATCATTTTTTATTTTATTTTGAATTTACTATACTGAAAGGCTTATTTGGTAGCCTATGTCTACTATATTTACTTTATCACAGTAGCGTTTAAACAAGTCAAGTGCAAAATATAAATAAAAGTATATACACTAAATGATACAAATGTATTATTTGACCAATTTTAAAGTTTTAGTACATTTTCTTCCTGAAATCCACCTTGAAATCCTACCCCCTGTTGGGATCAGGATAATCCTGTTTTTTTGGATCAAGGTTATCCAAATCCTATTGAAACGTTCTGAACAACACAAACTGAAGGTTTGATCCAGATTAAAACTAGGATTGGATTTCGTGATCTAATCCGATTTCAGAATCCTTCTTTCCCTTTTGAACAACCCATTTTCAAGATTTGATCCAATCCGATAACCAAAATCCGATCAGATTACCTTTGAACAACTGGCCCACGGTGATATGGGTAGAGTGAGGTATCCGGTTCTGATTCTGACTATACTCTCTTCAGGATAATCTTTTAACAGATTTTTCCTTTTTAATGATAAAGGGAAGAGATTAGACGTGAGGACACCTCGTATGATTTTGTTCGTACATTTTTTATCTATGAAATTAATATCATCTATAAAGAGTGCCGGCATCATAGGTATTCTGTTCTCATAAAGCAACATTCCTTTTACCATGTTCACCATAGCTTGTGGAATCACTTTGATCAAAACTGAGTGTTTTTGTTTAGTACACTTCAAATTCAACTTATTAACGAAATCATCATAGTCAAGAAAGTTTCCTCTTGAATCCGTTAAGTGCAAAATCGACCACCTCTCTACACCTCTCTACACCAAAAGATTTCCAGCCTCCAACCTCAAATCCTCTTCTGAGAAGGGAGGACTGACCGCAGGCGCCCCAGATCGTTGCCGCTGGGATTCCACAAACTCAATTTGGCGAAAAAATTCATCTGTTGAGCACTGAAACATTGACGTTTAAATTCTTTCTTTCCTAAAAATTAGGGGTTTAATTCGGCATAATATTTTCATTCTTTATTTTATCCACAACCGTGACGTCAGGGTTAAGCGCCCTGACAATAGGAATCCTTGGGTAACCAGGCCCAGTTGGAATCCTGGAAGCAGTCTTGGGTAACCAGGCCCAGTTGACTGTGTGAAGCATCCTTGGGTAACCAGGCCAGGTTGGGTGTGGGCTTTAAATTGTTTGTGCCTTAGAAACAAAACAATCCTCACAGAGACGTCTGTGTTGTTTGCCGTGCACGGTCTCCTCATTCGGGATGGGGAGTAGAAACTCCGCTGAGGTTCAGCCTCTGGAGGGTCCGGTCGTGGATGTAATGAGAAGAAAATATGGGGATAAAAGTTTAAAATACTTAAATGTCTGGACAACTGAGTTTGAATTCCCAGTAGGGGGATCCCTCAGTGTAAAAAAATGTAGCGATATTAGAAACGAAACTTAAGAAAAAGAGCAACTAATGAGAAGTAAAAGAAAAATTTCTGTAAGGAAATTAGAGTTAATAGAAAGCCAAATGCAATGTTTAGGGATGTGGAAGGAGGAAGCAGAAAATCGTAATAGAAAGACAATAATGAAGCTGCTGCCTTTTCCATGTGCGGAAAAAGAAACAGACGAAATGTTAATTTCACACTCAAAAAGAACAAAAGACTCGCAGATCTCTTCTTCTCTGTATCGACAGTTGATGGCTTTGAAGCTTGACCCAGACCTCGATGGCAGCCCCCCTTCAGCCCCACCACCATACGGCTCTACAACACCCAACGGGGGAGGAGAAGTGGACAGCAGGACACAGCACAACACCAACTCAGGGGGAGCTCATCCTGATGTGCCGGTTTCTCCACAACACTCAAGACATGGTCCTTCATCTCCAATTGCACACAGACTGCGCAATTACTATCAAGATGCAGCCTTCAACATGCCCATGGTTGAAGTGTCTGGACCACAAGGAGCAACATTGGTTTTCCGGGCCTGGACCTCCACCGACATCACGGCAGCCTCACAACATCTGCCCAACCCCACAGCATCAGGTAAACAATTTGCTGAGGAATTCTCCACGTTTTGCCAGGAGTTTAAACCAACTACAAACGAACTAAAGAGACTATTAATCACCAAAATGAATCCTACAGACTGGAAAAAAGTATCTGGAAAATTCCCAGAGGCTGACATTCGGTGTAAGCACATCACCTGGGAAGATGAATCAAATGCTCAGTATAGAGAGTTTGTCATTCGTATCTGTGAAGCATTTACTCAAATTTTTCCTGTCAAAATCCACATGGAAAGGATCAGCGCCTGCAAACAGAAAGATGGTGAAAACCCTGACGAATATCTCACTCGCACATTCAGCACATACAGTGGCCTTGAACCATAGACTGTATAAAATAATGGACGTAGTCACCGTGACATCACACGTCCGTTTCTGCAGAGTGGATTTGAAGCTCAAAATACTCCGCTCTGGACGTCACCATCTTTCCAGTGCCTGACTCCGCCCAACTCCCGGACAATCAAAAATGGGCAAAGAGGCGGGCCGAAGGATGCCTGGTTGCTTAAACACGCCCACCTCGCTCGGCGCTGCTAAGTTAGCTGGGGCTAACAAGCTAGACTAACAAGCTACGAGGCTAAGAAGCTACGCTACTTTGGCTAGCCCTGTGGCAGCTCCCTCACGAAACTTGAGGTAAGTTGAGTTTAGCTTAAACTAACGTTATACAACAAACCTTGTTATCTTAAAAAAAACCGATTCAACTTTTTTTTTTTTAAATATATAATGCTTATTATTTATTACACTCATTTTACTTTCATATGCACAGTGTGGAGCACTGGTGACAGCTATGTCCGGCGTGGTGTCCAGAGAGCTGCAGAGACCTTGGGAAGCACCCTCAGCATGCCGGGCGTCCCTGTCTGCTGGTTTGGCTGGGGGGGACTGCAGAGAGGCCTTCTCTCCTTCTTTCCCCACTCCCTGCGAGGAAGAGCAGCACCAGATGTCCTCATCATCCACTGTGGCGGAGAAGGTCAGCAGTGTCAAGCTGGTCAGCATGATGAAGGAGGACCTGCACCAGCTTCACCTCCAGCATCCTGGCATTAAGATAGTACTTTCTTCTTTGGCCCAAAGGTGCAGGTGGGAGGCTGGTGGCAATCCAGCAAAGATTGATAAGGCCAGGAAATGTGTTTACAGTGTTATGGCTACATTTGTTCATAGTTTAAATGGTGCCATAATTGAGCACCCTCACATCAGACGCAGTCATCTCACACCTAGGAGAAATTATATGTTTTTAAGTAAATTAGTTAATTGTCTTAAAGACCACCTCCAAACGCAGTGAACTGCTTACAGTTGGAACTGTCACTGCTTTTGAATTTGGCCTTTAGGACACATTTTGTTAGGCCTGAACATAGCCCAGGCTGTCATGGCCAATGTTGAGTTTTTATATTCATCTATAACTTGTTTAAAATTTCAATAAATTCTATTTATATTTGCACTCCTTTTGTCTTTGTTACTGACTGAATGTTGTATTTCACAATCAAATCTGACTGTCAATTGAAAGGACAAACAAATCATACACTACAGATAAAACACAAAGCATTAATGTTTAACATTGTCACTGACAAAAAATTAGGCAGTCCAATTCTGTATGGGCCTGATTATTTTAACTCTGTACTTGAAGATAACTAGCACCTTACACCCAGCAGCAGAGTCTGAGAAGATTTTGGAGAGTAATCTTTGTTTGCTGCTCTGTTAGAAGTCTAGTTTTAACACAGAAGAATGTCACTGGATAAAAGGGCTCAAAGTGAAAAACAAACAATTAGCTGGACACAACAGTTTTGAAGCCCCCAAGAAGGTATCACTTGTTTGCTATGTTGCCAACTCTGAGAGGGTCTTCCTCAGGCAAAGGTATCGTGACGTTTTTATAGTGAGGCAAACAGAAAGATAATCAGCCAATTATGTGTTGTTGGTTTTTTTAGCCTCACTATATAAGCCTTAATACCGAGCAATACCCACAGAACTTTCTCATATGTCACAATGTCACAAATAAATAATACCTCCTACGGGACTTAAAATTATTCAGTGTACAGATTATTCCTTGTTTTTCACAAAAGGAGAATAGTTTCTCAGTGAATTTTCTTCATTTGTCTTAAAGAAATGTTAAAACAAAACCAGCACATAACATCAGCTTTTCTTTTCTTTTTTTTACATTCTGCTAAGATAAATGCAAACTTGGGTAAATGTTAAGACATAAATGAAAACATTAAGATGTCATTAATAACGATTATATTTTGTTAATGGTTTAAATCACCATATTTCCAATCATCACAGGAAACTGATGAATGACAGCTTTCAAATTTTTTTTGCTTTTACTCTAAAGTAAATTTTGTCTGATCCACTTTATATCACAATAATTCTAACCATTATACAAACAGTTTAACAAAATTAAGTCAAAGCTTGCATTCCTGAAATCATCACTATTAAAAGGTTACAAAAAGTACACATGAAATAAATGAAAAGATTTGTAACAGTAATTATAAAACCTATGAATTAGGACCCAGTGTCATAATTTGCAAAATCTTAATTTCTTGTGAAACAACCTCTTTACTGTGGAGTAAATATCACATTGGTCGAGGCGTTGTAACTTTCCTCAAGTGTCCTACAAGACAGAAAGATGACAGGTTAAAAACACAGGTACAAAACATTGACTACAGCCTGTCTTGGTTAAAAGCCCACTTACCACCAAAATGATCTTACTGCTGAGTAAGTGGCTGTCATTCATAAAATAGTTTTGTGTTTAAATTCTGTAGATATTCGACTTTATATTTGAATTTGATTTTAAATTTAACTGTACTATCAAAACAACTGGAGTATGAATGTACACTATGCAATTCATCCACATTAACATAATTGTTGCTATCAAAAGGAAACTGAACTGTTCTCAAAGCTCACTGCAATTGTGAGCTCATGCTATGTCCGGCTGTCTTATTATGAGAATATTATTTCCATTGGTTCTTCACAGACTGTGTGTGGGGAAAAAGGTAGTAATTCTCACTTTGATAAAGGGTCTTTGCATAAAAGGCACTAAAATGTTAGAGTTGGTAAATACATGTCATGTTCCTTAATTGATAAAATCTTCATTTGGCCTTCTGCATCAGGGGAACACTAAACTGCACTGGTGTGTCAGTGTGTCATTTCACCTTATCAGTAATAGTACAGAGCAAGCTGTGCCCTAATCGAGTACTTAGTAATGTATGACAATTAGTAATATATGTAATGCATTTCATTGTATTATGGACAATAATTCACCATTTTAAACTAATAAGTTTCTTGACTCTTTGTGAGGTACTGTATGAAAAAAGGTGTCTTTATCCTGGAGTCAGTGCTGAAGTGATGACTCAAAGTGTTCACTGCACAGACGGGAAGTCTTGTTTGGAGTCCAGTTCTGTCTTCTGGTGTTGAGTGCCCACTGGTCCAGTCTGTCTGGGTCACCTAGAGGAAAACTTTACACAGAAATATATGTGTTAGCTACGTACTTTGCAGACACATTTACATGCAGACAATACAATTTAAATCACTTCAGTTTTAAACAGATCATAATCAATTTAATTTAGCAAAACAAAAAGGTGGTGACCATCACAGTCCCCATATTCTGTCTGTGCATTATCTATTGTTGTGTAACTACAGGTCTATATCATACACTAATCTTCTTAATATTTTATATGTGGCAGTCAAATGTCACATTAGCTTTTTTTAAATTACGTTACACACCTTATTGTAATTTCACACAGTTCGCCACTTTTTAATTTACATACAGAAGTATAGCCTTAATGTTACGTTAACGTTACACTGCTCATATGACCTCCTGTCCTCAGATAGTACCTATCTAACCTCAAACACAGCTGTAACACTTAATATTTATTTAGATTCCTTCTCCCCAATTTCTCTTCAAGAATTGACCGCAGTGATTTCTTCATCTAAATCATCAACGTGTCTCTTAGACCCCATCCCAACTAGGCTACTCAAGGAGGTCTTACCTTTAGTTAACACCCATATATTAGATATGATCAATATATCCTTATTAACAGGCTATGTACCACAGTCTTTTAAGGTAGCTGTAATTAAACCTCTACTAAAAAAGCCCACCCTGGATCCAGAGGTGTTAGCCAACTATAGACCAATATCTAATCTTACCTTTATGTCAAAGATCCTTGAGAAAGTAGTCGCAGACCAGCTGTGTGATTTTCTCCAGGATAATAATTTATTTGAGGAATTACAGTCAGGATTTAGAGCGCATCATAGCACTGAGACAGCTCTAGTTAAAATTACAAATGACCTTCTGATTGCTTCAGACAAAGGACTTGTCTCTGTACTTGTTTTATTAGATCTTAGTGCAGCGTTTGACACTGTTGACCATGAAATTCTGTTACAGAGACTGGAACACTTAATTGGCCTAAAAGGTTCTGCACTAAGCTGGTTTAAATCTTATTTATCTGATCGTTTTCAATTTGTTCACGTTCATAATGAATCATCCTTACGTACTAAAGTTTGTTTTGGAGTTCCGCAAGGTTCTGTGCTTGGACCAATCCTATTTATTCTATATATGCTTCCTTTAGGTAACATCATTAGAAATCACTCTGTAAATTTCCATTGTTATGCGGATGATACACAGTTGTATTTATCGATGAAGCCAGAAGAAAGGGATCAATGAACTAAACTTCATAATTGTCTTAAAGACATAAAAACCTGGATGAGCACCAATTTCCTGATGTTAAATTCAAACAAAACTGAAGTAATTGTTCTTGGCCCCAAACAACTCAGAGACTCTTTATCTGATGACATAGTTTCTCTCGATGGCATTGCTCTGGCCTCTACCACTACCGTAAGAAACCTCGGAGTAACATTTGATCAAGATCTGTCTTTCAATTCTCATTTAAAACAAACCTCACGGACTGCATTTTTTCATCTGCGTAATATTGCGAAAATTAGGCCTATCTTGACCCAAAGAGATGCAGAAAAATTGGTCCACGCTTTTGTTACCTCGAGGCTGGATTACTGTAACTCTCTACTATCAGGTAGCTCTAGTAAATCATTAAAAACTCTTCAGCTAATTCAGAATGCAGCAGCACGTGTACTAACAGGAACTAAGAAACAAGATCATATTTCTCCTGTTTTAGCTTCTCTGCACTGGCTCCCTGTAAAATCCAGAATTGAATTTAAAATCCTACTGTTAACTTATAAAGCTCTAAATGGTCAAGCTCCGTCATATCTTAGAGAGCTCATAGTGCCATATTATCCCACCAGAACTCTGCGCTCTGAGAATGCAGGGTTACTCGTGGTCCCTAAAGTCTCCAAAAGTAGATCAGGAGCCAGAGCCTTCAGCTATCAGGCTCCTCTCCTGTGGAATCATCTTCCTGCTACGGTCCGGGAGGCAGACACCGTCTCCACATTTAAGACTAGACTTAAAACCTTCCTCTTTGATAAAGCTTATAGTTAGGGCTGGCTCAGGCTTGCCTTGTACCAGCCCCTAGTTAGGCTGACTTAGGCCTAGTCTGCCGGAGGACCACCTATAATACACCGGGCACCTTCTCTCTCTCTCTCTCTCCCTCTCTCTCTCGTATCCTATTACTGTATCTTTTTTTACTCGGCCATTCTGGATGTCACTAACTCGGTTTCTTCTCCGGAGCCTTTGTGCTCCACTATCTCTCAGGTTAACTCGTATTGCAGCGGTGCCTGGATAGTGTGACGTGTGTGGTTGTGCTGCTGCCGTGGTCCTGCCAGATGCCTCCTGCTGCTGCTGCTGCCATCATTAATCATTAGTCATACTTCTACTGCTATTATAGACATATGATATTATCATACATGTATACTGCCTGATACTAATATATACTTTCAACATGTTGTACCACAGTAGCCAGAACTATAACGACAGTATTATTACTTTCATGAATGTTGTTGTAAGCTACTGTCATTACCGAGGATGTCATACAGATTACTGTATTGTGTCATACAGATTACTGTTAATTTGTTATGCTGATCTGTTCTGTACGACATCTACTGCACGTCTGTCCGTCCTGGAAGAGGGATCCCTCCTCAGTTGCTCTTCCTGAGGTTTCTACCATTTTTTTTTCCCCGTTAAAGGGGTTATTTTGGGGAGTTTTTCCTTATCCGCTGTGAGGGTCTAAAGGACAGAGGGATGTCGTATGCTGTAAAGCCCTGTGAGGCAAATTGTATTTGTGATATTGGGCTTTATAAATAAAATTGATTGATTGATTGATGACAACGTTAACATTGCATCACGTTAGCTAACTAACGTGGTGGACCTTTATTTTCAAACCTCAAACAGCCTCAGCCTTTTGTTCAAAATATCCTCTCCCTAAATGCCTAACGTTAAATCCTAACACTTCTCTGTCAGGCTCTGACTTCGATACATCCCCGGACTGGCGTCTTGCTCGAAGGCTAACCGTTAGCTGGCTGGTTAGCTAGTTAACGAGCTAAGCTTGTGTTGTATCATATTGTCTGTGGCTCCGTAACTTGATGTGGATGTTGCTGCTGTGATACAGGTCGCACTTGAAAATGAGACCTCCGGTATCAATGTGATTTTACATGTATTAAATAAAGGCTTAATAATATAATAATAAGCTGACAGCTAGGTGGTGACCGCAGACACCAATACACGCTGCTGTCAAGCTAGGTGGTGACCGTAGCTACCGCAGACACTGATACCCACTAATTAGTGCTAACATATAAACATAATTAAAATAATACTAGAATTTCCGAATTTCACTTACCGAAAAACCTGGAGCATGGACTTCTTGGACGGTCTGTTGGTATAGTTAATCGAACAGCAAGCCATATTAACGTTACTCCAATATTTGCCTGAAAAAATATCCAAAAGGCACAGACACGGCTGAGAGGACAGGTTCAATGCCTTGAACATGGGCACGAACTGGCTGAGATGACGCCGAGCAGACAGCGAGTCTGAGCTCAGCTCCGCACAGCAGAGCCAGCGGCTAGTTAGCATGCTAGTTAGCCACCCGTGATGGTGCGACCTGTCACTCAAAGTGACCGGGCCCTTAATTATGCGCAATTTCAAACCTTAATAACATTTAAACGGAGGAGTTAGAAAAAAATTCATACCCCTCAGATTTGTCATGAAAGGGGAAATTAACTATATAGACCAAAACCATTTTTTGTACCAGGCTGTAAACATGTTTATTTCTGCTCTAAAGTTGGGCATTTTAACATGGGGGTCTATGGGAATTTGCTCACTTCCAGAGCCAGCCTCAAGTGGACAGTCGGTGAACTGCAGTTTTTGGCACTTCCGCATTGGTCTCACTCGTCTCCACCAGAGGTTGGGGCTTGCCTTGAACAGTCTGATGTATCGAGCAATACTCCAGGTGTGTGGGAAATTCACCTCAGCAATTATTTTCTGAGCGGGCTTAAACCAGAAGTTGCCTCAGCTGTTGAAGGTTCGTGCATTGGTTGGAATGATGCACGCCTGTCAGAACTCCGCAGACACGCCATACATGCCTATGACCAAATAATCTCAAAAAAAAGAAAAAGGAAGAGGTAACACAAAAAGAGCTTCACATGGCAGCAGTATCCATGTACAATACAGCCCAAGGACACGGACACAAAAGAGAGAAGCGCGACCAAGGCAAGAACTGGAAAAAAAAGATCCAGCATTTCCGCCAATGATGTCTGTCATCACTGTGGACAAGTTGGACATTGGAGACATAACTGTCCTGCACGCTCATCACAAAATTCAGAAGGAGCTTCAGATTGACAAAGGTCGGGGGTTGCCAGAGAGGAATGGACTCCTGCTGACAAGCCCAACCAAACTGTGAGATCAGGGGAAGGTACTGCACCACACACACACATACTGAGCAGATAAACACACAATCCATTCAGAGCTCAGCCAACACACATGCAATTGTTTTAACATATGTTCAGTACACATCCGATCATTTTAAAAGATTTCCACAACACACCATTTCAGAACAAAATGTTGTCTTCTTGGTTGACTCAGGTGCTACGCATTCTGTGATAAGAGCTTTAGAGCTCACTGCAAAACCAAAATTGAGTGGGAATCATGTGTATTCTGTTGGTTCATCAGGTCAGACAATTAGAGAAAACATCACTGTCCCACTTAAATGTGAGGATAAACCACATACCAACTTCAAGCTTTCTGAAATTCTGTCCCATCAATCTGATGGGCAGCGACTTAATGTGCAAATTGGGCCTTTGTCTGATCTCAACCCATTCTCAAAACCCATTCTCCATCATGACAAGGTCGCAGATCTTCTGAACGCAATCCTGCTCCCAAAATCAATTGCCGTTTGCAAATGCCTTGCTCACACTAACAACTCAGACGCTGTCTCCCTAGGAAACGCAAGAGCTGATGCTGCTGCCAAAAGAGCTGCACTCAAACCAGCCAACTTTAATCCTGCATTTGTTTCAACACCAGTCTCTGTTCCCAGCTCCCTCACAACACTGCAGTCCTTTGCCACACCACAGGAAAAGACGCTGTGGAAACGCTGTGGTGCCATGCAAAAAGAGGATGTGTGGTGGGGCCCCGATAACAAACCCTGCCTGCCTAAACATTTCTTTCCTCATTTTGCAAAGCTGACACATGGAATGGATCATGTGTCAAAAGGGGGAATGTTGGATGCCCTAACCCAGCATTGGTTCACCAAAGGTTTCTCAGCTTACGCGCAGAAGTTTTGACAATCATGTATGGTTTGTGTAACACATAATGCAGTTAAGAACAAAACAATGACACACGCCGCACACCCACCACCAAACAGGCCGTTCAAACATGTAATGATGGATTTCATAGAACTGTCACCAGCAGAAGGGAAGAGATACTGCCTGGTGATGGTTGACATGTGGTCAAAATGGGTTGAAGCTTTCCCAGCAAAACATCAAAGCAGCCAAGTGGTAGCAAAGGCTCTGTTAACTGAAATAATTCCCAGATGGAGAATACCATCAAGATTGAGCAGTGACAATGGTTCACTGGTTTGAATAACCCAAACCAGTAAATTCCTTGCAATTTATCTCAGACAACATTGTTCATATCACGCTGCCAGTGGAGGAGCTGTCGAACGTGAAATCCAAATTAGCCAAATGCTCTGCCTATTGCCCTATTACACATGAGAATGAGGAAAAGGTCCAGAGTAAACATGAGTCCTTTTGAAATTCTTTTTGGCAGACCTCCATCCCTAGGAGTGGAGCCTGTAACCAGACCACTCCCCTCCACTGGCCTTTGTGAGGATGACATGTTACAGTATTGCAAAAACTTATCATCCTCTCTCTCTCTCATCTCTCAGCAGGTAAAAGCAGCCCTCCCATCACCAGCCTCCAGCCCACTCCATGATTTCCAGCCCGGTGACTGGGTGGTAATAAAGGACCTGAGAAGGAAGCACTGGCATTCCAGACAGTGGCGAGGTCCATTCCAGATACTCCTGAGAACGCACACCGCTGTGAAGGTCGCTGAGAGAGCAACGTGGGTCCACGCCAGCCACTGCAGGAGGATCCCTGAGCCAACGGAGGAATTCAACTGCCAACCCGGACGACATAAGGACGAACGACGTGACGACTGCCAAACCGGACAACGTGAGGACAAACGACGTGACGACGGACAACGTGACGACAGACGAACACAGGAGAGAACGACGAGGGATAACACCGTGAATACAGCAGACACCAGCTAGACGTGGGAGACCAACTACAACAACCCTCTCATCCCATCAAATCACATCATGCACCACCTGATCCTGCTCCTATCATACTCAGCGATGCTGATAGAAGCCTACACATACCAACCCACCCACACTGTCACCCTGACTGAAGGACAGAGTGCAACATTCACTTGCAACATCTATCATGAAAGTTGGCGATTTGGTCAAATTCGTGCATTTTACGCCGAATATGACAAATATCTGTGCAGAGATCCCTGTGGACCACGTGATTGGCATTTGGTTGTGGCAGCCACAAGCAAAACCCTTGCCCCAAACAAAGACTCTCGTTTCATCATGACCAAAATCCCACATTCCAACGGAGCACAGATCGTCATCTCTGGCAAACCGAACTGAAGCAGCTCTCACTTTAGTCAACACTGAAATGTTTGCAATTAGAACAGCAGTTATTTAACACAGACTCGCTCTCGATATCATCTTTGCTGAAAGAGGAGGTGTTTGCAAGATACTTAATGCCTCCTGTTGTTTCTATGTTCCTGATAAATACGAGAACATCACCAACATTATCAAACACATGCAAGATGCCATTAGGCCTCCACCAGCTGCAGATGATTCATGGTTCTCTTGGTTGAAGGCCTGGGGGCAGGAATGGTCATCATGGTTCCTAACAATGATTGTACCGGCTGTAATTATTTTATTTTTACTCTGCACCATAACCCCCTGTGTGTTGAAATGGCTGACTAATGTACTTACTAGAAGGGTAATTCAATCCTCTACCTATGTCCATGTGAACGTTAATAGTGACCATCAAAATTCAACTTCAGTTCCTGTCCCTGATCTGTCTCACTACTCCAGCTCAGACTCTGAATTTGATGACATTTGATAAATAATTTTTTATTTACTTTTTTTTTCTTGCTTTCTTTATTTTGTTCTATTTCTATCTCCTTTTTGATGAATCTTATTTTTTATTCCTTTCTCTTACTGTTATTGACATTGTATCTCCCTTCCCCTCTGAACAACTGTTACGATGATGCATTTTAAATCTACGTGAACTAATGTGTCGGATATTCAAGTTGTGACCAACCTTGGAATATTTCACTTTTGTGGTTATTTCTCCTTGCTTTTATTTTTATATATTTTTTTCTTTTTTATGGCTTTTTATTGTATTTTTATTCTATATATATATTTTTTTTCTGTTTCTTTTATCACTTTTTCTCTTTTTTTTATATACTTGCTTTCTTGTACCATTGTTGTTTTCACTATTACTGATTAATAGATAATCAAAAGGGGGAATTGTGATTGCAAATTTAAGATCTCCATCTTGTGTATTACGTCTGCACCTTACTTTCACAATGATATGTAAAATCCTGCATGATGATTGTGATTGCAAATTTAAGATCTCCATCTTGTGTATTACGTCTGAACCTTACTTTCACAATGATATGTAAAATCCTGCAGGATGCCCCAAGTGTGAAACAACACCCTGTGGGGGGGGGGGGGGGGGGGGATGCTGATCCCTACAGCGGACCAAAAGGTAACAAAGAGCTACTTATTCAAAGATCTTTGTGAAGACTCCTGAAGGACATTCCCAGGCCACTTAGGGGCGGTCTTCAGGTATAAATGTTTAGCTCTTCCCCTGCTCAGGGTCTTTTCTTCATCTTGACCGCTTGCTTGAATGTTGACTGACCTTTTCTCAGCTGAGACAATAAAAAACTTTGTCGGCCGGCAGAAGTCTCTGTTTCATTCTTCACCAGGAGTAGCAGAGAACTGGCAAAATTGCCACAACATAGCTTAGTAATACAGAAGTCACATCTTAATAGAAAATCCATCCCATCACATTTTTTAAATATTTTAGAAGGAATATGAAACCAAAAACCATCGACATGTTTTAAAAATTGTTGCAACCATTTGAGTTTTATCATGCCGTTCATTGCTTCATAGTCGATCACATTTAGACCTCCTTCCTCTAATGCTTTTGCCACATCCCCTTTTCTCAGATAACCAAGATGGCGCCGGTGTGTATGGCTGACCGTCTGCTGCTCCCACTTTTGTTGTTTGTAATCCTTGGCACTGTACAGATCGAGTCTCTGCTGGTGTATGATCGCCAATCGCTCTTAGATCTGAGACATAATGTCAGAGATCTAAGTATATTTGATCACGGTGGACAAAGAACTCCGCCCCCGCTCCTGTCAGGAATCCCGACTCACCTTTACCGGGCCTCGGCTGTACCCCCCCGGCGGAAGCGTCTCCGTCGCCGCGGGAAACGCGGCGGTCGGCTGGTGAAGCTGAAGGCCTGCCTGGCACGATCTTCGTCCATCTCCCGGTCAAGACATGGATTGTCCTTTTCCTTCGCTGTGCCCCGGCGCTTCCTGGACCCGATCGACGCCTGCCTGGTACCTGTCGCCGGTCTGGTTGAGGGTTTCCGGCCCCGCCGCCCCTGCTCTCCCCGGCTCTCTCAGCGCGGGGTGAATCTCCGGAACCTGAAGACGCCTGGATTTTCTCTGTGTGACAGAGACCTGGATCGGTGCTGGTGAGTGCAGCGCTCTTGTCGAACTTTTACCGGCTGGTTGTTCTTATTTTAACTCCCCGCGGACGTCAGGCCGTGGGGGAGGAGCGGCGACTGTTTATAAAAATGTCTTTAAATGTAAGCAGTGCGCTGTGTCATCCTCTTTCTCCAGCTTTGAAGCGACTTTATTTGAGGTGGGTCGCTCTGACCCGGTGATGTCTGCTGTCATCTACCGGCCCCCCAAGTACAACAAGGACGTTGTGAAAGACTTCTCAGATTTTCTGGCTGAAATCATGCCAAAATACCATCGTGTCCTTTTTCTTGGGGATTTTAATATTCATGTGTGTTGTCCAGATAAGCCGTTGGTGAAGGACTTTTTAAGCCTTATTGACTCTTTTAATTTGGTGCAGTGTGTGTCTGGTCCCACACACGAACACGGTCATACATTAGATCTGGTTCTTTCTCATGGTTTGTCTGTGTTTAACTTGAAGATCTGTGAAAATGTCATTTCTGACCATATGCCCGTATTGTTTGAAGTTGCTTTTTCTTGTACTGCAGTTAAATCTTGCGCTCCTGCTCAGCGCCGTCGGACTCTTAACCCTTCCACTGCTGGTCAGTTCTCTGCTGCTTTCGATCAGCTCTGTGCCTCCTTTGACTCAATGTCTGCTGACACGGAGGAGCTCAGCTCCTGGTTCCACTCCTCATGCCGAACCATTCTGGACTCTGTGGCTCCATTAAAAACAAAGCAGCCTAAAGTGAAACCCGAGCCCTGGTTCAGTGACAGGACTCGTGCAGTTCGACGGGAGTGCCGCAAAGCTGAACGCAGGTGGAAGAAGGACAAGCTCCATGTCTCATTCCAAATCTTAAAGGACTGTTGGCACCGTTATCAGAACACTATTAAGGAGGTCAAAAGAGAATACTTGTCAAACCTCATTGTGTCAAATAGCCATAACCCTCGTGTGTTATTCAAAACTATTGACTCTGTTTTAAATGCCCCGCAGTCTGTTTGCTTGGAAGCTTCCCCTGAGCTGTGCAATAACTTCCTGCACTTTTTCATAGACAAGGTTGTTAACACAAGGGCTACCATTTCAGCGCCTGCCTCTGACCTCTCTGTCTCTGTCCCTTGCCAGGCTGTGTTTGATAAATTTGAGCTTGTGACCTTGTCACTTTTAGGTGATGTGGTTGGCCATATCAAGCCATCAGGTTCCCCTTGTGATGCTGTCCCTCCTCACTTTTTTAAAGAAATCTTCCCTTGTATAGGGCAGCTGGTCCTTGCCATCATTAACAGCAGTTTGTCCTCTGGTGTTGTGCCCATAAGCTTTAAACATGCAGTAGTGCAGCCCCTGCTGAAGAAACCAGGCCTCGACCACACTGTATTAGCTAATTTCAGGCCCATCTCCAAGCTGCCTTTCATTTCAAAAATCTTGGAGAAAATTGTTCATGCGCAGTTAAAACCTTTTCTGGATGAGCATAATATCCTGGAGGTCTTTCAGTCTGGTTTCAAAACCCTGCACAGCACAGAGTCAGCTCTACTAAGGGTTTTTAATGACATCCTTCTGGCAAATGATTCTGGTGATTATGTAATTCTTGTCTTGTTGGACCTAACAGCTGCCTTCGACACTGTGGACCACAATATTTTAGTATCCAGGTTGCAGCACCATGCAGGCATCTGTGGTAGTGCTCTGGAATGGTTTAGATCCTATCTGGCAGACAGAACTATGTGTGTAAGCCTTGCTGGTTCTGAGTCCCACTCTGCTCCTCTGTCATATGGGGTTCCACAGGGTTCAATTTTAGGGCCCCTGCTTTTTTCATTGTATTTGCTTCCTCTGGGGTCCATTCTTAGAAAGCATGGTATCTCTTTCCATTGTTACGCTGATGACAGTCAGATTTATGTGCCGCTGAAGAAGAGAGATGCTTTCTCCCTACAACCGCTTCTGTCATGTCTTGATGACATTAAAGCCTGGATGGCCTTAAACTTTTTAAATTTCAATGAAAAGAAAACAGAGGTGATGGTGTTTGGTCCAAATAGCTCTTATGACCCCCCCCCCCCCCCCCCCCCCCTGTTGATTTGGGCCCCTTGGCAGTATATGTGAAACCAACAGTTTCTAACCTGGGTTTTAAGATGGACAGTGGTTTTAAATTGGAGCGTCAAATTGGTGCAGTGGTCAAGTCCAGCTTCTTTCATCTTAGACAGCTGGCAAAGGTCAAACCTTTTCTTGCACATAAGCACTATGAAATAGTAATCCATGCCTTCATCACGTCCCGGCTGGATTACTGTAACGCACTTTATTTTGGAGTCAGCCAGTCTTCCCTCGCACGTCTCCAGTTAGTTCAGAACGCCACTGCACGGCTACTAACTGGAACACGTAAGAGGGAACACATTACGCCCATTCTGGCCTCCCTCCATTGGCTGCCCGTGCACTTTAGAATTCATTTTAAGATTCTTTTATTTGTTTTTAAATCTTTAAATGGTCTTGCCCCGCCTTACCTCTCTGAGCTGCTTCATCCTTACGCTCCTGCTCGGTGCCTCAGGTCAGCTGATCAGCTGCTCCTGGATGTACCGAGGTCTATGCGGAAGCTCAGAGGGGACAGAGCCTTTTCTGTGGCAGCCCCCAGATTGTGGAATGATTTACCTGTCCACATTAGACTGGCCCCTTCACTGTCCGTTTTTAAAACCAGCCTTAAAACCCATTTTTACTCCTTGGCTTTTAAACCAGCATGAGACTCTGCTCTTGTTTTACTGTTTTATTGTTTTATTGTTTTTATTGTTTGTCTTATGTTTTTACTTATGTACAGCACTTTGTTTCAGCTGTGGTTGTTTTTAAAGTGCTCTATAAATAAAGTTGAGTTGAGTTGAGTTGAGATAATGATGTTTATTTTTCCAAATAAAATTAAAATTTGTTTGATTAATTGATTTAATTAAATGGTCAGGAATGGGTAAAGAGAATGCAGGATATGTAAATCTAGAAAGTACTTCAATTTTGGTGATCAAAATACGTCCAAAAATTGACATCTCTTTGTAACCAGGAGTTGAGTATATTTTTACTTTTCTTTATGACAGTCGTAATATTTAATTCTTCTCTGGATTTACAATCCTTTGTTATGGTCACTCCTAAATATTTCACTTCATTTTTCACTGGAATTCTATATAAGAAAATCATGTATTGAAATTAACTCACATTGTTTTAAATTTAATTGTAGTCCAGATGCTTTAGAAAAATGATGTATTTTATTGATTACCAAAGGGATCTGTTCTGCCATCTTGAGGAAGATTGTTGTATCATCAGCTAGCTGAGTTATGGTCAGATTATTACCTAGTACATTTAAAGGCCCAATGTCTGGGCTATTTTTAAGAAAAACAGCTAATAATTCTGCACCTAAAATAAATAATAAAGGAGAGCAGGAACAGCCCTGATGGATCCCATGTTTAACCTCAAATCTTCTAGTTGTTCCTTGAGGGAGAGAAACTGAACTGTTAATATCCTTATACATTATATTAATTACTTTAATAAACTTTTCACCAAAGCCAAAATACTCTAAAGATTTCATTATAAAACAATGCTCAACAGAATGAAAGGCTTTGTAAAAATCTAAGAATAAGATAAAGCCTTTATCTTCAATCAAATAATTATAGTCAAGTAAATCCAGAACCAACCTAATATTATTATGTATAGACCTGTCTCTAATAAATCCCGATTGAGTTTCACTTACAATCTGTCCTATATCTGTTTTCAGCCGATTAGCAAAAATAAGAGTAAGTAATTTGTAGTCAACATTTAATAAAGTTATTGGTCTCAGGTTATCAATATACCTTTTGTCCTTACCAGATTTGGGTAATAGAATAATGACACCTTGTTTCATAGTCGGCATTAAATCATTATTTTCAATGTATTCCTTCAGAGCATTAAATAATAGTTCTTTTAAGTTGTCCCAGAAAAACCTATAAAAATTTTAGGTTAAACCATCTTGACCAGGTGATTTTCCTGCTGACATTTGCTTTATAGCTGCCTCCAATTCTTTCATTTGTATCTCAGAATCACACAGTGTTTTAAATGTTGAGTCAATTTTAGGGATGTTTTGTTTAATGCTTTCCAAAAAAGATAATGAATATTCTCCTATGTGTGCTGAGGAGTATAAATTGGAATAAAAGCGATGAATTTCTTCAGATATTAATTTTGTGTCAGAGCATTCTCTATCATTGATCATCAGGAGATCTATTTTATTTCTTTCTTGTCTCCTCCTTTCAAGTCCAAAAAAATAAGATGAATTTTTCTCTCCTTGCTCTATCCATTTGGCTCTGGATCTAACATATGCACCCTGTGCCTTTTGAATGTACAAGTTATCTACTCTGGTTGTAAACATAACATGTTTGCTTTATCTTCATCTGATAACTCAAATTTTCAACAATATTCATTAATTTCTTGTAATAGTATACGTTTATTTTCTCTTTGCAGTTGATGTCTAGATTTACCACATTTAATGGATAAACTTCTGACCTTATATTTAAAATATTCCCATTTTCTGCAGTAATTGTCTAATTCTGGATCATTATTAATTTCTGCTAATAAATCCTTTACTTTCTGTACAAAATCCTCTACCTTCAACAGATTAGCGTTAAACTTCCAATAATTTTTTTTGGATTTTGAATTGTTTTTGGCTTTCAGAGTGATATCAATTACACAGTGGTCTGTCAGGGGAGCAGCAGATATTGACACATTTGTTACCAAATTTATAACTTCAGAAGACACCAACCATAGATCTATTCTAGATCTTGATCACCCATTAGATTTTATCCAAGAAAAATGTCTGCTGTGTGGGTTTTTCTCTCTCCAAATGTCGATAAGATAATTTCTGTCCATGAATTCCATCAATATATTATTATAGCGATGATCATTGTACATAGATAGACATCTGTCAAGCCAATCATCTGGTGCTATATCAAAGTCCGCCCCCCCACCCCCCACCCCCATAAAAAAAGAAATCTCTGACTTTAGAAAAGGCATTTTTAGAGAAATAAAAAAATAAAAATAAATCTGAACTTTACCTTTACTCTTTGTAATAAGAAAACCAACCTCTTAATATGTGTATTTAACTGAGATGTTCCTCTGGAAAAAAAAAAAAAAAAAAGGTTCTCACCCCTCCTGCAATTATTCAGTAACTAATCTTGTTTGGTTACATGTTAGTGTTCAGTTTTTCAGTTCGATCCGTTTCCCATTAATGAAACTGAAAGGGCCGCGGAAATATGCCTTCATCCTGGCTTTCCTTGCATCTTGAATCTGCGGCCATAAAGCCTCCCTGGCCTGCTTATCTGCCATGGTTAAATCTTCAGAGAAGCGAACTCCGGCCGCCTTACATGCATTGGACTCCTTTGTTTACTTCCAAATCCCATCCCTGTGTTGCCGCTTGACAAACTGGATGATCACCTGGCGTGTTTTCTTCTCCTCCTTCCTTCCCAGCCGGTGGACAGTGTCTACAATGTCATCCCTCTTCTGTGCCCACGGCGGTGCAATCTTCTTGAGTAGGTTTATCACCTCCTCCCTTGTGTTTTCATTTTCTACTTCTTTCATACCTTTTACTCTCAGATTCCACCGCCTGCTGTATCTGTCATGGTCACTGAATCTTTCTTTGAGGACAATGTTTTCTTTTTCTAGAACAGCAACTTTCTTTTCCAACTCCGCCACTTTCTCTAACATAGATCAACACACCCCCACCTCTTTCTGCTTCTCTGTCTTTTCTAAATACATTATATCCTGGAACACTGATGGCTGCTACAGATGAAGAATGTGTCAACCAACTTTCAGTTACTCCAAGTATATCAATATTAGAGTCACTTAATAAATGTTCCATTTGCTCCGTTTTGGTAACAATACTACGGATGTTAATATGGCCAGTAGAATTCCCTTTGGTTTAGATCGTGAGTCCCAAATCATTTTGGCATTATTCAGGGTTTGAAAAAAATTCATTTTGTGTTGCTTCTTAATTGCCGGATTGAGCGAATTTAGTTTTTCCTTTGTTGAATAAGTTACCTGGGGTTGTAGTACTTGTTGAGAACAAGACCCGTGTCTCGGTGGTTGCTGCTTGATTTGACCACTTAACTGAAGTGGGGTTTCACCAATTTGTGGTAGCCCAGCTGGTTGTGGTTGAAGCCCAGCTTGTTGTGGTGAATGTCTTGTCTGGTGTGGCTGTAGCTCAGCTAGCAGTGGTGGTGGTGGTGGAGGCCCAGCTAGCTGCCAGGGAGGCCTACCCAGCGTTGGTAGAGGCCTAGCTAGCAATGGTGGTAGCCCATCTGGTGGTGATTGAGCCCAGGCCTGGTGAGGTGCTAGCCCAGCTAGCTGTGATGGTGGCCCATCTGGTGGTGGTTGAGCCCAGGCCAGGTGAGGTGGTAACCCAGCTAGCTGTGGTGGTGGCCCATCTGGTGGTGGTTGAGCCCAGGCCTGGAGAGGTGCTAGCCCAGCTAGCTGTGGTGGTAGCCCATCTGGTGGTGGTTGAGCCCAGGCCTGGAGAGGTGCTAGCCCAGCTAGCTGTGGTGGTAACCCATCTGGTGGTGGTGGAGCCCAGGCCTGGAAAGGTGCTAGCCCAGCTAGCTGTGGTGGTAGCCCATCTGGTGGTGGTTGAGCCCAGGCCTGGTGAGGTGCTAGCTCAGCTAGCTGTGGTGGTAACCCAGCTGGTGGTTGTGGAGCCCAGGCCTGGTGAGGTAGTAGCCCCGCTAGCTGTGGTGGTAGCCCATCTGGTGGTGGTTGAGCCCAGGCCTGGTGAGGTGCTAGCCCAGCTAGCTGTGGTGGTGACCCAGCTGGTGGTTGTGGAGTCCAGGCCTGGTGAGGTAGTAGCCCAGCTAGCTGTGGTGGTAGCCCAGCTAGCCATGGTGGTATCCCAGCCAGCTGTGGTAGTAGCCCAGTTAGCTGTGGTGGTAGCCTAGCATGTTGTGGTGGTAGCCAAGCTAGCCATGGTGGTATCCCAGCTAGCTGTGGTGGAGTCCAGGCCTGGTGAGGTGGTGGCCCAGCTAGCTGTGGTGGAGTCCAGGCCTGGTGAGGTAGTAGCCCAGCTAGCTGTGGTGGTAGCCCAGCTAGCCATGGTGGTATCCCAGCCAGCTGTGGTAGTAGCTCAGTTAGCTGTGGTGGTAGCCTAGCATGTTGTGGTGGTAGCCAAGCTAGCCATGGTGGTATCCCAGCTAGCTGTGGTGGAGTCCAGGCCTGGTGAGGTGGTGGCCCAGCTAGCTGTGGTGGAGTCCAGGCCTGGTGAGGTGGTATCCCAGCTAGCTGTGGTAGTAGCCCATCTAGCTGTGGTGGTAGCCTAGCATGTTGTGGTGGTAGCCCAGCTAGCCATGGTGGTATCCCAGCTAGCTGTGGTAGTATCCCAGCTAGCTGTGGTAGTAGCCCAGCTAGCTGTGGTGAAGCCCAGGCCTGGTGAGGTGGTAGCCCAGCTGGCTGTGGTGGTATCCCAGCTAGCTGTGGTAGTAGCCCAGCTAGCTGTGGTGAAGCCCAGGCCTGGTGAGGTGGTAACCCAGCTAGCTGTGGTGGTAGCCCAGCAAGTTGTGATAGAGCTAGCTGTGGCAGTGACCCGGCTAGCTCTGGTTGTAGCCTAGGTAAGCTAATTAACTGTGGCTGTGGTTGAGGCCCATCCAAAAAATCAGAACAAAGGGGCTGAGGCCCAGGATTTACTTCAACATCCCCAGCCAGGAGCAGTATCATCAAGAGGTGAACAATTTTCATTAGGCATCTAGTTGAAACTGATTGTTCGTCTTTACCTGGGGGTGGCCTAGCATGGCCATCATCCAGTACTCTTGTGTACAGCACATGTTGGCTCCATTTGGCTTGAAGGAGAGTCAAATCATCCCTTTTTGTTGGACAGGTCAAACTCAGAAGAAGATATATCGTTACAAAGATGATAGATAGGCACGTTGATGGCAAAATCCAAGGTCTTTTTATGTTGTAACATGACTTTTGAGGTAAACCCACAGGACCTGCCAAACTGTGTGTCTGCTCCTCGGCAGCCATCTTTTTTCTTTGACTCCATTTCCTGTTTAGGCATGTTTCAGTCGTAACCCGATATTTTTGTGAGAGGAATTAGTTTTTAACTAACCCTTTTGAGGAACTTAAGCGAGAGCTTTCCACCGTGCTTCCGCTCAGTCCGCCATCTTGCCGGCCGCCTCCGGTAGAGACGTTAGTCTGGGGCCGTTAGTGGCCGTTTTGGTACGGAAACGGAACCAGGGCGAGAGAGCCAGGATCCGGAATTCGATGGATGCGCCTTTCCAGACAAAATTCAGAGTGAATAAACACCAGGCTCTTCACTTCATGTGAAGGCTATAGGGACATAACACCGTCATCTTCATTATATTTTAACACGTGTGTTATGTTCTCTAAAATGCAATTCTATGTAATGTATTGAATCATTAGGGGGACGTCTATGTGGGGAATCAAGGCATGCGCAAATTACTACCACCGGATGGTGAGTTTAGCTACATTTGTTGTGTAAAAACGAGGGTATGATTGGTATTAACGTTAGCTGCTCAAGGACTGTTGTGCTCACTTTCATCAATGTCTGTGTGTAAACAGTGTTAATGTTAGTCAGAGACTATTACTGCCTTCGCTTGATGTGTTGGTTAATTTAGATGTGTAGTTTGCAGCGGGGTTAATATGTGTTCCTCTGCTTTTTGGTGTGTTGTGGTGTAAAACATCTGTGCACACACTCACTGCACACAAGCCATTTTTTTTCCAATTTTTGGTTAGTCTGGTCTCCTTGTGTATTAATGCTTGTATAACCTCAACCCTGCACTGCTCAATAAAGTTATATACAGCTTTTTTCCCGGAGATATTCTAAAAATATTAACGAGAGTCGTCTCGTGGTACACGACATGAGCGACCCCCGAGGGTTAACCGGATCAGATGAATAACGTACAGTCAGGTCCATAAATATTTGGACATTGACACAATTTTCAGCATTCCAGCTCTGTACAACACCACAATGGATTTGAAATGAAACAATCAAGATGTGCTTTAGGTGCAGACTCTGAGCTTTAATTTGAGGGTATTTACATCCAAATCAGGTGAATGGTATAGGAATTACAACACATTTTATATGTGCCTTCCACCATTTTAAGGGACCAAAAGCCAATTAGACAATTGGCTACTCAGCTGTTCCATGGCCAGGTGTGTGTTATTCCCTCGTTATTTCACTTACAAGGAGCAGATAAAAGGCCTAGAGTTCATTTCAAGTGTGGTATATTCATTTGGAATCTGGTGAGATCATCTCTCAATATGAAGTCCAAAGAGCTGTCACTATCAGTGAAGCAAGCCATCATTAGGCTGAAAAATCAAAACAAACCCATCAGAGAGATAGCAAAAACATTAGGTGTGGCCAAATCAACTGTTTGGTACATTCTTAAAAAGAGAGAACGCACTGGTGAGCTCAGCAACACCAAAAGACCTGGAAGACCACGGAAAACAAGTGTGGTGGATGACAGACGAATCCTTTCCCTCGTCAAGAAAAACCCCTTCACAGCAGTTGGCCAGATCAAGAAAACTCTCCAGGAGGGGGGTATATCTGTGTCAAAGTCAACAATTAAGAAACGACTTCACCAGAGGAAATACAGAGGTTTCACCACAAGGTGTAAACCATTGGTGAGCCTCAAAAACAGGAAGGCCAGATTAGAGTTTGCCAAGAAACATCTAAAAGAGCCTGTACAGTTCTGGAACAACATCTTATGGACAGATGAGACAAAGATTAACTTGTACCAGAATGATGGAAAGAGAAAAGTATGGAGAAGGGAAGGAACTGCTCAAGATCCAAAGCATACCACCTCATCAGTGAAGCATGGTGGTGGTAGTGTAATGGCGTGGGCATGTATGGCTGCCAGTGGAACTGGATCTCTTATATTTATTGATGATGTGACTGCTGACAAAAGCAGCAGAATGAATTCTGAAGTGTTTTGGGCAATATTATCTGCTCATATTCAGTCAAATGCTTCAAAACTCATTGGACGACGCTTCACAATGCAGATGGACAATGACCCGAAGCATACTGTGAAAGCAACCAAAGAGTTTTTAAAGGCAAAGAAGTGGAATGTTCTGCAATGGCCAAGTTAATCACCTGACCTGAATCCGATTGAACATGCATTTCACTTGCTGAAGACAAAACTGAAAGGAAAATGCCCAAAGAACAAGCAGGAACTGAAGACAGCTGCAGCAGAGGCCTGGCAGAGCATCACCAGAGACAAAACCCAGCGTCTGGTGATGTCCATGGGTTTGAGACTTCGGGCTGCCATTGACTGCAAAGGATTTGCAACAAAGTATTAAAAAGTGACAATTTGATTTATGATTATGTTAGTTTGTCCAATTACTTTTGGTCCCTTAAAAAGGTGGAAGGCACATATAAAATGTGTTGTAATTCCTACACTGTTCACCTGATTTGGATGTAAATACCCTCAAATTAAAGCTCAGAGTCTGCACTTAAAGCACATCTTGATTGTTTCATTTCAAGTCCATTGTGGTGTTGTACAGAGCTGGAATGCTGAAAATTGTGTCAATGTCCAAATATTTATGGACCTGACTGTATATATAGCCCCGGGTGTCTGCAAAAAATACATTTGTATTATGATTTAGTAATGCAGAGCACTAATACACATACACATGTGGATACATAAATAGCTGTAGTGCCTCCTCCACCATGAGTCCTTCACAGTAGATCGGTAAAATATGGTTGATGTTCATTATGTTTTCCAGCTATCAATGTTGATTAATAAGTCATTATCACGAGATAAGATTGCTTTCTCATGATAATTGTCAAGTCTGATGATTGCGCGCTGGTTAATGTGATCGTCCTGATTTCAGCCTACAAGAGCTGCCACTGGTGTCCCAGAGAGGTGAAAATGGCAGATTACATTATTGATCAACGCATCAGGGTGTACTTTAATCAAGGTCTAATACAGGCAGAAATTGCATTGTGTCTTTCTGTTCAGATTAGTCCTCGTCATTTAAGGAGAAGACTAGCGCTGTTACAACTTCACAGGCATCCTGCTCATCGACGGGAAATCACATCGTCTGCTATATGTGACGTACATGCCCTTATTTGCACAACACATCGTGGTATTCCCATAGACGTCGGAACTAGAGGCGCGGGGGTCTGACTTACATTTACAGTGGTGTGAAAAAGTGTTTGCCCTGCAGCTACGCGGAGTCCCTCTTAATCAAAACGCTGCTCCACCTCTGAGCACAGCAGGTCCTGCAGCCTGACTACATACAGTAGGCTAGCCTATGCCAGATGACAAGGCTACTGTATGTAGTCAGGCTGCAGGACCTGCTGTGCTCAGAGGTGGAGCAGCGTTTTGATTAAGAGGGACTCCGCGTAGCTGCAGGGCGAGAGCAGGCAGTTCTTGAGGCGGCTCAGGGGAAATGAGTGGATGTGGGTTCCCTGGAACTGACCCCCTTTCCACGAGAGCGGCTAAGCCTTGAGCTGGACATACTGAGGGATGCGTGTAGGGGACGAGAAGTTAGCACCATCCAGGATGTTGTGTCCATCCTGCAAACCTTGCAGCCCCAAACCCGCTCCATGCTGTCGGAGGTGGAGAAGCTCATAAACCTCTGTCTGGCCCTGCCCATATCTGTTGCGGCATCCGAGCGCTCTTTCTCAGCCTTGCGCAAGCTGAAAACCTGGCTGCGCAACACCATGACGCAGGAGAGACTAACACATTTGGCCATTATGAACGCTCACAGTGACCTTATGGATGAAAGCGATGTCTCGACCCAGCTTAAAGTCTTCATCAGTAGGTCAACTGAGAGAAGGTCCACTTTTGGAAATGCATGAGTCAGGAGCGCAGACTTTTTTTTTCATTCAAGGTTAGAAATAATGCTGTTATGCTCCTTAAATGGCTTGATTTAATTAGCAAAGTTTCATTTTTTAACAATAAAGATGTCGTGTTCATCCATTCTAGTTCTCTTATAACTGCATGCTATTATAGAATAACTTCAAATCAAATCCTTAATCACTGATAAGTGTGCGTGCTTCCCCCGCCCCTCCCAACAAAACTGGATGAATGAATGAGTGACATCATTGTTTTTTTTTTCCTGCTGTATAGCGCATCACACATCGCCACTCACTAGGCTGCTGACTGGCTGCCATAAGCTACACACAAATAAAACTTTAAGAAGATCTAACAAATGCAAATTTTATTACATTTTTTCCCATAAGGAGGCCAACAGTAGAATTCACCACATGACAAAAGCAGACAAGACCTACCGAGCGCTGTCCTTGGTGCTGAAGATGTCCCCGAGCCTGTTACAGGCAGCGTTTATAACAAAATCACTTTAAGCGCTGTCCTTGGTGCTGAAGATGCAAAAACAAACAAATGTCTATACTCCAAAACTCACTACCTCTGACACGATGAACCAAGACAGTGTACATAGATAAAAAAAACACAAGGTCAGCAGAAAAACTGAAGTCCTGACCAACAGCAAGCGGCGATCACCATGGCCAAATAATGTCGCATATCTGTAATAAAGAAATAATAACAAGACAGCTGTTGGCAACTAGCTGTTGCTGCTGCAGCTACTATTAAACGTGACTGGAATTAATAAACAAGCAGTAAATGCACAGTGGGGGTTATTTGTTTTCTGTATTGGCGTGATGCGCTGTGTTAATTGAGTGAATAGTCCGAGCCGGACACGTGTTAATTTGAGTTTGATTTAATTTAATTACACTAAAGTTGTTGAGTTAAACTAACCATATGAGTCCTTTTCGTTTTTATACAATTTATTGCTGCATTTTGAAAGCAAAAAGAGTTAAGTTTTTTGGGGGTTTTAATGTTATATCAGGGGTTTCAGCTTGGCATCGTGAACCTGTGCTTCCCGCGACCTGTAAAAGTAGTGTTGTGACATAAACCTCAGTTTCTGTTATTGGCAAATTGTTGCAAGCTGATGAATTCGCTGGTCAAGGCAAAATGTTAGCACAGGTGAGATGACAGACGGATGGTTTCTCTGTAAAAAAAATACTTTCTGTAGACGTGCTGCAAGAACGGATTAATGCTTAATATATATCTGCAGCCAGAGCGCATTAGTCTGTCAATAGGCTTTATGTGTGGGGAATACCACGATGTGCTATCCAAATAAGGGCATGTACGTCACATACAGCAGATGATGGGATTTACCGTCGATGAGCAGTATGCCTGTGAAGTTGTAACCGCGCTAGTCTTCTCCTTAAATGACGAAGACTAATCTGAATCCATCTCTAACAGAAAGACACAATGCAATTTCTGCCTGTGCTAGACTTTGATTAAAGTACACCCTGATGCGTTGATCAATAATGTACTCTGCCATTTTCACCTCTCTGGGACACCAGTAGCAACTCTTGTAGGCTGAAATCAGGACGATCACATTAACCAGCGCGTAGTCATCAGACTTGACAATTATCACGAGAAAACAATCTTTGTTATCTCGTGATAACAAATTAAGTAATTCGTTATCACAAGATAACAGTCTTTGTTACCTCAAGATAACGAATTAATAAGTCGTTATCACGAGATAACAGTGCACAAAAAAAAGAATGGCCGTTCTCGTCTTCCGTAATTTTAGGCTGCATCTTGGGATCTTGGGATTTGTGGAACAGTGGTTGACATTTTATACCATTCTCTTACATTTTATAGACCAAACAAATAAATTATTTTACTGATTTTCCATTTTTTTCCCTTTGTTTTTTTTGTTCTACTTTTGAGATTGATATGGATATCTGGAATAAAAACGTGTTCACAAAAAAACAGAACTCCAAGTCTCCTTCTTTATGTTGCCAGTAGGCTACAACAGTGTAATATTGTGTTTACATGTGTTCCTGAAATATAATAGAATACATCTGACAATATGACAATCTAATTACTACGTTCATTTAATAGTAAAATAGTTACAATAAACCATACTGATGTAAGAGTAAGTATGACATTTGTTGTGTCCATGGTTTTCAGTTGTTTTGAATGACCTGATAGAAATCTGCATGTTGCAACTGTAGCCCAATAAATTAAAGTGCTCACCTTATTTAATTTTTGTTAAAAATTAATCCAACTAAAATTCATGTGTTTGCTGAATTTCTGTCATTTTTGTAGGTTTGACTTGTTGAGGTCAATGTTATTCCTAAACAAAACATGATTGTATTTGAAATAATTGCTGAAATAATTGTATTATTATTTATAATATGATTATTATTTATTTTATAATATATAGTATACGTATATATATTTATAATTGTTGGTTGCTTCAAAGTTTGTAAATGTATTGCTAAAATAAATAATATAAAAAAGACAGACTTAAAAAATGACTTTTTTTGGGGGGGGGACTACAAAAAACTGACTTCCGGTATGTATGAAACTTTCGGTATGGACTTCCATTATTGTGGACACGAAGAAGATTAACTTCCAGTATGGACTTCCGGTATGGATTGGATATATGGCGGCGCCTTTCGCCAGATTTCCACTGGATGCGTGTCCGTTGCGAAACGGCAGCACTGGTTATGCGCTGCGTGCTCCGCCGTCCGTCAATACCCACCGGCTGGTTTGCTGTGCGGAGCGGTGCTGCTCCGCCGGAAGACATCTCGGTGCACTGCGATGATGAATATCTCCTCGTCCATGGTGTTAACGGGTGAAATGACGTCTGGAAACCTCTGACCTGTTGACTTCAGGCCTGCCTCTACCCATTATGTAGTTTTCAAGGTGTAGTGCAAGGAAATATGATCCGCCGTGAACAGTATTTTATTTTGAAAATTAATTAATTACCAAGTGACTCTTTCTTCCATCCATTCAAGGATCGGTAATGTAACCACTGGGCATAGCTTATCACAGCTTTACAGGCTAAGCAAGACTGTTTAACTTGTATGTGATTTGATGCTGTTTACTGAGTTATTGTTGTGATTGTTGGCAGTTAGGTCATTGATTAGTTGGCTTCGCCAAAGCTAAGTGTTTAGTTTGTCAATGCTGTTCACAAACAGATTCTTGCACACAGCTAAACAATCTCTGCACTAATCCAGACCGTTTGCAACACAAATCACATTCACATAGACTCATTAACAAAGGCTTTCAACAGAGCTACACCCAAACAGGCATTTCAAAGTTCCAGCTTCTTTTCCTTTGTCTTTGTCCTGACCACACGGTCAGACAGACACCTCCCCCTGAAGCTAGCCTTGATTTGGCCATTTTGGTAGTTCTCTGTTGTCAGCCATTTTGTTTTGTAGGCCAAGCGGCTACTTGATCACCACACCTGCCTTTGTCTTTCTCTCTCTCTCTCTCACACACACACACACACACACACACACACACACACACACACACACACACCAAGCTTGTATATAGTTAGTTAGAATTTGTGTGTTTTGCTTTGCTCTGCTAAGTTGTGAATAAATACAATTCTTTGGAATCATACCTGCTGTCTATTTAATGTTGCACAAGAGTGAATGAATAGTCAACCTCTGCTGCGTCAAGAACTCCGAAATCCTTCAGGCGTTACTGTTAATTTTGGTTGTTGTCATTAATTTAATTATTAATCAAACTCCAAATTAATAGTTTAGCCTACTTTATGAGACTGATATCTTTAACTGGCTATCATTTTTCCCTTTACGGGAATGGTGCCCCACGAGGTGATTTAATGTTAATTAAGTCACATTATTTAACATAATTATTAATTATTAATAATAATGAATTATTTCGGATAGCCAATTAAGCCCCAACATATTTGGTACCTCCATGTGAAGCCTAGTGTGTTGACCCCAACACATTTGGTGCCATCGTGTGAGGTAAATATATGTTGATTCCCAACAACATTATTGATGAAATGCAAACAGGGTTTATGAAGGGCAGACATATATCCAACAACGTAAGACTTGTCCTGGATCTAATAGATTATGCTGACTACTGCCCTGACGACAGTTTTATTTTATTTCTAGACTTTTGCAAAGCATTTGATACCACTGAACATAAATTTATGTTTCAGGCATTACAGAAATTCGGCTTTGGTAAGTACTTTCGTTCAGCAATTGAGATCATGTGTAAGAAAGCAAATTGTTCAATTAAAATGCAGACAGGTACTTCTCCACAGTTTGATTTAGGCTGTGGAATCAGGCAGGGCTGTCCTGTGTCACCATATTTATTTTTGTTGTGCCCAGCTGCTCTCTGACTTTATTAAGCAGAGTCCGATCAAAGGAATATCTATAGCAGACAGGGAAGTCGTCATCAGTCAACTGGCAGACGACACTTCTTTATTTCTAAAAGATGCCTCACAAATTTCAGTTGCTATTAATAGAATTTCAATCTTTTCCAGAGCATCCGGACTCCACCTGAACTTAAGTAAGTGTAAACTGCTTCCACTCAAAAACTGTAATATCACATCCATTTCCAACATACCTGTAAAAGAGTCTGTCACCTATCAGGGAATCATCATCAACAAAAACACAAGCAACAGGTACTCTCTGAACTTTACCCACATCATAGAAAAAACACAGAAAAAATTTAATTCATGGCTCCAGAGAGATCTGTCCCTTCAGGGCAGAATCCTGTTATCTAAAGCAGAGTGCTTATCCCGGCTCACCGATACAGCAATATCTCTGGATGTAAATAAACAGACCACTGCAGCTATTGACAAAATTCTTTATAACTTTGTGTGGAAAGACAAAATCCATTACATCAAGAAAATAGTTTTGATGAATTCTTATGAAAATTTAACTTTCATGATTTTTCCACTCTCAATAATACATTCAAGATCAACTGGATTAGACAATTTCTCAGAAACCCAACATCAATCTGGAATTTCATTACCAATTATATATTCTCAAAAATCGGTGACCTTAATTTTTTGTTACTCTGCACTTATAACATTTAAAAACTTCCTACAAAATTAGCCAATTTCCATAAACAGATACTTTTTTTCCTGGTCTCTGGTTTACAAACTTATAAACTTATAACTCCACCCCCCATAGATATTACATCTGGAATAATAGGGACATACCATACAAGCATAGAACACTTTTCCTAGAGAACTGGTTCAATCATGGCATCAATCTAGTCAGTCAGCTTTTCAGGTCCAATGGCACGCTATTATCCTACTCAGAATTTTAAAAAAAGTATAGGCTTCCTATTCCTCCAAAAGAATATGCAGTAGTTTTTAATGCAATTCCTTCTGGTGGGATTATGCTGTTTAAAAATGTTACATTGCCTGAGTTTGACTCTTCACCTCTGGAGCCTGCACAGACTGAGGTTGGTCGAATCTGCTTCTTTGGGAAAAGAAACAACGACCGTACTGTGTGTGCATTATTTGTCAGTATTCCCAATGCAGTATCATACTGGAGCAATATATTCACAAACCTGATTTGGAAAAAAATATGGCCCCTCCCTTACAAATATTTCATCACAAACAAGATCAAAGAAGTGTCCCTCAAACTCATCCATCGAATCTATGTATTCATGCAAAGGTTTAAAAAAGACATTAGCGAACTCTGCTCCTTCTGTAAAAAGGCTCCAGAGGATCTTCACCACCTCTTCTGGTCATGCCCTCAACTGCAGACTTTTTGGCAAATGGTCACTAGTTTTTTTTGTCAACACACTGAAAAAAACTTTGTTCTTATATAATTAATCTAATATTACTTTTAGCCAAAGTTCATATTCATAACTGTAAATTCACTAATCAAACACCATGTTTTTGCCATTTCAAAAAGGAAAACAAACAATACATCAACACAATTAGACACTCTGAAAACAAGAAAGCCATAAAGACTTTGGAATTTGGAATTATGCTGTTTGTTTCTATGTTTTTGAAATGACTTTGTGTTGGCCTACCTTAAATATATTTTGGTTTTTTGTCCTGCATATTATGATATTATGTAACCTGTTCAATCCCCTGGCATCACTCTATTTTGAACTGCAACCCCCTCACCCCCTTGCATATACTTTCCTTTGTAAACTGGAAAAAAAAAAGAGAGAGAGAGGTCTGTCTGCGACCTCAGAGCAAAAGATAAGAACAGAGTGGCGACAGCCTTTGATGTCACCGCCAGAGCGGTCACGTGGTTTATGTAAGACTCAGTAGTTCCACACATGCCTCCACTGTCATGTTCTTCTATGGGACAGACAGCAGTGAGCTCGCTTTTGAACGGTTAATATTAAAATAAACCGTACACAGGTACATTTACAACTCTTACTGAATTACTGTGTATACATCAATGTCAGTTACGTATATTGAGTGACTGACAACTAAATTACACAAGTTTTTCTGTGTGGGTTATTTTTATTTTTTTTTGGAAGGAAAGCTTTGTGTTAGCTTCATGGACTGCAGATAAATTAGCAGCTAAACTGTAATCTGGTGCAATGCATCTCTTATGTAGGCTATTTGTGAATACTCCCTGACATTGGACAATGATGTTAAATGATGGTTTTCAGTTAAACATTTTATGTATTTGAATGATGAATGTGACAATAAGAGCAATCGTGTGTCTATGAGAACAAGAAAAAATTAAAAGACAATGTATGAAGGCTCTTACATCACAGAAAATGATAAATTTGGCATTAAGGAAGAACAATTTTAATTAACAGAGATCATATCCCAGCACAAGGACAGCAGAACAAAGGTGGGGCTATGAAATGGTTAAAAAAAAGCCATATGAGATTTACTGCAGGCACAACTATAGACCACTCTTCAAGTTGTGGTTGGACACACTGGAGGAGCTGGTGGAAAGATGCACACTGAAGATGTTCAAGGCCATCATGAATAACTCGGTTGATCCACTCCATAACACCTTGATGGAACAAAAAACCAGCGGTGGACGGCTCCTCTCGCTTCGATGCAGGACCTACAGCCATCACGCTTTTTAATTCTTTTGCAAATAATAAATGAGCTGACAGACAATTGAATAAAGTTATTCTTATTGTTTTTATTCTTATCTGCCATTCACATCTTTAGTGAAGGACTCAATGACGGTCTGAGATGCCTGGTTGAGGAATTATGAATACCTCTTAGGATTATAACAGCCCTGAGAGGTATTCCAGAGGTTCAACAAACTCTCAGTCAGTCAGTCTTCTTGCAGCAAACCCTGCAAGAAGATGGTGGAGGTGTAATCCACTGTGCAATGTTTTGGTCTTGTACGATTAAGTTTATGAATATATCATTCAAAGACAAGCTGAAATAGCATTTTTATGCTGTCTAGCCTCTATAGTGTGACTGTGACATAGTTCCAAGTTAAACATAATATATGCCTTAAATGCTGACAGAAGAAGTAGTAGTAGTGAAGTAGTGGTCCTATTTTAGTCTGTCATCACACTGCATACATATAAACAGGGATTAAATTATAAGATAATAACACTCTTATGTAAACATACAAAGAATACACCGTACGTAACGTTAGGTATTTGATAAAGGCTCAGGCAGAAGTATGTGCGCCTGTCCTACATTATCTTCTTACGGAACAGTTGAGAAAACTAATAAAAGCTAACACATCCTATTAACGTTACCCTTAGCTAACACCGTCAGGTTTGGATGATAAAATCTAAATATAACCCATTAGTAATCATCCCAACTATATGTGATTTGTCTGTGATTCATTAATTAAACAGGAACACCACAAATGTTAGGTGCTAAATGGTGCTAAACCTACAGCTGGCGACGTCGAGCTAACGAACTAGTAGGCAATGGCTGAAAACCGATCATAATTCCTGACTCAAAAAAAACATAATTACATTGTGAACATACAAAAAAAATCGTTATCTACATAGTAAAGGACCTCCGATATAATAAACACACGCAATGACTTAAAATTGATCAATTTTTCATTACCTTACCTCAGGAGTTTCTCGTCATGTGGCCATTGAAATAAACGGGGTCCGACTCCACGAGAGAAATGTTTGGAACTATAGAGGGCTCCATAACCCAGAAGTTCTGTCCACCATGTTTTACAACGGAGTCCTATGGGAGTGTTGCCACTCTGTTCTTATCTATCGCTCTAGTTACACCAGCACCTGGGACCCTAGCTCTTAGGCTATAAAAACCCTGTCACTCTTGCTGAAACACTCTCTTCCCTCAGATGCATTGTTTGCTATTTTTACACAGCACTCATGCAGACACACACCTTCACCATTGATTCTACCAAAAAACACATCTTCTCATTGCCTTAGTTTATTTTGGGGTTTCTTGGGTTAAATATTATTCTCTTCATGTAAATAAATGATTAATTAGTTTGCCTTCAGTCTGTGTCCCCCTCTCCTATGTCATGGCTTAAGAGCCAGGTCGGCTTTAGGACAGGAACTACAGGAGGCACTTCCTTCAACACAGGCCCTCACTGCCTATTGAAGCCTAGATTGTTAATATGGAAGCTCCCAATGGCTCACTTGAGGTGTCAATCTAAAGGTCAGGAGTTCACCTCCATTTTGACAGCACGCAATCAGTGTATCGACATGCATCAGAGGAAATCATGGCTAATATGTGGAGAAATTTGAACGTTTGAAATGATGCAATGGTAGTTTGAGGATATCTATGGATGTAATAATGTGTTTGTGTATGAGAAATGCATGAGCTGTGTCTTTGGTGGCATAATTTTGATCTGTGGATTAAAATAATGCTTCATAGGTGAGTCATAACCATTTTCTCCCTGACTTAAGTGTTTTTTAAACGTGTTGTGGTGGTTGTATTTTGAAATGGCAATCATCAAACTGCTAGCAGCTTAGCTTTCAAACACAGCAGTTGTTCACATATCATTAATTACCAAATCAAACTGTACGAGGACCAGGCTGTTGGATATCTAAGAACGCCTTCAGATTTGTGGGTGAGGCTTTTGAGTTGTTGGAAAGTAGCTTTAAAACAAATTGGCCTGAGTAAGAGATTGAAAAAATAATTTAACAAATTACTTTCACTGTCGAGTACTGAAAAATCATAACTTATTCAGTTAATTAAAATGTAACAAGTAACTCATTACATGTTTATTATTAACTTAACCAACCATCCTCCTCTCTGTTTCCTTTAGTAGGCAATTGACAGCTTCTCAGCAGATCCATTTCACACACATTTCCCACTGATTGTGATCATTAGCTGAAGGTACACACACCTCTGCCAGTTGGAGCTCGTTCACCCGAACCTGGGGTGACAGGAAATCGTAGGATGTCAGGAGAAGTCAACAGTAATTGTTGGTAATTCCCCCCACTAATTGCCTGAAGCTCATTAAAGAACACATTCAGCAGTTACTGCAATTCAATTATATCCAATTATGAATAAATTATAGAGCAAACAGAGTTGATATAATTTGCAGGAGACTTGTATTTTCTCCCTCCTCTCTGTGTTGGATTAGCAAATTGGAAAATGGACAAGGTGGGTTTGAGGGCAGTTTGAGGGCTCAAACACATTAATGTGTCGCCCTAAGAGTGTAAAGTGGTCAAAGTGGAGCAAAGGCTAAAACAGGGATTTAACAGTCATTTAAATCCATTATTAACTGCAACTTGTACTTCCTAAAGACTGCTTCTCTCATAAACAGGTAAGTGTAACCGGGTGGTAAACTGCAGTAAAGAGGAAGTGGTAGTGGTGTGGTGAGCATGGCTGAATGTCGTGTGTGTTTTTGTACATGGGGCATCTCACAAGATGGCTGACACATCTTCCCCCCTCTGAAGAGACCATTTTAGTGGGGATTTATTTTGTGGAATGAATTACCAAGTATAATTAAAAACCTTAATCTCTTTTTTCCCCTCAACAAAACAATTTTGTTCAAACCCAGAGAAGCAATCCAAAATTAATTTACCGCACCACTGAGTAGTATTAATGCTTTGCCAGTCGTTCTCCCCTCAGCCAGCCATCCACATCCTCATCTCTTACATGGGTTAGGTGATATGAGACGATAGGATAGGCTGTGTGTTGTAACATGGGATGTTCCCCGTGTAATCATCAGGAGCAGAACAATACACAGAGGAGGGTGGGTATTAGCACTAATAGACTGTCCTGTGGGGGACCTCAGCTATTGTCAGACAGGTTTTTTTTTCTTTGTCTTCTGTGTGTGTATTTGTGGAGCTTCAGTTTTGGAACATAAAAGAAACATGTCATGCTGCCTCACTGTGTTACTCAGACAATTAAAATGCTTTCGGCTGTAGTGTTTTCTAATTTATCATTCAGTGAAGTTGATCAGTCAATCACTCTATCCAAGGATCTTCTTGGTGCTTTGATTAATGCTTTCCTACACATAAAAAAGATCATGGCATGGACATAAAGACAAAATGATAATTAAATGTGTTAGCTTGTGCATCTGTGCATTATTATTCAGTGTGTGTGTAAGCATTTGCAAACTCACTCTCAATAAAGTCACAAATCCAAACTCTCTTGTCTCTTGTTTTACATGGCAGAAGCCTGAAGAGTGTATTGTGTTTGATTATGTGTGTGTGTGTGAGTGAATGTGTAGGTTTGTGTTTCCATCAGTGCACAGCTTATCTTGCAAACTACTGGACTTCTTATGTCTCTTACGTTTAAGAGACGTAAGACGTTATCTTACAGCTGTCCTTTATTATTTATTTTATGTAATAAATCTTTTAATTTGCACTATCAGTTATTGTTTTCAAATCAAATCAAATCAACTTTATTTATACATTTTATATGGCACTGCTCATACAACAATTCAATTCCATTCAATTTTATTTATAAAACCCAATATCACAAATCACAATTTGCCTCACAGGGCTTTACAGCATACGACATCCCTCTGTCCTTTGGACCCTCACAGCGGATAAGGAAAAACTCCCCCAAAAAACCCCTTTAACGGGGAAAAAAACAGTAGAAACCTCTGGAAGAGCAACTGAGGAGGGATCCCTCTTCCAGGATGGACAGACATGCAATAGATGTCGTACAGAACAGATCAACACAATGAATTAACAGTAATCCATATGACACAATGAGACAGAAAGAGAGAGAGACAGAGAGAGATGCAGGACAGACAGTAATGACGGTAGCTTACAACAACATTAATGAAAGTCATAATGTTATAATTAATAATAATATATTAATATCTGATAGTATACATGTGTGACAATAATCATATGTGTAATAATAACAGTAGAAGTATGGCTAATGATAACAGCAGCAGGAGGCATCTGGCACGACCACGGCAGCAGCACAACCACACACGTCACACTATCCAGGCACCGCTGCAATACGAGTTAACCTGAGAGACAGTGGAGCACAAACGCTCCGGAGAAGAAGCCGAGTTAGTGACATCCAGAATGGCTGAGTTAGCAAGATGCAGTAATAGGACATGAGAGAGAGAGAGAGAGAGAGAGAGAGAGAGAGAGAGAGAGAGAGAGAGAGAGAGAGAGAGAGAGAGAGAGAAGGTGCCCGGTGTATTATAGGGGGTCCTCTGGCAGACTAGGCCTAAGTCAGCGTAACTAGGGGCTGGTACAAGGCAAGCCTGAGCCAGCCCTAACTATAAGCTTTATCAAAGAGGAAAGTCTTAAGTCTAGTCTTAAATGTGGAGATGGTGTCTGCCTCCCGGACCGCAACAGGAAGATGATTCCACAGGAGAGGAGCCTGATAGCTGAAGGCTCTGGCTCCTGATCTACTTTTGGAGATTTTAGGGACCACGAGTAACCCTGCATTCTCTGAGCGCAGTGTTCTGGTGGGATAATATGGCATTATGAGCTCTCTAAGCTATGACGGAGCTTGACCATTTAGAGCTTTATAAGTTAACAGTAGGATTTTAAATTCTATTCTGGATTTTAGAGGGAGCCAGTACAGAGAAGCTAAAACAGGAGAAATATGATCTCGTTTCTTAGTTCCTGTTAGTACACGTGCTGCTGCATTCTGAATTAGCTGGAGAGTTTTTAAGGACTTACTAGAGCTACCTGATAATAGAAAGTTACAGTAATCCAGCCTTGAGGTAACAAAAGCGTGGACCAATTTTTCTGCATCTTTTCGGGTCAGGATAGGCCTAATTTTCACAATATTACGCAGATGAAAAAATGCAGTCTGTGAGGTTTGTTTTAAATGAGAATTGAAAGACAGATCTTGATCAAATGTTACTCCGGGGTTTCTTACGGTAGTGCTAGAGGCCAGAGCAATGCCATTGAGAGAAACTATGTCATCAGATAAAGAGTCTCTGAGTTGTTTGGGGCCAAGAACAATAACTTCAGTTTTGTCTGAATTTAACATCAGGAAATTGGTGCTCATCCAGGATTTTACGTCATTAAGACAATTATGAAATTTAGTTAATTGATTACTTTCTTCTGGCTTCATAGATAAATACAACTGTGTATCATCCGCATAACAATGGAAATTTACAGAGTGATTTCTAATGATGTTACCTAAAAGAAGCATATATAGAGTAAATAGGATTGGTCCGAGCACAGAACCTTGCGGAACTCCAAAACAGACTTTAGTATGTAAGGATGATTCATTATGAACGTGAACAAACTGAAAACAATCAGATAAATAAGATTTAAACCAGCTTAGTGCAGAACCTTTTAGGCCAATTAAGTGTTCCAGTCTCTGTAGCAGAATTTGATGGTCAATTGTGTCAAACGCCGCACTAAGATCTAATAAAACAAGTACAGAGACGAGTCCTTTGTCTGAAGCAATCAGAAGATCATTTGTAATTTTAACTAGTGCTGTCTCAGTGCTGTGATGCAGTCTAAATCCTGACTGACATTCCTCAAATAAATTATTATCACGGAGAAAATCACACAGCTGGTCTGCGACTACTTTCTCAAGGAACTTTGAGAGAAAGGGAAGATTAGATATTGGTCTATAGTTGGCTAACACCTCTGGATCCAGGGTGGACTTTTTTAGGAGAGGTTTAATTACAGCTACCTTAAAAGACTGTGGTACATAGCCTGTTAATAAGGATATATTGATCATGTCTAATAAATGAGTGTTAACCAAAGGTAAGACCTCCTTAAGTAGCCTAATTGGGATGGGGTCTAAGAGACACATTGATGATTTAGATGAAGAAATCACTGCAGTCAATTCTTAAAGAGAAATTGGGGAGAAGCAATCTAAATATATATTAGGTCTTACAGCTGTGTTTGAGGTTAGATAGGTACTATCTAAGGACAGGAGGTCATGAATTTTGCTTCTAATAGTTAGAATTTTGTCATTAAAAAAACTCATAAAATCATTACTGTGAAGGGCGAAAGGAATACAAGGCTCAATAGAGCTGTGACTCTCAGTCAGCCTGGCTACAGTGCTGAAAAGAAACCTGGGGTTATTCTTGTTTTCTTCTGTTAATGCTGAGTAATAGTTTGCTATGGCATTGCGGAGGCCCCTCTTATACGTTTTGAGACTGTCTGCCCAGATTAGACGAGATTCTTCCAGTTTGGTTAATCGCCAATTCCCTCCAAATTTTTGCGATATTTGTTTTAACTTACGGGTTTGAGAGTTATACCAAGGAGCGAACTTTCTTTACTTTGTTAACTTCTTTTTAAGAGGACCTACAGAGTCGAGTGTTGTTCGCAGTGAGCCTACGGCGCTATCGACAAGATGATCAATTTGAGAGACGTTAAAGTCGGCATGGGAAACCTCTGTTCCTGAAGGACTTGGTATTGAATTTAACGACGGAGTAATCATTTCCTTAAATTTTGCGACAGCAAACATCTAGTATAGTAACTGTTGCTGAGTGGCGTGTAATCGAGTAAAAAGAAATCAAAAGTAATCAAATAATGATCCCATAGTGAGGGATTCTGTGGAAAGACTGTTAGGTTATCAATTTCAATTCCATACGTCAGAACTAGATCGAGGGTATGGTTAAAACAGTGAGTGAGTTCATGTACATCCTGACTGAAGCCAATGGAGTCTAACAATGAGATAAACGCAGTAGCCAGGGAGTCATTATCAACGTCGACATGAATGTTAAAATTGCCTACAGAAACAACTTTATCTGATTTAAGAACTAAACTGGATAAAAACTCAGAAACAAATTCAGAATATGGGCCTGGAGCAAGGTACACTAAAATGAATAAAAGTGGCTGCAAGGTTTTCCAGGTCGGATGTAAAAGACTAAGAACTAGGCTTTCAAATGAATTATAGTGTAGTTTAGGTTTAGGGCTGATTAACAGACTAGAGTTAAAAATGGCTGCAACTCCCCCTCCTCGGCCGCTGCCTTGAGGAATGTGGGTAGTATTATGACTGGGAGATGTGGATTCATTTAGACTGACATATTTGTCTTGACACAGCCAGGTTTCGGTGAGACTGAGTAAATCAATATGATTATCTGAAATTAATTTGTTTACTAACACTGCTTTAGACGATAGGGACCAGATATTTAACGGTCCGCATTTGATTCTCCTGTTTTGTGGTGTGGGTGCGTAACATAAGGACACACAGGAACACGAGTATAAATGTACAGGTGAGCAATTTATTGCTACACACTCCAACAACACACTGTACAATATCACACACAAAATGGAGCAAATGACGTCAGGGTGAGCCCAGGCCAAAACAATAAACAAAAACAACCTGTCTACCAACCGGCGAAATAACTGATTCCTAACGAAAACAAAAGAAACAAAAATACAATACTAGGCCTAACTCCCTAGGCTAACGAAAAACATGAGAAAACAGGTATAACAAAAATAGCAGCTCACCCCTACGCTCCGTGCAAACAATAATAAGTGACAGTGACTATTTACAATATATAGGCTACACAAGTGACTCAGTTGGCCCTAAGGCGCTGGTCTTAACAAAAGAATAAATTATTTAGCAGGCAAGCTACACAATCACACATGGGTCAAACAACAAAGTACTTATCAATCACAGAAAACCAGAGAAAACGATACAATGCGCTGCTGCCAGGTATGAGAGTGGTCTCGCGGCTTCCGTGTGGCTGGCATTATGAAGGCCCAGCCCCTTGCCCAACCAATCCGGCAGCGGTGACGTCACGCTCGTTATCCAATTGGCGACCGTTGACACTGAAGGCCGAGCCCCTTGCTCAGCCAATCCAGCCGGAGCAACGTCACAACAGTGACACACGATCTTTGGAAGAAAAGGAGAGGTCTAACTCTCCACTAAACATACAGGTTAAAGGCATATACATAGAAATATACACATACAGAGAATAAATACACAGATCATAACGCACACATACACATAATAAATACACAAGCGGCCGGGGGACGTAACACCCCCCCTCCCTAAATGAACAACATCCCCTAAGATGTTTGTTCACAGAACATAATTACACCCCCGAAAGGGCATCAGCTAACACATTATCTATACCCTTCTTGTGGTGGATCTCAAGGTCGAAATTTTGCACAAACAAGGACCACCTCATTAACCGCTGATTGGCGTTTTGCATGCGGTTCAAAAAAACGAGAGGGTTGTGGTCGGTGTACACTACAACAGGCAACGGACTGGAACCAATACACTTCAAAGTGTTGCAGAGCGAACAGCAAGGAAAGAACCTCCTTCTCGACCGTGCTGTAATTGAGCTGGGCAGCACTGAACTTCTTCGAGAAGTAGCAGATGGGGTGGTCGACACCCTGCTTGTCCTCCTGCAGCAACACAGCACCGGCCCCGCTGGCACTGGCATCAACCTCTAACTTAAACAGCCGTGTGAAGTTTGGGGCTGTGAGGACAGGTGTGCTGCAGAGAAGCGCCTTACAAGACTCGAAAGCGTGTTGGCAAGCAGCTGACCAAGCGAACGGCTTTTTCTCGCTCGTCACACTGGTGAGAGGAGCAACAACCTCAGCAAAGTTTCGGCAGAAACTACGGTAGTAGCCCACTATCCCCAAGAAACGGCGGAGCTCACGCCTTGTCTGGGGTACAGGATAAGTTACGATGGCCGGGACTTTCACATCAATGGGACGCACGTGTCCCTGGCCCACCTGTTTACCAAGGTAGGTAACAGTGGCTTTACCAAACTCACACTTCGCCAGGTTCAAAGTTAAATTTGCATCTTTCAACCTCTTGAAAATCTCTTTCAGGACTTCAACATGCTCAGACCAGGTGTCTGAGTATGCCACAACATCATCAAGATACACCTCACAGTTTTTCACATTAGCCAAAACGATGTGCATCAGCCGCTGGAATGTGGCAGGTGCATTGTGGAGACCAAAGGGCATGACTGTATACTGGAGGAAACTATCCGGAGTGACAAAAGCGGAGATCTCTGAGGCACGAGGAGTTAACAGGACTTGCCAATAGCCCTTCAGAAAGTCAAGTTTTGTGACGTACGTGGCCGAACCCACTCGGTCCACGCAGTCCTCCATTCTGGGTAAGGGGTACGAGTCAGCCTTGGTCACATTATTTACTTTTCTATAATCTGTGCAGAAACGTGGCGTCTGATCCGACTTGGGCACAAGCAAACAGGGAGAACTCCACGCACTGGAGCTGGGAACAGCCAGACCGTTCTCCAACAAATATTCCACCTCATTGTGGAGAAGTGAACGCTTTGTCGGGTTTGCATGGTAAGCATGCTGTTTGATGGGTGGGTGGTTTTCAACATCGACATCATGAGAAAGGACAGTTGTACGGGGTGGTGTGTCCGAAAAGAAAGTGGGATCATTTTCAATGAGCTGAATGATGTCCGTTTGGGCAGAAGCATCCAAATGTTCCAAATGAGCTGACAAGTTTTTCACAATTTCAGAATTTTTAAGTCGTGAGCACGGAGGGCTGCTCGCGCTTAAGCCATCACTTTCTGGAGCGTACTGAGAAGGAGTCACAGCTGCAGCTGCGACAGTGACTACAGCGGCAGGACTGACAGGAGGAGGCACAGCAGCATGTCGTGTGACGTATCGCTTCAACATATTCACATGGCACACTCGACTTTTTTGTCTGCGGTCAGGGGTGCGCACAACATAATCAGTCTCACTCAAGTTTTTTCTCAATCACATAAGGACCACAGAACTTTGCTTGGAGAGTGGCACCGGAAGGGCCAGCACCTCCTCACCAACCTGGAACTCTCTCCTGACGGATTTCCTATCAAATGTGTTTTTCATTTTAACCTGAGTTTCAGTCAGGGCGCTGCGGGCAGCGTCACATGCTTTGTGCAACATCTCTCTGAATTTACTGACATAATCTAACACATTGATACTGACGAGCCCCCACTTTATGTTATGCCCCGGTCTAGGGGTGTGGGTGCGTAACATAAGGACACACAGGAACACGAGTATAAATGTACAGGTGAGCAATTGATTGCTACACACTCCAACAACACACTGTACAATATCACACACATTGATACTGGGACTGTCAGTCTCGGACAAGAATTGCTCTCGGAGCAAACGAAGGGGACCATGCACGGTGTGTCCAAACACCAACTCTGCAGGACTGAAACCGGTGGACTCCTGCACACAGTCTCTCGCCACTAACAGGAGAAAAGGCAAGCCCTCGTCCCAATCTTTTTCACTCTCCAAACGGTATTTCCTCATCATGGATTTAAGCGTCTGGTGAAAATGCTCAAGCGCCCCCTGGGACTGGGGATGGTAATGGCTAGACTTGCTGTGCTTAATTGACACATACACATAATAAATACACAGGCAACCGGGGGACGTAACAGTCAGAGAAGAGGTTTTACATTTTATGAGGTTGTTATGCACAACTCCTCTTTGTTTAATTTTAGATTTAGATAATTTAGGTGGTCAGGGGACAGACACCGTTTGTATAAAACTATGTCCTAACTGAGTCCTGATCTCAATCAACAGTCTCTGCAGCTCTGAGGTTCTCCGGCAGACTGTTCCACAATCGGGAGCCATAATAACTAAATGCCGCCTACCCGTGTGTTTTAGTCCTAACTTATGGTATGGTTAAAAGGTCGGTGCCGGAGGACCTCAGGGTCTGCGAGGGCTGATGGGCTGATGGTAAAAACAGGACAGATAAATAAGAAGGCCCAAGACCGTTAAGACATTTAATAACTAATAAAAGAACCTTAAAATCAATCCTGAAGCGCACGGGGAGCCAATGCAGCGATTTTAAAACTGGTGTAATGTGCTCCCGCCCTCTATGTGGAATAAAACAGAGTTCAGAGTCAAAAATCACACCCAGTTTTTTTACAGATTGTGTTGGTTTAAAGTCCTGTAGTTTTGGTAAAAGTTTCTCTCTCTGGCCTTCAGGACCAATGACTAAAACCTCTGTTTTGTCCTGGTTGAGCTGCAGGAAATTCGCTGCCATCCATGACTTTATGTCTAAAATGCAGTTAAAAAGGGCATCAATTGGCCCTGTGTCATCAGGAGGCACGGCGATGTACAGTTGCATATCATTAGCATAACTATGAAAGCTGATGCCGTGCCTCCTGATGACGTCCCCCAGAGGAAGCATGTAGAGATTAAAAAGAGTTGGACCTAAAATTGACCCCTGGGGGACCCCACATTTTATCTCATGGGTTCCTGAGGAACATGTATCCATACTTACAAAGAAGTGTCGATCAGTAAGGTAAGAGACGAACCAGTTAAAAACAGTACCAGGGAGGCCGACCAGGTGCCTCAGTCTTTTTAATAAAATGTGATGGTCTACTGTATTGAAGGCGGCGGTTAGATCCAGTAGTACCAAGACTGTGAGTTTATGGTTATCTAAATTGCACCTGATGTCGTTTAAAATCTTTAAAAGGGCTGTCTCGGTACTGTGGTTCATCCTAAAACCACACTGATACTTCTCTAAAGTGTTTTGTATTTTAAATATCATTTACTTCGGTAAAAACCAGTTTTTCTAAAATTTTGCTTAAAAATGGTAAGTTGGATACAGGCCGATAATTATTAAAAATGTTGGGGTCTAAATTGCTCTTCTTCAGAAGGGGCTTCACCACCGCCATTTTCAAGGAGGCTGGGAAGACACCCGTCTGAAGAGAGCAATTCACCATGTACAGTAGCTGTTCCTCAAAGAATCCATAAAATGTTTTTAAAAAACGGTGTGGGAATTGGGTCTAAAAGGCAGGTTGTGGGCTTTACTTGGGAGAAAACGCGACCAACCCGACCAACCCGACCCTCGCATCAACCAGGGCAAAACTCTCCAATGTTTCCTCAGGTAAAAGCAATGATCCAGGTGTGTCGACAGTTAAAATATGTTGAGATAAAAGACTGGATCTGATGTCATTGACTTTACTTCTGAAGTGGTCTGCAAAGTCCTCACAAAGGGTATTGGTTGTTGTCTTAGGTGATCTGTTAAAATTACTGTTTGTTAAAATATCAAATGTGGAGCAGAGGAATTTGGGATTGTTTTTGTTGTCAGAGATTAGTTTTTTGAAGTGGAAAATTCTTGCCTGTTTGACTGTGTTATTGTAGGTTTTGAGATGTTGACGTAATATTTCGTAGTGGACTGTTAGGTTTGATTTTCTCCATCTTCTCTCAGCACTCTTGCAGTTTCTTTTCAGTTGTTTGATTTCCTGATTTCTCCACGGGGTTGTAGGTTTTGTTCTAATTGTTTTGATTAAAAGTGGAGCCACTGAGTCCAGCGTTGACTTGAGTTTGTTGTTAAAATTGTCCACAATAAAATCACAGGGTGCTGGTAAAATCTCTGCAGGAGTGCTCTGTAAAATCTGGATAAAATTTGCAGCCAGAAGTTAGGTAGCGTTTCCTCACTGTTCTCACCGGGGCCTCCTGTTGGTTAAAACTGGTGATAAAAAACACACAAAAGTGGTCGGACACAGCCAGATCCACAACAGAGAACACACCCACGGACAGGCCATAGGTTATGACCAGGTCCAGGGTGCGCCCTCTGCTGTGGGTCGGCTGCGTGATATGTTGTTTAAAATCCAAACAGTTTAAGAGGTTTAAAAATTCTCTGGATACTGGGTCCGAGGTGTTGTCAATGTGTAGATTAAAATCACCAGTTATTAAAATTCTGTTGTGGGTGGAGTGAATGATTGATAATAATTCAGAGAAATCACTGATAAAAGAAGTGGAGTACTGGGGTGGCCTGTAAACCATTATGCAAAGGATAGGAGGGCTGCTAAAAACAAAGGCATGATGCTCAAATGACGTGTAACTGCTAAAAGAAACTTCATTTGAGGACATTGTGGTTTTTGTTACTGATGCAGCCTCCTCTTTTACCTCCCCTAATAGAATATAAAAAGTTAAAATTTGGTGGGGAAGCCTTGGTGAGAACAACAGGTGCGTCGGTGCCAAGCCATGTTTCTGTAAAGAGAATACTGTCTAGGTTATTGTCTAAAATTAAATCATTTATGACAAAAGATTTGTTTAAAAAGGAGCGCACGTTCAGCACTGCCATTTTAATGTTTATGCTGAACGTGCGCTCTTCATGACTTTTCAAATGGATGTTAAAAACACGGTTAGGTCTAAAAACAGTCCTGGGTTTCAGCTTTCCAAGTGTAATGATGGTTTTTATGGTGAATGTGTAACCAAGAATCAATTTGTCCCTCTTTCAATAAAAACAAATAAAGATGAGATCAGATTCAAATGTACTCAACCGGAATTTATTCTGGGTCTGGCAGTAGTATGCTACCTAAGTCCAGTAAAATAAAATAAAAGATTTTATGGACTGGAACGTACCTTCCCTTTAAATCAGTGTCTGTTTGTTTAACTCAATATGTTCTTTCACTGTAGTGACAAGCACTCAACAAGAGAATATCAAGACATAAAATAATAAAATAAAATAAAATAAAAAAAAATCTTTTCAACTTCAATACAAATGATCTGACTTAGTCCGGCAACACAAATAGATGTCAACAATATAAATGAAAAATCACAACTCCAAATATTGTGTAACTTAATGTCTTTTTTAAATCAGTCTCTTCTCAGTGTTTATCAAAAATAAATCCTCTTCGCAAATTTGTGATGATCCACAATTTGGTATTTCTTAGTCCAGGAAAAAAAAAAATTCCCAGCAAGGGAAACAAAATTTGGGTACCCACAAGAAATACTATAGAGCTCTATAGGAAGGAAAGTTTTCTGATACACACAGTGGTCCACGAGCAAAGCTTGGTCTCTGCCTGGCTCCGGTCCACCCACGCTAGCAGGAAAACAGTATACAACGTGGTGACTTGATGTGAAAGACAGCTAGCAAAGACTGGCTACAGCTCGGCCATATCTTCTCCCCTCTCAGCAGTATTCAAGTGCAAACCAAACCCGCAAACTCTCCTGCTCTAAGGTCGCTGCTCTACAGCCGTAAAGCAGAGCTTACTGTCGTGACTCTTAAAGAGACAGTGTGCCTACTAACACTGAACAGACTGGCTAGATAACCACTGGGTTAGAAATGTCCTGTGTTTCCAGTTGCATAGAAGGTGCTACTGAGGGAGAAGTGTGTGTGGTGCAATGTGTAGTGGAGGAGGGAGGAGGTGGGTGAGCAGTGAGTCAGGAGGTGGTTGTGGTGCAGGATCAGACGGTCAGGTCAATGTTGACTGATAAAAGCTGTGATCCCTCCTGGTTTGGGTGGAGGCCGTCCCATTTAAATAGGTGGGGTCTGTTTAAAAAAGCTATAAAATTGTCCACAAAAGGGATACTTTTGGCCAAGCAGTATCCCTTCAGCCACAGGTGCAGCTGACAAAGGCAGCTGGTGGTGACGTCACCATAACGAGGTGGGGCAAGCAGGCCGTAAATAATTAGCTGCTTCCCTGTGTCCAGCAGGCGGTCCACCAGGGAGATAAAGTCCTGCTTGAAAACCTTTGACTGCTGGTTCCTGAGGTCGTTGATACCGGCTTCCAGGACCAGCGTGGAGGCCGAGCTGTGTTGTGCAGTCAGCTGGAGGGCGGAGGATGCAACCTCACTGACATGGGCACCAGGGTGGCAGAGGGTGCGGCCGTTGTGCACTTCCACGTGCCTGACCATGGAGTCAGGCACCGATCACTAGCACAGAGGGGGTGCGCTGCTCCCAAGTGCACGCCTCCGACTGCCTGGAGGTACGACGGTGACGGGATGGAGCCTGAGGTTTTTGGCGCCGGGCCACAAACGTTTTCTAAAAACTCTGCTCACCCCTGATTTTACAAGAATTTTTGTAGCCCTGAATGGAGTCCTTGGGAACATTTAACCCAAGGTGGCATTGTCAGTGCCTACATTTTTTCATCTCTCATGTATATATTGTAGTTCTTTAACCGGAGCTATTATATTTATTGGGCTTGCCTCATGTGTGTGTGTGTGTGTGTGGGTGGGTGTGCTAACTGGCACATCTCTTACACCTGCAGTTATGAGTTGGGGGGGATTAGGCTGGTCAGCTGTAGTAACTCCTATCTGACTAACATAGTTCATTATAGCTAATCTGTTTTATTGCAGGGAGATTAAAATAATGGGTTTGTCGTCCGTGCCGCTATGATGAGCAGGGCAGCCTAGCGAGAAGAGTGGTAGCAAAGGAGAGAATGCGAGATTGCTTTAATCTGTGTGTGTGTGTGTGTGTGTGTGTGTGTGTGTGTGTGTGTGTGTGGTTGTACAGTCTAGCTAGGTTTTTGAAAATACCATCTTAAAGGGACATTGTGTAACATTTTAAGTTGTTTATTGGCAAAAATTGATGTCTGCATTCATAAATATGTCATCACTGGTGTACTATTACCTCCACCAATAATCTGATTTATTCTTGTAAAAGGAAAATTTAGGATTTGTTTGTACACTGTGCGGGTAAGTCGTCTGGGGGGTTCCATTACAGTTCGCCATCTTGAGAATACATCCACCAGCAAGGGACATACAGCACCGCCTTCGGCGTTTTCGCCAGCACTGCGAGACTGAGGAGCCGAAGGAGAGGAGCAAGAGGCACTTCGCTACTACCCTGGCACATTTGAAACTAAGTCCCACTCTTTGAGCATAATGCAGGATCATGCATATGCAGGATCATGGGAGACGGAATCCTTGTCGCCAAGAAAGCGCAAAAGGGAATAGAAAAGGCAGCGTGACCGGCGAATTAACAGAACAGAACGAAGGCCCACATCGGGGTAGCCTTTCCCGGGTAGAGAGAGCTGCTGAGCGAGGATGGTAATACAATCACAGGCCGGCGCTGCTGTTGGCTGTTAGCCCGTGTTAGCGGCCAGTCGCTAACAGCCTCATCCCTCTCCTCGCATCACTGCGCCGCCGTTAGCCGGTGTTAGCCGTTAGCCGTTAGCCGCTGTTAGCACTGGCCTGTGATTGTATTACCTTTCTCCTTCAGCAGCTCTCTCCACCTGGGAAAGGCAACCCCAATGCTGACGTTGCTTTTTTAATTCGCCGGTCACGCTGCCTTTTTGATTCCCTTTTGCACTTTCTTGGCAACGAGGATTCCGTCTCCCGTGATGCTGCATAATACATGATCCTGCATTACGCTCAAAGAGTGGGACTTTGTTATGCGGCAGTAGTGCTGCTGGCCACTAACAGCTGTTTCAATTTACATCCGCCCCAACAGTCCTACGTTGTAAACACAGCCAGCATGGTGAGGAGGGGGTTTGTCAACTCGCGTCGCGTGTGTCTGTGTAGCAGCCTGAATGAATACTCCATGTAGTATCGGATGACATGGTTTCATCAGTGTTATCATAGCTTTTTGGTCCACAGCGGCTACCGTTGTTGCAATACACGCAATATGTGATTTCAACGTTAGATGGGAAAATTCCTACACACTGTGGCTTTAAGGAGAAAAAAAGGAAATAATGTTATCAGGTTAAAGCTCCAGTAGGCAACATTGTTTTGATATAATTGAGTAAAAATGTTATAATATCCTCTAAGCATAATGTAAATTGAGTGGTCTGAGACAAACAATAGGTTTCTGCACCTCACCATGGCTCTGTGTTCAGCCTCTAAAGAATCAGTATCGTGCTGATGTGCATCAACCAATCAAAGGTCAGCTCAGACCACTGCGTTCCTATTGGCTGGCATATGCGTGTTCCCGTGCCGTCGGCAGAAGGGGAGAGCAAGTGGCAATGGCGAACAGTGCACCAGGTAGCTATTCCAGCATTACAACTGCCTACACAGCTCAACCCAAAAAAAAGGAAGATCCCCAGAAGGAGGAGAAGGTTGAGGTGGGGCCGGGCCCGGCCGGAGGGTGTGAGGGTTGGCCGTGGGAGTGGAGCCGAGGGCTCTCTGCGGAGAGCGAGAGCCGAGCCTCGGGAGTATGTGTGGGTCCATGAGGGTGGGATGGGGAGGGCTGCTGCACGGACAGGGAGAGCTGAGCCTCGGGGTATATGTGCGGTGCCACAAGGGAGGGATGGGGAGGGCTGCTGCCCGGTGAGGGAGAGCCGAGGCTCCCAGAGAGGGAGAAATAGAACCAAGTAGGATAAAATACTTGCCTGCTCGTCTGGTAGGAGGGGCTCAGGGCGGAGACGAACAAAACCTTACTCAGATGAGACCCAAAAATCAACTGTTTTCAGGCTTTCTACCTACTGCAGCTTTAATACTAGTTTCAAATATCTGCCTCTTACAGGACAACTTCGGTATTTTTCAACCTGGGCCCTATTTCCCCATGTGTATGTGTGTGTATGATTCATGGGTACAACTTGTTCTAAAATTGGTTCAGTATTGAGGGAGGCGGATGCAACTGGGAGCCGCAAAACGAGCTAAAACGGTAACGGGGGCAAATGCATCCCGTATAAGTTTGCGCATTAAAAGTGCCCTATGAGAGCTATGAGTGGAGTCAGCTGTCAGTCAGTGTTGGAGCAGAGAGGGGGAGGACTGCCTCGCTGGGTACTGTAAGTGAGTATGTGTGTATGAAGTGTGTGTGTTACGCTAGAAGAGTCAGAGGACGGAGTCTTTTATGTGCTACCCCCTGGAGTGTTACCGGAGGTTTTGGAGTGCTCAAATAAACAGGCCTTTTTCCCAAACGCAAGACCCTGTACAGCTTTCATAGGCTGCCTTTGTCGGATGGCGAGATGCTGAAGTTGTGGCTAGTTGTGCTACAAATGGATGCTAGCACTCCTGTCCAGACACTGTGCCTTGCAGACCATCGGGTCTGCAGTGCTCACTTCTCCCAAGATGACCATTGCAAGCAGAACAAGAGAAGACATCCAATCCCGAAACACCTCTTCCTCAAGAAAACGGCTGTCCCACGAGTAGAGAGAGATACAGACACAGAGTGGAGCAAAGCTCGTGATATCACACAGCCCAGAGGTAAGGGAAAGGCTAGTATGCTATTTACAGAGATAGCACTGGCGATCTGAACCGGTCAGTGGTGAAAAAAAGCACTTTTAATGCGCAAACTTATATGGGACGCATTTGCCCCCGTTACCGTTTTAGCTCGTTTTGCGGCTCTGGCTGCGTTTGCCTCCCTCAATACTGAACCAATTTTAGAACGAGTTGTACCTATGATTAATACGCACACATACACATGAGGAAATAGGGCCCATGTTGAAAAATACCGAAGTTGTCCTTTAAGGCAACCTCCAGTTATTGAGCAGACAACTCCAATCAGTAACCCTGTGATGGCCTGAGTGGTCTTTGCCACCATTTTATGTACAGTTAGACCACTTAAGCCTGACAGAGGACACTGAAAGCTGCTAAAACAGCACAATATATTGTGTTGGACAGTGGTGACAGTAGGGATTGTTTAGCACACAGTGGAAGTTGATGACAAAGTGCTGCAAAAGAAGATCAATGCTGTGAGGTGTACAAGTTTTTTTTTTTCAATCTGTGTCAGTGCAGTGTGTGTGTGTGTGTGTGTTGTGTGTGTCCGCTGGTTGTTGTGGTGGAAAAGATCAGGGGGATATGAGGTGGGAAGAGGGATCGATGAGGAATTTGTTTTGTTTAAGTAAATGATAGTTGTGTAGATTGACAACAGCACTCCATCCTGTGTCCCTAAGGAGATGAAAGACAAATGGCTATCAATGGCCCATCATCCCCCTCTCTCTAGCTGTATCTCTATCTGTATCAATGTCTCTGGGACTGACATCCATGGTGTGCTAGGTAAGGCTGGGAGCCAGATAGGTGGTGGACTCTGATGCCATTCACTGTGTGTGTGTGCGCTCGCGCACGTGTGTGTGTGTGTGTGTGTGTGTGTGTGTGTGTGTGTGCCTGCATGCGTGTGTGCGCGTGCATGTGTGTGTGTAAAAAGCCAAGACTAAGCTGACTTCAGACTAACAGTGTGACAAGCCTAAATGTATTAAATTAAATGGGGTGTAACTGGGGCTGCCCCTTGAAAGTCAGACAGAATCATCAGTCAGAGATCCCTCAGTCGATTGTGATTGCTTTAAGTTGAACGGTCAGGGTTTTTTGTTTTCCTCTGTCGTCACTTCTCTCTCTGCTTCCTACGGAGAGCTTCTGCTCTCTGAAGCTGAAGCAAGTTCTTCCGTAGCTGTGTGCTCACCTCATTTATGGCCTGTCTCTCCTCTTCCTCTGCTTTCTGCCACCTTTTCCTGATTGCTCTTAGCTCTTTCTGCACTTCAGTGTTCTGGTGCTGCCTCTTCGAGGGACCTGCCGCTGTCTTGACAGTATCTATGGTTATCCCAAAGGTATCCTGGCATGCCTGATACACGGTCTGCACCACAATCTTGATCTTCTTGACTGCGTCCCCCTTCAGGATGCTGTCCAGGGTGGAACTGAGGTCTTCATCCAGTTGCGCCCATCTGCGATTTGCTGCTGGTGGAAGATTAAGCCGTGGTTTCTTCCTCATGTCGTCAAGACATGCTGGTACACTCGCTCTCTTTGTGCGCTGAACAGGATCAACGAGGAGGTCCGGGGCACTGTGGTTTGCCTCCTGGCCCCTGTCCTCCACTGACTGATGAGTGATACTAATCAATCAATCAGTCAATTTTATTTATAAAGCCCAATATCACAAATCACAATTTGCGTCACAGGGCTTTACAGCATACGACATCCCTCTGTCCTTAGGACCCTTGCAGCAGATAAGGAAAAACTCCCCCAAAAACTCCTTTATCGGGGGAAAAAAACGGTAGAAACCTCAGGAAGAGCAACTGAGGAGGGATCCCTCTTCCAGGATGGATGTCGTACAGAACAGATCAGCATAATAATAACAGTAATCTGTATGACACAATGAGACAGAAAGAGAGACAGAAAGAGAGAAAAAGAGACAGAGAGAGATGCAGGACAGACGATAATGACAGTAGCTTACAACAACATTAATGAAAGTAATAATATTATAGTTATAATTCTGGCTATTGTGGTACAATATGTTGAAATTATATATTAATATCTGATATTATACATATGTGACAATAATCATATGTGTATAATAACAGTAGAAGTATGACTAATGATAACAGCAGCAGCAGGAGGCATCTGGCAGGACCACGGCAGCAGCACAACCACACACATCACACTATCCAGGCACTGCTGTGATATGAGTTAACCTGTGAGACAGTGGAGCACAAAGGCTCCGGAGAAGAAGCTGAGTTAGTGACATGCAGTACGGCCGAGTTAGCAAGATGCAGTAACAGGACATGAGAGGGAGAAGGAGAGAAGGTGCGCGGTGGTCCCGCGAGGAGGTCCCCCAGCAGACTAGGCCTAGGTCAGCCTAACTAGGGGCTGGTACAAGGCAAGCCTGAGCTGGCCCTAACTATAAGCTTTATCAAAGAGTAAAGTCTGAGATGACTTCACCTGGGTGGGACAGCAAAGATTAACCTTCACCTGCAGAACGGTTCCACCTATGGTCTCTTGTCAGCCACAGCCACCTTCAGCTTTCCTCAGCTGCTGAGGCAATCTCCCCAATGGCTCTCCTCAGATGCTTGGGTTTCGTGCCAATCTTCTGCAGGAAGAAGCATGCTGATGTTGCCAGGAATCCTCTGCAGCCAACTTCAATGGGGAATAGGGATGCATGCCACCCCCTCACCAGAGCTTCATCAATCGGGACCGGGTACTTCGCCTTCTTCAGCTCATGGACAACAGCAAGCCTGTCCTCCCATGGCACTGTAAGCTCGGCTACCACTATGGTTTTAGAGCTCAAAGGCGGGTGGAGCAAGGTAACTGCCACCTCCTCTGGGAAAGCAAGCTTTCTTTTTATGTTGACTTGCATCTCCCAGTCTGATGCTCGATGCAAGATGGAGGGTGAGATTTTGATTGAAGTTTCCTCCAGGATTTTCTCTTCTTCCCTGAGGAAACTGATGGGTCTCGGTGGAGGTGCCTGATGGTTGTTGGCCTTGACTCTTTGGATTTCCGTCCATTTGGCAATTGCCACAAGGACTTTGTGCTTTGGGACAGCCTGTAAGAATGTGGTTCAGGGTGCATGGGGTTGCGCTGCACCACTTGCAGGATGGGTCCTCTTCTTTGTCCCAGATCTTAAGTTTAGACTATTTCTCAAGATACTTTGAAGTGGCCAAACTAACATCCACAACGTCAGAAGCTGTGATCGAGCACTTCAAGTCTATCTTTGCACGTCATGGGATACCAGAGAAGGTGCGCTCTGACAATGGACCACAGTTTGCATCCGAGCCCTTCAGACAGTTTGCGCGGGATTGGAGCTTCAGACATGTGACATCCAGTCCTCATTTCCCAAAGAGCAACAGGGAGGCTGAGAGACTGGTAAGCACAATTAAGCGCCTTCTCAAAAAATCCACCGATCCATATCTTGTGTTGTTATTTGAGGTGTTATTGTGTTGACAGTAACATACACTAAAAATGTTAATGCTTACTTGACCACTTATATCAAATTGTTAACATCAGCCAGTACTGAAAAGTATGTTGTTTACATAACGAAAGTATATTGTTTGCCAAAGAACGCATATGATGGCTAAGCAAAATAGCAACAGTTAGAGGAAGCCATTAATGTTACAAAGTGTGAATACGCTATGAGTATTAATATTGTTCCTGACTGTACTCTTAGCTTGTAGCTACAGTTTCTAAATGCTCACTATTTTGTGCATGCATCTCCGTGGGAAGGACTTTTACTCCAAAAGGGGGATGTAGTAGGGGACACGCCAAGTATAGGAACCTTGTGTGAGGTGTATTGTGTTGCACAGGGGAGCTGAATAAAGGAGGCACCTGAACTGTCCTGAACCGTCTGTTGTATGTTCTAGTGTTATGCCTCCATATATTACTCCAGTATACATGAGAGTAACAAGACACAAGTAACAAGATTACATACATACAAATCAAAAGTGCCCAACTGAAGCAGTGTTTCCTTATAAAAAAAAATTGTTTCTAAAACTAATTAATAATTAGGATCTAAATATATAGATCAAAATAATCATGATTATTATTTTGTCCATAATACTGCAGCCCTGACTTGAAGTGAATGTTGACACAAAGCAGGAGGAGTACTGTGAAATCCACTTGGATGTGAGGGAATGGAATGCACATACCACTAGGGGGAGCTATTTATCTATGTATCATCAAGCATGCAGGCGAGGCGAGACCATGCACACACACACACACACACACACACACACACACACACACACACACACACACACACACACACACACACACACACACACACACACACACACAGTGTATTAGAGTCTCATAATATCACATGTTGTGTTCTTTTTTCATTTCAAAAGACCCACATGAAAATCTAAAATGTGTAGTCAAATTAATTAATAAATTACACTGTGGCTAATCATAATCTAATCTCTGTTATGTTTTAATCTTACAGCAGAAGTGGTTCAGTGCTTTGCACAAACCTATTAGTAATTCACAAAGATTGGCTGTTGCTATTGTTGTTTCAATCTTTTGCTTACTTTAAAGGAACATTTTTGTAATCCATCAATCTGTATCAGTGGTTCTCAACCTTTTTTCCCTAAGGGACCCTTTTTTCTATCATTGAGTAAACCTACAACCCCTGACTAAGTGACATATCTCATGGACATTTCATATTTAATATTCAATGCATAACAAAAAACAACAATAAAAACAGTACAGACCAACTGATAGACTGCACAGTTTCCTCAATTATTGAGTGTAGTAACTGCAGGAACTCTGTTTAAAACAATGATTTTCAGCCAATTACTTCCTGTAAATAAACCATCAAAAATAGGTATTCCTGATGGTTTTTAGGAACTTTTGATAGGATTTTCTGTTGGTATTGTTTTCTTTTAAATTAATTTGTAACAATCATACTTAACTGATGGACATCTTTTTTTGGACAAATTCAGTGTTTTCTTCTCCCTAATGCTTGGTCATTATTCTATTAGCTTTTTAGTTGTTTTAACCAGGGGTGTAAATGTAGACAGTGCAGACAAAGCAGTTGCACTGGAACCCACAGGGGCCCAAAGAGAGCGGGTGGGCCCTCCAACAATATGTTGGAGTGTGAGTAATTAAGATTGCTACCTTATATGCCTGTGTTTAAAGAAACAACTCTTTCTTTCTTTCTTTTGTAAAACAGCCAGTGGCAATCTATAGCAAAATATGTTGTGAAGTGTATGCCTACTCTCCATTAAACTATAAAAAACTATACAATTAAATGCATAATCACTTGTTTCTGTTGGTATTCTATATATATGTATATATTCTATGATTATTTCTGGGCAAGGTGTATGATGGTGTTATCCAGTGTCAAGTTTCTATTTGATCATGTGATAATAAGATTATATGGTAGCTAGTTAAGGCACATATCTAATAACTAGCTTGTCCGTCATAATAGCCTGCACTGGGGCCCATTGTAAGTACCTTATGCTACTGGTTTTAACTATGTGCTTTTCTGAGGCAGGATGAGGCTATTTAGCAGAGCGTGAAGGCTCTGTGAATATGACTTGTGCTCACGTCTTCACCATACCCTCATACTGTAAGATTTCTTAATGTGGTTTTTCTCCACAGAAATGAGTGAAATGGTGTGATATAGATCAACTGTAAATGGACCCCCTGTGAAGCTTTTGCTCTGTTTCATGTGTGCTTAAATACACTCCTGCAGAACATGTATGAAATCACTTTAACTGCATTAACAGGAGAGTCACTGGGGAAAGAAATGTTTATTAATAGTAATCATGATAGTAATAACTGTCGTAATAATAATAATGTGATGATAATGTAACAGTAATGTAATAAATAGTATTGTCTCTTTGGAGCACATTGGGAGCATACAGAAACAAAAACAAGGAAAACAAATACCCAGAACGGTATATATATATATATATATATATATATATATATACATATATATATATATATATATATATATATATATATATATATATATATATATATATATATTTATATATACAGTACAGGCCAAAAGTTTGGACACACCTTCTCATTCAATGCGTTTTCTTTATTTCCATGACTATTTACATTGTAGATTCTCACTGAAGGCATCAAAACTATGAATGAACACATGTGGAGTTATGTACTTAACAAAAAAAGGTGAAATAACTGAAAACATGTTTTATATTCTAGTTTCTTCAAAATAGCCACCCTTTGCTCTGATTACTGCTTTGCACACTCTTGGCATTCTCTCGATGAGCTTCAAGAGGTAGTCACCTGAAATGGCCAAGAGTGTGCAAAACAGTAATCAGAGCAAAGGGTGGCTATTTTGTTGTTTTGTTATGTTTTCAGTTATTTCACCTTTTTCCGTTAAGTACATAACTCCACATGTTCATTCATAGTTTTGATGCCTTCAGTTAGAATGTACAATGTAAATAGTCATGAAAATAAGAAAACGCATTGAATGAGAAGGTGTGTCCAAACTTTTGGCCTGTACTGTATATATATATATATATATATATATATATATATATCTGTACCATGTCCCTTGGATACTGTTTGTTGTTCTAATATACGTTAACACAAGGTTTTTCTATTGACAGAGAGATCTGTATATAAGGAATACAAAAGCACATGGAAGCCTCAAAGAGATAAAACACACCAAAAACAGACAGACAAATACAAACAGAATGGAAGGAAACTCATTGCTTTCTTTCTATTTTACTCACTGCTAATGTCATCAATCAAACCTTTGTGCTTGGGGGGTCTGCATAGGACAAAGAGGCTGTTGGGGTTTGGGAAGTAACATAGATGTATAAGGCAACAGTATACTTATAGCAAAAGTCAGAATTGCTGGAATAGAAACATTGGGGGGCACGATACCACATGGAAATTAGAGTTATTTCACAACAGCTTTGTTTTGTACAATAATTTGCATCCACACCAGTGGGGGCACATTTAAGAGTGAACTCTGATCTAAGGAAAACAGACACTGTCCTCACTAGAGGGATTAAAAAAAAAAAAGTCTTATCTTTTTATCTTTTTCTTTGAAGTGATCGCTTGCAGTACTACAAATGCTGCTGTTCCTTTCAGTAGATTGTAATAAGGCAGAAGTAATGTGATGTTGTTATCCCTGCTGTAGAGACAGTCAAACAAAGAAGGTCAGGGTAAATGTCCTGTTTCCCATCTTTTAACCGTGAAGGTGATATTTCCCTAACCTCAACCATTTAGTCGTAACTGCCTAAAGCAGACAAGAAAGGTAGCAGAACAGAAAATACTGAGTTTTTCAGTAGGGGAGAGTTGCTTTAAACGTAATGTGTTACAGTTGTGCCATGCATGTTTTCTCTTGCTATGTTAATGTCATCACGATGGCATCATGTCAGCATGTGGCCAATACAGTAGTAAATGTCTTTATGAGAAATGGCATCTGAAAAAATGGTTTAGCACAAGCTAAGTAAACATAAGGACCCAGTGGTATTTTTTGATAAGAAATTTATATGATGTGGAACTAAACTCCACATGGTTGTCAGCATGTACCTGTTTTTTGTCAGCATTGATCTCATGTGCAACCATTTTTAACATGTGTTACATTTGTAACTGCCATAAATTTGCTAGCACAGCTTGATCACTCAACTTGTATGTATATATTATAGTATATATATGTAGAACTTGTATGTTGGTTGTTTGTCAATAAAACTTGCAGATAGAAATGGGCTGTGTGCCTATAGCATAGACTGTGAAGCTTAGTGACTCTGAGTGTTGCTCTGTTGACCCTCTGAGAGAGTAACAGTATTTTTACTTCCATCAATCAGATTGGCTAACTATATAGATGCAACAAATGTACTGATCAACAAAGAAGAACACAACAGCACCAGCAGCTACAGCTGGTAAGTTTTGAAGAAGCATTTCACTGCTGGAAAGATGGCCTTTTAATAAAACTAGACTGTCTCTGCAGTAGAAAGATTCAAATAATTTTCATGAAAACAGAAAACAAAAAAAGGATGCTTTTGCTCAAGAGCAGGGGTGGCCAACCCATGAGCTGCATGGCTCTTTGCCTATTAGTGTGCAATTCTTTGATCCATTAATTAGAACCACTGGCATGCGGCCCTTCTGTGACGGGGTCGGTGTTGAAAGAGGGTTTTTATGCATGTGTTAATATATTTTGCTGCATGTTTTACTTGTTTTAAGTTGCTGTGTTTGGGTTTTTAGTAGAGATTTATTGGCTTGTGTTTTTAGTGGGAGATTCCTATGTTTGCATGCAGTGTTTTTTGTCCGATTGCCCCTGAACGCAACAGACACTGGCCAAAACCAGAGAAGCAATCAGCAGATGAGCAACAGGTGCAGCACGCTGGATGAAAAGGAAATAAAAGCAGAAGCACTTGGCAGAGCAGGAGGAGATTGGGACAGGAGACGGAGACGGAGACGGGGACACGAGCGACGGAGCGGCCACGCGCAGCCATCAGCGACCGACCGACCGACGGAGACGCCAGAGCCTGAAGCGCAGCAGCCTGTACCCGTTTGGCGAGGATACTCCAGCCTGGGTCGGTAGTTTGACTGCTGCCCGGAAAGATCGTGAGTACCTTTCAACTTTGTTGCAGCGGGTACTGGAAGGCTGGCTGCGGAGCCAGGCAAGGGGTGTAGCTAATCTGGGCTTGTTGTGTGTGTTCCCGATACTGGTTCTGGTCTGTTTATCTTTCCCAGGACGACCGAAGCAGCAGAGGAGGCGCTGCGGGAAGAGGAGCATCGGGAGTCGATCTGGGCTAGGAACGAGTTGACGTCTGAGCAGCGGCTACTGGCGTTCCCACGTGCAAGTGACTCTGGGGCAGAGGGTTATTGCATGGACTCTAATGGACTTGTTTTAGGCATCATCTCTTTTATTTTGTAAAACATTAATTTCTTTGTAATAAACCCGCCAATATTTACCCTTGGCTTGTTTTTTTTGTTTTTTTTTTTAACTCTGCTCACCCCTGGTTACAAAGAACCTGTAAGCTTTTCAGGAGTTCTAGAGCTCTATAAATCTCTAGGTGGCGATGTCGGTTTTATACTATTTCTTTAAATACTTAAATTATTTTTTACTTCCATCCTTCATAAAAAATCAATTCATTGTTATGAGTGCGTAGGTATAGCCCTATAAGAAATCTTAACGGGCATAAGTGGAGCGAGAGAGAAGTGCGCATGGGCAGGTTTGAGGGTGTGGAGTTCTCGAGGAATGCAGGATGACAGCGCGGTGGTGATATTGCACAACAGAAATGGCAGGGAAGAAATGCATGGCTAAGGGAAAGTATGAAGATGAACAAAGGGCATCTTTAGCAGAGTGGGAGAGTGATTTTGTATGAGGAGAGAGGGAGAGACAGCGTGGATATGTGTGGAGAGTATGAGAGAGGGAGAGATTGTGTGGAGAGAGTACTAGAGGGAGAGACTGTGGAGGGGGGTGGAGAGACAGTGTTTGTGTGTATCTCTATTCATGGTTTTGTGAGATAAATAAATCTGGCTTTGAAAATTGGAAATGTATGTTGTATGTATTTTGATTTTATGTCATTTCATGTTTGTGTGAGAGGGAGTGCGTTTGTAAGCATGTGTATGATGTGGCTCTTTGTAGTACCACGGTAATTTTTGTGGCTCTTGGTCTCTGACTGGTTGGCCACCCCTGCTCGAGGGAAAAAACCTCCAAGTACCACAATGCTCTGCACCTCATCAGGCTGATAAATGCTGTCTGCTAGTGGGTGACATAATGCAAACTTGTCTGTTTGAAAAAATATGATGGCTAGCTCGAAAGAAATTATATTGTAGGCTACTATGTAGGCAGTTTAAGAGTAAGTGTCAACATGTTAATGAAAACATTTAAGGCAAAAATATGCAAGTCAGAAACAGAATCTTGGTTTATATTTGATTAGCTTTACTTAGTTTTAGCACTTGACCTCAGGTTTTGGGTTTTGGACTTGTTTTCACTGTGCAGGAAGCAGTTTGGTGCCCACTTCCTGTTCATAAACTCTCGCTATTACAGCTAAACAGGTCGATAAACATGTGAAAACATTTTAGGCAAGAAATATGCAGTGCAGTAACATGATCCTGTTATATTCAATCACACTGCGTAGTTTACCCATTTGATTGAATTTTGGTTTGAGTTTGAGAGACAGAGAAAATGGGGCAGGGGTCTGTCTCTTGATTTGCTTCTATACTCTTTGTGTCTGCGGTGACCGCAGAGGTAGCCGGCAATATGAAAATACAGAAGTACAGCCTGTAGTTTGAGCAACAGCCTGGTAGAACGAGCGAAACTGAATGATGCAGAACACGTCATCTGGTGAAGTTTCACCATGGGGGGAGCAGGGATACTAGGCACTGGTTAGATGGAGGGAAGTTTACCACAGTTTATTTGCACAAATTACCCACATTGTTTTCAACAAAGCTGGTTGAAAATCAGCAAAGAATCCCTTTAATAATATCACTGTGTTTTATATATCATCTGATCACATTCTTGGTATGAAATTAACATAGAAACAGTTGCACCTACCATATGGCAAACAAAATACTGACAATGGCGACTGAAAATAAAATCACAATTTAATCTTTACTAGAACAATTAAATCATAACCCCCCAACCATGATCAACTTTTTTCTTTCTTTTTTTTTTTTTTTTTACAAAAACAGAAAGCAGGACCATCACTTCGGTTTCTGGAATAGATTTTATGGTTGTGAGGTAACATGGGAATCATTTGTGGTGCCCTGTAGGTTGAGCAAACCTGCCAAATGTTGTCTCTGCAGAAAGTATACTGTGGCCTTCATGGTGGAGGTCAGAGGGTTACTAGGGGAGGTAGGTGTGGTTTTGGCTCATGGATTGTAGTTGCACTCTACCTGGGCTACACTGATGAGGGGTTGGGGATGGGAGCGAGGTCTGGTTTCCAGGAGGTTTCAGAGAATAATAGCTGCTTTAGGGCTTGCATTTGAGGTACACACAATATAAAGGAACATGGAAAGTTTTGCAGAAGACCCACATTAATTTTGGTAGGAAGCTCAAGGATTTCTTGTGTAGTGTGTAAAACAGGTGAAAAGGGTTTTGGCGTTGCTATGGTATGGGTACCTAAAGGCAGGGTGTTAAGGAGGGTACAAGGAAGGAAGGCCTATGGGATGAAGGTATAGGAGGACATGCTAGCTTGAACAGAAGAGTTTTCTTAGGGTTACAGTAATCAGCCATAGAGAATACCAGAGCTAGAATGAAAGCTGCTTCACACCTTTTGTTTTTTTTTAATCTCTCCAACCAGTAATGGATGGACAGCATTTACAGTACATGTAAACAAGACAAAAGTCTTTAACCAACAACAGAAAGAACAGAAAACTTAAGAATCAGAAGAACATGGCAGAGATCAGTGCTTACCTGGATCTCTGCTAAGATTGACATCGTTAGTTGTTTTTCTTTCTTTTTTGTTGTTTGTTTTCCGTTAAAGTCCCAGTCCCTGTCTTTATGTCTTCTGCAGTCCTTCTCAGTGGCTTTGTCACACTGCAGGACAGCCATCCCAGTTTAACAGCTCAGCAGTGGAGTGCTAAGGGATGGTGGTAAACAGGTCCACTGGACACACACACACACACACATTTAGTCTCAGTCTTTGAAGTAGCTTTGAGACATCCATTCAGAAGAGGCTCATGTACTTTATGAACCCACCATCCGGTCCACTGTTCCACATGCACTTTGAATGACTGAGACAGAAATAAATGGAGGTATGACTGGATCCTTTCAGACAGAAAAACAATCTGAGTCTTTGCTCATTTGGGAAGTTGAGCTGGACAAGAACAGAAAGTGGAAGAGGGGGAGGAGGCGGAGGGACACTCCCTGTGAATTATGTTTGCTAAATTCATCGCAGGTACTCCCTGCCCTCTGCTTCATATCACCAAGGCCTCCAGAATGTCTTTCGCCAACCCAGGAAGACCTCTCATCATTCCACATTCACCATTACACACTGTGCTCTACAGGAGTTGGACAAAATAATAGAAACGCAGAATAAATAAGCTTCTTCAATATCAGAACAACTGAATCACAACTGTAAGGGCAGCAACACAAATCATTGAAACATATTGTATGGATATTTTTTTTTAAATAACCTATAATACATCAAGAATGAAAAAGCTTTATTGGTTAAAAAAACAAAAACAAAGCTGTCTTAAAGGCCACCATTTACACAGCTATGTGCTGCTTTCATTCAGCTACACCGAGCTACATTCATTTTTTTTGTGGCTGAATCACTGCTTTCCTTGACCAAACAAACCCTGAGATGAGAACAATGTTTTCTACTAAACATGTAAGTCAATTATTTCATTAATCATGATACTGACTGGGGTCAGAACAGCTCATTTCACACCTTAAGCCCAGTTCAGACCACAGATTTGCGACGAGACAAAGTGAAACAGGCAACTACCTGCAATGTGCCTTTCTGCAATGTTGTAAAATCTGCCAGTTCACACCAATGCAACTAGATTAGACAGTACATCATCTCTATGCGACAACTTTCTGTACTTCTCTTCTGATTTCAAGCTTTTCAAGCTTATTTTGTGGCTGAATATGATTAATATATTTCTTAAAATATGAATGGAGGATAGTGATAGTGAGATACTGGCTACAGTTGCATTTATAGTAGTGATGAAACTGTGAAAAACAGAAACAAAACGAGCATCAGATGGACTGTATTTATAATCAATACTCGACAATAATATAATTAAGCAGCACCAATTAATCAATCAATGAGAATGTGTGTGTGTGGGCGGGGAATAAGCACCTAGAGCGAGCAGCAGCAACCCACCGTCCGACACCAGCACACTGTGAGGACGGAAATAGAGGGCTTGGCGGGGACAGAGCGCCTGCCGCAGCAAGCAAACACACTGTCTGCGGCCATTTTGACTTGACCACTGGACTATACTACAAGCCGACTGGCTGTTGAAACAGGTGACGTGCTTTATGTTCTAAAACCAGCCCCCAGCGATTTGACCAGTTGAGTTGTAGGTCACACCATCAGCAGGCTTGGGTCAAGCTCAGACTGTCCAGTTCACACCGCTGCAACTTTTCTCTGCAACGTTTTAAAAAGGTTTAGTCTCATTGTGAATCTTTGGTCTGAACTGGGCTTTACATGGTCTATGTCAAATACACTAAGGGTTGATAGAATTTGATATTTATTCACTGAAGTGATGAAATTTTAAAAACAAATATGTTTTTCCTGTTTGTATTCATGTGTTTTTATGTCATACTTGATAATAATAATAGTAGTAGTAGTTTGAATTCTGGTAACTTTAAGTAACTTTGGTATTGTTCAACCTGGACCCTATCTTTCCATGTTTTTGTGTCTAATGGGAGGACAAATTTTTGAAATTGGCCCAGCATTGAGTAGGCTGCTGCAGCTAGCAGCTGCGGAACAGGCTGCAATGTAACTACTTGGGGCATTTGTGCACCACCAATTTAGGAACACTAGAAGTGCTTGTTAAGGCTACTAATCAGATTGTTACTCTAGTGTCTGACAGCTTTTGGGAAATCTCCCTATCGAGATCAACCTTTTCTTAAAAAGTAAGAATCCTTTTTTAAAACCAGAAACGGCCCTAAAATCTTCTTTGCCACCCCACCAGACTACATTTTAATAAACAGTAATTTTAGCGAGTAAAAAGCTATCATATTTTCACATCTAAAGTGGGATTTAGACTTCTGGGTGAAATTGAGGCCAACCTATAGTTTAGCATAGTTGCATACCCTACACAGTAGCCTGATGTACACCTCCCACAAAATAGCATTTTAAGTACCGTGTGTGATTTATCCTGGCTTCATATGAGTAGAGGAAATCCCCACTAGCCACTAGGCTAATTTATGCAATGTAAAATGTCAAAAGCTTGTGCTTATAATGTTTGTATGTTGTATTTTCTTGTAGTCTCTATTACGCCATGTTTAGTATGTGTTTTGGATGTGTTTTGAAACTGTCAAACTTTACACGACTTCACAGATACCACACTGTCAACTAGTGTTTTTGGAGGTGTAACTGCAGAGTGACACAGACACACCACTGAACAAGTAATAATGCTCACTGCGGCATAGGCCACTTGCGTAGGCTACGCTCTGCATAGCGCTAAAGCATAAGTATAAATCCACCTTAACTGGGTGAATTAACTGTTTATTTCAACCAAACCAGAGTTGGTGATTGTGATTGTGAGTTTTATTTATTTTTATTTTTCTATTTCTTTCTTTTCTTTAATTTCTTTGAATGATGTGTGTTTTTGGATGGTAAAATTACTATTTATTTAAAGAAGTCTGATGGCTTCAGCAATTTTGGGGGCTTTTTATGGTCAAACCAAAAGCATCTTACTATTAATCAAAGAGGTATTTCTTGGTATGAATCCTTTTCATAAGTTGTCAGACACTGAGAATAACAATTTGAGAATGTCAGTAGCAACAAGCATGTTTTGGTGGACATAATTTTGACAAAAAAAAAAAAAGACAAAAAAAAAAGTGGTTACAATGCAGCCTGTTTTGCTGCAGTGGTCTTCCAAATACTGGACAAGTTTCAAAAATTGTTGTTCCCATCAGTAAGACACACAAACACACGGAAATAGAGTCCAGGTTGAAAAATACTGAGGCTACCCTTTAAGATAGTAGTTTGTATAAGGACTATAAACAGTTGTTCCTTTAGGATGTGAGTCAGTTTCTATTATTTTGTCCACTCCATGAACCTTAGAGGAGACTGTACCCCCTCCCTCCCACACCCTCTTTTTTCCTCCTCCTCCTCCTCACCCCCACATAGCACTCATATAAGATTCAAGGGAGAAAGACAGAAAGCAGAAAAAAAGTGGGAGAAAGATCTCTATCTAAAAAAAAAAGAAGTATTTTTTATCTTTCCCTCTCACACAGGGCAGGTTGCTTCCTGCCTCCCCGTTCCTATCAATTTTGAAAGGCCTGGCTGAGAGAAATTCTGACTGATCCTGCAATGATTACACATTTCTGTATCTCCCACTGGTGTCCCACTGAGTGCAGGGTGCTGCTGTTCCTTTTAAATGCTTTCTTCAGCCCCCCCCTCCTCCCACTCTTTCTTCTTTCTTTCTTGGGCCATGACATTACAGTCTATCTGGGTCAGCAGAAGAGGAAGTCCAGCATTTTATGAGAAACATTTTCCTATATAATTTACATGTGTATATAATTTACAGAATACTGTATGTTTTAAGTATATATAAAACAACAACATCTACCTAAAAAGTTTAAGAGTTTTTAAAGATACATTCAGTAGCTGAACTGAAGGGAAAGAAAATTAATGTTAACAGAATTCAACATCACACAAGTAGAAACCTCATCATACATCGACAGTGCATTGAATTCTGCATGAAAATTGAAAATCAAAGGCAAACTTATGTCCAAGAGTTGCAGATCACAAATAGATATATCTATATTCATATATAAATGTTTTTCTCCTTACTGGTAATACAATAAATACAACATTAGTAAATGGCTACAACTGACTCTTCGACCATGCCTGACAGCATGTTATTAGTACAACGTTTAAATATAGAAGGATGTCACTAAAGTAGAGATCCATATAAATAGAAAGATTTAAAGAGACTCTTAATAAAACATTGTTTGTTTGTGACACTTTTTTGACTTCATATAGGGCTTTACCCCCTCCCCCTCTCATCCCACCATCAGCGCTGGAAGCCAAGGGCTTTGTTCAAGGATGGAAAGGAGACTTTACTACAATGCTTCAAAGTTGACAGCTTCCGTGTTTTAATCTGTACCCTCCCTCTGACTTCCTGTTCCACCCGCCCTTACCCTTCCCTTTTCTACCCAACACGATGTACAAAAGCAGTTCACTACACAGCATAGCCACCTCAAACCACAACATCACAATGACATGTTTGGTAGTGATGTCAGGGGCAGCCAGGCCTCCAGCAGACATGACCTACTACTACTGATGTTTCAATTCTTGCTTACCCCTTTACCACCAAAATAGCTCTGGTTCTTAACCCAATTCTGTTCAAGGTTCTTGGGACCTCAGTGCTGTCTTGCAAATCACCCTGCGTTTCCACCAATTCTGAGTGGAGCTACTGTCATCAAGGATGTGTCATCAACGAAGGGCTTTGCACAATGCACAACAGAAGTAAACAACAGTAGCAAAGTGGCGCATCACACCAATTACCTGTGAGCTTTTGTTCTGTTAGTACAGAAATTTGTTTTTATCAAAAAAAACCAAGCATGAACCAACCATTAATGACACCACTGCAAGCTTTTTTCCCCCAGACAATTTCTCATTTGACTTCTCAATTGTTACCTTCACCATCCTCTCTTTCCAACCATTAGAATATGACACACCCACTGATGTCATCACGGTTCGCACTTTAGGTAAGGAAAACCTGCTATTTTTTGGTTCCAACTTTTCAGGTTCTGAATCACTTCCACTTTAGTTGAAATGCTCCGCTTCAGAACCGGAACACAACCAGTTCCATGTTGGTGGAAGGGGTAACTGTGGACTTCAACTGAGCTTGTGCATTCTTCAAATAATCATATCGACCTTCTCCTATCTCCATTTGCACAAACTAAGGTAGGGATAGCCTCATCACTTTTGTTTTTTTGGAATCTACAAAATGCAGGCTGCTTGACAAAACTAGCCAAAGTAACAACTACACTACTGCAGTCCATTAGTGGAAGACAGGCTCAAAAAGCATTTCATTTTCTGAAGACTACTCCATATATTTCCATAACAATCACATAGTGACATGTCTGCAGGACCAGCTCCCCCCTTTCACCCCTCAATGCACACACACGCACGCACGCACGCACGCACGCACGCACGCACGCACGCACGCACGCACACACACACACACACACACACACACCAAGTCTCACCCCTGCCCCCTTAAAGCAGAGGGTGAGGGGTGTGGTAGGAGATAATCAGAAGAGAGGGGGGAAGCTGGCTTCTCCTCACCTACCTCCTCTAAACTCAAAAGACACATGACATTTTCCCCCAAGTTCTTCTGCTTCTTCTTTTTTTAAACATACTTCATGTATTACATACACATAATATAGAATATGTATATACGTACATTAGTGTTTGCTCTTTTTGGAAATCATAAACTTAAAAAAGTTTACAAAAATAAAATGTTTTATGGTGACTTCTCTAATTGGTCTCTCCCACTCAGCAAGGCTTGTTTTTCCAGGGGTCGGAGCCACTACAGGCTCAATGGTTCAGGCCCCAGCCTCAGAGCATCCTCCGTCCATCCTGTCAGATTCCTTTCATTCTTGATAGAAGAGCTCCTTTACAAATCGCGTCTTTTTGTTTTAGTTGATCTTTTTTTAGTATCCTTCAGTGTCTGTGTTGTTCTTCTCTTTTTTTAGTTGATGTCCATCTGTACTCATCCCTCTAGTCTTTCTTTTGTTTACTAAAAAAGAAAGAACAGGCAAGTCAGCGTAAATAAGATGTCTGTCTACTTTGTTAATTAGCTTTTATATATGTTAATAAATATTAAAAAAAATACTATTTACTCTCCTATAGGTGGCTAAAAAGCAGTGTAAGAGTTAGTATATACACTGTTTAACATTATGTCATCAAAACAACTGTACCACATTATACATCAGATTCAGTATACACTGAATAGTTTAAATCACTGAACAATAACGATACATTTATGTTGGAAGAATCAGATGAAACAATGTGAGACAATATCATAGATCATCGATCACAACAAGATGACGCAGTACATACAGTATGTAAAACAAGTTCAGTAACAGCAATATGTACAGCTTTAATCAGCTCGAAGTCATGTTTTACCCCCTTCAACAGTCTGCAACAGGGTTTGACACAGGAGTTTGAGCTGATTTGTCAATTTGTTAAGAATGAGATTTTATTTCATCTGTGTGGTCCATCTCCTCAGTGTAATTATATATTAATTCAGAAAAAACCCCCCAAATAAAACAGATTTCTTTTTAAATAATTGCTGTTTTTGGTTTCTTTTTAAAAGTAATCCTACTAGTAACCTGGATTAAATATAGTCATACTGTATTCCAATTTGACATGGCTCTGTACATTGCAGTTTTTTTTAAAGCACTGGTCTTGGATAAGGGTAGCATAAAGCTAAAAAAAAAAGAATTACAAATTAACTTGCTCAGAAGAATAAACACTAAAATAATATATGATATTGTAAAATAATATTAAAATGTACAAATTAACCTTCTAATTGAACTACGAATGCACTGATTTTGAAATTATGGGCTGGTATTGATACCAATGTTTAAAATAACAATTTGGCCAATAGTCAACTTTCGTTGTTGTAATTTATTCTTCTTTTGTGTCAGGGAAACAGAAATCTACACTATAAAGAATAAATGAACAGTCTTAAAGTTGTTCATTGTTGTTCAGTCCTTCATTACACTACCTTTGAATGAGCACAAATTCAATTACACACATTTATAAAACAGCCTATAACATAACCGTCTTTCACATGAAAAAACATCTTTGAAAAAAATTAAACAAAAAGCATTTTTACTATATACGTTACATCATAATTCCGTCTCTAATATCTATTTTATAGTGCTGTGAAGAAATCAACAAATTTCTCCTCCAAACAGGCCATGGCTATTGCTGCCGCAGAGACATAATAACCTAATCAGCTCAATGTGAAAGAGATGTGTATTAATGATGCTCGTAAGTGCTAATATCGTAGGCAAGTGGACTTGCTTGTGTTTCTTGAAGATGTTTCACCTCTCATCCAAGAAGCTTCTTCAGTTCTAAATGACTGGTATGAAGTTGCAGGCTATAAACCCTGGGTGGCAGTGTTGTGCTAGTTACTGAAAAATAGTAACTAGTTACCGTTACCAGTTACATCATTAAAAAGTAACTCAATGACTTAAACCAAAAAGTAATGCGTTACTGAGAAAGGTAATGTTTTACTTACCCCCGTTACTAGTTACTGTTACTAGTTACTTCATTAAATAGTAACTTAGTAACTCTGTTACTTAAACCAAAAAGTAATGCATTACTGAGAAAAGTAACATTTAAGTCGTCCCCCCCCCCCCCCCCCCCCCGAAAAAAATCAACTTCAGCCTGATTTATGGTCGTGCGTTGAATCGACGACGACGCTACGTCGTAGGGTATGGGGCTACGCAGAAGGCTCGCCTTAGCCCCCTGCGTAGCCTGACGTGCACCTCCCCAAAAATGCGCAGACCGGCACGGCTGTGATTGGTTTGCTGAGTAGCAACGCATTTCCGGTTCCGCATTTCCACCGCCATCTTTAAACATCTTCTATTGCCATGTAGATGTTGTTAAGGCTCATTATATATATGCCATTATGCACAACGTTCAATACGGATACGGCCGGAGCCGTCTGTCCGTGCTCCGCGTTCATTTCTCTGTGACCGAAAAAGCCGGAAGCTAAGCAAAGAATCAACTAGAGACGGCGATAACCACTCAGGAAAGGAACGAAGCCTCCTACCACTCTGGCGGTGAATTGCACCGCGACGAAACGGAGTGACGGAGAAGTTCGAAGGGTTCACGACGGCGTCACGGCAACCACGTAGCGACGTCGTCGATTCAACGCACGACCATAATTCAGGCTTTAGGACTCGCGTCTTGCCGTCACGCCATGACCTTGACGCATGCGCTCTAGTGTCATCTATACTCACTAGAGGGCGCTAGAGGGCGCTAGGTGCTCTTCTGTTTTTGCAGTGTAGTTTTTCCACGCCACAAAGAAGACAACGTTGCAAAGACGGATCACATTTTGGGAAACTCAGCCTTGCAGCCCAAAACATTTCCTAACTGTATTGACTCGTAGCTACATCGCCTAAGTGACAGCGGATGGAGTTTAACCAAGGGACGGTCTGACTAGCTTACAACTTGACAAAACAATTGAATGGTATAGGAAACATGCAACCGTCTTCTACAGTGGAGTCACTTGCTCTCAGGCAGCTAAATGTTTTACAACTACGGTACTTGGATACAAATAGGGAACGTGAGCTAAAGAGAACATTTGAAGAGCTACATGATGATGTGGAGTCTGTCACCCACCGCAGACATTGTCTGTCCACAACAAAAGCTTCCTCAGGATAACAATGGATATACTGGGACTAAAAATCTACAGAAGCGCTACCGCTTATGTAACGCTACAGCACTGTGGTGAGGCCAGCAGGTCGACAGTGACTTCAGAGATGGTGAGAGACGTGTTTCATTAAGATGCTCTGGTAAGAATTGTTTATATACCTCTATCTGACTTGACTATCTTTTATTGTATAGGGCTAAAATGTTTTAGTGAAAGGGATGTTCAGTTTGTGAAGGAATACTGCATGCTGCGCGCCGTTTTAAAACCTGGCCAAAAATGACGGAGTGATGCACCGTTTGGTAACGGTAACTGCGTTACTGAATTTAAAAACTAACGCGTTAGAGTATTAGTTACTACTAAAAACTAATGGCGTTACAGTAACGCGTTACTAATAACGCGTTACTAATAGCGCGTTACTGTCCAACACTGGTGGGAACCCTTGCAGAGTCGTAGGGGGTCATGTGAGCTCTTAGTTTCAGAGTCATTTAGGTCACAATATGAGTCGTTGACCCGCCTGGCCACCATGTGAGTCGTTAGGGTCAGGTGGGACCAGGGGTAAATGGGTGTAAAGTTGTCTTCGATCCCAAGACCGGATTGTAGGTGGCGAAACATCTTCAAAAAATGCAAGCAAGTCCAGTTGCCTACGATATTAGCACTTACGATTACCATGACCTGGATGACTGAGAATCTTCACCGACTAGTAATGATGCTGTTTAATCAGTATCTTGAAAAACCACACTTATAAGGTGGATGGAGGTGCTCACTAAAAGATTTTTAACACATTTGTAAACAAAATTTAATAAAGGTAGGTGTTCTGTCTGCACAGAGAAACTCTTTGAACTTGTGAAAAATCGGAGCCACAGTGCTATGTTTATATTTTTGTTCAGAGTACCCCCTACCTGGTGCACATATAATATGTGAGACAGAAAGTCATATTATGACTGAATGAAAATGATGAAAGACAATTTTAATGTGTTACTGCACAGCCAACAGTAACACTAAAAGACAGACTGCTGAAAGATAGACTTTCCTCCTGTCTCTGACTGCAATATCATCTTTGATGCAGATTAAAAGGGGAAACAACAGATCATGGCGAGAAAATATTTCTCATGTATAAAGACAGTTATATTTCTTTTGTTAATTAGATGAACAGGTAATACAGATCTACTGTTTTTAACAAGATGGTGACCCAGAGAACAGATTTGGCAAAACTAGCAGGTAATGCAAGTTTTAGGAGACACCGTTGCATCCTGCTTAGTGTTTAAATTTGACACCTTTTCCACACTGTGTGACAATATCCAAAACTTAATCTGTATTTGAATATTCTTACACTTATTTGGAGCTGCATGACTAAAATAGCATATGCTGACTCCTGTGATGCTCACCTTACAGCAACAGGCAGCAACCTTTGTGAAAGCAAAGACACTGGATTTATTGGCTGCGAGATTTATTTGGCTCATTTAGAAAATCTCATTAGTAAGCTAAGTGAAGCTGTTAAACCCAGTGAACCAGATATTTTCAGATTAACTGTAGATGGATGCAGTTGAGGACTGTCAGGTGACTTTTAAGCAAAGTGAAATATACAAAATCCAGACTTCATATTATATGACTGTACCAATACATCAAATGAAATATTTTATTGCATTTTGCATCATTTTATACACATTCCCGTACAGTTCATTTGGCCTGTAATATTTGGTATCATCTCAAATTTTGTTATCTTCTCCCTCAAAGGTTCTAATGGCTAGAATTACCGTCTTGCAGTTGTATGCCTATCTCAAGTTGCACTTACAGTTAACACCCATGTCAGTGAAAACATGGATGCTTTCCACACATCTTCCCCCTGACAACACAGAGGATCTATACATGCAAAATATTATGATGTCACAATGACGTTGATCTTTGACCATTAGATCCAAAATGTCAACACTTTATCATTTTATCCTATCAGACATTTGTGTGAAATTTTATTATAACTAGCATATGAATTCTTAAGTTACGGCCAAATTTAAGTTTTGTGAGATCACAGTGATCTTTGAACTTCGATCACCAAATTCTAATAATTTCATTCTTGACTAAAAGTGGACATTTGTGCCAAATTGAAAGAATTTCAAAGAAGCTCAAGTTTTTCTCGAGATTGCATTCTTGAGAATGGGACGTACTTACACACGTACATAAATTTGTACTATAGATGGAAGAATGGATGGACAAGCTGAAAATATAATGCTTTTGGCTACAGCAAATGGAAATGTAAAAATTCTGCACAACCTGGGTTAGCACTGAGTAGGCAGGTTGTGGAAGACATTCAAAACACTAAGAACACGAGTATCAGCAGATCTGCAACTTCAAATCCAATCCAAAAGTGACAGTGTCAGCCTTGAAAATTCGATGTCTGTCAAACCCTCACTACAGTTATTATTGTTTACTGTCTTAGAGGCTTTGCAAGATCAATGGAGCACTGCAGTTGTTTTTTCTGTATGAGACAATTCAGATTTTTTCCCACGTTGATGATCCAGGCAGCAAAAGTACATCAGACTCCAGCAACAGGCGCAAGAGAGAAGAGAAGGAGGAGTGAGGGAGAGAGTGAGGTTGGCTGTTTTCTGGGATGCTCTCGTCTTGACAGAACCACTTTAATTCTGGGAGATGAGTTGTTGAGGCAAAGGAAGGAGGTATGTGTGAGCGAGGGTGTCGGTGGGAGGTTGAATCTTCCAAGGTGAGGACAGAAGAGGAGGACTTTAATTTCAGCATAACGTTGTAGTTGCTTGGTGCTGCCCAGAGGTGGAAAGAGTACTGAAAATTTGCACTCAAGTACAAGTACTGTTACACTGCTTAAATTGTACTCAATTACAAGTAAAAGTGCTGGTGTTTAAAAAATACTAAAGTAAAAGTACAAAGTACTCTTCTCAAAAACTACTCAGATTATTAATTACTTTTACTATTTTTGTTAATATTTTTATTAGGAGTTAAGGCACATTAAAACAGGAAACAATGTCATATTTACATTGAGTATCCCATCACCTCTGTATCACAATGAAAAATGTAAACATATTGATACAATAGAAATACTGTGCATTTCGATGAATGAAGAGCAAGGCATACAGCAGTCTTCCTCCTAGGATGTTTTTTTCGTTTTTAAGAACGTAATTGGGCGAAACAAGAAACAATACACAATTCAAGAAAGAATAATAAATAAATAAATAAATAAATAAATAAAGATACTAGTGTGTAATAACTGAGTAAGTGAATACGTGTTTAATCTACTCAGTATAAATAAAAAATAAAAAGGAAGCCAAAAAAAAGAGAGAGAGAGAGAGGGAGTGGGGGGTCCATCAATCAGGGGGCAGAGACTGTAAAGAGTGAAAGAATGTTAAAAAGGAAAGCCACTTGTTATAAAATTGATCAGAGTTACCTTTCACTGAATATCTGATCTTCTCCAGCTTTAGAAAAGACATAGTGTCATTGAGCCACTGAGTGCTAGAGGGAGCTTTGGTTGACTTCCAGTGAAGAAGGAGATGGCATCTTGCCAGTAAGGAAGTAAAAGCTAAAATATCTAATTTATTAGAGGTAAACCGCTTATGGTCGTCATGGGGGGAGACTGTTATGATCACTGAAAGTATTTTTGACATGGTATCAAAGTAATTCTGCCAGAAGTGAGAAAGTAGCGAACAGGAATAAAATATATGGGTTAAATTGCAGGATGAAGCATGACATTTATCGCAATTGTCGGTGATACTGGGATAGATTTGTGACAGTTGAGCTTTGGAAAAATGGACTCTAAACAGAACTTTAAACTGTATAAGTGTGAGACGGGCACAGGTTGAGCTTGTGTAAAATTTTTTAAGAGCAGTGTCCCACCAGTCATTCTCCAAGTTCAGACCTAGTTCTCGTTCCCAAGCAGCCTTGACTCTAGTAACTGGTGTGGAATCAAAAGACATAATTTCATTATAAACTTTAGAGATGAGTGACTTTTGAAGCAGGTCGTGGCTTAGAAGCTCCTCCCACTGTAGGCTCGGTGGTGAGGAAGGAAAAACTGGAAACAAAGCTTTAGCGCAGTGTCTAATTTGAAAATATCGAAAAAGATGAGAGGGAGGGAGATTAAATTCTCTTGAGAGATCCGTAAAGCTGCAAAAAAAAAAAAAAACATCCTTGTAAAGGTCATTAAAACAATTCAGGCAATTATTATGCCATGCAAAAAAGGTTGAATCTGTAAGCGCAGGTCGAAACAAATGATTCCTCAGTAAAGGAGCTAAAGTAGATGCTGACTTAAATTTGAAGTGTCTCCTAAACTGATACCAAATTTTAAGTGTGGAACGAACCACTTGGTTATTTGTAAAGCCAGAGGTTGGATGGAATAGAAGAGGTAAGCAAAGCAGTTAGGGAGGATGAAACACATGATTGTGCCTCTAAGTTACACCATGGCAGATCCATTGATTTGAACCAAAACGAAATTTTGTGGATATGTGCTGCCCAATAATACAGTTGGAAATTTGGAAGTGACAATCCACCATTGAATTTACATCTCTGAAGTGTGGATCTGCGGATCCTGGGTGCCTTTCAGCACCATAAAAAGTCAGAAATAGTTCGATCAATTGTTTTAAAAAAATGCTTTGGCAGGAAAAGTGGGAGACAATGGAACAAAAATAGGAATTTGGGCAAAATGTTCATTTTGACTGCATTAATTCTTCCAATTAACGAGAGAGGTAAACTTCCCCATCTTTGGAGGTCAGATTTAATCTTAGACATTAAAGGCAAAAATTAGCAGAAAAAAAGAGAGTTTAACGTTCTGGTTAGATTGATCCCTAGATACTTAAAGCCAGACAGGCTCAATTTAAAAGGGATATCAATCTGGGTGAGCTGTGATGCTGAGGCATTGATAGGATAGCATTCACTTTTGGAGATATTCACTTTATAGCCTAAGAATGATCCAAATCTCTGGAAAGCGGATAAAATTGTTGGTATGGAAAGGACAGGATCGGAGACATACAACAATAAATCATCAGCATAAAATGATAACTTAAATTCTGTGCCCAATCGTGAAATCCCAGTAAATATGGAAGTGGACCTCAGAAAGATTGACAGGGGCTCTATAGCTAGAGCGAACAATATGGGAGATAGGGGACACCCCTGTCTGGTGCCACAGGTTAGAGTAAAAAAACTGGATTGGATACCATTGGTGGAGATTCAAAGCATCCATGAAGAAGTGGGGCCTAACAGACAATACAGCATGTGAGTGCAGGGAGCCTGAGCAGACTGCCAACCACATCATCACAGACTGTCCCCTCCATAGACCACCTTCAGAGGAGGGCCTCTTCCGAGTGGGACCTGAGACGAGGGCATGGCTACAAGACACAACGCTGGACATATGATGACGATACACGAAAGAGAAGAGAGAGATTGGTGGAGATACTAGCTTGAGGAGATGTATAAAGGAGACGTATCCACGAAATGAATACATTTCCCAGCCCAAACCACCTTAGTACAGTAAATAAATAGTTCCATTCAACCCTGTCGAATGCTTTTTCAGCGTCAACCGAAATTACTACTTCAGGTGTTGTTGTGGTAGTTTTAGAGTAGATAATATTTAAGAGTGTACGGACATTAAAGAATAGCTGCCGCCCCTTAAAGAGTAGCTAAACCCTAAAACCATTTTTTTTCCAGCTGATAATCATTGTTTCTGGTAGTGAAGTAGTGTTACTGACAGATCCTGCTCAAAATCTTTACAGTTTAGTGCAAACTGTTGAAAATCTACATTTTATTTTAAAAATGTGGTGTGGAGTGCCCTCTACAGCTTGAAACCTGGTTACTACATTTGAATTTACATTACATTACATTGGAGGCGAATGATTCTTTTTTGAGGTGAATGACGTCACTAACCGTCCACGCTAAAGCCTGCCCTCCTCCCTTTACTCCTCTCCTTACTATAAAACCATTCTGTCCGCAGTTATCAAACTGATAGGAGGAGGTTGGATCAGAGCAGAGAGAGTAGTAGAGCAGAGAGAGTAGCTAGTAATTTGTCGAATTGTATTGTTAGCATAGTGTATTTTAGTGTAGGTTTACAGTTAGTAGTGTGTTTATTGTATTTAGGTTAGTTGTTCAAGGAGAGCTGCCGAGGCTCGGGAGTATATTGTGGTGTCTGCCTGGACGTGTAGAATGATGACGCGGTTATTCAGCAACCCACCGTTTATTGCTTCACAGTACAGGTTACTGTTGGCCGTAACCACGCCAAAAAGCAACGAGACAAGAACTTAGCCGTAACGTTAGCTCACAAAACATGTACTGCTGCTCTCTCCTCCAGCTCACACACACACTCACACAAGCACGCGCACTCACACAGCCCTCATTCCCGTCCCACTTCCACCCCGCCCCCCTACCCATACTCATTCAGTCCAAAACATGCCATTAACTCACAGAACATTAACAGTACAACAGAATATTCACTGCAGGGTTGCTACACTAGCTATGTGCGGGGCGACGAGGGAGGGATTTGGAGGGCCGCTACACTATGCGGCTGCGCCGTGACAGAGAGCTGAGCGTCGGGGGTATATTTGCGGGGAGCGAGGGAGGGAGGGATGGATGGATGCGGTGGGCTGCTGCACGGTGAGCCCAGGCTCCCAGAGAGGGATAAAATAAGTCAGTGTGAGTCAGTTTGGGGGGTTTTCCAAGCCACCATCGGCACAGGAGCCCTCTCTCCTCTCCCCGCACCGAGGGACAATCTTCACTCCGCTCCCTTCCTCAGTCGCTCTGCATCAATAGTGGTGATGAGATCAAATTTGATTTGTAAATCAACATGTTGTTAAGTAAACTGGGAGAGGTTGTCCAATTTAGTGATATTAATACTGAGTTCTTGCAATTTGGCATTATGGGATTTGTTCAAATGGGCAGAGCAGGAGATGATTTGTCCCCGTAGGTATGCTTTTAATGACTCCCACAGCAATGAACATGAGATTGGTTCCATCTCATTTTGATTTATAGGGATAAAATCATCAATTTTAGCTGCAATAAATTTATTGAACTTATCATCTGAAAGAAGTATAGTATTGAACCTGCAAGATGTTGAGTACCTTGGTTGTGAGGAAAACCGAATATCTAAAGAAAGAGGGGCGTGGTCAGAAATAACAATAGGGTGGTAATTAACAGTCAGCATTTTAGGAATTAGTTTAGCATCAATAAAATAATAATCAATCCGAGAGAAAGACTGATGCATCTGTGAAAAGTAGGAATATTCCTTGGTGTGAGGTTTGTAAAATGTCCATGGATCAGTGCAACCATTCTTGGACATGAAATCTGAAAATGACCTCGACATTAATGATGGGGTCAGAGTTTGTGGGTTAGAGCGGTCTAGATTGGGATCAGTTACACAATTCATGCCCCCCCCCCCCCCCCCCCAATAATAATGAGGTTGTTATTCAATGAGGGGAGACATTCAAAGAGTTTATTCATAAAGTGTGGATCATCAAAATTGGGGGCATATATGTTAACTAATAAAATGGGAACATGGAATACTGTACCTGTAACAATTAAATATCTGCCATTTTTGTCTGATATAACCTCAGAAGCTGAAAACTGAACAGACTTACCAATTAAAATAGCACCCCCCCTGGCTTTAGAGTTGAAATGTGAATGAAACACCTCAGAAACCCAAGGACATTTAAGTCTGACCTGATCTTTGTTGCGCATATGGGTTTCCTGCAGAAACACTAGGTCAGCTTTAAGATGTTTCAAATGAGCAAATATCCTCGATCTCTTAATTGGACTCCCCATGCCTTTAATATTCCAGCTCAAAAAACTCACAGAAGACCCAATATGTGGGATATCAGCAGTACTACCATTAGTGGCCATATGTTAAGTTTTTAGAAAGAAAGAAGAAATAGACTGAATGTGGGCCCCCAAGAAGAAGAAAGAAAGAAAGAAAGAAAGAAATAAGACAAAAAAGACAAAAACACTTGAAAACTGAACTCACGGAGCTGGCGTCAGACATCATTAAAGGCGGCTCGGGCACAAGCCGTCCTCGGAGTGTGGTCGGGGAAGACAGAGAAACTCATGTCCCCAATCTTGATCCATTGCTGGGCCCTGGCTCGGCGCAATATGTCCACACAGTCCGTATGATAATGTAGACGGGCGATTATGGGGCGAGGGCGCTCTCTGGGTTTCGGCTTCGGCTGGAGAGTACGATGAACGCGGTCCACAAGAGGCTCCTTCTCGAGTTTAAAAGCCTCCTTGAGCAGAGAGGAAATAGCTGTAGCAGTAGAAGAGGTGGAAAAATCCTCAGGAATTCCCACTAACTGTATGTTATTGCGCCGAGATCTTGCCTCCAAATCCTCACATTTATTGTCCAATCTTATCAGATCTGCTGACAAATGCTCCACTTTAGCCTGTAACGTAGTAATGTCGGTGCAGGTGGAAAGTGATGTTTCCATTTCACTTACGGTGTCCTTCAGAGCACGCACATAAAACTGGATGTTTGTAATACTGCCAGATAGCTCCGACTTCACTGCCTGCAGCTCAGTCTTGATGTTTGACAAGTTCTCGGTCAGGGCCGCTTGAAGCTTGGTCTTGAAAATCGCCACCATCTCAACATGGAGTGAGGAGAGCAGCTCGGCCTTAAAGTCGAAGGGGGGAGTGCTGCCTGGGGCTCCGTCCGGATGGGAGGGGGAGTCACTACGAGGCGGGGATGCTGCGTGAGAAGCAGGCTGCTGTGGTTGTGTAGGACGTTTGGCTTTTGGAGGCATTTTGATCGGCAAAAAGTCGGCGTTAAGGTCAGGTTATGGTGGTAGGGAAAACACACACCGAAAAAAGATACAAAAGGGTGCCTAAAATAGAGTTTTTAAAGGTTGTTGCAGGAGCTCAGAGAGATGCGTCCTACTCCATCAGTCACTACACAGGAAGTTAGAGTATTATTACTTTTAACCGATGGATGTTTTATTGCGTCATCAATAGCAGGCATTCGATTCTATTCACCTGTATAAAATATCAAAAACAGCTCACCTTATACAGTGAAATTACTGCAATGATGACTATTATGAGGCAAGAGTGTGAACACATGGCACACACATGAATACATGGGGCTCACTGACTCCACAAGAGTCACAGCTTTCCAGTCAGCCCCAAATTATCGAACTGCAATACTGTTTAAAGACCCCAATATGCAGGAATAATAAAATGGAATAGGCGAAATTACATAAATACCGCAAGCAAAATAACTGTGTGGGTTTTGCACAAAACTGCAAGGGATTAGAGTGAAGTGGATGTGTCTGTAAAGGGGTAACGCTTATCATACGAAAACATTTTCATTCAGGTATCTTGAAGTAAGAGCCCTGTTTTCCATGCTAAACGTTAAAATGTGATTTTTAAAAAGTGTTTTTTATTTTTTTTTCATTTTGACCCCCCCTATGTTAATCACTTACTGATGCTGTTTTTGAAGTATGAATAAGTCAATAAGTAATTTATTCCACTGAAATATCATTGATGTATTACAGAAAAGTGATTTATCTTTTTATAAATGACAAAAGGCACATCTGCCTCATTTTTGCCGTGGTATCGTGGTACTACTCAGAACCGTGATACTTTAACTGGTATTGTACAGTGGCTCCCAATTTTGGTACCGTGACAACACTAGATGTCACAACCATTCCATTCGGGGTCACACAGTGAGGCGGCTCGGGTGCCGCTTAAAAAAGTGTTCCACCTCTTTTGGGAGTGGGGGAACACTGCTCTCTCAGAGGCCCAAAGTGTTCCCCTATTTCTAATTTTACAAATTGAACACTGGTTATTAGTTTGGCTAAGATAAGTCTGCAAAGATATTGTCCCTGCCATTGGTTTGCCTGATATTAAAATAAGACGGAGCTAGCTAACGTGTGTGCGTGCATGCATGCATTATTGAGCTACAATTCTTAGAAATGTTTTAGCTTAATATTTGGACAACCACCGTCATTACAATAAATTAAATCTGTAGCCATTTAATACTCACAGGCCTACATTCAGCAGGCCTATATTTTGTGCTAGAGTGATGCTATGTTATATGAAACATTAACCATGAAAATTAACCATGTCATGTTAGCTTGTCGGTAAGGGGGGTAAATAGTGCTCCAAATTTAGGCAATTTAACATTGTCACAATTGAGTCGGCAGATACACATAAATACCTTAAATGTCACACTAACTTAGGGTGACCATATTTTGATTTCCAAAAAAGAGGACACTCGGCCCGGCCACGACATAGCCTATTTAAATGATACTCGCAATTTACTCAAAGATGCCTTATCATTTTAATATATTTAAAATGTATATGTATGGATAGAAAATTCAGTTATATTACAAAATAATATCTCTCAAAGACAGAAATTCAGATAGGCCCCAATAGGGGACACATACACACACTAGAGTGTGGCGATCCGAGCCCGACGGTACCCGACGGGTCGGGCCGGGTTTGGTAAAAAATGTAGCTATAAATTGTATTCGGGCTGGGGTCGGATTCGGTCAGCTTTCAGTGAAAATGTAGTGTAAAAATAAATAAAATCCTGTTGTCTGTCCTGTTTATTGCTTGGGCGCTGTTATTCACATGACAATTGAACATAACACACACAGACACACATTGGCTGTTTGTTTCTATCTCTCCCCACGCAAGTCTCGGACCTTCCACCACCCGCCTCTGCCTTGATTAAACACTGAAAATAAAATAAAAGAGGGAGACAGGTTTTTCCTATTTTATCTTATTTTGTTTTATGTCTCCCTCTCCTCTCGCTGGAAGCGTCGGACCTAATGCCTCCCGCTCCCATCTCAAACACGGGCTGAGCACCCAAGGCGCACGCCTGTCCTGTTAAATACCCTGTAACCATAACAACTGTGTGACACAAACTCAGTGCTTTGGTCATTAAATAATGTCGGGCTCGGTTCGGGTTCGGACAGAAATGTGTGGCCCATGCCGCACTCACACACACACACACACACACACACACACACACGGAAAACCGGACATTATCATCAGTTTATAAAAAACCCCCGGACGCCCCGGACGGCACGTGAAAAGTGGACATGTCCGGACAAAAGAGGACGTTTGGTCAGCCTACACTAACTTTATTTGAGAGCGTGCTATCTGCTCTCTTTGGATGGCATATCCAGCTGCTCCTGTTGCTAGCTACCCAACTACACTACCACCAAAGCAGCGATGGGCCTGCCAACGGAGGTTCTGGATCCGGCCCGTCGCCACTTTGGTGGTATTGTAGTTGCGTCATTCAGGCGCCTCTGCTGTTGAATTAGGTTGCGCTATGTTTGTGGTTGTTTTTATTTTCCGCACTTCCCTATTCCAGTATTGAGTCTGATTTCTGATTGGTTAAAATGGCCTTTCCATTACAATTTACATCGCCACCTACTGCTTTGGCATGTGTATTACTTAATTTGGTAGCGGGTTTTGCTGTTTCGTGTGATCATATTTTTTTATCACACCACTCGTGTCGACGATTTTTTTTGGAAACTGGAGCCCAAAAAACTTTGGTTTCAGAAGTACACAGGCAGAATGCTCTCTGACGTCACTGAGACTTTAATTGCCACCACGTGCTGACACCCCTCGCAATTCCTGTATAATGAGCCTGCTGGAAGGAAGCCAAAAGCTACCGCTAGGGAGCACAAATGGAGCACAAACGTTTGAAATCAACCGACCTAGGCTGCACTTTTTCTTGACTGGACGATGAAAGACACCTTTTTCTTTTTGTTTTAATACTCCACGGAGAACCAGAGGAATGCCGCTCAACCCTGCCGTTCCTCAACATCTGCATCTTCAAACGAGATGACTCCGCTGATCCCACTTCTGCCAAGCCAAGGACAGCACCTTTCATCCCAGTGTAGGATGCTACAGCGCACTCATGCCAGAGCAACAGACAGGACACATGCTGTCACGCCTAGCAACCAAAGTAAGAGAGCAACTCCTTAAGAGAAGTTCACCATTACCACAGTCTCCACACACATGTTGGCACAGCTATTTTGTTAGAGCATACAGTGTATTTGATCTCGCTGGACGCCATCTTGTGCATACTTTAAAGGAGCACATGAGGCCAGCGGCTTTATGACTGCTTGTCTTGCTCTAGTCTCCCTCTTCATATCAGTATCTGGCAGAGATGGGGGACTCGAGTCACATGACTTGGCTCGAGTCAGACTCGTTGATAAAAGACTCGACTTTGACTTTGTATTCATGACTTGAGGCTTGACTTTGACTTGAGACAGATGACTCACTTATGTTTACGTTTACGTACAATGTTATCAAACACAACGGAGCTAGCTTCAACCAGCAGCAGAAATGAAAGGTGAATCCTGCCGGTCATGGGTTGAACGGGGGTCACAGACAGGAATACGGCGGAGCACTATGGCCACCGCCGCAAGATAACGGTTTACTGGCGACAAAGAAGCCCAGCTCCAAGTCCAATAATTTCCTCTTTGTTGGTGTCATGACTGCACAGAAGTATCTGAATAGCCAAGCCGTGTCGGCACACAGGTATATGACGTGTCAGAGGAGAAACAAGCTGTTCACATTTCTCTCTTTGTGGCAGATAACGGTCCACAAAGCTCACCACACTGAAGGGACTGTTCTTAACTTATCAGAGGAGGAGGGTGGCTGATTGATTTTTATTTTATTTATTTATTTTATTTTGATCCCCCCTGTAGCCTCAAATATTTTTCCTTGAGCTTTTCAAAGTGACTGGTGGAAAATGCACGATCTTTCACCATGAACTAGATTTTTATTTGGACCCAAATGTTTTTGTTGCCATTTGCGGAGCCTGGGCTGCCGGACTGGACTTTTTCACAGCATATTCAGAGGACTTGTAGCTAGCGAGTCGTGAGGAGATGTTTGCTGTATGTGACATATGACTTGACTTGTGACTTGCTTGACCTGAGCAATGACTCGACTTGACTTGCTTGACTTATAGCAGGGACTTGACTTGACTTGCTTGATTCTCACAACAACTAACTTGGGACTTGCTTATGACTTGCACATGTGTGACTTTCCCCTATGTCTGCTATCTGGTGATGCCATTATATGTTTCTTTGATCCTCAAAGAGGCCACATCCACCATCCCTCTCTCTCATGGTCAGTGCTCGGGTTCACTCCTTCTGGACTTTGATTTTGTTGTTAAAATTCACCTATATTAGCAAACTGAGACGAGGATTTTCCCCGTTTAGACAAAATACTGGTTGGTTATTGATCCCTGTATCCAGGGTGGTGCCCCGGAATTATTAATTTACATTAATAATTTAATTTCTTCATCAATTACAATTAGTAATTAATAATCAATAACCAGTAACCAACTTTCCTTTAGCAAATCCCAACAACAGGTTAAAGGGTGGATGTATGACATTTGAAACTACCTATCTGCTCAAACTCCTCAAAGACAGGAGGACAGAGAGGAAAAGCAGTAGAGGCGAGAGTTGAGGAGGCTCATCAGTCAGGTTTCAAAAGCCAAAGGCTGATCACACTGTTAGCCCAGCCCATTCTCATTCCAAAGTTGTCAAATATTGCAGCTTTGTCAGTGATTTCTGCGTCACCTCATGCAAAAAGCCATCTTTCGTGGCAGTAAGATTAGTGGATGGATGGCATCAGTTCATGAGGTGGCTTGATGGCACCTATCGTGGTGGTATGGGACACTGCTGGATCGTGTCAGGTTGAATGCTGCTGGTAATGACGTAATATAAAGAACTGGAGTCCCAAAAGGGTGGGCTGGAGGGGTGGTGGATGGGTCCAACAGACCCTGGACTTTCACTCAGGAGCTCAGTGTTTGCTATCTGTATGAATGAGAAACCATGATGTTTTTTTCTGAACCTAACCATGCACTCTTGTTGATGTCGAGGCATTTGTTGCAGCACCCTGGAACGTCCACAGCAGACACAGGAGAATACCTAGCACGTATATTGTAAACGCCACTGACAACAGCGGTGATACCTGACGACTTGGGATGAGAACGTGTTGGTTAGCTCTGTGTTTGAGCGAGCATGAGGACAGAACAGACGAGCATAAACTCAACAGATGGGTCTTTCAAGACAAAGTATATTGAGATTTGACAATAAACAGTTAAATATAATATACATGTTTGCTTAATAGACACAATGAAACAAAATAAATCAGTGCTGCATTCACTGATACTGGGCCAAAAGGAATATTCTTTTATGCCCAGCACAAATATGCAGGCTGGTACATATTCATGAGATATTATTCTGTGAGTATATAAGAGAACATGAGAAAATCAAATACATAGAGGAAACTTTACATTTTCAGAGATTTAGCAAATACTAAGATAATAAGATACATTAGCAGGTCATGTGCAAAAAACAAACAAAAAGGCACACACAACATGTGTTTAAACTACAAAGCATTGGTTTAATATAAAACTTGCATCTCTAAAAATCACTTCACGCGTAAACCCATAACATCAAAAGAATAGGAGAGCACAAATGTGTAAAAGCTATCAAAAGGGGAAAAAAGAGAGCGGAGTGAACAGACACGAGGTGCACTGCTGAGAATTGCTGATGTGGTTCTTCTCACATCTGCACCTCAACTCTGCTACTGCTCAGAACAGTGCTGTGATGAGTCCAACGATGGCTTTATGAAAAATATGTGGCCTTTAAATTGGCTCCCCTGTGGCTCCTTTGAAAGTAGAAGCCTGCTCTGTTCATAAGTCTTTTGACTTGGGCTCTGTCACCTACAATCCCACAGAGGAAGTCTTTGTGATTCGCTACTGGAGCTACAGTCATTTACGAGCCAAGATGTAATCAACACTGAACGTATACATATATATATATATATGTATATATATATACATACATATATATATATATATATATATATATATATATATATATAGAGAGAGAGAGAGAGAGAGAGAAAACCAGCATATTTTCACATCTCATTTGCTGAATTCAGGGTTTATTTTGACTAATCCAGAGCTGGTGATTGTTAAAACAGTGAACAACGGTTAGCAACGGTAACGCAACGCTTGGTCAGTGGCCCACACCGTCAGACACTGACTCAGTGAGGCACCCTTAGTGGCAGTATGAGACACACCAGGCAGCAGCATGTTTTTTGGGCAACTACTGTGGCATTAAAAGCGAGAAAGTCTGCATAGGGTGGGTGAGAAGAGAGATGGATGGATCAAAAAACACTCAGGGACCCAATGTTTGTCTCGTGTAAATCCAAAAGGTTGTTGGAGTTTTTCACTAACAATGCAGTATGCTAATATGTGTAGCATACTATACTAGTTATGTATGTCACGTGATATTGATTGATTGTAGTAGTTGAGTACTAAAAAAACTGACTTATTTTAAACCAAACCATAATGGGGTTTTTTCTAAACCAGGTGCTTTTGTTGCCTAAACCCAAGGAAGTAAATCTAAAGTTGTAATGTTTTACATATGTTCTAATTATATTTGAAAAAGACAAAATTTGCATTTAATTTGCAGAAACTTTACATTTCATGTGAAAAGAGATGTTTATTTTTAAAAGAGACAATGCGTATAATAAGCTTGAATTGACATATCATCCCTTAACATCTAAAACTGACACAGGAGGGGTACCTAGTGCATCATATTTTGAAGTGTAGGGCTACTGACCAAGTGTTGATATTTGATGAGAGACTTTGTTGAACTTATAACTCACTTTAAAATCCTTAAATAGGTATTTTTTGGTTATTTTTTCAAACTCTGGGCTTGAAGTTCTCCGGCACGGTGCCGGATTTCCGGCGCAGGAATATTTTTTTCTTGTGAATGTTTTATCATCTTGCCGTAGCAACAGTCATTTAACCAGTCGTTTTGAAGTAAAGCAAAGTGATAGTTCCAACTACCAATGGTGTGTCACATTACTCAAGGTAAACAAGGAGTTCTAGCCAATAAGAGGCAGAGTAGGGCGGGCCTTAAGTTCTCACAGTCTCTCAGTCAGCCAGACACACCGGACGCGGAAACGAAGCGCAGCGCCCAGCTGCGAAGGCAGTTTTCAATCAGCGCCCATGTTAAGGTATCTGACTGTCTGCACCATAGACATAATAAAGACTTTTTATTATGTCCACACAGGCTGCTGAGCAGAGCGGAGCGCCCGCAGAGGCTTGTGCATTGCAGGGTTTCAGTTCTTCAGTCTGGTCAATTTTTTTTTTTCAATATTTTCTTCTGGATTTCTTCCCTGGACCCCCCTAGCACAGCCCTCTAAAAAAACATTCAGGCACAGGATTTTTTCTTGCTTCAAGTCCTGCAAACGTCTTGTATGTCAGTGTTGAAAGATAAAAAAGAGCATTGAGAAAGAAAAGTCTTGAGTTAGTCATTTTCGATTTGGATGGTGACGGATGGTGCCACCTTACAAATGACAGCAGTAACAGAGCCAATTAGACTGTCTATCCAGCCATACTATGCCAGACGGTGATGTCACTTGTGTTAGCTGCATTAAACTCACAACTAAAAACTCCTGCTGTGTGGAACATGAAAACAGGAGCTAATGGTGCTATATGAAGAGATGGCTAAAATATAGACAGACTTTTAAGTAATGTTTAAATATGTGTTTTTTGAGGGCTTTTTAGTTATTTTGTGAGAATAGATGAAAAAGAGAAACTTGTTTTCAGTGACACCCACTCCACTATCTTTGTTTCACATTAACAGAAACCTTGAATACTGCTTTTTTTGTTTTTTTTTTTGGTCTGGCTCCTTCATCCGTCAGCACAGGCTTGGTGGTTTAGTGATGTCATAAAACTGAGAAACAGACTGACAGTCGTTTAAACTTGTGCTCTCCATTTCCCCAACTGAAACAAGCTCAAACAAATAGAAGGCCAGCACATAAAAAAATAAAGTGTCTTGCTCGAGAGCTGGGAAATGTAGAGGTTATTTAGGAAACATTGCTATATACAGTAGTAGACCTATGGCTTAACAAAACACACCTAACCACAGACACATAGAAAGACATCAAATCTGATCTAAACAAAAACGGTTACAGTTAAAGCCTTTCTTTTAATAGAAAATGTTACTGTTGTCTAACCCCTAACTATTGATATATAACTAGAAAAAAGAAAGTACATACAATTTTTTTCTCTTTTGATATATATTTTCTTCTTTTTTTAGTATAAGAACCCAATGTTAATATGACTCTAAATAACACACTAATAAACACTACACTATTACACTTCTTTCTATGATACACGAATACTAGGCAAATGACTTTCACAACCCTAAGACCAACATACATTTGAAAAGTGTAAAGTGCATGAAAGAGCTATGCATAAAAGAAGACACAAATATTTGTATTTACATTAACGATTATGAAAAGCAGTTGGTATCCCATCAGCACTGAAAGTCCATATACATATACATATACTACATTACCTACATTGCTTAGGTAATGTATATTTCTGATTAAATTGTTACAATGTAGGGCTGTGAACGTGTCTATCACAATGTGATTAAGGTCAGAACATAACATGTTTCTTTTCCTTTTTCGTGTTAATCATAAGCTGTTAATTTGTGTTAATAATGGTAGCATGTTGTATTTGTGGGGAATATGTGTCCAGCAAAAGCAGTTATAATGAAGCCAATTCATATACTCGTGTTTGAAATTGTTTCTATTAAGCCACGTTTAATGTGCGTTTTAGGTGAGTTTTGAAGCCGTCAGACTTTACAGCACTTAACAGAAACTCCACTGCAGACTAGTGTTTACGAGGTGTATAGCGACACAGACACACTACCGCACAAGTGTAATATGGATTACAGGGATGTGTTCAGGTTGGCATGTTGTGATCAAGCATATGTCTTACTGTCACGGGGAACAATAGTTCCTTGCATACAGGACCTGTATGAATCAGAGGGGCCAACTAAACTGGAGCTCCTGAAAAGTGCAAATGTTTTTGCATTTACTGGAGATCACCGGACGTCAGTAAGTAATTAGGAACAATAAATAAAAAAATCATATTTCACAGAATAAGCACTTTTAAGTTGTCTCCTACCTCTAAGTTATGGTTTGTAGCAGTGCAGCACTGATTTGAAAGAAATTAATCTAAAAGTCCAAATCATAAAGTACATTTCTTTGCATTCATTTGATTCCCAACAAGACACTCTGGTAAAAAATTCTTCACCTTGTTAATATGAACTTCAGAACTGTTTTAAAGTGGTATTTTAAATATACTATTAAAAATAATGAATAAATGCGAATAACTACTGAAATTCAGCGATTAATCGCAATTGAAGAAATAAGTTGTTTGACAGCATAATTTCAAACAAAGATACTTTCTGACTTCCTAGCACTCATGTTTGTTCCCTGTTAAAATGTATATTCATAAATGTGACTCAAAAATACATATTTATTTTTTTATAAAAATGGCTGGCCACTGTCATTTTTAACAAATGCTCATAAAACAGAAGGAAATAGAGCCTTTAAATGTAAACTATTTTCAGTAGCAAATGAATCCACAACTGATGCTCTCTTGAGTATTTGTGGCAGCTGGACAGTGTATGTGGGATTGAGTCAAATTAAACTACAGTGTGTGTTCATGGTATTGAATGAACACACCAATCAGTGCAGCGGTGTGTCTCATAGTCTCGTGTGACCAGCCTCCCTTACTTCGGAATGGGAGTCTGGGGACATTCTTCTTTTGAAAGAAGAAGAAAGAAGAAAGCGCAGCGCCCAGCTGAAGAAATGGGCGGGGATATCCAGACCACGTGTCTGCGTTTCCATAGAGACAGAGCACAATGCGTCATAATCTGAAAGCCATGCCCCCAAAGGGGAAACAAGGCCCACTTTCCCCTCCGCTTCTTAGCTCATTCGCTGTCATTCTGCCTCCGCAGCTGCGCCTTCAAGTCTCCACGATTGAATTGCTAACTAGCTAGCTAAAATTATTAGCTGTAGCTAGCTAATAATTAGCTAATAATAAGATGGCAAAGGATTATTTTAGCACGCTATGCCTACCAGAGAGGCAACGGTATATTGATAAGCTTAATATTGCTGGTCTACCTCAGTGTCCCTTCTCCTTACCTTGCTCGTCTTGGAAAAAACATGATGTGGAGATTATTTTTTAAGAAGATGAGCATTTCTGCATGCTCAGCCTGCTCCTACTACCGGCACACGTTGTTGTTTTGAGACATGCCTCTACATGCTGGTAGATTGATGGAAGTGCTAAAGCGGACCGCTAGAATGGACTGCTTGAATCACGGAGCGCTGGGCACAATTATAACAGAAGTTGCATTCATACTGTCAATGCTTTAGCTTAACATACATAAATACAGTTAACTGTTACTCTAAAAATACATTTGGAGGGTCTGACAAAGTGTTTGCTGCACACATAGGCATACCGAGTGTCAGGATCCCACAATTTCTTCCCTGTTGAAGCCTCAAGTTTTATTGCCTGTATCCATTTTTGTCTTCGACAAGGTTCCATTTTTCTGCTCGGCAGCTGATAAAAGCTAAGTTCTGGGTTTTTATTGGTCGTGCGGCCCACCACACAACAACTTTTCGGCATTTGGATTTAGGGAAAATTCCACAGGCTGGAAACAGAGGGGGAAAGTGTAAGGGGAAAGCGGGCCTCGTTTCCCCTTTGGGGGTATGGCTTTCAGATTATGACGCGTTGCGTTCTATAGGTGCGGCACATGTGTTACATGTAACAGAGACGTTGCAGCTGTGCAATATAGCTGAAACAAATGAAATCATATCCATTTTAATCTCGTCTTGCGATGCACTGAACACTTCCTTTTCTGTTGTACTATGGACAGCAATTCTGGTGTAAGCGGCTGTAAGGCAAAGCTAATCAGCCGTTGGTCGAGGAAGTACACAGATTTGGATCCAATCAAATCACTGCCGCTGGGAGCCAGCGCTAGTTCTATTACAACTTTCCTATGGGAATGTCCACAGACGACAGAGTCAGCCAGCCTGCTGACATCATGATGAGTTCTGAATGATTTTTGGACAACAATGGCAATAGGCAAATAATTGCAAAGAGGAACAAGATATATCAGGCTAGGATCAATGCATGTTCTTGGGACTTGTTGATAACAAGAAATATATCCTGTCACTGTATTAAATCTACATAACTACAGAAAGGATTATGGCAACCATGAAGATAAATATATAGCATGGACTGTAATGTGCAGTGGTGTGACTAAACAGTGAAGGGGAACTTATAGTGGCAAAGCTGTACAGGGTGTAGGGACTTGTCCTAAGAGGCTTTAGACATGTTAGATTGGGTTAGATTAGATTAAACCTACATTTTGTATGTGTGAATGAAAAAAACAACAACAAAGACTTGCTGTGAGACAGGGAGAGGGAGATTTGTTCATTCCATATTTATATTTATTTATAACAATGGCTTTATCCCTGTTAAGAACAGCAAGAGAACAAGAGAAAAGATGGTCTACAGACAGACACAGCAGTGATAGATATAGACCAACTAGTGTGAATGTATGTATGTGCATGTGTGTGTGTGTGTGTGTGTGTGTGTGTGTGTGTGTGTGTGTGTGTGTGTGTGTGTGTGTGTGTGTGGGAGTGGGTGAGTCTAGTCAGTCTGGTATATCTTCAAATGAGATCAGTGCTTATTGACTGAACTCTCTTATCTCTAATCTGTGGGGTAAATTGCTTCGGTTGCTGCTTCTCTTCACACTCCCTTTTCTTCCTGTGCTACTGACTCTCCTGTTTACGATCCCATCAGACGCAGCAGGCACAAATGCTATTTACTAGTGGGAGACCTTGGGTGTGTATGTGTGACTGGGAGAGAACAAGTGAGATTGGTGCGTAACTGAATGCTCGGGTGCAGGGGCAGACTGGCAACAAAAAGTTGCATGGGAATTTGCTGTCAAGCAGCCCGAGGTTGATACACCAAATTCAAACTGCCACAACACGTCAATCGATCAATGAGTCAATTCAAATATTGTATTTTGTGCTAGACTTCTATCTAAAACTCCGAATTGAATTTTCCTCTCCAGGTTTGTGTGTACGCAAAGCAAAAATTCCAAATTGAATTGATGTAAATTAATGTAAATCATCTAACAACTAATCTAACTTAATAACCTGCTTCTCAAAATTATTCAAACAGTCAACAGAGTTTATGAACTAAATTTAAACCAACAGACTATTCACAGGAGCACAATATATTCACACCACATATTCACACAAAGCACACTATATTTATACTAACCCTAACCCTAAGCCTAACCCTTATCCCTAAAGCAAACTACATTCACACTATATTTTCACAACATCACACAAACCATACAGCAGCATGTAAGCATGATGTAGCATCTGCTCCCTGCTCACTCCTCTTAAATATTTCTGCTTCTTTGACACTGTTTTCATTGTCATCTGCACACTGTTAAAAGGGAAAGTTCCTTGATTTCAACCAGGTCTATGTCACCACAGTACTGGGATTGTGTGTAGATGAATAGTGCAACCCTGTCTCACTCTGAGGTCATTGAAAACTAGTACTTGGTCAGTGACTTCCAGCATCAGATGCCAACAAGAAAAAGCGATCCTTTCATGTCAGGATGATTTGCAACTGGTCGCTGTTATTGTTTAATGTCAGCGGCGTCAGGGGGAAATGCAACGAGACAACAATTAAAGTTAATGCGGCAGACTTCCAAGTAGGGCGAGTGGGAGGGGTGGTCGATGGCTCCCACAACCATCACCTTATTTTGCCGGCTGTTTTATTCCCGTATAATTGTAAAGCCAAACCCTGTTCCTTTTTTTAAAACCTAACTACATGCTTTTGTTGTACGTGTACATGTACGTATATGTGTGTTGGCAAAACATACTCAAGTGCATTTGTAAAAAACATCAATTCACAGTTTTGTACCGACGTGATGTGTTTATTTTGAGAGACTGGATGCAAACTGTACATTTCCTGTGAAAACGGAAGTGTATTTTAAAAACAGACAATTCCATGTAACAGGAAGGAGTTGACATGGCGTCCTAGAACATCAACAACCAACGCACTTAGGGCACATCACACCTCTTATCTAGATGCAGAAAGTCTATGACCAAACGTCGATAGGAGATAAGGTTGGCGTGAGAATATGTTGAACAGTATTTGGTGCTCCTGCTCCACTCCTATCCACTTGCTTAAAGGTATAATATTTAGTTTTTCCACATAAAAATTTCTAAAAACGACTAAACCAATATTATATATTTTGTTTAGTTGAGTACTTTGATTATCAGAAATGTTTCCAACAATTTTTCAAACCCAGATAAATATGAAATATCAATAACAGTTACGGACCGTATCATTAGATCGCAATGGCCGCGTAACTCCAGTTACCATAGACATTAAATGAAGGAGAAGAAGAAGAAGCAGACCGGCTGAGACTTCAGAGAATGAACGTTACTGTTGCTAGGCTAAGCTAACTCGTCATGGATCATGGTTATGCATTGACGGTTGCTGCACCTTCTGACACCGCAGCTGTCCCGGTAAACAAGCCGGTAAAACGGAAACGTACGGGTCAACCAAACGATCCCAGAAGAATTTGGAATAAGAAGAGAGCTAAATCCAGGATAAATATTGGTGTGGCCTTTCAGAGATGGAAAGAGTTTCGTGAAAATCTAGGACTACAATTCGATGCCGACCACGCGTGTGTTCTACTAGACAGGTAAGCAAACATCTGGCTGATGTTTGCTTACCTGTCTGCCCGCCAGGGCACCAGCGCTGCAGAGCATGGTGGAGCGGAGGCTGGCTAACCACAACATCCAACGTTAACGATAGGTTTCTATAATGCTGAGCTTATGCCGCTAAATGAACTCTTTATAAAAGAGGCAGAGGAATAGCTAAACATAAGACGCACTGAGCAAGAGAGAGCAGCAGAGAGGGAGAAGCCATCGCTAACTGTAAAACTAAGTAACTAGCAGTTTGCTCAAATAACTAGCAGATTGCTAACCGCTCAGCTAAAGTAAGTAGCATTTCTTAATAGAGTGTAAATAACTGAGGTTAGCAAGACAGTCGCTAAAAAAGAGAGCCATGACTTTAACACACCGGACATTATAATCAGTTTATTAAAAAAAACCTGGACACCCCGGACGGGACGTGAAAAGTGGACATGTCTGGATAGTTAGATCAGAGTTTGATTCCGTGTAGGTACCAGATCGGCTTGGGCTGCTACACCGGCCGACGGGCCCTATTTGCATAAAGTGAATATAACTTCAGTAATATATCTTGTCCATGAGCATTTCTCTGCTGCTGAAGCTCGCTCTGCCAAAAAAAACTGCCATGGTCGGTTTCAGTTACATGGAGTGAGGAACGATGATCCCACGCTACTTCGTGACGTCATCCAACTCCGTCTTCTGTTATTGTTTTGGTTTGAGACCCCTAGCGGCAGAAAATTACATATTGTACGTTTAAATTCATCAGATGATGCAAAAGAAATGATGCAGTTTGCGTCATCTAGCAAACTTTTGCTCACAGCAAAGGTGAGGGGACTTCCCAGTGCTGCTGGCATGGGGGGTAAGCTTAACACTGTTCGTCTGCATACATTCCTAACACTGCAGTGACACAGATCTGGTTGTTTTCTTATACATTTTGTGACAGCCAGCAAAGCCTTTTTCTTCTTTTGGCATGATCTCTCTGCACCACCGGTGTTATGTCCCAACTGGCTTTCAAAGTAACTGGTTCCTGAAAGTTTGCACGGGTTGTGTTTCTTTCATTTATTTTTTGTGTAGGTGGCTGTGATTCAGTGCTCACTAATTTAATCATAAATAACATCATTGCCACAGTAGCTATGATATGCAACTTGAAAATAGCAGCTGAAATGTTTGTGAATATATGATGAATCAGAGGCAGACCTCAACTGCCGCTGCTAGGTGAACACATACAGTAGCCAGTTAGTTTGAAAACCAGTTGGCACATAGCAGTGGTTTTCTCCCTCTATCCATGTTTTGGCAACGAGTGCTATACTTTCAGTTTAAGTTGTGATGGAAACTACTACCTTCTTTCAGCAACTGCACCAGCTGTGTCGCTACAGCTATCATGACCTATTAATTATCTGTAAAAGACCAGCCCAGCATGGAAACTCCCCAAACCTCCCAATGTCCAGTCCACACCTGCTTGGATGTATTAGGCTCTGCCTTTATTGCTTTTAACATGTCTCCTAAGCAATTAAGTGTGTGCCTGATGTGGCTAGACCAGGAATCAGCTCTGGCTGATATCACACACTGGTGGCCGAGGTACCCATACAAGGTGCCACCTGCTACTCAGTTTTTTTAAACACACTGATGGAACAGCCATCAGGAGCAATTTGATATCTTGCTCAAGGATATTTCAACATGTAGACTGGAAGAGCTGGGGATTGAACCGCTGATCTTCCGATTAGTGGACAACCCGCTCTACCTCTGAGCCACAGCCTCCTCTTCTGAATGTCATATCTAAATTTTACTTATAGGGTGTTTTCACACCTGTGGTTTGGTTTATTTGGTCACACCAGAGGGAAAAAAATACACATTGTTGCATATTAGTTTTGGTTCAGTTCCTGTTCACACTGACTTTTTGCAAACGAACCAAGAGGAGTAAATATGAAGTTATACTGACTGACAGGTAGCTTGTTGATTTGACAGTTTTTGTGTTTGTCATCCTGCATCATCAGGACGCACGTGGGGAAATCAAATTCTGGTGACTGACAAAAGTTTCTGCTGCAGCACTTAAATGCTTCTTAAGTGTTTATATTTATGTTTTTTGGTTTCACAAAGAGCTCATAGAGAAATAATTGATTGTAAACATTATTAGGAGGCTATTATTAGACTGCAAATCAAAAGAATGTTATGTATAATGACTAACAAAGACAGGATGAAAAGAAGGCGTCTTGTACAGTAATAATTCAAGGCTTAATACTGTGGGATTACTGTCACACACTTTTTAATGGACTTAATGAACCGACAAGTCGGATACAATCATGACAGTTTTAACCATTTTTTCGTCAGGGAAAATGCCCTCACTGACATGCATATGTGTTACCATGGTTACATGCATGCATTAGCATAAAGAGGTTATGGGATATACATGGCCTTTATCAGGATCAATTAGGAGATTGTGGACAGATTTCATGATCAGCAGTTCGATGTATTATTGGTATAGCTGTTAAACTCTAACAAAGACAACTTACACTGGTTACTTAATGACTGTGTTTACAAGGTCTTTAGTATCCCGGTTCTGAGGCTTATCCTGGCTTTGAGCATATCCGGGATATGATGTTTACATGGAACACAGAGAAACCCGGTTAGTCATATCCCTGTATACATGATAAATACCAGTAACCCATTTTCTGATCACTGCATCCTATCTGCGCAGGCGTGTGTTACGTCTTTTACGTCTTTTGTTTACAACAGATTGAGTGGGAAATGTGATATATTTATTATATTTAGAAGTAAGACAAAAATGAGACCTCTGCCAATCAGAGTGTCACCTCTCATTCCCTTTAAATGAGGCGCGATTGGAGCGCACGGCGGAGAGCTAGTTAGATGACAGACCTACCAACTGGAAAGAGTGAGCGTTTTACAGCTGAGGAGACGATAAATGTATCTCTATATCGACTGTCCCGTCACATCTGATGTCAGATCAAAAGGGATTGGCACCGTTTGGCACGTTTGGCACGCGTAATGGAAACCCAACCTGATTTGATTAACACAGCTGAGTTCATATCCCTCTCAGTCAGCCACAAACAGCCACAGCATCAGATAGGGAGTATATATTCAGCATCTGTCATCTTAGAAAAGTCAAAAGAAAAGAAACAGAGTGAGACTGCGAGAGAGAAAGAGAGAGAGCGCGCACGCATGAGAGAAATGCTGTCAACAAATGAATATAAATTATTTAATTTATTTTATTTTAACCCGGGAGGTTAGAGAGCCCAGCTCCCTCTCCAGCATCCTGAGCAGTTCTGTATATTCGGACACTGCAAGCAGACCTCCCGGATTATGATGATCATTATTAACGCAATTAGATCATTCTGATTAATGACTGACCATTAAGACGTGTTTCTGATAAATATTTTAATGTGTACAGTAATAACCTTTCACATTTTAATCATATTTTTATTTGTTATCTTTTGCATATGTGTGGCTACTCCGTGTGTGTCTGAGCAGAGTGCACGTGCGTTGTGCACCCGCCTAGACATGCATATTACTAACTTGTTTAACAGCGAAATACTGCGCCGTTGACTTTAGACCAGGTTTTTGTTAGTCACTGGTGCATTTGCTTTTTACGCCATCTAACTAGCAACGCGCCATGACTGTGCCTGACCACTCTTCATTTTTAGACCAACACACCCAGAGGAGCCCAAGTTCATTTGCTAGTTAGACGACGAGGGCGCAGGGCGTGAAAATGACAACTGCGCCTGCATCTAAATAGCAATGACACTTGCGACACTGACTATGCGTCCTCCGCTGTCTGCTTTAGACCATCTAAATAGGGCCCTCAGAGTGGAGAGAAAACTTCAGAATGACTAGGGCATCCTTCCGCTGGCTGTGTGACATAGTTGAACCATTCATGAAACCAGAGGAAGCTGTAGTACACGCACCTTATCTCCGTTAGAGACCGGGATAAGGTGTATACATGCTCCAGTATCCCGGCTTCTATCGTAGTACTCCAGGTGGCAAAATCGTGTTTCTTGAAACCGGGAAAAGGGCATAATCCGGTTTCGGAATTCGGGATATGGTGTTTACATGCACAAACACAAAACCGGGATACTTAAAAAACCCAATCAAAACCGGGATACCAAAGACCTTGTAAACACAGTGAATGTTTAGCTAGGGTTTTGATGTAGGTTGAGGGTTGTTAGGTTGAGCAGACTTATCGAGCTACCTCTCTACACAAGCCTGACAACCTTATTAAAACTCACTAAACCTGTGGGGAGGTGTCACCTTGAGCGTCAATCTCCCATTGGAGAATGGGAGGAAAACAGCCTGAAAAACTCAAGACTGCAGCTTATACAAAAGAGTTTTAACTACAAAGACTGATCTTAACATCTATCCACTGGCCTTGCTGTTCTTTTTCTGTGCTCCTGTCTTTTTTATTGGTCTTGATTAGAGCAGTGGCTGACATCTCATCCACTGATAACTAATCAAACTGAAACTGTTGATATTTTTAAAAGGAGGCTCAAGACCCACCTTTTTAGTTTAGCTTTTAATTGACCTTTCTAGTTTAGCTTTTAATTGACCTTGTTAGTTTAGCTTTTAATTGACCTACTTAATTTATTTCCTTATAGCTATTTATTTCCTTTATTAATATTTAATCCTCAATGTTTCTAATGATTTTTATTACCTTTAAATTTTCTTAAACCTTCTCTCTTCTCTTTTTACAATTTTTAGACTGATGCATATCTTAGTTTTTAGCTCCAGTGTTTCCTCATGGGGGCCCTCCGCAGCGGTAGTTATGCCTGCTCTCCACGGGGGGACGCTGTCCAGGGGACCCCTCAGTGTGCACCCCGGCCCAGGTGGGGGTCACTGGGGCGGTGCTCCCTGTGGCTGAGAGCTGTTGCGCCTCTTGTTGCGGACGGCCCCCTCACGTTGTCCTCACCTGGACCTTCGGTGTCGAGCCATATCACCATTTTATCTTTGTGTGTGTGTGTGTGTGTGTGTGTGTGTGTGTGTTTGCGTGTGTGTGCACTTGTGCGTGTGTGTATGTGTGTTTGTTTGGATGGGGGTGGGAAGGATGGGTTTTCATTATTATCTATATATTTTGTTTTGTTTTATTTCATCTTGTGTGTTTTGTAAAGCACTTTGTGTTACACTTGTATGTATGAAAAGTGCTATATAAATGAATAAAGTTTGAAGTTTGAATTTTGAAACCAGTGAGAGATCTTGTGTTTGCATTGAGGATCCTATATTTCCTTCTTTTACTTGACATCCAATAAGATAGTCTGTGGACAGACAGGTGACAGCTTTATCACATTAAAAGTAAATTTCCGGTCTGGCTGCATTTGTCTTTTTAAATCTATGAGTATTTTAGCCTGTTCTCAAACCACAAAAAAATGTGATGGCGCAACAGTCTCCTTCAGTACATTATTATATGCTTTCTTTTGATCACTCTGTGCTGCAATAAAATGGTTAATCAGCAGTGTTGTGCACTGTAGAGCCGATGCGCTGCTGGTTCTGCCGGCCTGAATAGAATGTAATGTCTACTGTTGTGTACAGCCTTTATAGACTGAGCTGAGTAGTGATGCGGGGGTCGGCCCGTAACCCGCGGGACCCGCAAATGGACCTGCGGGTCTGGCAGCAGTGATCGTCTGTTAAATCGGTCTGTAAATGATATTTTGACGTTATTATTATAATCTATTAATCAATAATCTATTACTGTCATGGCATCCGAAGGTACTGATGCATTGAGCAGGTGACAGTCCGGGTTCGTTTTCAAAACACACTTGTGTCACGCACTCCAAAAGAAACTCGTTGAAACTTTAAACAATAATTTATTGTACAAAACGGGGGAAACAAACTTTGACAAAAACGGTTCCATAATTCATATTAAATTCAAAAGATAACGAAAAAACAGCTACAAGTTAGAGGGATTAGTGATGAAGTGGTAAAACTTGGCATTGATCCACAGCCTCAGACGGATGCGCTCAAGCGTGCCGTGTGCACAAGCTCAGTTGGTAGGCAATAATATATTTTCACATTTTTAACAATGCAGTTTAAAAGTTTTGATTTTTACTGGTAACCTACATTTACCAACAACAAAAAGACTACATTTAGCACCAAAAAAATATGTAAAAAAATAAAATAAAAAAATAATAATAATAAAAAAAAGTTAATTAAAAAACGAATATCGAATACCAAATTTTCATAACGAATACCTATCCATAGAAACGAATATTCGAATATCCAAATATTTGTGTACAGCCCTACTGAAAACCATTTCCTTCAGTGGAAACAAAGCTTTTATTTACTTTCATTTCATAGATAAGAAACAATAAATTATTTAGGCAATAAAGCCCCTAAAAAAATAGCATGTGAGGTCTTGTGTGTAATGAATATGAATCAAGGAAACTGCACTAGCTGCTAGGCTAATTTATACAATGGAAAAAGTAGTAGGCTTATGCTAATAACATGCTAATAACATTAGCTTATGCTAATAACATTAGCATAAGCCTTTTATTGTACATGTAAGGCAAACGTGTTTAGTGCAAGACAGTTTTGTCGGTGAACCTTGTGAGTTATAATGGATTTGAAATTTTTAATGTTACCTTTGTTAAATGTCACTGTTGGTCCTTGCTCAGGCTCCTTGCAAGGAGCTGAGCTGTGTTGGGATTCACAGGACCACAGATGATTTATCATTTGGTAAAGTCATCACTGGACATTTAAAGGCTTTTTCCTCTGCATGCTCTGTCTTCAAACAAAGAGAGTTAGGTGACACCCATCTCCACAGGAGGTCTCACCTCACACCTTAGTGAGACACAAGTCCCACAACTTGATTGGGCAGGACTTTTACAGTGGCGTGACTCTGTGATGTCACAGGCATGTAGAAGTTCTGCTCCCTCCAAGCCTTTTCTCTCTTTTGCTCCAACTGCGGAGCAGTGCACACCTTTTTCTGGCTGGGCCTGGAACAACAGAGGCCCAGACCCTTGCTCCATAGCCCCAAACCACTAAAGGGAGGGCAATTGATCACAGACCCTCTTGCAACACAAGGTTTGCAACTAGCTTTCCTAACTAAGTGAGTTAGCAACCAGCGTCTAACTCACTTAGTTAAACCCTGAGCGACCAGTTTCCTCGGAGTTTCACCTTTGGAACAAAGGACACAACAAAGACTGCACCTGGAACCATCCACCCAGCCTTCTTCTTTCTCCCATCCATTCAAGGATCGGTAACATAACAATTGGGCATAGCTTATCACAGCTTTACAGGCTAAGCAAGACTGTTTAACTTGTTGTATGTGATTTGATGCTGTTTACTGAGTTATTGTTGTGATAGTTTGCAGTTAGGTCATTGATTAGTTGGCTTTGCCAAAGCTAAGTGTTTAGTTTGCTAATACTGTTCACAAACAGATTCTTGCACACAGCTAAACAATCTCTGCACTAATCCAGACCGTTTGCAACACAAATCACATTCACATCAATCTGGAAATCCATCGGTAAAAAAAACAAAAAACAAACAAAAAAAACCTTTTTTTTTCCTTCCTTTACCTCTGGAGGCACAGCCCGGAGTTTTTCGACTAACGGAAGTGCAGGGGCCTCAGCGATCGCTCACGCCCTTAACTTCCGGTGGTGCCCCCAGGGAATCGCTGTGTTGTTTACAAATACTTTGGGTAGAAAACCAGCAGAGTTTAGCTATATATCACATTTTTCACATCACTATGTCACCGTCTAGACTAATCTGATGTTTGTCTATAAACACAATGATTGAACAAACTTTACTATTTCTGTGGGCACGTTTTGTAATTAACAACATGGTTATCGTAGATTACCTTGGCTAACGGTTAGCTGTTAACGTTAGCCGTTAGCAGTGTCTTTAATAACCATAGACTGTATAAAAATAAGGTAATAACTCAATAAAAGGTCCGTGAATAAAATATTTTTTCCAGTGGATATCTTAGTTAGAACATGACTGAGCTAGCAAAGCAGTTTTGTGTTGCTATGTGTGGTATTTATTCAGCTATGGGAAATCATGTCTAGAAAGCATCAGTGGCTGCAGCTGACAGGGCAGTTAGCAAAGCTAACATCAGGATGTCATCTGTTAAAAGCCTCTCGTTGTCGGATACGACATGAAACTACTCCAGTTAGCTCAATCATGTTGTAACTCAGACATCTGCTGGAAAAAATATTTTTTTTCACGTTGACGAGACGGTGTTTTGGGTGGAGTGGTTGCTGTTTCTGTAGGTACACACTTCCTGGGGACACCTGCACGTCTCGGCCACGCCCCCTCCATTGTGGTTGGCTAAAGCGCAGCATCGTTCAAACTCAAAGTTTACTCATTTTAATCCAGTGGACATAGAGATATTAATGCATGTGTAGCAGACGGTGCACGTTTATCTTTAAAAGAAGAGCCTGAGTCAGAGCGAGGAAAGTGTAAATAAGTTAACCATAAAGTTAATAAAAAAAGTTTTATTCAGTGTTGTCCGTTTATTCATCATTTATCAGACTTACATTTCCTTAATGAAGATAAAGTGGTGGAATCTGACTGTGTATCAGGCTGTAGATACATTATATTAATAATATATAATAATATATTTGTTCAGCTTTAATCTGATGGGGAAAAACACAGGAGGCAGCAACTGTAAAATAGGAAGATTTAGAACATATAGGCTAGGCTATAGATCAAAGACATAAAGACATGACTGTAAACTCACAGTCTGACCCAGTAATATGTTTGGTGATTTGCACTTGAAAAGACGTTGCGCTTCTCCAACTGGGTGTGGCCAGGCGGATTTTGTAAGTTTGGCACACCGTGCGCCCTGGCGCAGTTACTCCTCTTTCCCACCTCCGTCCGTCCTACCGGCGCAAGTCGGAAAGAGGGAGGAGAGAAGGCGTGGAGTGGGTTTTACACATATCACACCAATCAAATGAGCCCCTCTCCTCGCCCTTAAATGCGCTGAGCGAAAGCGTAATGAGAGTTTACTCAATTCGCCATGGCAGAAGAGAGCAGCAGCGTCAGACGGCCAAACTTCTCCCAGGAGGAAACTGATGTTTTGTTCCGGGAGGTCCAAGGTTGCAGTGTCCGAATATATGTAACTGCAAGCAGACCTCCACAGGCTGATGATGCAAAGGTAGCCTGGGAGGATGTCACCACAATCGTAAATCAATATTGTGTTTCTCTCTCTCTCTTTCTCTCTCGCAGTCTCACTCTGTTTCTTTTATTTTTACTTTTCTAAGATGACAATGCTGAATATATACTCCCTATCTGATGCTGTGGCTGTTTGTGGTTGGCTGAGAGGGATGTGAACTCATTAGTTTGCAACTGTGTTAATTAAATCAGGCTGGGTTTCCATTATGTGTGCCAAACGGTGCCAATCCCCTTTGATCTGACATCAGACAGATGATGTCGATATAAAGATACATTTATGTGCTGATTGCAGATAGTTGCATTGAATAGTGGTGTTTGTGGGTATTTATTGCATCGTTAATGTGCCTGACATTCTGGAAACCTGCCTGTGAGGTTTTAGTGACGTGTGCGCACTGTCCGCTGGTCAGCCAAACTTCGGCTTACACCGGCTGCGATCCGCCGGCGCTGACAGTAGACCTGGTTTCAGCTGGTGAGCTTTTAGCGCACCTTTGGCGAAGCCTTTTGACACGAAACTGTCACTGCGCCAAGCTGGATCTGTCGACACCTCCCCCTGCTGCACAGCCACACCCACCTCAGCGCACCTCGGTCTGCCAAACTACCAAACTGAGCGCGCCTCGGGTTGTGCTGCTTGAAACTAGCTCTGCTCGGGGTTTGCCACCCTGCGCTGCGCCAGGAAACTAGAGCCCGTAGAGGTTAAAATACAGTAGATTTTAAAATGTTGAACATCTATTTGTATTTTGACTCAACAGCATTCGTGACTTTATTTCAGCTACAAATGTAGTAAATTTAAAGACACTGAAATGCTGCACCATTGCTCACTCAGTAATATTAACATATAATCCCCACTATTAGGCTATAGGATTTATGTTCCATCAGTGCGGCCAATGACACCAATTTTTAAAATTTAAAAAATTAGACCTACACATGATGTGCAATAAATATTTCGGAGCTGCTCTAACAGACTGACAGTCTGATCCTAAAAAATAATAAATATAAAAAGGACAGAGGTTTGATTCTGAGCTGAGGATGACTTTTCGCTGTATAATATTTGAATGTAAAGACAAAAACTGATGTCCAAAGAATTGATTGATGTGCATAAATTCAGTAACTTAAGACAGTCCTGAGAAACAAACTAATATCCAGTAGGATTTAGACTGTGACAGATGGTAAATCTCCGCTAATGAATGCGCTTTGATACAAGCTTTGACACGGACTGAATGAATGAGGAAATGAAACAGCGTGTAAGAGGGAGGAGAGAGAGAAAAACCTAACCTGCTCACAGATTTACCTTTCTTTCTGGAACTGAAAACCCAGAGTTTCCCTCATTTCAGGGTTAACATACTCAGTTTTCACTAAACCTGCTTTCTGGAATAGGCTACCCCTCTGGCTCCACTCAGTTTTCCAAACAAAGCAGTGTCTTGCCGCTCTGGCGCTATCTCATGCTGCGTTCAACGCAGTCGGACATTGGAGATTCGCGCTCATAAAAAGGCAAATTGGCCATAACTTTTCTTTCAATTCGTTGCTGCCAACTGGGGTGGCAGCAGGGGTGGCATGGCTTTCTGTTAGGGTGGCATTTGCCACCCTATGCCACCCCGGTAGATCCGCCCATGTTCACATAGACTCATTAACAAATAGGCTTTCAACAGAGCTACACCCAAACAGGCATCTCAAAGTTCCCGCTTCTTTTTCTTTAGGCCTGTTTCCATCTCAGGAACTTTGGGGTAATTTTATGGCGCCGGGGCAGTAGCTGTGTGTCTCCACCGCAGGAACCACCCCCGAAGGACAGAGTTCCGGAACTTTTACAGGGGCTAAACAAGTCCTTGCCTCGGAGTAGGTACGCAGAATGGCTCCGAGAGATTCCTGGCTGGGACTTGGGGATTACTTGGTGCTGATTGGATATACTCAAGGTGGGATGTGACATTTTGTAATTAATAACATGGTTATCGTAGATTAGCTGGGCTAACTGTTAGCTGTTAATGGTGTCTGTAATAACCCAATAAACGGTCCGTGAAAAACATATATTTTCCAGTGGATATCTTAGTTACAACATGATTGAGCTAGCAAAGCAGTTTTGTGTAGCTATGTGTGGTATTTATTCAGTTTTGGGAAATCACGATGTCTAGAAAGCATCAGCTGACAGGGACAGCTAACAGCAGCAGCAAAGCTAACATCAGGACGTCATCCGTTAAAAGCCTCCCGTTGTCGGATACAACATGAAACTACTCCAGTTAGCTCAATCATGTTGTAACTAAGACATCTGCTGGAAAAAATATTTTTTCATGGACCGTGACCGGAGTTATTACAGACACTGCTAATGGCTAATGGTGTCCCTACGTCGCCCCGGTCAAAGTGGTGGCGCAATGATTACGTCACATACAGAGCCTGGTATCCTTCCTCCTACTCCGCTCTCTCAGTGGAGACACGGTGGTTGAGAGGGCCGGGTTAGGGGGATGTTCCTGTCATAGTTCCTGCCCCCCAGATAGTAGGAACTTCTTCAGTGGAAACGGGCCTTTTGTCTTTGTCCTGACCACACGGTCAGACAAACATCTCCCCCAACCTGAAGCCAGCTTTGATTCGGCCATCTTGTAGTTCCCTGTTGTCAGCCATTTTATTTTGTCGGCCAAACGGCTCTTTGATCACCACACCCGCCTTTGTCTTTCTCTTTGCGTGCGCACACACACACACACACACACACACACACACACACACACACACACACACACCAAGCTTGTATATAGTCAGTTAAAATTTGTGTGTTTTGGTTTGCTTTGCTAGTTTGTGAATAAATATAATTCTTTGGAATCATACCTGCTGTCTGTTTAATGTTGCACAAGAGTGAATGAATAGTCTACCTCTGCTGCATCAAGAACTCCGAAATCCTTCAGGCGTTACTGTTAATTTTGGTTGTTGTCATTAATTTAATTATTAATCAAAACTCCAAATTAATAGTTTAGCGTATTTTATGAGACTGATATTTTTAACTGGCTATCATTTTTCCCTTTACGGGAATGAACACTAACCTGTTGTAATTAGTGCACTACACAAGAAGTAAGTAGTGTGCACAGTGTACTGTGCTTTGCACTCTGGTTTAAAGTCTCTATGAAGCCATGTTTTATGTGTGTTTTAGGTGTGTTAGTTGAGTCATCAGACTTAACAACACTTCACTATAACTCAACACAGTGGCATAGAAGACACATCGCCAACTAACTAATAAATCAGCACTAAAACCAAATGCCACACACATACATTCAGTAATGAGCAGGTGGAGTCAAACATTAAGCAGCAAAATGTTCACTGAATAGACGGGACAGATGTGTCATTCACTACTGAAACAACAATGCAATTCAGTCCTATAATCAGACTGGTTTAGAACAAACCAAAAGGAGTGTGAATATTGGATTTTTATTCATCAGGTGGACACAAACACGACTGAGACAGTTGTTATGGCTATCATGCATGTGGTTGCTGTATAGAATTTTTTTGCCCCCTAATGACCAATATGCGATGAATGCAGCTGTAACATGAACATGGTATTTAGATGTGTTTCTAAATATTAGAAAAAAAGCATACTCGCCCATCTGCTCACTAATAGTCAAAAATGCTTGTCAGTATTTGTCCATATGCATATAGAGCAAATGTGGGATTATTGCTTAGTGGGCATGACGAGACATGAAACAGTGAGAAACATTTTAATAATGTAGTTTTCTCTTTTAAAGCCATTCAGCAGTAATGGGATACCTCCTGCCTCTGGCACTATGCCAGCGATCAATAGGCTCTAACAAACTGCTGCCTATTTTGCAATGGCTGTCATAGCTCTTGCTTCACACACTGCTATACATCAATCCCTCCTCTATTCAGATTCAGTAATTCATCACGCTCCTCCTCTCACCTTCTGGGTTTCATAATGCATCACATCCTGCTAGCAATTCTGTTGCAGTTTTACGTCCTTTGGGCTGAACAGCTCTGAGTTTAAGACAATCTGGAACTCAGCTCCAGTTATTGGATCACTTAGAATAGAGCTAGTTCTCTAAGGGGGCAGAATAGCCCAATCATTTACTTAATAAATTCAATCTGAAATGTGTTGCTCAAACTGAAATTACGGAACATTAGTGCTTTCAATGTATATAGACGAAATGACTAATAGAAACAATAAAGGTGTAAAAATTAGATGAAATTAAAGCCAGTGCAAAAGGCCACCCCTGAGGAGCTGGGCTGTGGACCAATAACTCAGTGAGAAGGAGGGAAAGTTTCCTATTTCAACTCTTTGTACACTATCTAGTAGTTGTGTGCAGTGTTTTTTCACCACAGACATATCAATGCAAATACATTCAAGTCAACACAGAGTAACAAAATGTTCCTTTTAAAAATAAGTACATTACACTGATAAATGACAGTATGTACACTTTCTGTATATGGGGAAGCAAACTTGAGAGTGATTCTTGCATTTCATGGTCACATTTGCCACCTGGAAGCATTTTGTTTTTAGTGTCACATGAAGAGGGTGAAGATGGTTATTAAGTCATGTGTTGCTGTTTGTGTGTGTGTGTGTGTGTGTGTGTGTGTGTTTTGCAGGAAGGAAAGGGGGCGTGTCTCTCTTTTCTAGTAGGGAGTGAAGCGACTGCACCCTCCTCTGTAAAGGCTAGCCTGCAACATCAAAGATGAAAAAGCTCCAATCAGTATTCAATGTAGAACTTTTTAAATATTAATATTAAAGATGAACTTCTCTCTTTCCTCCAAAGAAACATTCCTCCCTTTTTCCACTTGTCTTTTGTTTAATTGAGAGGGATTTTTTTCACAAGGTAGTTTGGAAATTTGTGAAGAGAAATAATGTAATTACATGTGTGTGACTGTTGCTATACAGCGGTTTGCAAAAGTTTAAGCACCCCTGGAAAAAAATTTGTTCCCTGTGAAATGTGAAGTCAGCATTCATCCCACTTTGGATGGAGCTGCTCTCATATTGAGAAACCTGGCCAAGTTTATTAGTAATTCAAAACCCTGACAACCCAGAGTTGAGACCAGGAATCAGAGTTTCAGTCTTACATACTTCTCTGAGCTTCTAGTGCATTTACCCACCCATAGTTTTATACAAACTGTGTCTGTCCCCTGACCACCTACATTATCTGAATCTAAAATTAAACAAAGAGGAGTTGTGCATAACAACCTAATAAAAATTAAAACATCTTCTGTGACAGAAAAACAAAACAGGAGAATTAAATGTGGACTGATAAATATCAGGGGCCTCATTTATAAAGCTTGCTTACGCACAAAATGGGGCTTGAAAGGGTTGTGATTTATAAAATAAACTTGTTGGGAGAATGTGCGCACCTTTAAGCAAACTCTGAGTCATGCGTGCGCACATTTTGGAGACACTGGGAAGTGGCGACGCAGACGTGAGGTGGAGAAGTGGAGTCAGATTTTTATTGATGTCTCACACAAATTTAATGTCACGCTATATCCACCTTAGATCCACGTTCTCATTGAAATTAAATCCAGCAGCCTTATTTTGTGCTTGGAGTGAGTGTTAATTGTTTCATAAAACGTTGTAAAATCCAACTCAAATCCTCAATTGAAATTCTTTCTAAATACGTATTTAATCCGCATTGCCTCTAATGTCTCATTGTCCACTCTGTGAGCGCAGGAGGTGGAGAGGATGGAGCGACTGCATGGAATTAGCTAAATATTTCCAGTGCATTTATCATGTCTCGAAATACAGCCATTAAGCTCATTTCATCAGCCCTACTTAGAAATGTGCTGTTCATGACAAAACCGGCATGAAGAAACGTGTTCGCCTGTTACACTTTCATCTTTGAATTGTATTTCAAGTTACACGTTGTAATTTAGGACAGGGATACCACTGGTTCATGCTGTAATTCAGGCCGGGTGTCTGATCAGACTAATTGCCATAAACATAAATACTGCGGTGACCCTCATGCGTAATTGCGCAAGATGGCACTGGCACATACTCCTTTTTGCCTCCACCTTTAATAAATCTGATTCTTTATGTCGCACATCAATGTCAAACATCCTCAAATTTAAAAGCAACACAATAACTACATGTTGGTAAAGGAGTAGAAATATTTGGTCTACCTTTAGATCAGACCACTTTTCTTTTTTATGGTTCTGTCACTGTCTTTGCAGTCCCACAGACACAGCTGACAGCATCAGCAGCGTTGATGTGTTGCCACTTTTTTTTTTCGCTTTCTTTTATTAGTGATCCCGCTGCTTTGGCCACCGGATAAAATCTTTCTTCAGTCCTCCACTTCCCGTTAAAGGGTCTCTAGCTCAGTCTTGGAGAAATTCCATTTTTTGGTTCGTTTTTCACACCTGTCGCCGTGACTCACACGAGAGAACACTCGCATGTCGGCTCATTTATATGCAGATCGCATTCATGAGGTGATTTGCATGACCATTTATGGTTGAACTAGGGCGTGTAGAGGGCGGTATATGAGGTGGATCTGGGTGCGCACAACTCCAGGAGGTCTGTGATTTATAAAGAGAACATTGCGTGCAAGTGTGCGTGCGCAGGGTTTTATAAATCAGATTATTTTTTGCCGCACGCCATTTTCAGCTTTTGGGTGCACGTCAACTTTTGGTATGAATCCTAAGCACTCTTTTATAAATGAGGCCCCTGGTCTCTAAAGCAGTATTAGTAGGAATTAATTTCAGATAATCATATTGATTTACTCAGCCTCACTGAAACCTGGCTGTGTCAAGATGAATATGTCAGTCTAAATGAATCCACTCCTCCCAGTCATAATAATACCCACATTCCTCAAGGCAGCGGCCGAGGAGGGGGAGTTGCAGCCATTTTTAACTCTAGTCTGTTAATCAGCCCTAAACCTAAACTAGATTATAATTCCTTTAAAAGCCTTGTTCTTAGTCTTTTACATCCGACCTGGAAAACCTCACAGCCACTTTTATTTGTTATAGTGTACCGTGCTCCTGGCCCGTATTCTGAATTTGTATCTGAATTCTCACAGATTTTATCCAGTTTACTTCTTAAATCAGATAAAGTTATTATTGTAGGTGATTTTAACAGTCATGTTGATGTTGATAATGACTCCCTGGCTTCCGCGTTTATCTCATTATTACACTCCATTGGCTTCAGTCAGGATGTACATGAACCCACTCACTGTTTGAACCATACCTGCGTTCTAGTTCTGACGTATGGAATTGAAATTGATAACCTAACAGTCTTTCCACAGAATCCCTCTCTACAGTTACTATACTAGATATTTATCAGATAGTGCTGTCGCAAAATTTAAGGCAAAGATTCCATCGACATTGAATTTAATACCATGTCCTTCTGTGACAGAAGTTTCCCGTACCCACTTTAAACTCGAACTGATCATCTTGTCGATAGCGCTGCAGGCTCGCTGCGAACAACACTCACTCTGTGGCACCTCTTAAAAAGAAGTTAACAAAGCAAAGAAAGTTTCCGATTAACCAAACTGGAAGAATTTCATTTAGTCTGGGAACAAAGTCTCAAAACGTCTAAGAGGGGCCTCCGCAATGCCAGGGCAAACTATTACTCAGCAATAATAGAAGAAAATAAGAACAACCCCAGGTTTCGTTTCAGCACTGTAGCCAGACTGACTGAGAGTCAGAGCTTTATTGAGCCTTGTATTCCTTTAGCCCTAAGCAGTATTGATTTTATGAGCTTTTAATGACAACATTCTAACTATTAGAGGCAAAATTTATGACCTCCTGCCCTCAAACAGAACCAATCTGCCCTCAAACACAGCTATAAGACCTAATATATATTTGGGTAGCTTCTCCCCGATTTCTCTTCAACAGTTGACCGCAATGATTTCTTCATCTCAATCATCAACGTGTCTCTTAGCCCCCATTCCAATTATGCTACTTAAGGAAGTCTTACCTTTCGTTAATTCTCCCATATTAGACATGATCAATATATCTTTATTTACAGGCTATGTACCACAGTCTTTTGAGGTAGCTTTAATTAAACCTCTTCTAAAAAAAGCCCACCTTGGATTCAGAGGTGTTAGCCAACTATAGACCAATATCTAATCTTCCCTTTCTGTCAAAGATCCTTGAGAAAGTAGTCGCACTCTGTAAATTTCCATTGTTATGCGGATGATATACAATTGTATTTATTGATAAAGCCAGAAGAAACTGATCAATTAACTTAACTTCAAAAATGCCTTAAAGACATAAAAACCTGGATGAGCACCAATTTCCTTATATTAAATTCAGTCAAAACTGAAGTTACTGTTCTTGGCCCCAAACAACTCAGAGACTCTTTATCTGATGGTATAGTTTCTCTGGATGGTATTGCTCTGGCCTCTAGCACTACCGCAAGAAACCTTGGAGTAATATTTGACCAAGGTTTGTCTTTTATTTCCCATTTAAAACAAACCTCACAGACTGCGTTTTTTTATCTGCATAATATTGCATAAATTAGGCCTATCCCATTCTCGGAACCCATCAGCTGTATTCGGCGTATGACTTCCAGCAGATGGCGATACAGCCTCTGGGGGCAGACCCCCGATTTTTTGGCATTCCGGTTTGATTTGGGCAGAGGAGGCGAATTTCTGTTTCTGACTTCCGTTTATATATAATAAGTAAATATGCTGAACCATTGCGATGGATTCAGAGTTTGCAGTGGCGCCAATTATGTTCCGCCTTGTTAGTTCACCGCACGGACCATTTAACCTGGCAACAACTGAAGCCGGCTTAAACGTGATTGATCAATATCACGCGGGCAGCCTACAACCGGAAACCAGGGCTCTTCCACTCTCTTCGGGAGACAAGATCTCCGGGGTTTGCCTACAGACTCTACATTCACCTATTATCAGTTAGCTCTAATAAGTCTTTAAAAACTCTCCAGCTAATTCAGAATGCAGCGGCACGTGTACTAACAGGAACTAAGAAACGAGATCCTTTTTCTCGTGTTTTAGCTTCTCTGGACTTGCTCCCTGTAAAATACAGAATTTAATTTAAAATCCTACTCTTAATTTACAAAGCTTTAAATGGTCAGGCTCCATCATATCTTAGAGAGCTCATAGTACCCTATTATCCCACCAGAATACTGCACTCTGAGAATGCAGGGTTACTCATAATCCCTAAAGTCACCAAAAGTAGATCAGCTATCAGGCTCCTCTCCTGTGGAATCATCTTCCTGTTGTGGTCCTGGAAGCAGATACCGTCTCCACATTTAAGACTAGACTTAAGACTTTCCTTTTTCATAAAGCTTATAGTTAGGGCAGGCTCAGGCTTATTTTGGACCAGCCCCTAGTTAGGCTGACATAGGCCTAGTCTGCCGGGGGACCCCCTATAATACACAGAGCACCTTCTCTCCTTCTCTCTCTCTCTCTTTCTCTCTCTCTGTCCTTTGCTAACAGTTATGTCCTGTTACTGCATCTAGCTAACTCGGCTGTGCTGCATGGCACTAACTTGGCTTCTTCTTCGGAGCCTTTGTGCTCCACTGTCTCGCAGGTTAACTTATATCGCAGTGGTGCCTGGATAGTGTGACGTGTGTGGTTGTGCTGCTGCCGTGGTCCTGCATGATCCCTCCTGCTGCTGTTATCATTAGTCATACTTCTACTGCTACTGTACACATATGATTATTGTCACATATGTATACTTTCAACATATTGTACCACAATAGCCATAATTAGAATTATAATACTTTCATTTTAATTCATGTTGTTATAAGCTACTGTCATTACCGTCTGTTCTGCATCTCTCTCTCTCTCTCTCTCTCTCTCTCGCTCTCTCTCTCTCTCTCTCTCTCTCTTTCTGTCTCATTGTGTCATATGGATTACGGTATATTTACATTGCTGATCTGTTCTGTACGACATCTACTGCACATCTGTCTGTCCTGGAAGAGGCATCCCTCCTCAGTTGCTCTTCCTGAGGTTTCTACCATTTTTTCCCCATTAAAGTTTTTTTTGGGGGGAGTTTTTCCTTATGCTGTAAAGCCCTCTGAGGCAAATTTTGATTTGTGATATTGGGCTTTGTAAAGAAAACTGATTGATTGATTGATTGATTAAAGTGAGTAGAAGATAAACTGATCTCCAACAGGCATGACATTAAAGATGAAACATGCTTTTCAACATTTTTAGCAAAATTAGTATATTAATTTTGTTTTGTACAATTTTAGAGTGGAAAAAAGGAAAAGAGCACCATGCGCAAGTTTGGGCACCCAAAGACATCTGAGCTCTCAGACAACTTTTATCAGGGTCTCAGACCTTAATTAGATTGTTGGGGCTATGGCTTGTTCACAATCATTGTTAGGAAAGGCTGATGCAAATTTGAAAGCTTTATAAATACTCTGATTCCTTGTCCCGTCAATCAGCAGCCATGGACTCTTCTAAACAGCTGCTTTGCACTCTGAAAACTAAAATAACTCAGGCCCACAAAGCAGGAGAAGACTGTAAGAAATTAGGAATGGGTTTTCAGGTAGTTGTTTCCTCAGTTCTAATAAAATTAAGAAACTGCAGGTAACAAGAACTGTGGAGGTCAAGTTGAGGTCTGAAAGACCAAGAAAACTTCCTGATAGAGCTGCTTGTAGGATTACCTAAAAGGCAAGGAAAATCAAAATCCCTGTTTGACTGCAAAAGACCAGCAGGAAGATTTAGCAGCCTCTGAAATAGTGGTGGTGCACTTCTACTGTGATGCTTTTTGGAAACAAGTCCTGTGAACTGATGAAATTGAAATAGAACTTTTTGAACGGAATGAGCAAAGGTATATTTGGAGAGAAAAGGATTTAGAAATCATGAAAAGAACACCTGTCAAACTGTTAAACACAGGGGTGGATCAATCATGCTTTGGGCTTGTGTTGCAGCCACTGGCACAGGTAACATTTGACAGGTAGAGGGAAGAATGTATTCAGTGAAATTCCTGCAAATTCTGGAAGCAAAAGGACAATGATCCTAAAGACACCTTAAAATCCACAATGGATTACTTCAAGTGGCGCAAGATGAAGATTTTGAAGGTCAGTCAAAGATTGAAATTAAAAAGTAATCATGCTTAAAATATTGAAGAAACGTTTCATCTTTAACTTCATGCTTTTTGGAAATCAGGTCATCTTTTACTTGCTACTCACAGTTAACTAAATTTTGACCAGGGGCGTCCAAACTTTTGCATGCCACTGTATGTGAGTGCGGATTTATACTTTAGATAGTTTTTCATAGGATACTTGTTATTATTACACCAAGTGGTGAAGACAACTCCGGTCACATACCAGTCATACCTCATGACCATAAGTAAAACACTGAATCACAATTGTTCCTTTCATCTGTTTAGCCTGAAAGTCTGTTTGTGCAAAAATTAGCAGATGGCAGCTGAGGCAACCGTCATAGCTAGTCTGTTGTCTGATGAGACACCTGAGGCAAAAATATTCCAAACACACATTTCTTTAAGCTTTAATTTCTCTGAAATGGAAAAATGACTGTAAAAACTGCCACCGACAGAGACAGATTACAAACTAAATCAGCTCCTTCAGACCTTGACCACTGTGATAATGTGTGGATGAAACCTTAAATACCCCAAAAATGCTACTTGGCATTAAGCATGCAACACATTTGCCATATTACAAGTTCCATCCAGAACTAAATAATTACAATACACATTTGCTCTCAACACTAGAACATCTGAACCATCCTGAATTGTCTTTTACTATATACAGTAGATCAACCAGATAGTAAAATAAAGGTAAACAACCGCAAATACTTTTTTTCCCCCCCAGACAAAACAAAATGCATAGTTGAATAGAGACTGAGGGAAAATTGTTCCTTGTTCCAGATACTAAGGCTCTGTTCAGACCAACCTTATTGCCAGATGAGGACGTCAGTAGTGGACAGTCCTTCAAACCTCATTATGTTCAGTTACATTTTTCTATGCCCAGTGTCAGCAGCTAAGTTCCGGTATGTAGGATTTAGGGGGATATATTTTGCAGAAATGGAATATAATAAAATAAGTATATTTTCTTTAGTGTATTATCACAGCCTGTCCTCATTCCGAACTGGTGGCAATTTGTAAGGCCGATAACAATGGGATATAAGGAGCTGGCACATCCTTATGGGGTGGGGGGGTTATATGTTGCCATATGCCAACAAGCTCCAGACTTCCACCCAGTATCCTGCTGTTTGCTTCCCATGTGAATGTTGATCCGAACAACACATTCTCACTCCGACCTCAATACACATTCGCTCTCAGAAGAAATGTACAGTTTGCATGCAGTCTCTTTCAAAATAAATGCACTACATTGGTACAACCCCGCAAATTGACCTTTCTTTTCTTAAATAACAAACGGACATGCAAACAAGTGCACATGGTTGGGTTTAAGCAACAAAAGCAAATGGTTGAGTTAAGGAAAAAATAACAGGGTTTGGCTTTACAATCTTACTAGAAGCAAATAGTGGCCTCCCAGGTTAGAGTCGGTGGTTGTTGGACCCATCCACCACCCCTCCTACCCACCCCACATGACGTCCACCCACTTAACATGATGTTGTTATCAGGCCGCATTTCCACCTGCACATTAATAGGCCCTTACACAATAACAGCAACAAGCCGCAGACAATGCCTACATGTAAGGATGGCTTTTTTGCATCGATGCCTGACACTAGAAGTCACTGCCCAAGCACCGATAGACAACTATGGAATGAGATTGGGTTGAGCAAAACCATGATGTTTGTTTCCAAACTTAACCAAGTGCTTTTGTTGCCTAAACTCAACTAAGGCATCCCAGGACAATAACAACAGATACAGGAAGAAAAGAAGAAGCCCATCATGTGTTGACATGAAAGTCCAAAGACAAAGTGGCGATGTTTGTTGGGTTGGGTTGGGTTAAGAATGTATTGATAATTACCTGAAAATGGCAATCTTGTTTTTGATACCTCAGAATGAGCTGTTGATATTTACATAGGTCATCGTTTTTGGAGATCATCACGTTGCACGAGAGGAGCCAGTTGAGGTGGTTCGGGCATCTGGTAAGGATGCCTCCCGGACGCCTCCCTTGGGAGGTGTTTCGGGCATGTCCAACCGGGAGGAGACCTCGGAGCCGCCCCAGGACACGCTGGAGGGATTACATTGCCCGGCTGGCCTGGGAACGCCTCGGGGTTCCCTCGGAAGAGCTGACAAAAGTGGCTGGGGAGAGGACTGTCTGGGCTTCTTTGCTGAGACTGCTGCCCTCGCAACCCAGACCCGAATAAGCGGAGGATGACGAGTACGAGTATCATGTTGCACCACTGTTTGTACAGTAGCCCAGAACAGACAAACCAAGCAATTTGCGTTTTTGTGTATTCGCGTCGGCCACAGTAGTTAGCAGCCCCTCAGTGACAAGCACTGTGGAAAGCATACTGATCTTTGTAATGTGAACCTGTTTTATTCTGTGTTTTCACCAGTTTTAATCACCAGGTCCATTTGTTTTGGAGAGGAAGAGACCTCTGTGGATTACTCGGTTCCTAAAGTCTTCCTAAAGTCTATCAGAGAAAAAGGTAAGAACACGTAATGCAGATGATAGGCAAGCAGCCCATCTCTGATGGGGTGAGGAGTGTAGCAGAAACACTGATTTGTAACGTGAAACTGCAGTTATTCAGTGTTTTTACTGGCTGTTATCACCTGGTCTGTTTGTTTAGGAGAAGAGGAGACCACTGTGGTTAATCCAGCTCTGGGTAAAAACCTCCTGAACATCTGGATCTTAAGAGGAATAAAGGTGAACACATATTAGCAGGTGCTGGGCTTGTGGCCTCTCTCTGATGAGCCTGAACAGGGTGGGAGAAACACTGATTTGTAAGATGAAACTGATGAAGATGAAACAAAGACGAAAAGGGTGGGAGAAACACTGATTTGTAAGATGAAACTGCTATATTAGGTGTTTTTACCAACTTTAATCATCTGGTCCATTTGTTTTGTGGAGGAAGAGACCTCTGTGGATAACTCTGGATAACTTCTTCGACATGTTATATATATATATGTTGGAGGTCTTACTGAACTGATTTGTGTAATTTGATATAAGAAATAAAAATCTAATAAAGGTCAAATCATTTTTTAAAAACATGCATTACAAAACGTCTAAAACCATGCTTAACGAAATGGTTGAATTGTCCTTTTATGGTAAAAATAATGATGCTGACATAAATGTAGAATTTTTATTAAGCAAAAACGGATGAATACTCACTGTTGTTAATGCCATATAGTCAATGTCATTCCATTATGTATTTTCTGAAAAAAAAATTATATGATGACAAAGTATTGGAAATAGTGGAAATAATACTTGTACTGGTAAGACTACTAATCCTATGTTAACAAATTCATATATGATGGGATACTAACATGTTACAAGCATTTCAGTATTTTTCATATATATATATATATTTTTTAAACTTTGTTATTGCCATGAATTGACCTCTTAACTGTTTGATAGAGGCCTTTATTTAAACAAAAACTACTGGGTCTATTAACAATAAAGTGTTTGATTTTTGTTGTTATTGTCCCAAGGAAATAAAAAGTGCAAAGACAAAAAATATCAATAGCTCTTTTCTTAGTGTGGACATTAAAATGATATACAGGTGTCTCATTCATATTATTATTAGGCCCTTTTGTGGAAAAAAAAATAAAATGAAAAAGACATAGACAAAGGTATACCTGTGTATACCTGTAGCATCACACCCAAACCTACTCAGAGACCTACTCACCCAAACCTACTCAGAGACTCAGTATTTTCCACAAGAGTTGGCTGACCTAGTCCAGAATGTTGCATCCTGTATACAGCCAAAACTCCACACATTCCTCTTTTCCACCAAATTAGCTCTGGTTCTTGAACTGATTTTGTTCAAGTTTCTTGGAACTTTGATGCTTTCCAGTAGGGCTGGCCGATATGACCAAAATATCATATCATGATATAGGTAATTTCATTTCCTGTTAACAATACATATCAAGATATAGCCCATTTTAATCCGATGAATAAAAAGTTGAGAGAGAGAGAGCAAGCAGCTGTGGTGGAGCGAGTGAAGAGAGGGAGGGCTGGTAGCGAGAAAGCTGGTGAATCAGATCAATAAAACATTATTTTGTGATTGTTTCACAGTGGTTATGTTCTAAAGCACAAACACGCCCACAACCCCACACACTGAGGCTGTAGACCGTACCACCTGATTTGGTCTGAATATTGTTGCCGTCTCGCTACCTGTCTGCTCTTTCTCAGCGCTGCGGGGCTGAGTGTGTGCAGCGCAGCAAAGACAGACAGCAGAGTTATATAAATTCCAGCAAACCAGCCCTTGTCTCACTCTGAAGTTGTCAAATACTGGCGCTTGGTTAGTGACTTCCTGCACCTTTTCACGACAAGGCGGGAAGACAATGCAAGTTAAGGGGGCGGAGGTCCGAGTAGGATGGTTGGCACGGTGGATGGGACCAAAAGCCACTGACTTTCACCGAGGAGGCAATGTTCACTTCACGTAAGATAGTAAACGTAAACCCTGTTCTTTTTTTCTGAACCCAACCAGGTGCACGTGTTGACCAAGCATAACCACTTCCGTTTGTTGTTTAAGAAAGAAAACGCCAATTCGCAGTTTTGTACCAACATAGTGCGTTTATTTTGAAAGAGACAAACTGTATGCAAACTTGACACTTGTCACTTGACAGAAAATTAAATGGATTAATGGGAGCTCTATCAGTGTGCGGATCATTTTTTTCCTTTTTGACACGTTAGAAGTTTATGATCCAGCACCCTTTCAATATTTATTTGGGATGTGCGTGTTATTATCTTTTTTTCCACCAGTTTTGATCAGAACCATTGCAATCAAGGATGAGTCCTTGATAAAGGGCGTTGCACACAACTGAAGTAAATGTAGTGGCAAGATGGTGGATGGAATTAATTACCTAACATTGTTTTGTTAAAACAGGTATTTGTTTTATCCAAAAACAAGCATGGACCACCTACTAAGTGAATACTCTTTTTCCCACTGATTTGTCACTTAATGTCTCTTTTGTTGCCTTCTCCAACCTGTAGAATATGACACACCCACTGATGTCGTCAAAGTTGGCACTTGCTATACTGCTATTTTTGGTTCCAGCTGGGAGCCAACTTTTCAGGCTATTTATTAAACAAAAAAAAAAAAAAAAAAAAAAAAATTCAAAAATGCTCCAAAAGGTTCAAAAATTAGGTGCAACTGAAACTGGTTGCATGTAGGTGGAAAAGGGGCAACAAAGCAGTTTGGCCTTAATTTCAGAAAACCTGAAAGAGGTGCTCATCAAAACCGAACCAATTTGTAATCTTTACATAGAAAATACAACTTAAGACAAGAACCACACAAGGCAAGTTAACAAATTCATTAGGACCTAATAATACTCATCTACAGAAATTGTTGGTACAAAAACTCACTTATCCAACCCATAACTATACCTTTATTAATCCATCATTATCACCAAAATCTGACAAGTTTGGTCTTAATAGCTTTTGTCTGGGACTTGAGCTCAGAATGTGCGGCATGTCAAACTTTTAAGATTAATTGTGTTGTTTTTTTATTATTGAAAATTAGTACCATACATTAGTAGTGAGGGGTTCGGATATGGGAGGATGGGGAAAAAGGGAGGAGTAATTTGAAGACAAAAGAGAAGGAAGTCTAGAGTAATAAAGAGGAAAACAAAGGCCACTGTTTTAATTAAGTAAATGAAGAGGAAAAAATGTCGTAATTAATGAAGGCTTTTAGCTAGCAGCTGCACTAGGGGAGGAAGGGAGGAGTTTGGGGGACACATGGGGGAGGTGGTAGGGCTTTCGATTTTCATCACCACAAGCACGTCAGCACTCAGCATCAACCCTTCTTTCATCTGTACAAGATGCTGCACCAAGTAGAAGCTCTGACTGCAGCCAGTTTGCTACCAAGAACTTTAATTCTCCCTCTCCTTCTCTTACTTTTCTTTCTTTTGTGGTTTATCTTTCTCTACTACTTTAATCTCCCATGACACATTGAAGCATTTACAAGATGGTCATTAATCTTTAGAGGAAGTCCCTACCCACACCCACGAAAGAAAACAAATTGTACTTTCACTTTCTCACCCATCTTCTGGGGTGCTCAATTTCTTTCTTGGAAAGATTTTTCTTTCATCTTTGATGTTAGCTGCAAAGCTAGCTAAAAACAAACATTAACCATTCGACTATCTCCCCTTGCAAAATTTGGAGAGACTGTTTTCTGTCAGGGGCTATTCTCAGTCTCGATTGGATTTCAAGCAAGTAGCTTTTGGCCAATGAAATTGAAAAGGGAGTTTGAGAATAAGGCAATGTCCTTTTTTCATTTACTGAAGTGGCAAAGATTCACATTAAACATTAAAATAGGTCTCTTAGCAGGAAAGACAACTCATAGGATCACCAAGTTGAGGAAAATAGACTCTTTTGTTGAAGATCTTCCAAAAGATTATTCACAAAGCATGTCAGTAAATTATGTTATTTAAGTTAGTCATTTACAGATAGTAGTTCAGTTGATTAAGCAATTGATATGAATAGTTCAGTACACTCTTTCTGGTGTAAAATGAGTCTCTTGTGAAGTTAAACATCCATGTGTCTGGATGCTATGTCATACAGTGTGTTATTAAAGACAACAGTATTGCACCAGCTCCAGTTCATCATGATCCCACATACAGTCAGGCACAATATTCAGACAGTCAGCAGCTATGAAATAGAGAACAGACTCACCATAGTGCCCACACTGTATGTGGCTGCAGGACCAATCGTATGGTGATATGGGTCTGCTGTTGCATAGACTCTGCCATAACTATAGAGGAGAAAACAGGCAGATGTTTACGATGACAATGTAGTAGCTTCTTCAAGATGTTAGACAAACAAATGTAGCTACTGTAAACACAATCTGTCAGTGCCTGCATTTATCAAGCATGGCAGTATCCCTCCAGAGAAATTACGCAGAATGTTTGACTACGATATAGGTAATTCCTAAGGGCCCTGATACACCATGCTGACAGTTGGTCGTTGGTCAATCTTGGGCCACTGTTGTGTGTCTGTCGCCCTAGTTTCTGCCGCGTGTCCTGTACCCTTGGTACAAGTCGGCCCTTGTCGCCTGTTCTTTTGGGCGATTCAGCATGTTGAATTGGGATTGGAAATGGCAGAGCAAGAGAAATCACTCTGATTGGGCAGTTCAGCTCAGTGCACATGAACTGAAACAGAAATAAATTAAGTAAACTAATAGCTAAAGGCTAGCGGGCATGAGATTATAATAAACTTGCTAGGTAAGAGGTAAGGTTAAGAGGTGATGTAAGATTTTTTTTTTTTCAGTCAAACTCTGGCAGAAACAGTATGTAATTCTTGTGTTATTGTTTGCTGGTGCATTGTGAATATTTTTTTTTTTTTTTAAACATTGGGTTGTGCTTTGAATGTGCTAACTGGCTGATTAGCATCTTGAATCCATCCTGCTGGTCTTCAGGTTTTCCTTTTTTACATTTTGACTCATTCTCTAAACATAAAAATATATGGATTCTTTGAACCAGTACAAATCAACGGGGAATTTAATCAGTTGGGAAATAATTCCCCCTTCCCCAACTCCAACCAGCAGACTTAAACCTTGTGCATGTTGGCTTTGATTGAATAGGTTTGATAATGGATGAGAAGTGCCAACCAACCACAATGAGTATGCATGAGACACATAAGGTATTGGGTCGTCGATTTTAACCGGGGTCCAGAGGAGAGATCTATAATCATTTCCTCCTCTCACTCACGCTAAGAACAGGCCTATGGGATGAAAATGCAATCGATGTCTCCCTATAAACGTACGTTGTAAAGGTGAGAGTGTGTGATTGCAATGATTTGTTTTACCCGTTTCAATTTATGAGAAAAAGGGGACAAGTGTTTTATCTTTCAGATGTTGGGGAGGGATTGTGATAAAAGTTATATCAGACAGCCAGAGATGGTAAAAGAAAAAGATCAGGAAAGAAATGGGCAGAGTGATAAGAGTAGTAGATAGCTGAAGGGAAGGAAAAATAAAGTTATAAACAAAGAGAAAAATGAGGAAAAATCATCCTCTGGGGTATTATAATCTCTAGGTTTGTAAAGAGAAAAACATATTTACAAGGAAGAGGTTGAAGCTAGAGACACAGCAAGACGGTAAAAGACAGGAGGACATCATTCCAAAGACAGCTAGTACATTCCTGTGGTGGTATCCCACACTGTCCCCCTTCTATGCCACATTCTTCTTAACCTCCTTTTCTCCTCTTCCCCTCAATGTGCCATCTCTGCCATCTCCCCTGTATCTCTCTGTCTGTCTCCTGGGGCTTATTTCCAGTCTTTTCACCAGCACTGGCTTGGAACTAATCCCCTTCCTCAATGCCCTTCTCTTTTCTCATTCCACCCTTCACTCCCTCTTTCCCTGATGCCACTAGACCGCTTTATTTATATTTCTTTATTCTCCTCTAAAAGTAATGAGAAGCTAGCATAGGTTTGGAGGGCAAAGATAAGAGGCTGCAGGGGTACAGGACTATGTGTTTGACTATATGTTACAGAGGGAGACCCAAGGAAAGGATGGTAATAGAGTGTACAATGAAGGAGGAAGGAAGGAAGTAGGGGTAGTGGCTGTAAGAGAAGACAAGAGACTAAAGCTAAAACAGGAGTGTTCCCTCTCTGCTGACCAGAGTTTATGTGCCTTGTGTCTCTTGAATCAGGCACAATCATAGGCTTTGTTATTTCATGATATTCTTTTATTATTTATTGATAATTTTTGTTACTTTTCCTTTTGTATCAGGAAATAAGTACAATATATCTTTATGGTGAAAAAAATTGTGAGAGGATCTTGATCTCAATTATATGCCAAAAAATCGTGATTCTCATTTTTTTCCAGAGTCGTGCAGCCCTAGTTAGCATGCTGTATGTTTTTCCATTCACAACCCCTTCAACAGTGACGCAACACTAATGCACAATCCTATTCTTATATATAGCTCTCTCTGGTGCTGTTGTAGCTGAACGGCACACCAGTGGCTCTTCCAATTATGTTGTTTCATTTGTGTTCATCATAGAACCTTACTTGCACGCCAATCCATTTTGGTTGTGGTAACCTCTGCATTTAAGTTTTTGTGTTTCATATGATAGGCCTACACATATTAGTCCCTATCTCATAATTGATCAGACTTTGATCCTCTGCCTGACCCTGTCTGTGCCCAAGGCTTTTACTGATTAATTGGTCTATATCATCACACTTTAAATAGAAAGTGTTAACCACTGTATATGATTGCACAAATGGGCCAGACCTGCGCTCAAGAGAAGAGCCTTTATTAGCTATGCAATATTGCAAACCATTGGATTTGTAATGAACAATAAACTTTGTGATGAAACATGACCCTCCATTTACAACACTCGTCGTACTTCTTAAGTCATCTGGGTGAAAGTAATGCAAAAGTAGTGTTATCAACAACACATCACTCTACACTAGTTGCTTATTACTTTCAAATGAAGGTAATTAGTGATATGTAATGCATTACTCAACACAAACTGAACAAGCATGGACTGACTTAATGACACCACTGCAGGATCTTTTTTTACTGATGTTTTCTTATTTAAGAATATGACATGCCCACTGATGTCATCATGATGGGTTTACTCTTGGCTGCAGCTGGGAACCAAATGTTGGGGTTCTAAATCAATTTATTTTTAGTCAGATTGCTCTGAACAGTTCAAAATTAGGTGTGGGTACCAGAATGGAACCAGTTCCATGTTGGTGGAAAAGGGGTATGACTATGGATAATAAGAAAGTAAGTACTCGCCTGACTTTTCAGTGGTTACGTCTGCAGTCTGTCCTCCATGAGTGGACAGCTGACAGACGTGTGGTTTGTTTACATGATATAATGGAGTCCCATATTTAATGGACTGTGTGGACAGCGAGGATCCAACGTAACATGTTTGCGAGGCAATGGTCAGACGCTCACTTGCTTTCAGAGCGTAGTGTTAGTCTCAGTCCAATCTAAGATAAGAATTGTTGGACTTATGTTCTTAATTGAACACATATAAATGTCTATAAACTTGCTGAGAAATCATTGTACAAAGATATTGGGTCTCATTCATGAAACGTGAGCAGAAGGAATTTGTGTGTAAACTGTTCGCAGATGGAAATTTACGTGCATGTCCGCATTCATCAATATTTTAGTAGCTCCGATCTTTTCGTAGCTTCTAACAAAATCTACTCCTGCTCCTGACCACTCGTAGTGCCTATGTAAATTTAGTAAAGCGCATAAATATTGCTTGCCACTATTGGAAATTACAATTTTAATTCGTATTGGGCTCTGTTATGTACACAATACACAGATGCCTTTTGGAACACGTAATCTAAACATGACAAAAATATTAAAAATATAACACATTTAGTTAAATTAGTTGGCAATTAGCAGGCTTAAGATCCAGATTAGGTTCATGATTGTGAATTATCTATGTAAATCGACTCAATAAATTACACGTTCTTTCTACATGTTGAATGATGATAATAAAAATATCCATAAGGACAGCCGGATCACAGGCTCTTCGGCCTCGGTGCCTGGGTTCAGCAGGGGCAGCAGGAGCAGCAGGTGGTGGAGCCACAAATGAGCACGCGCCAGATGAAAGAATTATTTGAGACAACAGGTTTGGTTTTTTTTGGTTTTTTGCTTTTTGATCATCTCGTCTCGTCTCGTCGTCCTCCGCTTATCCGGGTCCGGGTTGCGGGGGCAGCAGCCTCAGTAAAGAAGTCCCTCCAGCGTGTCCTGGGGCGGCCCCGAGGTCTCCTCCCGGTTGGACACGCCCGAAACGCCTCCCAAGGGAGGCATCCGGATGGCATCCTTACTAGATGCCCGAACCACCTCAACTGGCTCCTCTCGATGTGGAGGAGCAGCGGCTCTACTCCGAGTCCCTCCCAGATGTCCGAGCTCCTCACGCTATCTCTAAGGCTGAGCCCAGCCACCCTGCGGAGGAAACTCATTTCGGCCGCTTGTACTCGCGATCTCATTCTTTCGGTCACTACCTAGAGCTAGTGACCATAGGTGAGGATTGGAACGTAGATCGACCGGTAAATCGAGAGCTTTGCTTTTTGGCTAAGCTCCCTCTTCACCGCAATGGACCGGTTAAGCGCCTGCATCACTGCTGACGCCGCCCCAATCCGCCTGTCAATCTCCCGCTCCATCCTACCCTCACTCGTGAACAAGATCCCAAGATATTGCGAACCGTCCCAGCAAGAGCTGGAGGTCACTGTTCGATGGAGCTAGGAGGGCCACGTCATCTGCAAAAAGCAGGGACGAGATCCTCCCGTCACCGAACCTGACACCCTCCACCACTCAGCTGTGCCTAGAAATTCTTTCCATAAAAGTTATGAACAGAACCGGTGACAAAGGGCAGCCCTGGCGGAGTCCAACCCTCACCAGGAACAGGTCAGACTTACTGCCGGCCACGCGAACCAGACTCATGCTCCTTCGGTACAGGGACTGGATGGCCCTTAGCAAGGGGCCACCAACCCCATATTCCCGGAGCACCCCCCACAGGATGCCCCTGGGGACACGGTCGTAAGCCTTCTCCAAATCCACAAAACACATGTAGACTGGTTGGGCAAACTCCCATGCCCCCTCCAGCACCCTGGCGAGGGTAAAGAATTGGTCCACGGTCCCGCGTCCGGGAAGAAAACCACATTGCTCCTCCTCAATCCGAGGTTCAACTATCGACCGGACCCTCTTCTCCAGCACCCTGGAGTAGACCTTACCAGGTAGGCTGAGGAGTGTGATCCCTCTGTAGTTGGAACACACCCTCGTTGACGGTGTTAATGTTGCGTTTAAGGCCTCCCCCCAAAAAAACGGAAAAAAAGCGCCAAAGCTTCAATTTTTTTTTTTCACAATCAAATCCTGTGCCATCGAACGAAGCTTAGAAGCTAGGAATTTTTTGGGTCAGCCCTAATAGTCTTCCTCCATGGCCTCCCACGCCCGAGTTTTTGCCTCCGCAACTGCCGCCGCTACGCTCCGCTTGGCCCGCCGGTACCCATCTGCTGCTTCCGGAGACCCACAGGCCAACCATGCCCTGTAGGCCTCCTTCTTCAGCCTGACGGATTACCGCCGCAACTGGCCCCAGCAGCCTTGCGGCCACAGCTCACAGCTGCCGCCCTGACGATGGCAGAGCGGAACAAGGCCCATTCGGACTCAATGTCCCCCTCTGCCCTCGGGACATGGTCAAAGCTCTCCCGGAGGTGGGAATTGAAGATCATCTGGACAGGTTCTTCCGCCAGGCATTCCCAGCAGACCCTCACTGTTCGTTTGGGCCTGCCAGGTCTGCGCGGCGTCTTCCCCCGCCATCTGATCCAACTCACCACCAGGTGGTGATCAGTTGACAGCTCTGCTCCCCTCTTCACCCGAGTGTCCAGAACATATGGCTGCAGGTCATATGATATGACTACAAAGTCAATCACTGACCTGCGACCTAGGCTGTCCTGGTGCCACGTGCACTGATGGACATCCTTATGTTTGAACATGGTGTTCGTATGGCCAAACTGTGACCCGCACAGAAGTCCAATAACTGAACACCACTCAGGTTCAGATCGGGCAATCACACCCCTCCAGGTCCCGCTGTCATTGCCCCCAGCAGTACAATGGAGTCCCCGGTTGGGGCGCTGTCCAGCACCTGTCCCAGGGACTCCAAAAAGGGCGGGTACTCTGAACTGTTGTTCGGCACATAAGCGCAGACAACAGTCAGGACCCGTTCCCCGACCCGAAGGCGCAGGGAAGCAACCCTTTCATCTACGGGGTAAACCCCAACGTACAGGCATAGAGTCTGGGGGCTATCAGAAAGCCCACCCCGGCCCTCCGCCTCTCACCCGGTGCAACTCCAGCAAAGGAGAGAGTCAAACCCCTCTCAAGGACTTGGGTTCCAGAGCCGGTACTATGTGTCGAGGTGAGGCCGGCTATATCTAGCCGGTAGCGCTCAACCTCTTCCACAAGCTCCAGCTCCTTCCCTGCCAGAGAGGTGACATTCCATGTCCCAAGAGCCAACTTCTGTAGCCGAGGATTGGACCACCAGGATCCCTCTGCGGGTGGTGGGCCTGCAGGGGGACGAGCCCATGTAGCCGGTTCGGGCTGGGCCCGGTCGGACCCCATGGGCGAAAGCCCTGCCACCAGGCACTCGCCCACGGTCCCCAACCCCAGGCCTGGCTCCAGGGCGGGCTCCCGGTAACCCTCCGGGCCGGGGACACAGATCCTTGTTTTTATCCATCTATCAATGATGATTTTCAGCATGTATTATGATACAACACCTTACAGTCTGGGTTTGATGTTGACTCCAGTGGATGCATTTCGCTGTCTCTGTCAGGAATAATTCCTGACAGAGAGGTCTCCCCAGTTATGCCAGCGATGCACTCGTCAGCAGATAGTTGTGACTGTGAGCCTCCTCCTCCTGTGGCTGCCGTATTTTTTTGTGTGTGCTTAGGCATTTCTTTGCCTCCAGTTTTTGTCAGGTTTGAGTGAAACCTGAGGCTTCTTGCTATTTCCGGCAATTGGAGAAATAGATAACCCTACTTTGACAGTTTTGAGTGAAAACTGTGGCCGAGGTTCAGCAGTAACGATTAGGGGCACCAGTTGATGATCCCAGATTCAGAAAGGGTGCCAAGAGATAGGAGCGCTAAGAGAAGCAATTAGGCTCCTATGGATCAGGAGATGGTCTGAAGAGAAGAGACCATAAGCTGATGTAAAATAAGATATAGTAAAAGGCCTATAAATAGAGAAAATATAAAGGAATCCGCTGGATAATAATAAAATAAATAAAATGAATAATAAAATAGATAATAAAATACGGACAACACTGGTATTATTAATAAAATAACGGGGAAATTAAAATTTGAGAAAGAAAAACAGGAAAAAGGCTGCAGCCGGATACAGCAATGACCTCATGCGCATGAATTCAAATTGAACAATCTAAAGATACAAATTTTGGAGAAGTCAGAGTATTTTCTTTTTGTGTGTGTGGAAGACTGTTTGCTTGGACGTCATATGTAATATTGTGTAATTGCATGCATGGTGTGTTGAGCTCATGTGTGAATGTGTGTATTGATATATAAAAGCGCTGTGTTGATTTGAAGCATAAGTGTGATAACTGAGTGTATGGAGTGTATGTGCCAGTACATGTGTGTGTAAGACTCTGGGCTGAGGGCCAAGAGCACCAAGCAGAAGGGAACTGTTAACCTTTAGGTGTGTGGTATCTGAGAGAAACGTAAGAAAGCTGTGTCCAGAGTGTGAATGGGTGCTGAAGAAAGGCAGTAGAAAGTGCGTGTGAGACAATAGCAAAGTTGGGATTTGGATTGGTTTGAGAGGTTAATATTAGTGTGTGTGCTGTCTGATCTGAGGCTGCAAGAGAGAAAGTGTGTTTGAGGAAACAGTTGTACAGAGAGTTGGAATTGTGTGGAGAGAAGTGATCACATAGACAGCTGAGAACAAACTGAGGCTGTAATCGGCCAGAAAACAAAGGGGGGAGGAGCCCGGGGACACAGAAACAATCGGGTCTAAAAATAATTTAAGTGCACCACAGCACAGGTCCCGCCCAGCCCCTCCTTTCGAGAGCGCCAACAAAAAAATTTTGAGCGTTTTTCCTTTTTTTCCCCCTAGAAAACAAAAACTTAAAGGTGAGCATTCGGAAAAGATATACAACAAAACATAAGAATACAAATTATGATAAGACAATCACACTGCAATCTAAAACAATGAATCCAACACCATTAGCTCTGATGGGAAGCAAAAACCCAGACATTTTGAAAGACATCCAGAAAATTTCAGAGAAATGGGAGAAAAGAACCAAGGGACTAGAATACCCTTGGCCAAAGGGAGGCACGTTTGACATGATGGTTTGTGAGGGTATGGAAATCAGAATAAGAGATTACAAACCTAAAGACCAGTCAAAGAAACGTCTACAACAGAGAGAATTGGAATTGAAAATTTTGAAATTGTTCAAAGATGAAGGCCGGTATTATAGGGCAAAGATGAGACAGGGACCCATGAAACTACAGAACTACGTAGGCAAAGAGAAGGGTCAGGAGAACAAGCAACTTAACGTGATGGAGGTCGCAGGACTATATCCAAATTTGGAGGGTTGGCTACATTTCAATGGTAATGTTAAAGAACATTACTACAGAAGAAATATCCCAGATCATTTTAAATGGTGGTGCAAGGGATGATGACAAAACCACCACACTTAGGGAAGAGAAGAGCCCAGCCCTTAAAAGCTCAAAAGATAGCCTTTTGGGCACAAGCGACTCACAAAAATCAGCAAAGGCAGTGATAGCGGAGAAACAGAGATGCAATGAACACAAATTGGAGGAACAAGTGCGTGGAAACGCAACTCAGAGCACAGATGCAAAAACTTCAGCTAGTGTAAAAGTACTGAGTCCAAAACATTGTAGCACTGCCAGGAAAGTGAGATGTAGTACGCCAGCCGTGCTGGATTGTTACAAGGGAAAAAAGAGTGCAGGAGGGGAACAATCATACAGTTATTTGCTTGATCTGCCAACTGCAGGAATAGACTTAAGACGGGAGCTTAATCGGTCCGCCATTATGAAGTTTGAGGAGGAGATAGACAGACAAGCAGCGGAGCTGAGGGGCTGCGAGGGAGATGAGGAGGAAGAGGAAGAGTTAAAAATAAATCTCAGAAACAGAGCATTACTTAAAAAAACAGACAGATACAATAATTAACACTATATGGCTCCAATCTTAACAAAGGGGACCCAGGGACATTATATCCCGTGGCAGACCCTCAATCTGACTGGCCTGGTCTCCAGACTCCCTGATATTCACAATGGGGCCTCAAAGTGAATCAGAGCTTTTGAGGAAGCTACCATTGGCAAATTGTTGGCTTTGGGGGATGTGAAGGCGGTGTGGGCTCAGACTATCGGAGCCTCTGCAATGGAGAACATGTTGAAGCACAATGAGTGTGAGTGGATGATCAGTCCCATGGCTGATGGAACTGAGTTTGATGCCTATCGTGGGAAACTGTGGGCAGCACTGAGGGGGGAGTACCTGACACGAGTTGACCCTAAAGCATTGCAGGGTGACCCCTTCACAGAGACTGATAATCCTGCAACATACATAAACAATCACTTGAAAAGATGGAGACAAGAGACTGAGGAAGACATCAAGCAGAGCCAGGTGCTAACAACTCTGTTCAGAAACTCAGTCACCGACACACTCCCCACCCCAGTCCAGAGCAGGCCAAGAGACGTAGTAGGCTTAACAACAATGCCACACAGACAATTTTGTGACAATGTGATCCACGCAGTGGAGAGACACAGAAACGATGAGCAGAGGATGAAGGAGCAGGACAGAGAAGTCTAGAGGAAGCTAGCACAGCTGCAACTAAACGAGCTGCAGAGCAAGGGCAAAGCTAACACCCAAGCGCCAATTACGGCCGAAAAAACGAACACACCCACCGCACAGCCAACACAGCCACTGCAACCACCCCCAGTTTTCAATATCTACGCGCAGCCATACACACAGCCATATCCTCTGCCTGGAGCATGTTGGCAGTGTGGCGAGCTTGGCCACAGAACAGTAGCCTGTCCACAGGTGGCCCCGGACTGGTAAAAGGGAGGGGGGATTCGTTGCCGCTCGGAGAGGGGGAATGGCACCAGTGGTGTCCCTGGAACCTATGATTACACCAAAAGACATTACACTAATACGAGAGGAAGCAGGTCAGGGCGAGCATAGTCTATGGCTCAAGAGAGGAGCAGCACAGGATGAGAAAGGTTTTGGAGGTTCCATGTGGGAATTATAGTTGCATGGTTAACCATTTTGATCTTACAGTGGCAGTTCTCGTGAGGCTCGTGACAGAGTTCAGTTTGGAGAGGCAGAGGAATGTTTTTTGTTTTTATTTAAATTATATTATAATACGGGAGCTTTATGGGAAAATACTAACATGGGAGGACGGCGGGAAAGAGGGGTAAAATACGGTAGTTTCCCAGCCAAAACGGGAGACTTGACAGTTATGAATGGTGTAGGTCGCCTGTACGAAAGCCCTTAGCGCTGAGGATGCGCCCGCCAGTAAGCGCAGTGACACGCACACCTCGGCACGCAGACACGCGCCTCGTCAGTTTCAAGCGGCACAATGCAGCAGTGAGAGTTCCGCAGTTAAGTTGAACACGGACAATTAACAACTTTCTCCTTCTCTGTTTTGATGTGTGTGAGTGAATGATTAAGGTGAGAAGCCATATTTGTAAGAATTGAGTGTAAAGCTACTTTTCCTTTTGTTTATTTCAGAACCACACACGTACACACTTGTTGTGAACCTTCTGCATTGAAAATTTAATTACCTCTCAAACCTGATTCTCTGACCAGTATCATTTACTCCATAGTTGTCCTGCCCAAACCAGTGTGTCCCTGAGGTCCCCTTTCTCACATCACCCAAGCCGTGAATTGCACATGTGCGTGTGTGTGCACTGTTAATGTTTCACAATGTCAATCATGCAGCGCACCGGGAATTTGACCGGCATTTTAAATCGGCATATTTTAGACTGACCGGCCGGTCGCAGGTCATGGCCGATCATGTGAAAAGCACTGCCGATTAATTGGTGCAAGTCTAAAAGGCAGTGAGGAAAATGTGGCATAACAAAGGACACATACATCTGCAACAAGAGAGAAGAATGGGGTGATGGCTTACTTTCAACCTGTAATATGAAGATGATGAGGAGGAGGATGTGGACCACACAAACAGAGTAAGAGACAGAGAGAGAGGACAGCTCAGCTCCTTCATATAGCCGTGTTGCCAAATGCAAGACATGGGGAGGGAGTGGTGACAGCCAGATAGGTAACTCTGGCAGTGGTGAAATGTAACCAAGTGCATTTACACAAGTGCTCTACGTACAAATTTGAGGTACTTATACTTTTAATATTTTATTCTCATGCAATTTTCCAGTTCTACTCCACTACACTTCAGAGGGAAATATCATACTTTTTACTCCACTACAATTATTTGATAATTTTAGAAACATTACAAATAAGATTTTTGCACACAAACCATATGAAAATATACAAGTGCATCTAAAACAATTGGTTGACTGATTAGAAAATGAACTGCCAATTATTTTGATATTCTTTACAATTATTTTTCATGGAGTAACATTTCATGGTTCTAGCCTCTTAAATGTGAGGACTTTTTCCTTTTCATTTTAATTTTTAATGTATTAATTTTTGTCAGCATTGAGAATTCTTACTTTTCATGAATTTGCTAAAATACAGTTTCCTGTTTGTACTTGCAAGAGCTTTTACTTGTAACAGAGTACTCTATAGCAACTAGGTAAAATAAACAAAGATTAAAGATCAAAAGCTCCTAAAAAGAAAGGTTTTAAGTCCCCTTTTAAAACTCTCTGTGGTCTGTGGTGCCCTCAGGCTACTAGGGAGGACATTCCACAGATGTGGTGAAGCATTGGGGCATTGCCGTGGATGCATTGCTGGGAGACCTTGTATTCAATCAGACAGGAAGCCAGTGCAGGGAGTGAAGGATGGATGTGATATGTTCATATTTCCACACTCTCATCAGGATCCTAGCTGCAGAGTTTTGGATGTATTGGAGCCTCTGGAGACTCTTGCTAGGGATCCCGATGAGAAGTGCATTACAGTAGTCTAGTTTGGAGGAGATAAAAGCATGGACCAGTTTTTCGGCATCTGGGAAGCTTAGAGTGGGGCGGAGCTTGGCGATGTTGCTGAGATGAGTTGAGGGTCCATCCTAACTCCAAGGTTAGTAACTGATGAGGAGAGGGGAATGTTGTTGTTGAGAAGGTGATGCTGATTGTGGATGATGTCTGATGAGGGGTGCCAATCATGATTGCTTCAGTTTTGGAGCTATTTAATTGAAGGAAGTTGTGCTCCATACCTTTATCTCCTCCAGACAGATGCTGAGTTGTAGTGATGATGATGATGATGAAGATGATGGGGCTGCGGCTGTGGTTTTGACATATAGCTGTGTGTCGTCCACATAGCAATGAAATGACATTCCATGCCGGCAACTTGGTCTAGGGGGAGAAGGTATAGGGTGAAGAGGACGGGGCCAAGCACAGACCCCTGGGGGACCCCGCAGGTGACGGTGTGGGGTTTGGATGTGGAGTTGGCAATGGAGATGTATTCTGTTCGGTTTGTGAGGTATGACTTGAACCAGTTGAGGGCAGTGCCAGAGAGACCGATGGTGTGATGAAGCCAGTTTAGAAGTATGTTGTGGTCAACTGTGTCAAATGCAGCAGAGAGGTCCAGCAGAATGAGAAGAGAGGGAGAGCCGTCATCAGCCGTCATGAGAAGGTTATTTGTGACTCTGATCAGGGCTGTTTCAGTACTGTGAGCTGAGCGGAAACCAGATTGAATCAGTTTCGCCTTCTTTGGTACAAATGAAAGTGACAGCTGCAATTGAGAGGCAAAAGCAAGACAACCCCCAAAAAGGGAATGATTTTGCATGTTGTGTCCACAGACAGTTGCTCTCTATTATCCTTCCTGACTGATTTTTCTCTATTTTTGTGTTCTGCTAGTGTCCTTGTTGCTACTGGTAGCATGAGGCGGTACCTGCAGCCCAGTCAGTTTGCACAGGTAGTGCAGCTCCTCCAGGATGGCACATCCATATGGGTGGTTGCAAGAAGGTTTTGTGTGTCTCCAAGCACAGTCTCAAGAGATATGGAGGAGATACCAGGAGCCCAGTCTCTACACAAGGGGAGCTGGACAGGGCTGTAGAAGAGCATCAGTCCAACAGCAGGACAAGTATCTGCTCTTTTGTGTGAGGAGCAACAGGAGGAGCACTGCCAGAGCCCAACAAAATGCCCTCCAGCAGGCTACTGGTGTGCATGTTTCTGACCAAACTGTCAGAAACAGACTCCATGAGGGTGGCATGAGGTGGTGATGTGGTCACAGCACAGCACAGTGCAACTCCACTGGCATTTGCCAGAAAATGCCAGAATTGGCAGGTCTGCCAGCAGGTTCACACTGAGCACATTTGACAGGCGTGAAAGAGTCTGGAGACGCCATAGTGAACATTATGCTGCCTGTAACATCATTCAGTGGGACCATTTTGGCCGTGGGTCAGTGATGGTCTGGGGAGGCATATCCTTGGAGGGTCACACAGACCTACATATCATAGCCAACAGTACCCTGACTGCTGTTAGGTACCAGGATTAAATCCTCAGAGTGATTGTCAGACCTTAGGCTGGAGCAGTGGGCCCTGGGTTCCTTCTGGTGCAGGACAATGCCCGGCCTCATGTGGCCAGAGTGTGTACGCAGTTCCTGGATGATGAAGGCATTGATGCCCATTGACTGGCCCTCTCGTTCCCCCAACCTAAATCCAACTGCGCATCTATGGGGCATTATGTCTCTGTGCATCCGACGCTGCCACAGTACCACCACAAACTGTCCAGGAACTCACTGATGACCTGATCCACATCTGGGAGGAGATCCCCAAGGACACCATCTGCTGACTCATCAGGAGCATGCCTAGGCGTTGTCAGGATTGCATACAGGCACATCCACTGACCGTTGTTACATCATTTTGTTCTCAACAAATTATACAATGTACATCAGTAAAGATTTTCAACTTGAATACTTCATTCATCAAGATCTGATCCTTAATTTTTTTTGAGCAGTGCACTTTCACTGATATGTGTCCTCTCATTTCTCCTCTTGTATGTTGAATTTTCACAACAAATAATACAATAAAATGCATCGAACTCAGACTGCAAGGTTTTTCTGTGTACATATCTTTTTTGGATGATGGATTAAAAAAAACAGACTTGGTGTGCAAAGGCCTTTAAGCTCAGTCCAATCGTGGATTGTTGGACATATGTTTCTAAATAAACACCAATAAATATTCATAAATATTCTTAGAAATCAAAGGAAAAAAATGTTTTCTTAAGTACCAAAGATTATCCTGTGATTGTTGTCCATGTTCCATGGTTACAGGTTGAACAAGAACGGCAGATAGCTTGTGCAGCATGACTTTTTATAGAATAGATAAAACTCTACAACAGTAGAATAATATCATTGAAAAGTATGTACAAAATAAATGCATGTAGCCTTGTGTGTGTGTGTGTGTGTGTGTGTGTGTGTGTGTGTGTGTGTATGCACACTAGAGAGACCAAACAGAGGGAGTCTCTCTCAGTCCCTGTCCCATCCACTCTATATAAGGCCACTCTTATCCCACAAGAAATATAACCCCTCCACCCGCAACCTCTACCCCATCTCCTCTTAACTCCACCTCTACCTCACTGACTGGGCTTCCCTTTAAATCAGGGGAGCTTAAAAAACAGAATGAGAGGCACAGCATAAGAAATGAAACAGGGAGAGAGTGGAGAGGGATATACTACACATCAGCCACAGAGGGAGAAGGAATAACAGCGAGAGGGAGAGAGAGAGGGAATGTGTAAGAGGAGAGAAAAAAAGGGAATGAAATAAGTCTTGGAAAGAGAGGTGTGCACCCTCACCTGCTCCGTTCTTTTCTGCTATGTTGATAATCCTCCCGAGCACACCGCTAGCTCCTTGCCTCTGATAAATCTTACATTATCGGAGGCCTACAGGCTCCTGCTGTGGCTGTTTTTTATCGGCCCTGACATGCTCAATCTCCCAAAGATTAGCTCCCCAAGCACCTTCACACACACACACACACACACACACATGCACGCACACACACACACACACACACACACACACACACACACACACACACACACACACACACACACACACACACACACACACACACACACACACACACCTAGAAAGCGTAGCGGGTGCACACAATGCTCACACAAACACGCACACACATGTTTTTCTATAATCACATATCACTTTTGATGTTGAGGAATCACCAGCAGCCTGCTGGCTCCCAGAGGGCTGAGGACAGCTACATAGGGAAGAGAGGAGCAGCTGTGGACAGGGGTGGTGCCAGGAGCAGGAGAGGTATGGCACAAGGCCCCAGAGGGTCAGGGATCAGAGGTGAGGGTGTGACAGGGAGCCCTAAGGGGAAGACAACTGAGAGGTGGAATGGATCAGGCTGCTCTCTGTTGTCTTTTGCTCTGTGTATTCGTACTGTTCAACAGCCCTGTGGCAGGATGGTAAACTGTCTTTAGTTCTGGTCATCATCTGTGTAGGTCAGTCTCTGTCGAGACTGTTGGGCTGTAGATAATATGTCAATATCTACTCCAGTGGCCTCTATCACAAAGCAAAATTAATATGTTTTTTTTTGGGCTTAAGTTAACCCCAGTGGTGGATAGTAGCCTACACAAGTACAATTTTGAGGTATGTTTATTTTACGATTGTCATTTTATGGTACTTCATTTCCACTACACTTTGGGGGCAAATATTGCACTTTTTACTCCACATTTATTTGACAGATAGTTACTAGTTACTTTGCAGATTTATGTTGTTAATGCAAAATATATATTATATATGTATTGTGTCCTTGTATATTGTATATATGTATTTTAAATATTTTTTTTCTATACATTTTTAAAATATTTTTTTTAACATTTAATGTATAGTTGTATAGTTTTTGTATATTGTATATTCTGTACGTTCTTGCCTAAAATTTGTGTACTTATGTCATTTCTGGTACACTGAGAGCAAGTCTACTGGAGTCAAAGACCCAATCCCAATTCCTATCTTAACCCTCAATCTTAACCCTCAGTCTCAAAAATCCGCACTCCCGCAAAGTGCTAGTGCTGTCCTGATTCTCAGAGTGTTGAGTTGAGGGTCAAGAATAAGGGCTGTATGGCCCTCACTTTTTAAGATTTTCCAGGACCACCCTTGGCAATAAGTGCTATCCCAGAATCATTTACATATCATCTCAACCAAACCCAGCCGAGTACAGACAATTCAGTCAATGCAAGACGGCAGCGACAAGCGTAAGGAAGCAGAGTTATCAATGTGAGTATTTTCCTCATTAGTAGTTGTTTTAAAATTATCATAACCATTGCATTATCTTAGTTTAACGTCATTTTATGGACTATAGACCTCTTTGTAGCGTAATACACATATTTTTGGTCGCGGGCGACGGCTTGCCTGCCCCGCTGCACGTAACCCCAGTTCTCTGATAACCGAGTATGCTGTCATTTACTTAAAAAAAACTCATTTTTTCTCAGTGATAATGTAGTTGTTAAGTTGTTTTATTATACTACAGCTGGTAACCTTACAGCTGCAGTTTAGCGTTAGTGATCATATTACAGCATCTGGTGACTTTTCACTGAATAAGTTACATCGGACATTGTGGTACAGGTTATTTGGTTGTATATCAACTTATAACCCAAAGAGTGAAACGTTAACGTGGATGAAAGTCACCAGATAACACTTGGGAGCCCGTATAAACAGCCTCACCAGTTCTGCTGGATGTTGACTACAGTATTCATTGTGATAATACTTGCAATACTACATGAAACTAAACTAATAACTTAACGATATCTGACAGGTAGCCCAAAAAAAATAAAAAAAGGAAAAGAAAGTAATGTCGTTATCTCTGTTCCATTTCAGGGCCACCAGACAAAACACAAGCCCTGATTCATTTCAGGGCCACCAAGGAAGACAAGTTTACAAAAAGCAAGCAGGCTCCAAAAAACTATGGGAGTGAGTAATATGTAACTTGTGAACTGTTCATATTCATAACATAATTCTCGGTCACAATGGCAACTGTTCCCCTAGTGATCAAGCATTCTGTTTCAATATGAAATCAGCACGGCTGCAGACAGCATTGTCGAAGATTGTTATTTGGTAACTGTACATTTGTATTGGAGCTGCCCCTATACTGTCTTGTTTATTTTATTTCTCTTTCTTTTCTCTTAACCCTGGCATATTTGTTCTGTTCATGTCTGTCACTGCTTGTTTTGTACAAGAATTGAAATAAAGTGTTGGAAAAAAAAAACCTCGTCACGTCTTTTTATCGACAACTACTGATGACATATATTTCTTCTTCTTTGAACTGACAGACTGGACGGAGTTTTGGCATATTGCTGCCAGTCTTAAGACGTATTTGCCTTTGAAGGGTGTCCCACTTTAAAGTCACAAGATAGCCCTTACCACTTGGTTTTGAGGGCTAGTGAGATTGAGGGTTTAGCTTGAAAATTAAGATTTAGGGTTAAAGTAGGAATTGGGATTGGGCCAAAGTCCTTGTACACACGTTCTTGGCAAATAAAGCTGATTCTGATTCCGATTAACTAAAGTTGCCGTAAAACTTTTTAAAACAATTAAAAGCCTATTCCCAATTAAACTCCCAGTCTCTTTTACTAGCCTGGTGTGACTACACACTCTGACTAATAAAGGCCTGTCTCAATTACATGCCTGGTCTGGTTGCCAAGCACTTCATTTTTATAGAAGTTCTTTGGTGTATAACACAGGATTATTGACTACCCACTGGGGCTATCATTAATTTGCTGTTTAGATTGCACATACAAATATAAATGTTTGAACTTTTGTCAATATGGAGATGTATCGCATCTGACCAGGGCATTGCGTCGTTTGCTCAGTTCAATTCATTTTTAGAAGACTTTACTGGCATGACAAAAAAAATAAAATAAAAAAGCTGTTATGAAATATGATTCCTTGATTACCTGATAAGTTATTCATATTTCTTTAGTCTGTAAGATTCAACTGATAAAAGACTCAAAAGTGTCTTTTAGAAATATTAATCCAAATTATAAATATTGTTTTAACAGGATAAGGTGGTGCTGTGTTGGTATGCTCCCTGTGTCAGCGTGGGATCTCTCCAGGCCCTTCGGCTTCCTCCCACAGTCCAAAGACATGCAGACTGGGGACTAGGTTAATTGATAACTCTAAATTGTCCGTAGGTGTGAATGTGAGCGTGAATGGTTGTCTGTCTCTATGTGTCAGCCCTGCGATAGTCTGGCAACCTGTCAAGGGTGTACCCTCACCCAGTGCAAGCTGGGATAGGCTCCAGCCCCCCCGCAATCCTCAAGAGGATAAAGCGGTTAGAAGATGGATGGATGGATGTGTTGGTATGCCGGGTCCTGTTATCTTCGGGTACCGTGAAACAAGTGTCGTAACGTAACACATAATTGCTGTTATTCAAAGCCTAATTTGTATACAAGTAATGTTCATACTGGCTCAAATAAATAATTTCATTGTATTTTCCGTTGCTAAGCAACAGTTTTATGTGAAACAAATTACAGGTCTGTCTCATGTACACACCTGTCCCTAATATAGGCCTGTTGGTTTCAGTGATTTAATAATAGCCCAGGCTACTAGTTAACATTTTACAGTATGATATATTGTTATAGGTTATTAAGGTACCCAACAGTATATAATGTCATTAAAATGAGCTCTACTTTCATCAGCTGCACCATTAAAGTGATGAAAACATTAATGCATCAGTTATTATAATCCAGTAATATATTGTGAAATTGCCAATACCGCATAGAGAGCACTTTTACTTTCGGTACTTAAAGTATATTTTGATGCTAACACTTTTATACTTTTACTGAAGCAATGTTCTGAATGTAGGCCTTACACTTGTAACAGAGTATTTCTACACTGTAGTACTGCTACTTTTACTTAGGTAAACGGTCAGAGTACTTCTTCTACCTCTTCTTAACACACCTGAAACATAAGCAAATTGGCCTGATTTCTTCTTCAGTAAATTTACCAGAAATTATTTAAAAAATAGCAAGAAACTGATAAATAAATAAATACTACTACTACTACTGATTAGACAGACACACCCACAGACAGAGTTTTCGTTATTATATAGCAAGATTAATGGAAATCTCTCAAGTAGCCATTGCTCATTTAACTAGTACAAGAGGAAACCACATAATAAAACAAATTAACAAACAATCACCCTATGTGTTTGTCCTTTCTCAGGTCATTTCATCATTCTTGTCATCTCTGCATTCGAAGGCTAAATCACATCGTCACAGCCATCTTATCAGTTCCACAATTGGAAAACCTTGCATCAGCTTCACAGAAAGCTATCAGTAACAATCTTGTCCAAAGCACACCCTCACAGCACAGCCAGCGTCAGCTCCCCTTTTCCTCTCTAAACATCATGTTCTTTTGCAGTTTTACCAAGCATTGTACCCATAAATGATGATGATGATGATGAAGAAGAAAAATCCATTCTCAACCCAAAACTACCTATTCGAAACCAGCTTTCCATTAATCTAGCCACTGGCAGTTGCGAACCATTACATGCATTCTCACCTTAACCAACCACCATCATAATCCATCATACCCGCAGCCTCCGTGGCTGGTCACTTCCTGCAGTGCTCCGAATCGCCCCAATGCATCTTTACCCTCCACTTTTTTACAGTTTTTCTAATGCAACTTCATACTTCAGACTCTCTCTCGTTCCCACTCCTGAAAAGTAAATCAACGCAGCCTCCTACACTGGCCATCAGATTCACTCCCACATTTGCAACAATCGTAACCATTTCCTCCTCCCAGACCTTCATATATCTGTCCAAGACAATGGACAACCTCCTGCCACATGTTTACCCACTTCTCTCGTTCGTTTATCCTCATTCTCATATCAACATTTCTTTCATTGTCTTTCCCCCATTTTATTAAAGCTTTACAAATTCCTTGGTCATGGTACAGTCCTAGCTAGTAAACCAGTTTACTAGTAGGCTTAAGCCTTTGAGCAGGACCACGCCTCACTACTAATACCTTGTTTTCCTTCTCTTTCTTGTAATAAAAATTTTCATTTCTTTTTATCATAAAAATATTTAACAAGATTGTATTTAAGTAGGCCCTTATTTCAGTTTTCTTAACCCACCTTCACTTTCCCTCTGACTCATCCTTCCCTTCAATCCCCTCTCTCCCTCGGCATCGTCGTCATCCACTTCCCTCGACCCCGTCTCAATCCAAGCATCCCTGCCTACCAAGTTGTAATGATCACACTAACACCGGAATTCCACTGGATGCGTGTCCATTGCGGAACGGCTGTGCTGGTTATCCGCTGCGTGCTCTGCCGCCCGTCAACACCCACCGGCTGTGCTGTGCAGAGTGGTGCAGCGGGAGTCACGGGGACCAATGAGATCTCGCAAATTCATGCATAATCGCGTGATATAACAAGATGTAGTTTCTATAAACAGAACCACAAAACTAGAGGTGTAGTAGGAAGACATCTCCATGATTAACATCTCCTCGTCCATGGTGTCAACGGGGTGAAATGACGTCTGAAAACCTTCAAGGTGTAGTGCAAGGAAATATGATCCACCGTGAATGTGAACGTGAACCGTGTGTATTTTATTTTGAAAATTAATCGGATGTTTTATTTTGTTTCTGTGCACAACTTCCTGCCCCGCACAATCTGCTCTGTGCTGAATTGCTGCGTTGTGCTCCGGTGTCCAGCAAAAATAGAAGTCCTGAGTATCTGTAGCGGAGGGCTCCAGAGTGCCGCAGCTGTGACGGAGCCGTAATGCAGCACAGCATGCATTGACTAGAATTGCTGCTATTCCGGAGCACAGACACAACCCACACGCATCTTGTTTAATTTGGGGGTAAGCCAGGAGTCATCCAACCGTACACAAACCCAGCTGCCCCCACCCCTTCATCCACAACCCACGAAACTTACCCAGTCTCGATAGCAGCCATCCTTTTGGGGACACAATTGCATTTGCTTAACAACGTGGAGGCACTCACACTGGCCAGCACCAATTCATCAATCTGAGCGTCCCATATCCTCATTCGCCCACTCTTGCTCTCCTGTTATTAATTCTAGAAATTCTGACAATTGGCACCAACCTCTGACCTTCTTTCGTCTGTATAAAGCAGCTGTGCGGAACTTTTCGTTTTCGTTGATTATAGCGCCCCTTTGGTCGAAGCGGTATGACACCCACAGCCTGGTGCCGTAAAGCCGGCAATTACCGCATGCATTTGTTTTGGAGAGCGAGAGGATTAACTAACGTCAGGTCAGTCCAAGTAATTAGTGGAAACAGCAAAATTACTCAGTAAATTCTCCTGTCGTGTTTCTGTTCGGATCTAATCTAATCTGTTGTGTATTTTGAGCTACTAAGGCTACCGTAGTAGTGTCAGCCTCAAGTTATTCTGGGTAATGTAGTAACCGTTGTGCTACTGGAAATAATGAGAAGCAGCCCTGTACGTTCAGTGTAAGGAGGAATAAACAAACAAGTCATCTGCTGAGTCCGCATTATTATGTGAAAAGACTACTCCGACGATTTTGTGAGTTATAATAATAATAATAATAATACATTTTATTTAAGGGTGCCTTTCATGGCACTCAAGGTCACCTTACAAAAGTACAAAAGTGCATAAAAACAGGAAGAACAACAGACAATAAAATACAATGGACAGTGCAAAGATCAGACAGAGTATGAGAGTTTGAACAGATGGGTTTTCAGTCTGAGAATGTTATGCCCTTTCTCTATCATTTTCATATTGAGACAGCGGTTAGCATGGCAGTGTCAGTACATCTTGCGCAGAGGGATACACCGGTGAGCAACAGGGACAGGTACACTAGGTCACTCGGTAAAAGCAAACAAAGAGACGAGACGGACGATATTACTCACCCGACTGAAAGCTGTCCATCAGCTCCTGCAGGCCTGGGGCGTTTTCCGGTTCATCTTAGGAACATGAAAAAAAGTTTCAATCACGCCAGGATTAGTGGTTGCTGCAAAGTTTTCACTCCTTGTGATGCACTCTCTGCTGCGATTTTCTCCCCAGCGATGGTAGCACCGAATCCCATTCTGGGAGCGGAGGATTCAGCCTCTCTCATCTCTGCTCAGCTTCCAACACATGGAGTTCCTCATCTGTATGCTCCGGCTCAAACAGGTATGGCTCTGGATCTGTGTCCGCTACAAAAAACTGGTGTATCCCTCTGCGGATCACAGCGCAGGGCATACTGACCCCCTATAAGCGCAATGCTAAACGCTGAGACCCAGCCACTGGAAGTACAGACACAAAAAAGTTATATCTCACACAGGCTTCGCCCTCTACTGGACTCTATGGGTATAATCTCCTCCAATCTCGAGCATGCGATGGCCCACTGAAAAATTTGCATGTATGTAGCCGGCCAATAGGACGTGCCTACCTTACCTACCCTCTTTGATGGGTATATAAACAGCTTCGTCTGTAGCTGCCCTCATTCCTTTTACTTTCAGCGTCGGCGAGTGCCCACTGACACAACCAACTCCTAGGATGGAGTCGCCGCTAGAAGAGATGAGACACTGCCCGGCCTGCCCCAGCGGTTTCCTCGCTCCGGCAGATCTGCACCTTCTGTGCTACGAGTGCCTTGGCAGACAGCACGCCATCGCCGGGCTTGAGCGGCGCCCGGCCTGCCCGTGCTGCAGAGAACTTCCCCGTGTCCGCCGCCAACAGCGAGCTGACTTTTTCTCCGGCGCAGATCAACTCGCCCTGACCCTCGACGAGAGTGACGAGGAGCAGCAGGAGTTTGAGGAGGACGCCATGGAGGAGGAGCACACCGCTCCGGCGCACACCACCACCGTGCCGCTTGATGAAGCGTTGCTGGCCGGCTCGGCTGCAGCCTCCATTGCCGGCCCGCCGCCCCGAGATGATGAGGACGACGATGAGGAGCTCTCCCTGTTTGACGTCTCGGCTGTTTGGACTTTGGAGTTGGACTTCCCGCAAGTCATGACGAGAGCGGCAGAGTGTGTCGGGCTCCCTCTGCCCCCTCTGTTGCCGCCGAAGCCGGTAAGCCGCCTCCGCCAAGGTTTCTACGGCCTGGCTCATCCACCCCAACCTGTGTTCGTCTCCCCGGCGCTTCCTGACATTTGGCAATGTGTCAGGGCGCCTTGGCAGGAGCCGCTGAAAACCAAAGCGACGGTTGTGGGTATGGCTTCCTTTTTGTGTGTGCAGGGCGAAACGGAGACTACATTTCCCGGTGTGTACCCACTCGAAGAAGCTCTCGCTGCGCTCATTATCCCACACTCAGCTGGTTGGTCAGGGAACAGAAAACCTCTACCACCGCTGCCACAGGATAAAGACACGCTGGAATATTTTGATAAAATATTCCAGCTGGGCGCGCAGCAGCGAACAACTTGGGTGTGCTGGGCGTCGCGACCGCGGCTTCGATCCCGCTTGACGCCCCCCCTTCCCCTGACACGTTGCCAGCGCAAGGGTTTCCCTTCCGCGACCCCCTTAGCAACCCCGCAGCTAGCCCCACCAGGGCCACCCCAGCAGCGCCCTCCACCGGACCCCAGCACGGCTTGTCCCGCAGCGCGCAGCACCAGCAGACCCAAGCTGAGATTGTCCGGCTCATGGGGCGCACAGCAGCCGACCAAGTGACTGTTGGCGGGAGGGACGACGCAGGCAGCCGTCACCGCCGCCCTCCCCCGTTATTGTTCATATGGTTGTCAGGGTTGTGTATGCAAATGTTCTGCTTGTGCTACTGTGGGTCATTATGCTTGTGTTCACGGTAAAAATGTTTTTATTAAAACATATTACACCACTGAAAGACCAAAATCCCCCCTCTCCACCCCTTCATGCCCCTGGCTTTATGCGCGGTTTCATCCGGTGCAGCCCCGGCTGCATTAACCAGCGGCCCGCCGATATGTGCTCCTCTGTTTAACCCCCGCGGCGGGCCCCAGACACGGGCCTCCCGGGTCGTAGTTACACAAGCACATGCACACAACACACCCCCTGCCTCCGTTGAGAGAGACTCAGCAGAGCGGAGTACTGTTGTTTCTTTCAGCCGGGAAGACTCTGCTGTTGTCCCGTCATCTGTGCGCTACAACCGGCGGCAATGCGTGAGAGAGAAACGCTCCCCGCTGGTTGTAGCGACTGCACGGCTTGCTTCGCGCGCTGCTGACCGACACTGTGTTGCTGTCACGGTTGAGCCGGCACAGCGTGTTTGCTGGTTGACTAACGATGATACTCACCGCCAAGCCTGCAATTACAGTGGCGACGGCCGGCATGACAAAGCTGGATTAAAGACGGTCAACAGAACGGTGGTTACGCGTCATGCGCGCCCCGACTGTAACATTGGCCAGCCGGCTTCTTGCTCGCTTAACCCGAACCGTTGTAGTAGAACGGCCGGGTTAACACGGGCTGTTTCCGCGTCAAACGGCAGAGGCACCGGCGCAGCTGATGCCGATGGCTGCCCCGTGACTCGGAGGTTAACAGCTGGCTGCTCGCTCGCGATGTCGGCAGCTCCTGGCAGTGTTAAGCGCCGTGTTGAGCAGGCTGCCTCGGTCCGTGACTCTTATAACTTCAAAAGAAAAAGCGTCCCTCTTTTTCACGAGTACCGTAACGCTGAGCTGAGCGTTCCTAATCATTCCCCCGCAATTGATTCCACGGCCGGATCTAATAGCGGTGGGGACAACATATTGTCACGACGCACGACGGTGCGTTCAAGTGATGTCATGTCGGCTCGGACAACGGAGATGCGTTTACAGACGACCCCGGGAGCTCGGACAACGGGCCTGGTGCGTTCAGGAACGGCTCAGCCCTTTCAAAGAGGGCCCCCCATGGGCCAAACTCCCTTTTATGGTGGGTTTGGTGGCGGAGAGGGCCGAATTGGCGTATAGTTTTCTGTTAGCCGCTCCACAGCTGCCTGCACGTCCTCTCACGTTGTTTTACGAGGAATGGCGGAACAGCTGTGCGTTAACAAACTGGTTGGACAGGACCCTCAGACTAGGTTATTCATTCCAGTTCTGCGGGCTCCCCCCAGCGTTCAGAGGCATACAGGAGAACAATCTATCTTCACAGCAGGAGGTAGATTTTCTCAAGGGGGAAATTCAGGACATGTTGTCAAAACAGGCCGTGTCTGTCATCCCTCCCCACGACAGAGACCGGGGGTTCTACTCCCCGTACTTTTTGGTTCCCAAAAAGACGGGAGGTTACAGAACCATCCTGGACCTTCGTGCCTTGAACATGCGTATTGGTCACAAAAAGTTCCGCATGCTAACAATAAAGAGGCTGCTGGAACTGGTCCAGCCAGGCGACTGGTTTACAACCATCAACCTGAAGGATTCCTATTTTCACGTCGAGGTGGCGCCAGAACACAGGAAGTTCCTGCGTTTCGCCTTTCAGGGAACAACTTACGAATACAACAGGCTCCCATTTGGCTATTCCATGGCCCCCCGTACGTTCAGCAAGTGTGTGGACGCGGCACTACAGCCGCTGCGCAGCCAAGGGGTGAGGGTCTTCTCACCCCAGTTGATACTTCACCTGACCAAACTAGGTTTTGCTGTCAACTGGCAGAAGAGCACCCCCCAACCAAGCCAGCAGGCCGAGTACTTGGGGGTTGTGCTCAACTCTGTCAGTCTGAGGGCCGTTCTGTCGGAGTCCAGACGGACGGCTCTACAGCAGGAGATTCTCAAGCTGCAACGGGGTCCACGAGTTACAGCCTTGACGGTTATGCAGGCACTGGGACACAGTGGTTCCCCTGGAACTGCTGCACATGCGTCGCCTGCAGAGGTGGTTCGCCAGCCTACGTTTAGACCTCAAGAGGCAGAAGTTTCGGCTGGTGACGGTCCCCCCAACGGCGCAGGGCAACCTGCATTACTGGGGGTCCCCACAATGTTTGTTGGCCGGGACACCGCTGGGTCGAGTGACCTCATATACATCGGTGCTCACGGACGCCTCCCTGATGACGTGGGGAGGCACCTGCCTGGGGAGAGTGGTAGGGGGTGTGTGGCCTCCTGGGGAGGACCGTCACATCAACCTCCTCGAGCTGCAGGCAGTGTTCCTGGTTCCAACACTCCGTTCACCTGTTAAAGAGGAGACATGTGTTGGTGAGGACCGACAACCGCACCACGGTCGCATACATCAACAGACAGGGCGGCGTACACGCCGCAGCCCTGCTAGTGATGGCGGAGAACCTGTGGTCATGGGCCTCAGAGCACCTTCTCTCTCTGAGAGCCCTCCATGTTCCAGGGCTCGAGAACAGGGGGGCCGACCTCATGTCCAGGGGCGGCCCCCTGGAGGATGAGTAGAGGCTGCAACCGGAAGTGGTGCAGCAGGTCTGGAAGAGATTCGGGAAAGCGACAGTGGACCTGTTTGCCAGCAGGTCTAACACTCACTGCCCGCTGTGGTTCTCCCTGAGGCCAGAGGACCGTCCGCCCTTGGGGGTGGACGCGTTTGCACACGCGCCATGGCCAAGAGGGCTGCTTTACGCATTCCCTCCCCTCCGCCTCATCCCCCAGCTACTGGAGAGACTGAGACTGGAGCGGTTGAAGGTCATTCTGGTGGCCCCCGACTGGCGGTCAGCTCCGTGGTACGCAGAGCTGACCGCGATGGTGGTGGCTCAGCCGTGGCCCATCCCCCAATTCTGGGGGGCACTGTCGCAGGAGGCAGATGCAATACAGGCGCTGCCGGTCCTGGGTCAGCCACTTCAGGCCTGGCTCCTGAAAGGGACAGGCTGATGCGGGCTGGGCTGTCTGCACGGGTGGTGCAAACCATACAAGCGGCTAGAGCTGGATCCACCGTTGCCTGTTACGGGGCTAAGTGGTTGGGATTCCAGCGTTGGTGCGAGGAACGGGGAGTGGATCCACTGACGTGTCCAGTGGGGGACACTCTTTCCTTTTTACAGCTTTTGGTTGACAGGGGGCTGTCTCACGCGACCATTAAGGTTTACGCTGCAGCCATTTCATCATGCCATGAAGGACTGGGCGGCAGACCGGTCTTCGCCCACCCTCTGGTGAAACTGTTCCTGCAGGGAGTCAGAAGGCAGCAGCCAGTGGCACGCACTTCTGTGCCACAGTGGGAATTGCCATTGGTGCTCGAGGCCCTCACGAGGGACCCCTATGAGCCTTTGGAGCGCTCCTCCTTGAAGGCATTGTCATTCAAGACAGCGTTCCTGCTTGCTTTGGCGTCGGCCAAGAGAGTGAGCGAACTGTGTGCTCTGTCAGTCCACCCAAGTTGTTTACTTGTTCGTGGGGACTACAGCGGTGCCATTCTTAAACCGAACCCCTCCTTTGTTCCAAAGAATATAAGGAGTTCGTTTCAGTCTAGAACAATCCAGTTGGAGGCACCTCCTATGCCCTGTACGTGCGTTGGCATGTTATGTCAACCGTACGGCCACCGTCAGGAACACCAACCAGTTGTTGGTTGTTGTTGTCCAAGAAACGATTGGCGAGGTGGCTGTGTGAGTGTATCTCCTCAGCCTACAGTAAAGCGGGTCGGGAGCCCCCCACTGTGGTCCGGGCGAACTCCACAAGAGGAGTGGCGGCATCCACAGCTCTATTCAGTGGTGTGAGTGTTGAGGACATATGTACGACGGCGTCGTGGTCTACACCCTGCCCATTCATACGGTTCTATCTCTTGGATGTGTCGGGTTCCTTTTCAAGGTCTGTGCTCACCGTAGGGACACAGGACTTGTGAAAAGAGGGATGTGTCAAGTGTTTTTATGCTTGACCCCCACGGGGCGACATACACCTGCATTGAGCCGTGCTCTGTTAAGACACGGACGATGGGGTGCTCAGGGCGTCTTATGATTGAGACCCCTGTGAGGTTAGACCACAACTAACCCAGTCTAGCCAGGTGATGCTAACTGGGATGGAGTTGGATCCAACATCACTCCGCAGGGCGGCTAAGATCAATAAAGTGGTGAGTGGGTCTTGGTACCTAACCGGTAGCTGGCTTGGTCAGTGGGTGGAGCCTCTCCCGCGGCAGGGAGTGCATAGATCGGGCCTACTGCACCCATAGAGTCCAGTAGAGGGCGAAGCCTGTGTGAGATATAACGAAGGTTACGATATTGTAACCCTAGTTATATTAGCACAGGCGGAACCCTCTACTTAGGGCCCTGCCGCTCTTTCACCTCATGCTGAAGTTTGGTTGGAATGAGGGCAGCTACAGACGAAGCTGTTTATATACCCATCAAAGAGGGTGGGTAAGGAAGCACGTCCTATTGGCCGGCTACGTACATGCAAATTTTTCAGTGGGCCATCGCGTGCTCGCGATTGCAGGAGATTATACCCATAGAGTCCAGTAGAGGGCTCTGTCTGTGCTAATATAACTAGGGTTACAATATCGTAACCTTCGATATCGATCATGTTGTCTCAATATGAAAATGATAGAGAAAGGGCATAACTCCCAAATCCTCGGAGTATTCTTTTAAGTGAAGATACACAGTGAAGACATAACATAATCCTAACACAGCAAAGCTGTTACCTGCAGCCTTCGCTTGCAATGCTAACGCTACTAACGTTAGGTCAGTCCAAGTAATTAGTGGAAACATGTTAACATGCTAATGTTACACACAAATTAACATGCTAACGTTACACACAAATTAGTAGTAAAGTAAGACCTGTTCATAAATGTTCTGGTGTAGCTCTGAATTTCTTATAAACTGAGGACAACTGCCTGCTGTATATTTGTGTTCATGGTCACAGTCACAGATAATTTTACATGATGCTCCTTCGTTATCCGCCATGACATCAAAAGTACAACCAAGTCCTCATAGATACATCTCTGGTAAAACTGTTAGGTGTTATGTGTTCAGCAATGCCCGTTGCGTACTGCTTGCTCGAAGAACACTGTAAACACGGCTCCTTCTTCTTCTGTGGTTTAAGTGCTGCGGGCTGCTGCGGGCAAGCAGAATCACTTCCGCCTCGGGTGCTGTATTCTGCTTTGCTGACTTCCGCTGTGTATCCGACCCGAGCGAGGCTACACTAAATAGCCATATAGAGAAAGGCTTTTTTGTCACTGTTGGGTTCAAATAAATATGCGTATCTCCAAGGGGGGGTGATACGAACTAGGGACAGTTTTATTAATGGTAAAAAGTTCCACACAGCTGCTTTAACATGTGTTGTCTCTTCGCACGGAGCCACTTTAATCGATTATAGACAGAAAATTCTTGACCACATTAAAATTTCAGGGCACTGTCTTCTTTAGTGATCACCACACATATGCGCAACGAACCAAACGACATGTGAAACTCCCATGCACTCATGAAGCTCTTTTGGGGGCTCTATCCGAAGCTGAGCTGACGAAGAGGAAACTCCCCGATCCCTTGTGCGTTCCTGCTTTTAACCCGACACATTGACCATCGTGCTCGCCTGCTACCCAGGAACCCAGCCTTTATCCATCATCCCTTAGTCTTCCATCCCTTCGTCCCTCAACCCTCATCCCTTCATTCCTCACTCTATATCCCTTGAACTTTACCCTAACCTTTCATCCATCTGGCCCTTAACCTTTATCCCCTCATCCATTCGACCCTCAACCCTCATCCCTCATCCTTTTGACCTTCATCCCTTCATCCCTCATCCATTCGACCCTCATCCTTATCCCCTCATCCATTCGACCCTCAACCCTTCATCCCTCATCCGTTTGACCCTCAACCCTTCATCCCTCATTCATTCGACCCTCATCCCTTCATCCCTTCAACCCTCATCCATTCGACCCTCAACCATCATCCCTTCATTCCTCATCCATTCGACCCTCAACCCTCATCCCTTCATCCCTTCGATCCATACCCCTTCACACTTTCCTCCAAGCCCATAATCCAAAATATCATTCAAAATCTTTACCTTATTGTTGTGATCTTTGTTAGTGAGTATTAATGAATAGTAGTGTGGAATATTTTTTGTGATGAGAGAGATTAGAGTGTGTAGCCTTCAATACGAACTGTGATCTAACTGGGACAGCTGGTGTGTGTGTGTGTATGTGTATGTGTGTGTGTGTGTGTGTGAGAGTGTGCATATGTGTATATTTATGTATCTCTTTGTGGGGTGGGAGGGTTGGGTTTTCTCTTTTCTTTTTTGTTTTCTGTTTTGGTTCTTTGTTGTTTTTAACCTCTGTTAGGCACTTTGTGTTACTGTTATATGAAAAATGCCATATAAATAAAGTTGATTTGATCTGATTTGATTTGATTATAATCCTCTCTGTAAGCGTCCTGAGATCTGCATCACAACCACAGCCTCACGCAAACATCTATCAACCAGTTAATTTAAATCATAGTGGGATTTATTACATATTGAATTGCAATGAAAATGGACTGGGCAAGTAGGTGTCTCTTTAATGCCTGTTCACAACATTGTAAATGTCAGTAAGTCATTTACAACAAATTCCTGTCATCATTCTCTATCATATATTATTATTAATCCAATATCAAGTGGATCTGAGAATCTAAGGATCTAAGTTACACATGCAGTAAAAAGTGTTGCATGTAATGTGGAGCTCACTGTGGTAATGTGATCCGCCCAGATTACCTTGTGATGATATCATTGATCGTGTTTTACATCAAAGGCTACAGACAACGATATCCTACACAATTCATTTGTTCTCATTCATACAAATTTGACATGACTGTGAACTCTCATTTTAAAGCAGCTGTGCGCAACTTTTAACCATTTATAAAACTGTCCCTAGTTCGTATCAGCCTTTCTCTATATGGCTATTTAGCGTAGCCTACGCGGGTCGGACAGCATAAGTCAGCAAACCAGAATACGGCACCCGGAGGCGGAAGTAAGTCTGCACGCCCGCAGCGGCCAGCAGCCATTAAACCACAGAAGAATAAGGAGCCGTGTTTATGAGTAGGAATTAAGAAACAGGCTAAATGACATGATGTTGCACACTCTTGTACAGTAGGTGGCGGTATGCACCTGGAAGTTGTTAGCGATCCGCCAATAAATTGAGAGAAGAAGAAGAGTCATGTACAGAGCGTGTTCTTCGAGTAAGCAGTACACAATGGGCACTGCTGAACACATAACAGTTTTCCTCTCGCTCTCAAACAAATGCATGCGGTAATTGCCGGTTGCAGTCGAGATTTTACGAATGAAGCTGAATGCCGGCTGCAGTCGGAATTTTATGACACCAGGCTGTGGATGTCATACCGCTTAGACCAAAGGGGGCACTATAATCAACGAAAACGTAAAGTTCCACACAGCTGCTTTAAAGTGATTTGGATGCAAAGGAACGTTCAGGTGTAGGAAATGAGATTTATCAGAGGCATGGAATAAAGTCAGTGTTGTATAGAATTTTATTACACGGCTCTATTAAATGCTGTATTCTGATTGGTCAGTCGTGGCATTCAGCAGTCTGATATTACTGTGTAGCCCAGCATTGCTAGGGCTCTTTTAACTTATTTGGAGAGTAGCTACAAGGATTTTGAGGAATGGGATGCCGCTGAAGAAAAAGAAATGGAGAAGGAAAGAAAAAAAACAAGCGAAAAACGGCACAAGGAACTGACACATGAAGAGCTTCAAGTGATAGAGGAGGAGAAAGATGAGATAAATACAAAAAAGACAACAAAATGGGCTACTGTACTATACTGTACTGTACTACTACTGCTATACTGACAGACTTTCTCTGCCAAAAACAAAAGAACACGGATTTGAATACACACTCAGCAGTCATGCTTAATGACATTTTACGCGAGTTTTATGCCTCGGTTCAGCCCACAAAGCCTGGGTGAGTACAAAACTTTCACCAAAAGTTGTCGAATCCGGTCGGTTTTAATGCACTTAAAGAGGCAGACAACATTATTTATTTAACTAATAATTTGCCATGTAATAAGATGGATAATGTATAATGAGCCGATGAATACTGGGAAAATAACTCCCTTCAGGGGAATTCCCCCTACCTTACATACTGTATGACTACAATATATAGGCAACTCACATTTTGGATGCATTCATATTTATTACTGTGAAGTGTTCGCTAAATGTCACAGGGAATTATGCTTTCCTTGCTCTCATTTTGGCTTGATATCTCCATGGCTCAACATTAATTTGGGGGGCATCAGTGGAAACTTTGATTCTCCCTTTAAAACGGGCGGGAGCGCCCGCGATACCATTTGCATATTGATTTTTAAATGCCGGTAGAATTGCAACCAAATAAGATAGAGCAATAATTCTTTTTGCATTTAAAACCGGAGTAATTACTCTAACTTACCATGCATTCATCATGTCCCAGAGTGCTGTTTCCTTGCACTGATAGGTTTATAGAAAAACAGTAAAAAGCGCTAAGAACAAAAACATTAAAATCCTGATCGCGGGTATTCACAGCGCTTCCTATGTTGGACTAAACGTCATCACGTTGTGAGCATGAACTGTCAGGTGATTTTCTTGCACATCTTTCTCGCGTCACTACCCATGGCAACAAGGAGTGACGTCATTTCCTGGGAAATTTCCCTCTTCCGCGGTAAATATTTGTCTCACCACACACTCGCACACTTATGGAACCGCAACAACCCGGGCAAACTAGGGTGACCATATTTTGATTTCCAAAAAAGAGGACACGACATAGCCTATTTAAATGATACTCGCAGTTCACTCAAAGATGCCTTATCATTTTAATATATTTAAAATTTATATGTATGGATAGAAAATTCAGTTATATTATAAGATAATATCTCTCAAAGACAGAAATTCAGATAGGCCCCAATAGGGGACACATACACACACTAGAGTGTGGCGATCCGAGCCCGACGGTACCCGATGGGTCGGCTGGGTTTGGTCAAAAATGTAGCTATAAATTGTATTCGGGCTGGGGTCAGATTCGGTCAGCTTTCAGTGAAAATGTAGTGTAAAAATAAATAAAATCCTATTGTCTGTCCTGTTTATTGCTTGGGCACTGTTATTTACGTGACAACACCTGAACATAACACACACACACTGGCTATTTGTTTCTACCTCTCCCCACGCTGGAAATCTCAGACCTCCAGCCACCCGCCTCCGCCTTGATTAAACACTGAAAATAAAATAAAAGAGTGAGACAGGTTTTTCCTATTTTATCTTATTTTGTTTTATGTCTCCCTCTCCTCTCGCTGGAAGCGCCGGACCTCCTGCCTCCCGCTCCCGTCTCAAGCACGGAGGTCTCACTCTCCGATGAGCACCCACGGCGCACGCCCGGCCTGTTAAATAGCCTGTAACCATAACAACTGTGTGACACAAACTCAGTGCTTTGGTCATTAAATAATGTCGGGCTCGGTTCGGGTTTGGACAGAAATATGCGGCCCGTGCTGCGCTCTAACACACACACACACACACACACACACACACACACACACACACACACACACACACACACACACACACACACACACACGGAAAACTAGACATTATCATCAGTTTATAAAAAAAACCCCGGACGCCCTGGACGAGACATGAAAAGTAGACATGTCCGGGCAAAAGAGGACGTTTGGTCAGCCTAACCTATATGGTTAAAAAAAACTAGAATCAGCTGGAAACGTTAGCCATGTTGATCTTGGATGTGACCGCTGCGCAGTGGCGCTGCCTCATGTGATGTAATCAGAAAATGAGTTTCCGACCGTAAAGCAATATTTCAGTGGAAACGTTTGACGACATGCTTTTTAAACGTTTTGAGTGATAAAATACACACATCTTCTTTGTAATGTCCATGATGTCTCCACATTACCACCTAAATGCTCATGAACACACAATGAAGTAAGAAGGACTTCCCGACATGGGAAACTGGACCATCCGAGGAGCACATGAATGGTACTTGGTGGTTTATGTATGACGAAAACACGTTGGGGCAAGCCCTCCCGTTACCCACAGAGATTGCATTGGAGTGCCTGCATTTAGAAAAAAAAAGCATTTTACATGGAAGTCTATGAGAGTGATCGGGGCGATATCAGCCTGGCTGGAAATCGCCCCAAAGAGCCGGAACGTGACTTCACACTGCATCTGAATGGATATTGAGAGGCAGGACAAGCTGTTTCAAGTGAAAATTATCAGAATAATTAATATATTGTGTGTATATATGACAATAATGATGATAATAATCATACATTTATTATCATCCTTCCTTTCTTTTGTGGCTCACGGAGGGGCAGTGCCCTATTGCCCTCTATTGGCCAGCCGCCCCTGGTTGATGTGCAAAGTCTATGTCCAAATGTCAGTATGTGACAAGGTTGCAATGAGAATGTGTTGAATGTAGTCATAAACTCAGAATATTTTCCTGGGTGCTCTAAGTGTCATCTACATCTTTTCCAATTCAGTGTCTATGGAACAGAAAATGGGTGTAGTTCCCATTTAGGTTTTCCAGTATCGGAAAGCTAACTCAGTGCGAACTGTGTTACATCACCATAGTGCTAACTCAATGCGAACTGTGTTACATCACCATAGTGACCTATGTTGCAGGGCTAACGTGCTCCATAGCAGGTCAACTTCACAGGATCAGATCAAAACTTGTCAACAACATTACTATGAATCAGTCACATCACTGCAAAAAAATCAGTCATCATCCTTACAGGATCACAATATGGACAAAAGTACTGAGTTTGCAATAAAGTGACAACTAACAGAGCTATGGAGACATTTTTAGCTTGGTTTATCACCTTTGCACTTTCTTTGCAGAAATGTCCATTCTAGGGTTAAAACAGGATTCCTATCAGTGGCGTTACAGTCTAAAACATGGTGGTAATAGTTACATAGCAATTCAGCACACTGTTGATAAGCTTAGTAAGTCACAAATACAACACATTTTAGCCATTTTAGCCATAGCCATTGAACATTTCTTCAAATCAAGAATACATTATATTTGTACATGTCATAAGTATCACATATCACCATTTTTAAAGAGATGTAGTGTATGACCTGACTTTGTCATCTGGAAGTGGAGGGGATGGCGGATGGTATTACACCTAGGTGAGACACCTGCCAAGCTGCAGACCACTGGTCTGGACCAAGAAAGAAAACCAGCTGTTTATTACCAAGTCATTGCTGTGTTTCCAGCAGCTTTTTAGGCACCAATCTTGGTTTGATTTTTTGTGCCATGAATACACGTAGTGTTTAACCAAGACATCCCTGAATTACCAGTGGGGATTTTCCCCTGAAACAGGGTAGATAAGTGTTTTTTGTACCTAACCACAACCACAAAGTGTTACTGAAATGTAAAGTTTCAACGCATCTGCTGATGCTTTGCAAATTTAACGTATGCATGGTTTGCAAAATTGTAGTGGCAACATTTTTTTCTGGCAATGGGGGTTTTTCTGTCTGCACAAAAATGTCACTATGGAAAATACATGAATTCACCACATTCTCCATTCTAGACTGGTGAACATGTTGAAAGTGCTGACACATATTACATATTACACTTATTTTTAGCCTCTCTGTCAATATTTGGAAATGATCCCTGCTGTTTCTACATCTTCTTATTCTATTGTAGTAATGCAGTTATTGTATATATTCCATCTCACTTTTTGCTGCAGCAATAACCAAATCTCCATGCAAGTATTGCTGTTTCATATCATACCATATTCTCTACGCTGTTGGTTCTGATGATATTGTTTGTAATTAATAACTTGGCTCATACTCACTGAGAAGCCCAGAATAAACAGTGCCACTTGCTAACCAGCTTCATGACAGCAGTTATGCAGGATCACCAATGTTAGGCTCAGTGAGCCCAGTTAGCTCAAACAGATAAGCTGATCCTGTTGCCCCTGCTGTGCCTGTGCTACCTGTTTTCATTAAAAACATTTCTTTTTTAAAACGAAGCTACCGTCCATCAAAACATGCGTGAAAATTTCTGTATTTTAAAACTGGAAAACACAAAGTCTTTGAGAAGTGCTGACTTTAAATGTAATCATGGTTATTTACAGTGTAACCAATGCAAACAGAGTACCTTCTAAGTGATGAGCTAACGTACCTGTCACTGTATGCAGCTGCAGCAGTCCCAGCTGGCTGGGCATATCTGTACGCAGCATACCCTCCCTGAGGGGAGACAGAGGAATTCAACAGTAGGAGTTTAATATCCACAAAAATAAAGGTGGGAACTAATTTGGATCAAATGCTCAAGTCACTCAGCACTAGGGATGCACCGACTGTGAAATTCTGGGCTGATAACAATGTTTTAAATAACAATTTGTCTGATAGCTGATACCTTTCTTTTTTTTTTTTTTGGTGTTGTTTATCTTCTTTTTATTGTTAGTTAGTCCCCCTTTTGCGCCAGTTCAGTCCTTCAATACACTACTTTCATAGGAGCAGAAATTCACTCATACATGTTTTTATAAAACAACCTTTAAAATAACCTCCTTTCACATGACAAAAAAACAGCTTTAAAAGCCTTTTTACTAACCCTTTCTTATATCTATTTTGTATTGCTGTGACAAAATCTGCAAATTGCTCCTCCACACAACTATTTAGAGTACTCCAGGGATGACATTTTTCTGTAGGCTGCCATGGAAGTTGGCATCCCCTGGTTCCCTTGTCAAAAAGCCGATGGGATTTTTACACTGGAATTTGGATAGTTGCAGTAAATAAGCTTTGTGACAAACAAACGTTTATGATACTTACGTGTTTTGTTCAGCAAGATAATCTTCACAAATGAACATCTCGTTTATGATTTTTGAAGCCTAGATGCAACTACCAGAAGTAAAAAGCCAGTGTTAGGCTATAAACAAACTACACCACTGTCACACATCTTAATGTTGCGCCAATGAGGCTGTAAAGCCATGTTCAGCGTGATGATGTTCTGTAGTCTCATTTAGCCACTTGTTAGCAACTGCCTTTTTTAGGACACACAAAAGCTTCAAAACTCACAGTGGGGTATTATTTTATGTCGTAGAACAAAACATGATAGTCTCTTTAGCTTGTGTTAACCACAGACCTTATTCCAGGCATCTAACCAAAAACCTATATAAAAAAAAAAAGAAAAACATTGACTTTGAGACATGGGAACCAAGAGTGCCACAATACTATCTTGTTTTCCGCTTTGAGGACTCATTCCAGGGGCACTCTAATTATTGAAGTTTCTCCCCAAAAACTCCATTTTACAAGGTTAAATTTGAACTCATCATTATAATTTTTTTATTTACCTTTGCCCAATTCTCATTTTTACCAAATGCAGTTTGTATGCATTATAATGTAACTCAGTGTAACCTCTGTCAGCAGTTAGTTCCAGCCACCGGCTGCTGACAGATAACAGCTACAAGCTAACATTAACTAGCTCTCCTCTGACTGATTTCAACTTGGATTTGTTCGTCACAATAAAGCATTATCAGGGAAACAATAGGGTGCGTCCTCTGATGTGTCACTGGTGAGGTAACAGAATGTTCTCATTCCAAACTCATCAAATACTGCTGCTTTCTCAGTGAATTCTGTGTCTTACACCAAAGGCCACCCTTAATGTCGGTAAGATACACTGCCAGGCGGTATCAGTGGTTAATGCGGCTGGACAGAATCTTTCACGGTGTTAAGATACACCAGCGGTTGGCCTGATGGCACCCGTTTCAGCAACCTGGTCTCACTCTGAAGTCATTAAAGGGGAAGTTCTGTTTTTTACAACCTGGACCTTATTTCTGGCATTAAATACGGTTGTTTGCTCACCCAGATAAGTTTGGTATCATTTGGAGTCATTCGGAAGATATTTAGATCTGCGAGTGCTGCGTACATCCATATAGTGAGAATGATCGGGGCAGCGACAATGAGGCTCTAAATAACACATTATCTGCTGCGAAACTTGTTCATTTCACCAATATGTTTTTATGAATCGCTGGAGTTGCTTGTCATCATCATCCGGGTCATTTATACTGACCTACTAACCTCTGACCTGGATGATGTCATCCAGGTGTGCGCGCCGCCGCAAACCCACAGCACGGCTTTGTTTACAACTGGAATTTGCTACTGTTAGTTTTTTGAAACATGGCTGAATATTTGTCAGATTTTGAGGTTGTGGACGACGACTTTGAATTTGATGGACGTCCTTACCGTTTTGAGCCAGAGTATACGGATGAGGAGCTCTTTGAAAGGAGGATGCGGAGGCAGAGAGAGGAACAGCTGTTCAGAGAACAACAAACCGCTGCATGTCCGAGAATAGATGCTAACTGGTGGTGTTCTTGTGGACAATGTTCCACTATGCCAACAGAGGAGGAATGCCTTTGTTGCTCCGAGTGGGATTTGAGGCCAGGAGATACACATCTGGATGACTACAGAAATGATTGTCTCACAACAGAGGATTTGACTTCTATGATCAACCGGGCTGTTGTAGAGACTTTTTTTCGTGTCCCGAAAGAAGAAGACCCAGCCAAAGCCTGCAGGACCGAATGGGCAACTTTCGATTGAGTAAGTAGCCTACACACATGCATAAATTGTTTATTTTCCTTGAATTTGTTTGCTTGATAAGTAAATAACTATGAGAATTTACATTTCTTTAGTTTCTTCTCATCACTTGAGTAAACAACCTTATTTAATGCCAGAAATAAGGTCCAGGTTGTAAAAAACTAAACTTCCGCTTTATAAACCCGCACTTGGGCAACGAGTCCCAGCGTCAGACACTGACTAAAAAAAACGTTAGCATGATACGTGGCTGGTCACCGTTATTGTTTAACGGCGCCCAGTGGTGTCGCAGCCAGACAACAATGAAAGTTAAGGTAGCGGAAGTCTGAGTAGGGCGGGTGGGAGGGATCACGGATGGGTCCAACAACCACTGCCTTTCAACCAGGATCTTGCTGTTCACTTCCCGTAAGACTGTAAAGCCAAACCCTATTCTTTTTTCTTAAACACAATCATGTGCTTCTGTTGCCTAAACCCAACCATTTATGTGTGTTGTTGAAGGAAAAAATATCAATTCACAGTGTCTTACTGAGGTAGTGCATTTATTTTGACAGAGACTATATGTAAGCTGTACATTTCCTGTGAAAACAGAAGTGTATTTTGAAAACAGACAATGCACGTAACAGGCTGAAGTTGACACGGCAGTATGATACGTGGTTGTATGGCATCAGTCCATAATGTGGATGGATGCAATCTGTCACAATGTTGTGACAGATCAAAACACTGCCATTGATGACATAATATAAGGAGCTGGCAAGTTCCTACAGAGCAAGTGGAAGGAGTGGTGGAAGGGTCCACCAAACCCTGGACGTTCAGCTGGAAGCGAGTGTCCACTTCCTGTATAAATGTAGGTGTTTTTGTATGTACGAACCACATGCTTTTGTTAACGTTGCGGCATCCTGGAACAGCAGATGCAGGAGGATACCTAGCGCATAACATGCAGCAACTGCTTGGTCAGTGAAGTCCACTGACCAAGCGGCAATATGTGATGACTTTGGAGGAGAACGTGTTGGAGTTTACTGTGTCCTTTCATCCTGAAGGTGTCCAGGGGAAGATCTTTGTCGGTGCAAAACTGATGTGGTACAACAGAAAAACATCGGCCACTTGGTAAATGCCTTCTTAGTTGCAGATAGGCTGATGGCAGTCAACAAGGCCAATATCAGCTAATGCCAGTGTTAAGTCTATCAATCGGTGCATCCCCATTCAGTATGAAATCATCATCTTCATTGGTCATAGTGAAAAAATTAACGGGAAAAAAAATGCATATGAATAAATGGGACTTACATATATTTCTGCTCCATAAAAGCCATCCTGGTAGACAACACTGTTAAGAGAAAAAAAAGCACTGAAGTAAAATAAAATTAACATGGTGTTTAAATTGAGAATATCTTAACTGTCTCTAACAATCATAGCAGGAACTCATAGTTAGCTATATGCAGATATTTTACCACAAGTGCCACATTTCACTAGGTTTGAACTCTACATCCAAATCAAGCAGCATATGCATTTACCTTTTATTTTTGAAGTATTCTTTATTTGCTTTTAAAAAATAAAACATTTTGAGTAGTTAAAGTTTAAAATAAATATTCATTTGTCGTACCACCATACAGTAAATGACTAATTCAGTAGTGCCATATGGTCGAACTGCACCATTTGTCAATTATTCTTCTCTCAACATCCTGCCTTTACTCTCTCTGTCTCCATCTGCATTTCTCTTTTTTTCTTTTAGCCCAAACACGCTCTCTCAGCATTCTATTCTCTCTCTCTCTCTCCCTCTCTCTCTCTCTCTCACCCTTCACCTTCTCTAGGTCTCGGGCCTGTTAGAGTGTGCCAAGCAGGTCAAAGAAGAACATTCACAGCCAAATAAAGAATGACACATTAGAAAAAAGAGACAAATTCGGCCATTCTAAAATCAAAGAGCAATTTTCCGCTCTATTAGAAAGCAGCCTTCTTGTTTTCCACTCGCCTTTCTTCTGTTACTGCATGTGTGTGTATTGCTGTGAATTCCATTTGTGCATATCATTATGTGTGTTTGTATCAGTGGGATGTGTGCGTGAGTGTGTGCATGCGTGTGTATGTGTGTGTGTGAGCAGGCACTCACGCTCCATAGGCAGGAATGGGTGGGGGGGGAGGTGCAGCACGGAATGTGTTGTAGACGGTGCGACCCCTCCCCCTCAAATGGGCCCCTCTATAAGCCATGGCTGCTCCTGTGCTGGGGTATGGAAACCCTGTCACTGAGAGAGAGACATCCACACACACACACACACACACACACACACACACACACACACACACACACACACACACACACACACACACACACAAACACACAATATGTTACTACACTAAGTTTTTGGTTTTTCTTTGTATTAAGTCACTCTGAAACCTCTAAGGACATGGCTGCCACTGTGCTATAGCTTCCTTACTGGAAGCATAGAACAATATCCCATAAAGATAAGATAAACTTTATTAGTCCCACGCTTGGGAAATTCATATGTCACAGCAGCTCAAAGCACAGACAGAAAATGGAGGTTGACAATGTATACTTAGATGAAAAAAATAAAGATTAAAAAATAGAAAATATGTATATACAGTATGTATGTATATATATATATATAGAAATAAAAATAGATTAAAAATATATATATATAAAAAAGTAAGGCACTAAAGAAACTGTACACACAAGACTATTTACAATATAAACACAATATATTTGTAGATGTGGAATATGCGGAATATTGCACAGATTATGTAAATTGCACAGAGTCTTAGCAGTGATGATTTATAAAATATTATGCAGCAGACATGACAGTGCTACATTACTTCAGATGTTGCTTGTTAAAGAGTCTGACAGCTGATGGGATGAATGACCTGCGGTAGCGCTCCTTTTTGCAGTGTGGGTGCAGCAATCTGCTGCTGAATGAGCTGCTCAGTGCACGGACAGTCTCATGCAGGGGATGAGAGGTGAAAAGAGCAAAACCAAAAATGTGTACATTTCTCAATAGTTTGTAAAGTCCTTCCTCTGTCTGTGGCTTTCAGTTCCAAGCCCACTCATTCCTACTGAAAAAGTTTATCTTTAGATGTTCACTGTGCAGGAAATGTCAGTTAGTGTTTGTAGACAGTAACACCAGTGAAAGTGAAAGCCAACCCCAGATTCACTTTTGTTTGGCTACTTTTTTTGTGTGTGTGCTGTGTCCATGATTTTCATAGCTGCAGGACAGCAGGATGTGTGCTGCTTACAGTCTGGTACCTGGTCCCTGCATTATTAAAAATTCTCATCCTCGCCTGCGCGCTGAGCCCAGGAACATCCTGAAAGTACAACCCGGTCTCAATACGAGGTTGTCCTAATGCCATCAGTGACTTCCGGCATCAGACACTGACGAAAAAAGCCTTCCTTTCACATCAGAACAATGTACTGCCAGTTACCATTATTGTTTAACAGTGCCTGGTGGGATCAGGGGGAAATGCCACAGGACACCAATGAACGGTAAGGCAGGCAGAAGTCCAAGTAGGGCGGGCGGCAAGGCTGGTAGATGGGTCCAACAACCTCCGACTTTCACCCAGGAGGCTGGTGTTCCCTTACTGTACCAAACCCAACCATATATGTTTGTTGTTGAAGGAAAAAAATGTCAATTCACGGTGTTGTACCCACGTAGTGTGTTTATTTTGAAAGAGACTGGATGCAAACTGTACATTTCCTGTGAAAACAGAAGTGTATTTTGAAAACAGATGATGCATTGTAACAGACTGATGTTGACAGGGCGTCCCAGAACGTCAATAACCAAAGCACCCAGGGTATCTTGCAAGCCATATGTTGATGTGAAATGTCCATGACCAAACATCAAGATGTGATGAGGTCGGAGTGAAAATGTGTTGGAACATAAGAGGAGAATGTTAGTAAATAGCTTTATTAGGAATAACTCCTTGAGATGTATCATCTCGTTTTCGAGGGGCTCTTACACAACAATATACAATACTATACAGTCACAATTAGACAAGACAATAAACAAACACAACAAAACAAGAAGCAACAACAACAAAAAAGAACAACAAAACAAATCACACTGTAACGGTACTGTATAAGTGCTACATCTGACAAGTACAGGGAATACTGCAATAAGAAGACAGAACATTTTTAAATAAGTGAAAAGAGGATATTGATCGAATATTCGCAGGTAAATTATTAGTTATTATTAGTTATTAGTTCCGGAGGGAACTTTAAACATGAAGGCTTTCCTAGCGTTTGTTTTAGCCATAGCTGGAACAAAAAAAAAGCTGTGTTGAGTGTCTGAGATGATAACTGGTGGAAAAAGGAATCAGGAGCTGTTTAAGATATGAAGGATGATTAGAATGTATACATTTATGAATAAACTGTAACCAATGCTTCTGTCTTCTTATAGAGGGAGTGGGTATGTCAAGTTTATCATACACAATACAATAATGAGTTGTGACAGGGCAACCAAGAATAAATCTACAGAGTCTATTATAAATTACATTTAGAGAAAGGAGGTTAGTAATCAGTGCAACTAGATAAACAACATCAGCATAGTCCAGGATTGGAAAAATTACTTGTTGTACAAGTCTTTTCCTCACATTAAAAGTGAAGCAATTTCTAGTGCGATAGAGAACACCAAGACTAAAATGAATTTTCTTTACAATATAATTAATGTGACATTTAAATGAAAGCTGTGAGTCTAGCCACAGGCCAATGTATTTAGTATGTTCAACTTTTTCAAGTCGCTGACCATCAAGGCAGGTGATAGTACATATATGACCTTACAATTTAGGTTTAATATTTTGAGGTGTCCCAAAAATCATGATATGAGATTTAGTTTTATTGAGTGGTAATTTGTTTGTTATCAGCCAATGTTATACTCTATCAAAATCAGACTGTAAAGCAGATTCTATCTGTAATAAATTAGGCTTGGATTTATATAAAACTGTATCATCTGCATAAAGCTGAATACAACATTCAGAACAGATTGCGGGAAGATCATTAACAAAAATAGAAAACAGAAGTGGACCAAGAATTGAGCCTTGAGGCACATGTCGGATTTACATCCTTGTATAATAACACATTGTTTTCTGTTATGGAGTAGAGCATTGCGTGACAGACCAACAGAGTAAAGCTTATCTAAAAGCAAGTAGTGATCAACCAAATCAAAGCTTTTGTCAGATCAATGAAAATAGCACCAGTTAAATGTTATTAGACGAAAAGAAAATGTCATTTGTAAATTTTAACAAAGCAGTGACTGTAGAATGATTTGATCGGGAGCCAGACTGAGATGGTGATAAGATATTGTTCTTATTCAGATACTGTGACAGTTGATTGTAAATGATCTTTTCAAATACTTTGGCATCAGAACAAATTATTGAAATTGGTCGATAGAGGAGAGGAGAGGAGATTGTTGAGAAGTGGTTATTAAATGCTTGGGCAATTAGAAGTGGGTCATGGAATATAGTATCATTTATTTTAAGTTTATTGGGAGAGGTTTTATTAGATATATTGATAAGATTTATAAGTCTACTCCAGAATTGCTTGGGATTCTTAAAGTCCTGAGCAAGGGATTCACCATTGTATCTTGATTTAGCATTCCTGGTCATAGTTTTGCTTGTGTTTCTTAATTTTCTATCATTTTCCCAATCAGTTGGATCCTTAGTTTTGCAAAATATGGCCCACGCATGATCTCTTCGTCTAAATGTACTGATTAAGTCAGATGTTATCCATGATAGATGCATTCCTTTGACTCCTTTGAAGTTTTAAAAGGAGCATGTCTATCAAGAACAGTAATAAATTCATAATATAGAAAGTCCCATGCATTATGTACATCTGGAATGAGTTGAAACCTATCCCAATTAATTGAGAGTAAGTCATTAAAAAAATGACCTGTAACCATTTTCTAATCTTAAATTTTGGTGGTAGTTTGGGCAATTTAATTTTCCATATATGGTACACAATTGCATGATCAGTGAAACAGTCCGACATGATTCCTGCTTTAACAAATCTGTTTAGATGTGTAACTAAAATCCAGTCTAATAATGATTGACTTGTTGATGTAACACAAGTAGGCTCTCTTATTAATTGAGTTAGATTCAGATTTCCAAAGATATTTTTTTCTTTAGAAGATTTATCAATCACCTGATTAAAATCAATTAATTTCTGTTCTTAATTGAATTTATGGAAGAGACCATGCAATCGAAGGACTCCGCAGGTGCAGACAGAGGTATATGGTATGGCAACAAGACATGTTGCCAATAATTACATTCTTATTATCATGCAGGGTTAACTTCACAAAAATGGACTCAAAGTGAATAGGCAATACATCAGGGGGAAGTAATTCCGAAACCAAATGAGAAGAGACATATGTAGCTACACCACCACCCCTTGTACCTCTGTTGGCCCTGTAAAGAACATAGTCTTCAAGACTAATCTCATTATTGCCAATTCTACTAGTGAGCCACGTTTCCGATAACGGAAGTTACACTTGGTTTGTATAGTTCAACCCATGCACAAAAAATCAAGTTTTGGCAGAAGGCTTCTTACATTCAGATGAATTATTTTTAGCCCTTCACAACTGTCCCGATTAAGTGTTGGTGATCAGAGATATAGTTTACTGCCACTGACCAGACAAAGTAATGCTAAAAGATCCAGAAAACACACAATAGAGCACAAGGATGCCAGGAACTGCATTATTGCTAACATTTGAGTATTACAACATAAAACACAAAGTAAACAGAGTACAAACACAAAACCACAGAAAAAATAAAAAAATAAAAGGCCCAAGACCAGCCCATTGACCCCCAACCTAAGAGGATTAGGGGTACTGGTGAGTAGGTAAGACGCAACTTGTAATGTGAGCTCTGCCTGATTCTAATAGGGATGAAATAAAATAAAATATAATATGTAGCAAAAGAGAGAAAGAGAAGGAGAGAGAAGAAGCTGCAATTATCATTTAAACAAGGCTATTATGCCATACAAGAAAGAAGAAAAAAACCCCACTTTTTTTCAAATTCTCTAGCAAGAAATAAAAATAAATAAACAAACAAAAATCAATTAGTGAGTATTTGCACCAATATATGGTTTTACATAACATGAGGCCATATAAGAAGTCTTTCTTCACCATAGAAAATTATAGATCAGCATAAAGACAAAGTTAAAAGCGAGACTCCAGCAATAATCTCGGTGGAAACATTGACTAGGGACTTCCGCTTTACGGCTGCAAAACAAAATACGGCTTAATCACTCGGCAATGCTGGATGTAAACAAAACTCAAGAGGTGCCAGCCAAAGTAGCAGAGCAAAGTGCATAAAGTCCATATAAAAAAACCTAAACAATAAACAATAACTCAAAGAATGATCCGCAGCTTGTAGTGTAACGTTTAAACGTCAACATACAGCCGACTTGACGAGGTTGTCATGGTTTGGAGGAAGCTAGCTGCTGCTTTATTGCTTAATTTAAAATAAAGTATTTCCACGTGATTGCATGAATATTGGCTTTATCGACCTGTAGCACAACAATAAACGTTACGTTTATGAATTAAGTGGAGTTAAACCATTGCTTATTGTATTGGAAAGCAGTGAGATTGTAAAATGTTCCTCAGTGCATGGTAGGGGTGTGCGATATGGACAAAAAATAATATCTCGATATTTTGGGAGATTTTGAAGATAACGATAATTAGACGATATTCTTTTAAATATGTGTTTTTAACAGCCTGAGTTATAGCTCAATTGTTTCTCATGGATGATATTAAAAGAAAAATGTTCTTAAAGGGACAGTGCACCCAAAAATGAAAATTCAGCCATTATCTACTCACCCATATGCCGACGGAGGCCCTGGTGAAGTTTTAGAGTCGTCACATCCCTTGAGCGACCAGCACAACTAATGGCAGACGGCGCACCAGACTAACGTCCAAGAACACAAAATTGAATCCACAAAGTATCTCCATACTGCTCAGCCGTAGTGATCCAAGTGTGCTGCAGCCCCGACATAAAGAATTGTTTCAAAAAACGTCATATGAACTGTGTTTTTAGCCTCATTGGAGCCTGTTGCTCTGACTGCTTCTCTGTGCTCCGCGCTCACATGTGCGCGCTCAGGGTGATCGGTGATCTCTGAAGAGCAGCAGTCTCGTCAGTACTGATGTCCAGATTCTCAAGTGCAGGCATCGCCAGTCCCCAGTCTGAGCAGCAAAGACTTTCCTCATCCGTTGGCATTGCTTTGCATTTGAAACAACTACACCACCAGGTTTCCAGTGCTTGACTCCGGTATTCGGCGGCTGGCTGAGTGTTAGGCTCATGAGCTGCGGAATATGAATATTTGCTCTTTGCCATCGGTAAACACATGTAGCTTGCACGGATATCGGAGAGAGAACCTCAGATGTAGTTCCTGGAGCCTCCGCTTGACTGTATCAAAAGATCGATGCTTCTTGGTCAGGTCGGCACTGTAATCCGGGAAGATGAGGATCCGATTTCTATTGAAAAGCAACTCCTTTCTTTCTCGAGCAAGATGGAGAATCTTTATCTCGTCCTGTAGATGCAGCAACTTAATCAGGAACAGCCGTGGACTGGATGAGTGGGTTTGACGAACTGTGGGAGTATGATGTGCCCTCTCAATTACTGGCGGTGTAGGAAAATTCTCCTGTCCCAGGATTTGGGGGATCAGACGGGTCATGAAGTCCAGCGTGTTGTGGCCCTCTGCACCTTCGGGTACCCAAATAAAGTGAAGGTTTGAGGACCTGCTTCTGTTCTCCAGATCCTCCACTTTATCGATGAGGTAAGAGCTGTCGTTTTCCAGTTCTTTGACCCGAATGAGAGAATTGTTGAGAATGTCCTCATTTGCTCCAACACGCTGTTCCATATGAGCAACATGATCACCCAGTGTGGACAAGGAGATTTTCATTTCTTTCAATGTGACAGAAATTGGATCAACTTTGCTGTCAAAGTATGATATCATATCATCTTTAAACAGTTTTATGGCGTCAAACAGGATTTTGATTTGAGATTGATCCATTGTTTGGTGGCGTGGCTCAGGCTTATCACAAAATATTATATAAAAAATCAGTCCGTAATAAATGCCGTTGAGCAACTGTTGAAAAGTTTAGCTTCTCAGAATAAATGGACTTGACATACTTCACTCAAAAAGTCAGAAATGCTACAAGTTTCCAAAGTAGAAGGCAATCAGATCGGAGCTCACAGGGCCTGCTCATTCACTCAGAAGCCATCTTATTTGAAATTATATATTTAAAATAAGAAAATCCAGGCAGAGGGCAGAGTCCGTTGAGAGGGATTACTTCTGTCTGAGTCTATACATTTTTTGTTTGTTTGTTTGTTTAAGGAAAACCCTGCATAACACACCTTTAAAAATGACTCAAACATATAGTAATGTCCTTAAACAGCTGGTCAGCGTCATGATTGACAAACGTTTCTTAAACAAGAGAAAATAGTGGATTTGTTGGGGACTATTTTCAGCTGTGGATTCCAACATATATGGAACATGTCACCCACTTCAACAATATGGACATCACAAGAGCTTTATGGAACAGGGGAACACACACACACACACACACATTTCTTGTTAGTAGGATACATTCATTGTTGTTTGGATCTGCACATGGGATTTGTTGACAATTTAAGAGAATACTGAAAATATCACCAGACTTATTCTTCAACCAGAAAAAGAAACCTTAATGAAAAATACCTGAAATAAAGGTGCAGCTGATGTGGATTAGAAAGATGTCACATCACTATATTCACTACAATATATAAAAGAAAAGAAGAAAATGTCTGCCCCTCTAATTGATGTTTTTCTTAAAGGTTCAGTGTGTCAGATTAAGAGGGATTTATTGGCAGCTAGGAGAAAGGACTGCAGATTGCAATCAGCTGACACTTCTCTCAGCTAGGATTTCGTGTTGTTGAGGACGTTTTTACAATAAGGGGAATCATCCGCATAGGTTAAAAAAAAACAGACCATGTAATTTAAACTAGTGCTGCACAGTATACTGATACCAACGGTAGACCACGGTACTTCAACACCATGGTACATATGATACCATAATGTTGGAGTACCATAGTACTACGGTACGTCACGGTACCACTACTGTGGGATAAGTTCGAAGTCCAAACGCAAGAGGGAGAGTGTCCATGCGCCGTCCAATAACGGCGTTATTGGCCAGCACACGCTGACCACCTAGCACTCAATATGCTGCTGCAGTGGTTTGTTTTCCAGTGACATTTCAGGTGTTAGCTGAGCTATTGCGTATCTTTAAGCAGTGAAAGTTATTATTTATTTATTTTTACTTGTAGGCTAGATTTGTTTATATATTCTACAGTGATTTGTTTTCCACAGAGCTCTACGGTGCAAGCATTTTACTCACATTTGTGGCCCGCCACGAGAAACCCAGCAACAAGTCTGCCCGGCACAAGTTGAAAATAAAGGAAAAATCTTTTTTTCTTTTTTTTTTTTAAATTAGTGACTTTAGTTTTTTTGCAGAATGTGGAAGTTTAAATCATGAAGAAGCCACTCCATGTTTCAAATAACAGTATTGGTGGCCTTAAAACCATAAACTTTGTATTTGAATTTGGGTTGTTTTAGAGGAAATGCTCTGATCCTAGTTGGGGGTGCGGCGATACAACAGTAAATTTGCATACTGGCTTTCTTTGGCTATTTACGTGCTGTTGTTCTTTTTGCGGCCAATCAACTGAACCACATGGCTACTTATGCAGCCAGCCACTCCTGCATATTAAGTTGGCTGCATGTGTTTTCATCATTGAATGTAGATGGACCAGGAAAAACGCATTGCAGAAGAGCTAAGAGTTATGCCGACGCCGATCTGACTTCTGATTCTGAACCCGAACTAGAAGATAAAACTGACGAAATCGATGAGAGCGACTGCATTACACTGGAGAACATTCCTAATCTACAGCTGACCTTAGCCGAAGATGAAGACGACAAAGAATCTCCAGCGCCTCGCAGAAGAGGATCTGGAGCGTAAGATATCAGAAGCTGTAGCCTATCTACGGTAACATTTGAAGGGGATAAAGACAGCGAAATGGAGAAGATCTGTGACTTCTGAAATGACTACATCCACCAAGAGAAAGCACCCCCGAACCACGTATTTCATCAGAGGCAATGAACTCTGCAGGAATACTTTTCAGTTTCTTATGGGGTGAGTTGAATAACACACCAACCTGATGATGTGCTTGAATAATGTGTGAATCACACACCTGTGCTGACTAGCGCTAGCACTGTGTGGTGACGGTGGGGATATTGGTGATATGACAGAATCAGAAGACCAATAGTAACTTATTTATTTGTTTGTTTTATTTGCCGTATAAACTCTGCCGATTTCTCGGGAAAAGCCTTAAGATGTGAAAGAATTGTGCCAAGGCTATCTGTGGCGTTTTCTCCCCTCCGGTAATGGAGCCTGTTTATGTTAGTTTCTGCCCTGCAGGCTAAAGCCTGATTTATGGTCCTGCGTTGAATCAACCATGTCACTACCTCGTTGCCATGACGCCGTCGTGAACCCTTCGAACTTCTCCGTCACTTTGTTTCGTGGCGGTGCAATTCACCGCCAGAGCGGTAGGAGGCTGTGTTCCTTTCCTGAGTGGTTATCGCCATCTGTAGTTGATTATTTGTTTAGCTTCCGGCTTTTCCAGTCACAGAGAAATGAACGCGGAGCACAGACAGAGGGCTCCGTCCGTATCCGTATCCATATTGAACGTTGAGCATAAATGGGCCTTCATACTGCAACATCTACAAAACAACAGAAGATGTTTAAAGATGGCAGGGATGGCACAATCTGGAAATACGTAACCAATCACAGCCCTCTCGGTCTGCGCTGGGTGTGTGTCGCCTCGACGTGTAGTTACATTTTTGGGGAGGTGCACGTCAGGCTACGCTGGGGGCTACGGCGAGCCTTCTGCGTAGCCCCGTACCTTACGACATAGCGACGTCGTTGATTCAACACAGGACCATAAATCAGGCTAAACAGATACCAGATGTCACTGAGAGCTAGACCAGTAGGGGGGAGGGCTTAACTAAATGAAATGCAAATGAGCAGCATTGTGTTACCTGGCACCTGAGAATTCAGAATCGTTCAAGCTGGTTTTCTCACTAAAGTACTTTTAGGAGTGCCTACATTCAAATGGCCACAACTTCTTCAAATATTTTCAGATTCCCATGTGTTAGACATTGTGGAAAGCTTAGAAAGTACACTTTCAGAATCTGTAAGTAACTCAAAATGCCTCTTGGGACACTTGTTCCTGGTTTTTCCATGGCTGGTCACATTTGTGATTAAAAATAGTTTTGTGCAAGCAAAAGAAATCTTTCAGGAGCACGCTGTTGGAGTACAGATTTCAACCAGCAGCAGAAACTAAAGGCGAATCCTGCCGCTTATGGGTTGAACGGGGGTCACAGACAGGAATACAGCGGAGCACTATGGCCACCGGTTTACCAGCGACCGAGAAGCCTGGCTCCAGGTCCAGCAATTTCCTCTTCGTTGGTGCCATGACTGCCCAGAAGAAACTGAACAGCTGAGTCGTGGCGGCACACAGGTATGTGACGTGTCCGAGGAGAGACGAGCCGTTAACATTTCTCTCTTTGTGGCAGGTAACAGTCCACAAACCTCATCGCACTGAAGGGACTGTTCTTAACTTATCAGAGGAGGTGGGTGGCTGGTTGATTTTTTTATTTATTTATTTTGATCCCCCCTATGTTAATCACTTATTGATGCTGTTTTTGAAATATGAATAAGTCATTAAACGTGCAATGTGTAATTTTCTGCCGCTAGGGGTCTCAAACCGAAAAACAATAACAGAAGATGGAGTTGGATGACGTCACAAAGTAGCGTGGGATCATGGGAGTTGTAGTTTTATAACAGATACAGATCTAACGTTCCTCGCTCCGTGTATCTGAAACCGACTGTGGCAGTTTTTTTGGCAGAGCGAGCTTCAGCAGCAGAGAAATGCTCATGGACGAGGTATATTACTGAAGTTATATGCACTTTATGTTTCACTTTATGCAAGTGGGGTCCGTCGGCCGGTGTAGCAGCCCAAGGCGATCTGGTACCTACACCTGATCGTCAAACTCTGATCTGACTATCAGTAGTAACGTTACTAGGCTGACCAAACGTCCTCTTTTGCCTGGACATGTCCACTTTTCACGTACCGTCCGGCGTGTCCGGGTTTTTTTTCTATAAACTGATTATAATGTCCGGTTTTCCGTGTGTTAAAGTCATGGCTCTCTTTTTTAGCGACTGTCTCGCTAACCTCAGTTATTTACACTCTATTCAGAAATACTACTTACTTTAGCTGAGCGGTTAGCAATCTACTAACGTTAGTTATTTGAGCAAACTGCTAGTTACTTAGCTTTACAGTTAGCGATGGCTTCTCCCTCTCTGCTGCTCTCTCTTGCACACTGCGTCTTATGTTTAGCTATTCCTCTGCCTCTTTTATAAATGCAGTTCATTTACTTGCATGAGCTCAGCATTATAGAATCCTATTGTTAATGTTTGATGTTGTGGTTAGCCAGCCTTCGCTCCACACCGCTCCGCAGCGCTGGTACCCCGGCGGGCAGCAGTGCTTGCAATACACTGGTGGAAATTATTAATATTTGGATAACATCAGCCAGATGTTTGCTTACCTGTCTAGTAAAACACACGTGTGGTCGGCGTCGAATTGTAGTCCTAGATATTCACGAAGCCATCTCGGAAAGGCCACACCAATATTTATCCTGGATTTAGCTCTCTTCTTATCCCAAATTCTTCTGGGATCGTTTGGTTGACCCATACGTTTCCGTTTTACCGGGTTGTTTACCGGGACAGCTTTGGTGTCATAAGGTGCAGCAACCGTTAATGCATAGTCATGATCCATGACGAGTTAGCTTAGCCTAGCAACAGTAATGTTCATTCTCTGACGTCTCAGCCAGTCTGCTTCTTCTTCTTCTCCTTCATTTAATGTCTATGGTAACTGGAGTTACGCCACCATTGCGACCTAATGACACGGTCCGTTACTGTTATTAATATTTCATATTTATCTGGGTTTGAAAAATTGTTGAAAACATTTCTGATAATCAAAGTACTCAACTAAACAAAATATATAATATTGGTTTAGTCGTTTTTAGAATTTTTTATGTGGAAAAACTACATATTATACCTTTAAAGGATAACTTCGGTATTTTTCAACCTGGGCCCTATTTCCCCATGTGTATATGTGTGTATGATTCATGGGTACAACTAAAATTGGTTCAGTATTGAGGGAGGCGGATGCAGTCGGGAGCCACGAAACAAGCTAAAACGGTAACGGGGGCAAATGTGTCCTGTTTAAGTTTGCGCATTAAAAGTGCTTTTTTTCGCCACTGACTGGTTCAGATCACCAGTGCTATCTCTGTAAATAGCATATTGTAGCGACCCTGGGCAGTGGTGAGTGTGGTATGAGTGGAGTCAGCTGTCAGTCAGTGTTGGAGCAGAGAGGGGGAGGGCTGCCCCGCTGGGTACTGTAAGTGAGTATGTGTGTATGAAGTGTGTGTGTTACGCTAGAAGAGTCAGAGTTTGGGACGGAGTCTTTTACGTGCTACCCCCTGGAGTGTTTTTGGAATGCTCAAATAAACTGGCCTTTTTCCCGAACGCAAGAACAGGATGTCGCGCAACACCCTGTGCAGCTTTCATAGGCTGCCTTTGTCGGATGGCGAGATGCTGAAGTTGTGGCTAGTTGTGCTACAAATGGATGCTAGCACTCCTGTCCAGACACTGCGCCTTGCAGACCATCGGGTCTGCAGTGCTCACTTCTCCCAAGATGACTACTGCCAGCTGAAGAAGAGAAGACATCCAATCCCGAAACACCTCTTCCTCAAGAAAACGGCTGTCCCACAAGTAGAGAGAGATACAGACACAGAGTGGAGCAAAGCTCGTGACATCACACAGCCCAGAGGTAAGGGAAAGGCTAGTATGCTATTTAAAGAGATAACACTGGTGATCTGAACCAGTCAGTAGCGAAAAAGTACTTTTAATGCTCAAACTTATACGGGACGCATTTGCCCCCGTTACCGTTTTACCTCGTTTTGCGGCTCCCGGCTGCATCCTCCTCCCTCAATACTGAACCAATTTTAGAACGAATTGTACCTATGAATCATACGCACACATACACATGGGGAAATAGAGCCCAGGTTGAAAAATACCGAAGTTATCCTTTAAGTAATTTATTCCACTGAAATACCATTGATGTATTACAGAAAAGTGATTTATCTTTTTATAAATGACAAAAGGCACATCTGCCTAATTTTTGCTGTGGTATCGTGATACCACTCAGAACCATGATACTTTCACTGGTATCATACCGTGGGTCCCAATTTTGGTACTGTGACAACACTAATTTGAATGAGTAAAAACACTGCATAAAGCAGTTTCACAATACAAATTACTTTTTTCGCTACGCAGCACATTGCAGATTGGCTGCTAACTATGGAGGCCGATGTGAAAACGCAAATGTCCCTATCTAGAGCCAGTGTTTGGTTTGTCTGTTCTGGGCTACTGTGGAAACATAGTGGTGCAACATGGCAATCTCCATAAACAAGGGCCTGCACCCTATGTAGCAGTTTTAACCAGTTTGATTTCATGCAACCTGGTTGGCATATGTCATTATGCCACATTCCGGCCAATTAAAAAGTAGCCTACATCATTAACCTGTACTGGAGGTGTCATGTCGCAAAATCCAACTCATATGTTTCATATGTCTGACAGGCTGTGTGTCCAGGTTGCCAACATGAAAAAGATCTAATATGGGCAGAGTTAGTCCCTAAAAAAATAAAACTATGTCAATATAGCACCTTTATGAAGTTTGAAGCTGACAAAGAGTAATGTGGTGTGCATTTTGAGATGAGCTTGTGTCAGACACCCTGTTTTTTTTTTTTTTAATTTTTATTCTTGTCACTAAATTTGAAAGAGGACGAAGAATGGCTGAGTCATGAAGTTGAAATGAGGAATTATCTACATAATACCTCCTTATTTCACTACAGAAAACTAAATAAATTGGCAGCTGGGTGAAGCGAGATTGCTAGTAGCTGTGATTGCTGTTGACTATATTGTTTCAGTATCATTTTCAGTAAATATTACAATATAAAACATGTTTTCTGTTCAAAAACTACAAATCTAGAAAGATCACAAGTTTGCAACTCACCTATTTTTTTAGTGGTTTGATCTGATCTTGAGCGCACAGCTTATAATTACATGGTTTGTGTACATGACATAACAGTAGTGCATGTTTAATGGATTCAGTGTAGACAGAGAGCTTCGTTGTTACATACTGGGCCGCAAAAGTCAGGCATTTGCTATTGGGACACGGTGTCATTATGTTTCATTCATGAGCGACTGCTGAGTTAAGTGCAACATCCACACAAAAAAAAAAGAAAATTGCACCAGCCCAACCCCAACATTTTCTCTGTCAATATGTACTTTGTGTTGAAAACTGAGCTCAGGACCTTTTAGGTTGCTCACAGGCAATACATTCTACTCGTGTGCCTTGTAGATATTAAATGTTGCAGGCTTCACAGTTTGTTTGTTTTTTTGTGATATGATCATGAATTTTTGTTTAATAAAGAAAGGCTGCTTTACATCCAATATATTGACGTGGAAGCTACTTTTTATAAAAAGTTACTGAATGATTGTGTGTCAAGTTTCTAGGTGCACACTTTTTATACTCATTCTGACAAAAGTAATGAGTCTTCATTTTAGTCTCATTTAAACTCAAGCTCAATCACATGTGCACCTACAGGAAATTCTAATGTGTTGAATTCCGACAAGAGCAACTTGACAGGATATTTTAATGTATAAAATAGGATGGAGGGATATGCTGGATGGAGGAAACCAGAGGAGATGCTCCTTTTAGGCGTAGAGGTAAGTTTGCAGGGACAGCAGAGGAGACACCTGTGTGAAGGTTCGGCTCAGTGTTTGGCAGTAAAGACACAAAGCATGGTCTGTATTGTTGGGAGAGGCAGATTCAGCCAGAGGCCATCCTTCATCATGTATGCACACACATAAACACACATGAGGGTCAACCCAACAAGGCATGCAGCATGGTGATGTGAAGTGAGCTGGTTTAGCTGAAGGTCCCTGTTCAACCTTCAGAGGAGTGAGGCCTTCGCACACAGGCACACAAATACACATCATAACAACTCTCTCTCTCTCTCTCTCTCTCTCTCTCTCACACACACACACACACACACACACACACACACACACACAAACAAACAAACAAACAAACAAACAAACAAACAGACACACACACACACACACATACATACATGACAGACTCTGCAAAAATAGGCCCGTTTCCACTGAAGAAGTTCCTGGTACTATTTGGGGGTCAGGAACTACTACAGGAACGTCCTCTCGCTTGGCCCTCTCAACCGCCGTGTCTCCACTGAGAGAGCGGAGTAGGAGGAAGGTTCCTGTAAAGTTACCGGGCTCTGGATGTGACGTAATCAATGTGCAACCATTTTGACCGGGGCGACCATAGACTGTATGGGGGCGACGTAGTGGCGTAGGGACGCTGTTAGCTGTTAGCCGATAGCGGTGTCTGTAATAACTCACTAAACTCACAAAGTGGCCCGTGAAAATTTTTTTTTCCAGCGGATGTCTTAGTTACAACATGATTGAGCTAACTGGAGTAGTTTCATGTCGTTTCTGACAACAGGAGGCTTTTAACAGATGACGTCCTGATGTTAGCTTTGCTGCTGCTGTTAGCTGTCCCTGTCAGCTGATGCTTTCTAGACATCGTGATTTCCCCAAACTGAATAAATACCACACATAGCAACACAAAACTGCTTTGCTAGCTCAATTATGTTGTAACATAAAAGAAAAAAATATGTTTTTCACGGACCGGTTTATGAGTTTGTTTACATGGCGGTGGAAGCTATGAACGAGTTAACCCTCGTCTGCTGAGTTTTAAAAAAGCCGGCTATTTTGTTGCTTTCTGTTGATGTCACATTTGATTTGATTTGATTTGATTAAGTCATGCTTGCAGTGGAAAAAACGCAGAACTTTACAAGACAAATATTTACAAAAAAAAAAAAAGAACCTGCAAAACAATTTCAAGGTTAAGATGAATAGATAAGTAACTAAAATATTTCAGGGCAGTGAATTGGGAGCTGGATTGGAATCCTAGACACGCCCACTCAATTGCAGGGTATGGCCATGAGATGGCACCTCTCTCACAAAAAAAAACTGCCTGCAGTCATTCAGGCAGCACATTCCGCCTTGAGTATATCCAATCAGCACCAAGTAATCCCCAAACCCCAGCCAGGAGTTTTACGGGGCCATTCTGAGTACCTACTCCGAGGCAGGGACTTGTTTAGCCCCTGTAAAGGTTCCGGAACGCTGTCCTAACCCCTTCCTGCGGTGGAGACACGCACCAATGGCCGTGTCTCCACCGTGTCTCCTCCGAAGTTCCTGCAGTGGAAACGGGCCGAATGGTACTACACAGATTAGTCCTGTGGATTCTGGGTATACATGTCTTTTGTAGTGGCACATATTCATTTATGCATGATATTCTGATGCGCAATAAAGTTGGAAGATAGGCATGTAAATCGATATTATGCATGAGTCCCAGTACCCCAGTCACCAACATTTTAATATTCAGTTGGATTCTGTATTATTATTATTGTAATCATCATTATTATTATTATTATCATTATTATTATTGTTATTGTTATTATTATTATCATTATTATTATTATTATTATTATGATACATTTTACTTACTTAATTTACAGTTCCATGGTATTGCATTAAAATTTTATCACCCAACACTAAGGTCTAAATTTAAAACCTTTTGCCCACTGCCAGGACAATAATTCCAGTCTGGAAATAAACACAACACACTGAGTCTTTTTAGGCTATATGGAGTTTTTCGATGATTTTGTGATTTTTTTGTTTGTAGCTTTAGTAACTTAATTATTCTGATATTGTAAAATTAACACATTTAATTTTTGAAGTGACGTGACGAGAAGTTCTTGAATGTGTGTTGGAGCCAAGTGTCCCTGGCTTTCATGGATAAAAAGCCGACACACTAACATACAGCAGGAATTCACTGAACTATTTTTTATGTTGGCTCTGAATGAGAGAAATCGAGTGTTTGTAGCCTATTTAATCATTCTTTTTGAAATTTATTTTATTAATTCCTCCGCTCACCGTAGCGGTGGGCAGTGGTACTGATGCAGGTTATATAGTATCCTACAGTAAAGCCTTAAAAATCAACAGAGAACCAATCAATATTTTTACTGTCATGTCATTATAAGTTGACCTCAGGTTTGATCATGGGTAAAAAAATAAAATAAAATAAAAGGTGGTCTTGCGCACTCCTGGCTCGCTGATGTCTAACCAGAGTGAGGTTCTTTAGGCATGGACGTCGGAACTATTTTCTGAGAGGGGCAGGGGCGGGATTTTTGTTGGGAGGGGCGGGGGAAGCACGAACACTTATAAATGATTAAGGATTTGATTTGAAGTTATTATATAATAACATGCAGTTATAAGAGAACTAGAATGGATGAACACGGCACCTTTATTGTTAAGAAAATTAAACTCTGATAACTAAATCAAGCCATTATTTGTAGCCTTGAATGAAAAAAAGAAAGGTCTGCGCTCCTGACTCATGGCTTTCATGTATTTCCAAAAGTGGACCCTCTCTCATGTTGACCTACTGATGAAGATTTTAAGCCCTTTCTGCACAGAGATGCATTTATTTATAGTAAACACATTTTATAGTGAGCAGCATACATATGTCCCCTACAAATCCCAACCGTGTTTACAAAGTTTGAATGAACGAGACGGACGCAATCAGAAAAGGAAACGGAGGCTGCGCATTGATCCCTTTCCCCTGTCTGCAGTGACGAACAGACTGTATGATGGTTATTTTCTGAAAGCACAGAGCAAAGAAATGTCTTTTTTTCTCCCCCAGTCTGCTGTCAGCAACAGCAGGGATTTCAGCACCACGGACAGCGCGCGTAGACTTGACAAGCGTCTCCTTTAACTGTGTTTTCTGCTAGGGAAATTATACATAGCCTGATAAATGAAGACAGTGACATATTTTCAATAAAAAACAATGAGTTGAACGTTCATTTCAAGCTTTTGTAGTACAACGAATTTCAGAATTGTGCGAGTGTGTAAGGAGAGCGGGCGGCAGTGTTTCTCACCTCTAACTGAATCATTACCACTTCAATACAGGTGAGGAATGTCAACACAAACAACCATTCTGAAGGCGACAGGCAGCCTAATCTCATTCAGTATTATGAAAAGGATTGCAAATGTAGGTAAAAGCAGTTTGCATAAAGATCATGAAAGATGAGGAGGTAACCTTTTAACCACTGGAATTTTTGAACAATGCAAAAAAGAAATAAAATAAATAAAAGCCTAACGAAAATATAAGTCAGTCAAGTGTGTTTGAGATCATCATGCACAAAAATCAGTTTGACGCCTTGAACAAATTTAATTAATTTTCAGACATTAAACATGAGAAGATTATTTCAAATGGACACTCTCATTAGAGGACTCAGCTTAAGCATTAATGAGTGTTACACGCCAGTAATATGAAGTTATTTACGTGTTTTGTGGTTAATTATACAGTGGATCCTTTCGCTTCTCTCATGTAATCTGTGCGTCCTGCATACAGCGGCGCACCGGACCGATGAACAGCCTTTGTTTACTGTCAGATTAGATAGAAGAAATGTATATGCTGCTCACTATAAAACGTGGTTACTATAAATAAATGCATCTCTGTGCAGAAAGGGAAATATATGCTGCCTGTGTCTGAGCAGGAGGCTACACAGTAGAGATGCACGTCCTGGCTGACGCACGGCTATCTCCCCATGCGGATCATTTTGGATTTATTTTGAGATATCTGATATTGATGCCTCCACTCTCCAAAACGGTGGAAGGCGTTTCATTTGCGATGCTCACAACATTGGAAATATTTAACAGATTCAAAAGCAACACATCTTTTCAGAAACAGTGACCCAGTGTTATTGGTTTTCCTTGGAAGTGCTTTCAGCCGAAGTCCCTATGACAAAAAATCTTGACACAGGAACAAGTAGGTTTTGAAAGATAAAAAGAGAGCATCCTCTTGGCTTTTCACATGGTAATATTATTTTAAAAAATATGGGTTGCATACAGTAGCTGTAATTCGACCTAGTCATAAAATGCTATGAGGCTAAATATTACACTATTTTGGTGATAATCACTGCTCCTCCCCGTGGACAAATGAAGCATTGCAACCGGTTTTCACACAGGTCTCTAGGGGCGTAACAAGTCAGGGATGCATTTTCTACGTCATCGCGGGGGATTAAATTAACTCCACGGAGCAGGCGGCAGGCTTGCACGGAGCAGTCACGGACCTGCTGTGGACCTGCCGAGGTTCAGTCATGGAAACTGGGGAACTTTTGAGTGGCTCCTACTGTACGTCACACGCTGAGTTACAAGTTTTGTTACTTGCTCACACCCCTCATTGCCCCGAAAAAGGTACATTCTGTATAAACAAAAGTAGACAGGCTTTTGCTGCACTCCCCGATTTTGCTTTTATACTGCCAATGCTGAAAGAAGACTGATTGGGCTTTCCTGCAAATTTGCATAATTCCTGTTTAAAAAGGGCTTTGACAACCATCACCCACTCCACCCTCTCCCACTCCTCCTTCTTACACCCCACCACCCTTCAGTGCGAGGCCTCCTCACACCTCCTACCCCAGTGGCCAAACTGATGGCACTCTCCATCTTGAGGACTACACCCCTCCTTCACCTGTCACTTCCAAAATGTGCTTCACTGATGACCATGTGAGAAGACAGCTGATGAGACTCCACTGAAGCAAGGCGGCGGGCCCTGATGGTGTCAGCCCCAGGGTGCTCAAAGCCTGTGCCTCCAGCTATGTGGAGTACTTCAGCATGTCTTCAACATGAGCCTGACTCTCCAAAGTGTCGCCATGTTGTGGAAGACATCCTGCCTTGTTCCTGTGCCAAAGACGCCACGTCCCAGTGGCTCCAAGGACTACAGACCTGTGGTCCTTGGACTTGCACTGACCTCCCATCATGAAGACTCTGGAGAGACTTGTCCTGGAGCAGCTCCGGCCCATGGTCAAGCCACTCTTGGATCCCCTCCAGTCTGCCTATCAGCCCCGACTTGGAGTGGAGGAGGCCATTATCTACCTGCCCAACTGTGTCTATGCCCACCTGGACAAGCACACGAGCACTGTGAGGGTCATATTTTTTTACTTCTCCAGTGCGTTCAACACCATCCATCCAGCTCTACTGGGTGACAAACTGACAGCGATGCAGGTGGATGCCCCCCTGGTGTCCTGAATTGTAGACTACTTGACTGGCAGACCACAGTATGTGCGCTTGCAACGCTGTGTGTCAGACCGAGTGGTCAGCAATACCGGGGCTCCACAGGGGACTGTCCTCTCTCCCTTCCTCTTCACCCTCTACACCACGGACTTCAGCTATTGCACTGAGACCTGCCATCTTCAGAAGTTTTCTGATGACATAGTTGGATGTATCAGCAAGGGTGGTGAGGATGAGTACAGGGCTGCTGTGGATAACTTTGTCACATGGTGTGAGCAAAACCACCTGCAGCTCAACGTGGCGAAGACAAAGGAGCTAGTTGTGGATCTGAGGAGGACCAAGACACCGATGCCCCCTGTTTCCTTCCAGGGGGTCAGTGCAGACATTGTAGAGGACAATAAGTACCTGGGGGTACACACTGACAATAAACTGGACTGGGCTAAGAACACTGACGCTCTCTTCAGGAAGGACCAGAGCCGTCTCTATTTTCGGAGGCGACTGAGGTCCTTCAACATCTGCCAGACTTTGTTCAGGATTTTCAATGAGTCTGTGGTGCTTTCCTCTATGGTGTTGTTGATGTTTCTACTCTTGTAAGGAGCACCTGTAACACCAACAATTCCCCCCTGAGAATCTGAGTGACTGGGTTGTATTTAACAGAGGAATACCAACATCTCTACTTTAAAAATTGTATTTTAGAGAGGAAGGTTTGGAAAGGAGAAAGTGGAAAGCCGTATGGTCTTTTGTATGGAGGCATGGATTTCTTTCAAAATGAAATAGCCTAATATTAGTATTCTATTGCAAATCTTGCCAAATTTAACTGTTGGTGTTTCCAGGAAAGTGTATAAGCCAGCACTGTGATTGATAACTAAATTAAAAGTCTTCAGAGTGTTTTTTTGTGCTGTTTGAAACTAAATTCAGCGACTGAGACCAAACTGATTTGTAAAAGGTAATAAACGTTCTTTTCATATGTGATCTGTTCTTTAACTTATGGCAGCCTTTTCACCAACATGTAATTAGTATGCCAATAGTATGCCCGGGGCGTCGGTGGCTTAGTGGATAGAGCAGGCACCCCATGTACAAGGCTGTTGCCACAGCGGCCCGGGTTCAAGTCCAGCCTATAGCCCTTTGCTGCATGTCGTCCCCCCTCTCTCTCCCCCCTTTCACACTTGGCTGTCCTGTCCATTAAAGGAAAAATGCCCTAAAAAAAATATCTTAAAAAAAAATAGTATGCCCAATTCATGTGACTGTCTTGTAACCCCTTCATGTCAGATTTATGCAATATTAATCAGGAATTCAAATTCAGTATAAATACATTAAATATTGATATGATGTGTATCAAGTTGAAGTGAGGGATTCATACTACGGTTTACAATCTGCTAGCATTAGTTTTCTGTCCATATAGCTAACTAATACCTAACAAGTACAACTATCTCCTTTTACTTAAAGGCTCAAAGCCTCAAACTTCACATAAGTGTCTTGACCAGATAGTGACTTGCATTAGGGTTGGGCAATAGCTTCAAAATTGCCATATGACAATGGACAAGGTCATTGTATTTCTGCACACAGAAATATGCATTAGTCAACCACCCAACCCGACCCGCAACCCACCAACTAGAATGCACCAACTATGCACTATAGTAGCACAACTGTCAGGACTGAGACAAGGACAGAGCACTCTCAAAGGTGTATATGTCTGATTACTGTTTCAATAAGATTCGGACATTCACCAATGTGTTCTCATTTGGGATTCATTCCTAGGTAAGAACAGAATCTACACACTCTTAAGAGCATACTTGCACACATTTTTTGCTGAAATGTTCGTATTGCAATTTCTTTTGCATTCTGCAGTTGTATAATATTATAGGACTTAAATTACAATAATATTTTAATAATTTACAATATCTTTGATTATTTTACAAAAGCATTATGACCTTTTATAATAAACACTACTCTTACACATCAATTCACATCTGTTATATGAATGGGAATCATGCCATTTAGCCTAATAACCAGTGATTGATCATGGTAGACAATATCACTAGCAGTGGGTGGAACAAAAAAATGACAAAGCAGCGTTTCAGATAAGATATTAACAACTTACAGAAATCCTCGTGAGACCCTTGGTTGGGCATTCTCTCAACTCTTCTTCACTTTCTGCGTGTGCACAAGGTCCTGCAGTCTCATGCCCTTTTCCGGGGAATTGCAGGGCATTTACCTTACCCCCTATTTACATTACCTATGCTGATTAGGATCAACTTACGAGGACAATGGAATTTATTATTATAAGAACACGGGTGCGAACAATTCTGCATTTCTTTTCTTTGGACAAATTTAAGAGTAAACTAAGGAGGGATGTCTTGGCTTGGTTGGTAAACAAGGCTGTTGCTGCAGCGGCCCGAGTTCGAATCCAGCCTGTGGTCCTTTGCTGCATGCCCCCCCCCCCCCTCTAAACAAACGAAGAAAAAAAAAGAATAAACTGAGGAGGATATTGGTAAATGGGGCCAATGTTTTTCTGTAAGTTATTAATAATTTACTGAGAACATTGTTTTGCCACTTTTTGACCAGCCCACTGTAACCCATAACGTAATGTTACCAGTGAATTGAAAAGAAACAAACAAACAACAACAACTAAAAAGGTAGTAAGCGCAAGGGATGTGAGCCGATGTTGATCAGTGATGGTGGCAAATCTTCACAAGCAGCAAAAAACTTGGAGGAATTGGGGGGCTGTACACGTTTTTTTTTTTCGTTTTTTTTTGCGCCCCTTATCGCTTGTCATGAAGCAATATATTAACTACAGAGACCAAAACTGTTTTTGTACCAGGCTGTCAAAATGTTTATTTCTGCTGTAAAGCTGGGCATTTTTACATGGGGGTCTTTGGGGGGCTTCATTTTTCAGCCCCAGAGGTTGCTGCTTGGTGTTGAGGGATGGACGAATGGCCGGGGAGAGGTGAGTGAGGGCTTTTAAATCATGATGTCAGGCTCAGCGGTCAGTGACTCACAGCCATCAGCGATGGACAATGGCGTCGTCCACTGGCCCAACCCAATTATGCATATATGACAGACAATTTATATGACTGCAGAACCTTTCCACTGAGGACTTGCGGGCTGTAAACTCAAACAGATACAGACAGATGTCTTAAAAGGAATCCTGTTAAACTCACAAAATACTGCATCACCTCCCAAGCAACGTGAGACCTCTGTGAGACTCTAGATATGAATGACTTACATCTACTGCCTGCAGCAGCAGGGAAAAACACAACATGCTCCAGTGTAAGAGCTTGGGGACAGAAACGCTGTCTCTCTCTCTCTCTCTCTCTCTCTCTCTCTCTCTCTCTCTCTCATCTCAATCTGTATCCGTATGCCTCTCTCTCTCTTTCTTTCTCTTTCTCTCTCTCTCTCTCTCTCCTTCTGTCTTTCTCTCTGTAGGGTGATGGAGACCCTCTGCCCCTTGCTGTGCCTCTTCCTACTCTAAATAGTCAGACACCATTAATATGCCCCACAGCCAGCACACAGACTATTGGTAATATATTCTGAGCAAAGATCAATTTCCCCAAGTTGCCCCCACCTTCTTGCTCTTTCTTAATATCAAACATCCATATATTCATTCCTCTTTGTGTGTGTATGTGTGTGCCAGCAGGTTTGTGTGTATGCATATGAGTGAGCATGAGGACATGTGTATGTGCATGTTGGTGGCGGTGTGACGTATATGAATGTAATCTGATGATGAGCTATGGCTTGTGCATGCTACAGCGGTGCTGTAATAACCCATGAATCATAGCAGGGCCTCTGCCTGACAGCCAGCAGGCCCATAAAACAAACAAACAACAACATCCACTGACACAGACACACACACACACACACGCACACACACACACACACACACACACACACACACACACCCACCCACACCCACGCAGCACTAGCTATCACTAAAGAGACATGGCTGAGTACTAAACAGAGTACACTTCAGGATTGCACAAACACACACAATCTCTCTCTCTCTCTCTCTCTCTCTCTCTCTCTCTCTCTCTCTCTCTCTCTTTCTCACACACACACACACACACACACACACACACACACACACACACACACACACACACACACACGCCTTAATAGTTAATGTAGGTGTATGAGAATTAGCTGTGATTTTAGCTGGAGTCACTGATGAAAAAACCAAAGTACAGTTGTAAAACTGTATCATTTAGGAAAATGACTTTCATATGTGTGATTGAGAAAAGATGTGATTATTTTAGCAGCTGGCTTTGTGTGTGTGTGTGTGTGTGTGTGTGTGTGTGTGTGTGTGTGTGTGTGTGTGTGTAGGCCCCACTGTGTTTAATGCATAACACCTCAATTCCAGGACAGTGACAGAACACAAGGCTTTATTGTGCTGCGTCTAACTAATTGGGCTTCAAATCGATCCTCTGAGAATCATTAAATCTACAAGCTACATTATAACAGTGAGGCTGCAAGATATTAGAGTGAATTTCATTCCTTCATTTTCAGTGAGCAGATACTTCAAAATCTGACGATGATAATATCAACTGGAGTAGCAATAAGATTTGAAAAACTAATGAATGCAATGCCTGTTCACATGCAGCCCTTACTTTAGATGAGGGAAGCAAAATGAAAGGACATTTTACATTGTATTGTATAGAACAAATAGGTTTTCCATAAAGATCACACTGCCATCCAGAGTAAGAGGGATGGCAAATGCCATATCTGATTGTTTTGGATTGGATAAAACTCTTATATTCTGTAGTATCTTTGGATTTTATCTTTTGGACATTATAAACTTCAACTGCACCCATAATCTGCTGCTCTTGAGGCCCTTGGACACTTGTTTGACCAAAGAGCAGTGAAGAAAATATGGCTGCAGGACAAATCTGCAACAAGTCAGAGTAAAAGGTCCCACAGTATCCTTTCATATTCAGATAGCCTACTCTCAACAGGTCAGATTGATTAATTATTAAATTATAAAACAAATGCAAGACATGATGAGACCATTGGCAGCCAGATAGGTAACTCTAATATAAAGAAGCCTTATACTATCAAACTAAGCACAAAAAGTAAGGACATTTGTGTTGGGTAGATTATTTCTTCGTTGTAACAATGTTTCTCGGCAATAAATCTTATACCGTTTAAAAGCCTGTATATTTCCCTTTTAAATGGTGCTACATTTGTAAGTAACATGCATTTGTGGGATGAGCAGCAGAGCTGAGTATGTAGGTTGCGCCCATTAAAAAATTGCCAAATCTTCTCTGCCAATGCCATAAAGCTTTTTGTTGCTATTGCTATTGACTCTTGTTTTGAGCTTCTGGTACTCCCAGTCTACCAAGCTGACAATCAGGTGCCAATCAGCACCTGTGAGCATGGGCCCTGTTACAATGGTCAGTTGGTGTCTGCTCCAAGAATCTGCATGCCACATTTGACTGATCTGAATACGGCCCGTGCAACTTCCAGCAACTTCAAGCTGGTGTTCTGCAAAACCAAGTTGCGGCATTATTTGGCGTTCCAAATAATGGAGGATGTCAGAAGTGGGCGTCCCAAGAAGACGGCACCCCACGAGGACCGTTTCATTGTGTTAGCACTTAGGAACCGTAGGCACGATATGGTATAAGATTTATTGCAAAGAAGCACTGTTACAGCAAAGAAATAATCTACCAAACACAAATTTCCTTACTTTTTGTGCTTAGTTTACATTCAGTCTGGGGCTGGACTGATAAATGGGGCCAACATTTGCCCTTTATTAAAGACAGCATAATAGAGTCTCATACTATGCATATAGTGTATTTGATTGATGACATATTTTTTTGTAGAATTTATGAATGCAACTGTGACTGGGAAGACTGCCCCAGTCTTATCTTATATTACAGCCACAAAACAAATATCTCGATGAAAATGTTGAGCAGCATGGCTACAGTTGTACGCAAACATAATGAAAAATCACAGCTTGCTTTTAAAACACCAGTTTGGAAAGGCAGGGTCAATAGCAGACAGCGATCTGGGCCGGCCTTGGACCAATGATGGTGCGCCAATATGACAAAGCCCAGAGTTGATGTAATGTTGCCCTTCCAACTTGCAAATTTTTCCGCATATGTTAAAATGGCCTGAGCCGCTTGCCTTGTTACTTCCCTGCCTGTATTTTGCATTTTAATCTTATTTGTTGTGTTCTGGAGAGCTGCTCTGCCAAACCCTGCACACTCTCTCTCTCTCTCTCACACACACACACACACACACTCACACACTCACACACACACACACACACACACACACACACACTTGTCCTATTTTGCATATACTCAGTCTAGGACACAGTCAATCAATCAGTATTACATTTCCCTCATTGTCCTTCATGCCCATGCAGTCTATTTTACTCAGTCACACACACACACAAACACACACACACACACACACACACACACACACACACACACACACACACACACACACACACACACAGGCCAAGGCTATTATGCAAACTCTGATCAAAAAACATTAGAGGAAGTGTGTGTGTGTGTGTGTGTGTGTGTGTGTGTGTGTGTGTATGTGTGTGTGTGTATGTGTGTGTGTGTGTGTGCATATAACTAGGTGTGTTTTGCTGGAATGCTTATTTACCTGACCTGAGGACAGGCCTTTATTTAAGGAAGGCAATTACTAGAGATAAGCCTTAAATTTAAAATGTATATGTTTTATTTTTAGCTCATTATTTGTTACCATAATAGTAATCTCTATAAACAGATATCTGAATATGTATGCAGAATCTGCAGGCAACGGAAGACAAGATTTTGGTCTCCAAAGCGTATGTCTGTATTCTGATTATTACTGACCAATCACATTTGAGCAGCCAGTAAACAGTCAATGTGGAGAGGAACACATTGGCTGAAATGCAATCTCAGAACCCATCAGTTATCGTCTGATGACAATTAAGCACTATATTTGCACTTTTTTTTCATTTATCTGTATATGCATATATCTGTTAAGAGAGATTAGCCAATGCTGCACAGAAGAGGAAGTCATGGATTGGATCTCCTGAAATATCAGCCATTGCCCCCAGAGGTTCATCACTGTTAGATCGATGTTACGACTGTTGTCATAATTTCTGTAAGTTTGTGTTTCCGTGCATGTTTTCTCTGTGCGTGTATGCCACAGCCCAGCGGTGGTTGGTGGATTGATCAGGTCCTCGTTAGTGACTGGCTGCAGCCGAGGGTGTTTGGGCCAAGATGGCGGTTGCCGGCGAGCTAGCAGGCATTCCTCACCTTCCTCCTCCCCCAACTGGTCACACATTGTAGTGTTGTATTATTGTAGTGACCAATCATTTTGTATAGACTGTTGAATAGTAGGGGTGGACTGCCAGTTTTGTTACTAACCCTTTTTCTCCTGTTTATTTATTTAGGGAGTTAAGCTTTTTGTCATTTGTTTCTTATTATTTGGTTAGGTTATTTACTTACTCCCTGGACAGGATTGTTTTGTTTGTTATTTTGGCCTTAGTCCACCCAGATGTTATTATTTCACTTAATTCTGTTATTTAAATATTGTAATAAATTAACCGTATTGATTATTCCACACTTTTGTGTCATTGTGGCTACTTGGGACTTGGGGAAGATGGGGCCTTTCATGTTGTGTCTCAGACACCCCTAGACTGGCAACAATCGATAACTGATGGGTTCAAAGATTGCTGTTATAGCAGTCCACCTTGTTTTCTTTTCTGTTAGAATTTTCCATTTAAAATTGTAAAAGTAAAATATCCATGCAATCTAAAACTTTCTTCCAATTAAAGGGGCATACACATGTCACTTGTCTGGAATGTTTTATGATGAAATATCTGTTGAATTTCATTCCAATACCTTCCGAAGTTAATTGACTTAATCCAACCTAGTCTCCTAAAGATTCAATTTACAAAGTAATACTTTGCAACAGGAAATACATTTGAAAGGAACACACACTGTAAAAACAAACCTATAGAATCTACTCAATAAATCTGAGGTAACAATCAGGGGCGCCGCCAGGAATTTTGGGCCCCATGAAAAAAAAATCACATTGGGGCCCTCCCTGCACAGCTGTTGATGCAAGATTAAAATATACATAAATTTTTCGATGAAAATAAATTAATTGATACCAATAAATAAATGATACTAAATGAAAGTATCTAACTGGATTAGTTTAATATTGCCTGTAACTTTAATACAGGCTGAGTTAGACTACTTGATGTTTCCAACTGTGCAGCATCAAGTACAGACAGTTGTCGGCTGTTTTTGTTTCATTATAATCATTATGTGGAAAAATCATTTGTTTGAATTTCTGTCATTAAAAATATTTTGTTTTCTTGTTTGCAATGGTAAAAAAAGAGCAAGAGAGAGAGAGAGAAATTCCCACAGACTCCCTGCAATGATGCTAACTGGCATGTTGCTCACCTTCATTGAGACAGGGAGGGGTAAAGTTATGGGGAGACAGGGCTGCTGCTTCTGACTCATCTGTTGTTGAGTCTGGTAAAAGGGGCAGGGACAGCTGATTTAATATGTATAACTTGCTTAACATTTACCTGCACTGATTAAATGTAGGTTAAAAAGGAGTGAAGTGTAGGTTAACACTAGTCTGTAGCTAGCTTATTTCACTATGGACATTAAAGGGCCAGTGTGTAATATTTGGCATGGTTTATTGTCAATCTGAATCTGAATCTGAATCTGAATCTTCTACCCATTAATATGTTTATACAAGTGTATAATCGCTATAAAATAAAATTCGTTTGGTTTTTATAGCCTTATAGTTATGCTTTTATATATATATATATGTAGCAAGGGCCTTGCTTTAGAGAGGTCGCCATCTTGCACTGCCATGTATGTACGGCAGACCGAGCGGACAATCCAGCCAGCCAGAGAACGCGTTTCGCGTGTATAAATAAACCAACAAAGACAGCAGGAGGAAGGAAGAAGGAGGAGGAAACAGCAGAGATTGTTAGAAGTTCGTTGATAGAGAGTAGTGAAAAGTTTTTTTAGTTATAAAGTTTGTGAATGGACCACACTTACCACGCAACAGGAGAGAATGAACCCGAACCATCATCTGCGAGGAAAAGAAGACGCACTCCTTGTGATGCACTCTCTGCGGTGCTTTTCCTCCTGGTGATATATCACCCAACAATGGCAGCAGTAGCATCGAATCCCATTCTGTGCATTCAGCCTCTCTTCTCGCCCGCTCAGCATCAAACACATGGAGTTCCTCATCTGTATGGTCTGGCTCAAACAGGTATGGCTCTGGGTCTGTGTCCGCTTCAAGAAACTCTTCAAAATTGCGTTCAAAGTCGTCCATTGCAGCTGCTACAGTCCGGAGATATTGCTAGGCTAAATAAACAGCTGAGCTCTGTTTACAAGCTCCGCCGTCAGTCAGCGTGCGGGCTGGAGATTGGCGGAGCAGAGAGGGGAGGGGGTCCCCACTTGGTATTGTAAACGAGTATGTGTGTTAAGTTATGAAGTGTGTCTGTTACGCTAAGAGTCAGAGTTTGGGACGGAGTGGAGTGTTACCGGAGTTTCTGGAGTGCTCAAATAAATGGGCCTTTTTCCCGAACGCTCCTCTGGTCTCCTGCTTGTGAGGGATTCATTACAATATCATAACATGGCTTAGATTTCTAAATAAACATACAACTCGTGGCTGGATAGACCTACTCCTGAAAAACTTGTGCGCAAGGCTTTTTGTCCCTAGGAGACCGCTGTCATTTACCCGACGGGAGGGGTGAGTGAGTGAGCCCTGCAATCTAGAATTTGACCACTGATGTCACTGTTTTCAACCCATTTTACACACTGGCCCTTTAAGTTCTGTATTTGATAAATGCTTTCCTTTTGTTCAAATCAATAGAAAATATAAGTCTAAAAATTGCAAACCCTGGATTACTCCAGGTTTAAAGAAATCCTCCATTGTAAAAAAAATAAATAGACAATATAAAAAATGTATTGTTAGCCCCACCCCTTTTAACATTGAATTCTACAAAAAATACAAGAATCATTTCACTAAATTGATGCACATTGCAAAAAAATCCTACTTCTCAGTTAAATTTGAACAATCACACAATAATATCAAATCAACATGGAAACTCATCAATGAATTGTTGAATAAGAAAAAGGCCTCCACATCTATTCCATCTGTTTTATCCGATGGTGAGAAAAAACATCTCTAATCCTTCAGATATTGCACATGATTTCAGTGATTTCTTTGTTAATATTGGTCCTTCATTAGCCAACAAAACTGAGAATACGGATGGTCATCTTTTTGAGAACTTCAATAATCAATATCCCAGTTTAAGCATGTTCGACCCTCCTACTCCAAAGGAGATACTCAACATAATTCTTGAATTGAAAGATGCCTCTTCAGGACATGATGAAATATGAGCAAGTCTTGTTAAGAGAATAGTTACTTCCATTATTCAGCCTCTAACAAATATTTTAACTTTATCCATCAGGACAGGAGTTTTTCCAAGTGATCTTAAATTAGCCAAAGGTATACCGCTATTCAAATCTGGTGATGGTAGTGTATACACAAATTATCGTCCTGCATCCATTTAACCAGTTTTTTTTTTTTTTCAAAATTCTTGAGAAATTGGTTTATTCAGTAAAAAAAACACATGGATGAGAATAACATATAATACTGTCACCAATATGGTTTTAGAAAAAAATCTCAACAGAAATGGCTATTACACAACTTATTCATAATATTTCGACACCGGTGAAAGGAGGTTCCCATCCGATGACCCCAAAGACATGTTAGTTATCACTGCTCATTGGTCTGTATAGTTAAGCCTTGCCATAATAGCTTATCATAGGGCTTAGGAGGTTATTCACTGAGTGCTGATCCTTTTCTAGAGCACAAACGTCTTGTGTTTATTTGAATTCAGAACTAGCCCAGCTAGTGACTACTGTGAATAGGGCAGCTGACAACAAGGGAAAGACCATGTGACCGCTTGGAAAGACAGCTGACAGGAGGGAAAAGACCCCAAAGGTGCTGGCATGGGTTAGCATCCCATGGTAGCAGTGGTGAGGCCAAGTAGCCTTACTACAACCAAAATTAGCTACAGCCAACATAGGGAAAATACCCCAAGAGTCAGCCAGAGCAGGGGTGGAAGATGACTCACAGGTGGATTACACGGTAACAGACATGGGAACGGACACGGCTATGACTTGGATCTGTGACTCAGTGAAGGATAGGGGCACGGACCTATCCACCAGGGCTAGAATTAGCAGCACTCAGGACAAGGTGAGCGCGTCTGTAGAGGATAAAAGTAGCACAGTTGAGAACAAGATGCTTCAGGTTTGTCCTTGCGGCTGGCAGAAAGTAACATCAGTGAAAGGCCTCAGAACTCATCAGGGAAAGAAGAAGTGTTTGGCAAAGAGAGGGCAGAGTAGCCGCATTGATTGGTACTTCCTAAGAAGTCAGTCGAGTCAGTCGATGAAGTCCAGCGGCAGGTAGAAAACCACAGTTCGCAGGATATCAGTAACGCTGTCACTGCGGAGGAGGACGAGGGGGTAGTAAGAGAGGATGCAGGTGACACTGAGGCCAGTATGCCAGTCAGAGAGAGAACCATGGAGCAAAAGGTTAGAGTTAGATGGCCTAGAGCAAATGACAGTAAAGAATGGGGGATAGTTAATAGAGATTTGTCAGAAATCTTGAGTAGGCTTAGAGGAAATGCAATAGAAAGGTTAGAAAAGATGGGACATATAATGTATTCATATGGTGTAGAGAGGTTTGGGGTGCATGAGAGAAAGAGGAGTGAGAGGGTACAGTTAGGGAAGTCTAGGCAGCAAAGAGAAATAGAGAAGTTAGTCAAGGAAAGGAGACAGTTAAGAAAGCAGTGGAAAAAGGCTACAGAAGAAGAAAGGGAGGGAATTAAGGTGTTACAAGAGGAAGAAGGAATATGCTAGCACAGGTTTTTTCAAGGACCCTTTTAAGTTTGTTAAAGGATTGTTCAGCCAGGAAAAGGGAGGACAGCTTAAAGCAGAAAGGTTAGAGGTTGAAGAATATTTGAGAAACACATATTCAGATTTAGAGAAGAATAGGATAGTAGGTTTCCCACTCGATATCCCTCCATTAGGAGGGATAGAGCATGAGATGGATGTCAGGCCACCTAGGTGGAAGGACGTTCAGGAGGTGGTCAGGCGTGCAAAGGCTTCTTCGGCCCCAGGGCCTAATGGAGTCCCCTACTGGGTTTATAAAAGTGCGCCTGATATCCTTAAATTTTTGTGGAAACAGCTAAGAATAGTTTAGGAAAAACAAATTATACCAAGAGCATGGCGTAGGGCAGGAGGTGTCCTCATTCCTAAGGAGAAGGAGTCTGTGGACCTTAGCCAGTTCCAGATGATTTCTCTCTTGAATGTGGAGGGGAAGATTTTCTTCAGTGTAGTTGCGCAGAGATTAGCTAGCTAATTAGAAAGGAATAGCTTAATTGATACCATGGTGCAGAAGGCAGGAATACCAGGTTTTTCAGGGTGTTTAGAGCATACCAGCATGATCTGGCACCAGATTCAGGCAGCGAAGATTAACAAAAGGGATCTACATGTAATATTTTTAGATCTTGCAAATGCGTTTGGTTCAGTACCCCACAGCCTCATTTGGAGTGCGTTTGACTATTTCAGAGTGCCACAGGTAGTTGTCAACTTAGTGAAAGCATACAAGTACGGCAGGCTTCACAACAGGTTGGCAGAGGCTAGAAATAGGCATCACGGCAGGGTGTACAATTTCTCCATTAGCATTTACTATGGTGATAGAAGTAATCATCAGGGCTTCTAAGTGGGTGGTAGGTGGGGAGAGACAGCAGAACGGGTTGCATCTTCCACCAGTTAGGGCTTACATGGATGATATGACACTGGTGACCACAACAATGCCATGTACAAAGAGGCTACTAGAGAAGGTAAATAAGAACCTGAAGTGGGCCAGCATGAAGATCAAGCCTAGTAAATCTAGAAGCATCTCGATATGTAGAGGGAAGTTAAGTGATAGGAAGTTTGTCATAGATGATGAGGACATCCCAACAATTAGGGAAAAGTCTGTAAAGAGCTTATGTAGGTGGTACAATGTAGAGTTGAATGATAAGGAACAGGTGGTGAAATTTAGAAAAGATGTGGCTGAAGGATTGGATAGAATAGATAAATCAGAGCTTCCAGGAAAATTGAAGTTGTGGTGTTTGCAATTTGGGCTATATCCTAGGTTAATGTGGCCATTGTCAATTTATGAAATTCCAATATCCGTTGTGGAGAGAATTGAAAGGTCGTTTAGCTCCTATAATAGGAAGTGGTTGGGTGCTCCTAGGTGCCTAAGTAGTGTTGCATTGTATGGAAAAGGGATACTTCAGCTGCCAGTATCTAGTTTAACAGAGGAATTTAAATGTACCAAGGTCAGGACAGAGCTCTTGTTATCTGGGAGTAAGGACGTAGTAGTTAGGAGTGTGGTTCCAAATCCAACCAAGGGGAGGAAGTGGAACCCAAGATTGGCAGTTCAGGAGGCAGAGGCAGCTCTTAGGCATGCAGAGATTGTAGCTAATGTTCAGTTTGGCCGGGGAGGCCTGGGGCTTGGCTCAGGCAAACCGGTATGGAATACAGCAGGTCTCAAAGACAAACGAAAGCTGGTTGTGGACAGGGGCGTCTCTAGGATTTTGACACATCTGGGGCTTAGCCCAGAAGAGTTAAGCAGATGCGCGCGCAGAGCGCGCGTCAAAATTTTGAGACATAGAAACATTCTCCACATACCGTACAGGTACCTGCTCTTCTGGACTGAATTGAATTAAGGCATTTCATGGTTACCAGTTAATACCAAATAGGCTAGCAATTTTCACAAACTTCCCTCAATAGCCCAGGCACAAAAATGCCCCATTCATCATGTTGAACATACCAACAGCAACCATTCAGCAACAGTAAACATCTTGTCATGTTCAGTATTTACATTGTTTTACTTTGTACATTTAATGCTCTTTACATACTCATATGTATTTATTCTTTAACATTCTTTAACATAACATACTCTTTAACATAATATTTGTATCTCTTACAGGTCTCAGGTTAGGTCTCTGCTTTAACTGTTCTTAACTCTACCTATTGTCTTTGTTTCTTGTACTTAACTTTTATTAATGTACTCTTTACATCTTTTTTCCTTGTTCATTTGTCTTTAGTTTAACTTCAAACATTTGTCTTGTACAGTATATCTGTCTTAACTTGCACTCTACACTTGACTTTACATCTTGTTTTTCTTTTTCTGTCTTCAGTCATCATGTACAATTAGGTCTCTGCATTAACTCTTACTCTACACCTTACAGACAGATGCTAATAATAACAGTTCCAGCTGCAACAATCTTTTCGAAATTATATATTTTTACATAATTTCTATTCCCATTACCTCTTTGATTGCTGACCACCTTTGGGGGTAAAAACATGGAAATCTTTTTTTGTGACATCCCAAAGACAGCTGAACAGCTTGCTGTTGTCAAGCCTGCCTGTTGTCAAGTGCGCCTGCTGCCTGACGCTGCTGTTTTGGGTGAATGACATCACGTGCGACCTGGAGGTGTTAACCACTTGTGTGCCAAAGCCAAAGTAGTTTTAAAAATTTAATAATAATTAATTGTTACTAAAACCTGTCCAAAAACACTGTTTTATGGAAGCATCAACATAAGATAACCGTAGTTTGAGGATGTAATCTTAAAAAAAAAAAAAAAAAATTCTTTTTTTTTTTTTGAAAATTAATATTCATATTCGGGGCTAATAAAAAAACATCCGGGGCTTTAGCCCCGAATGTTTTAGCCTAGGGACGCCACTGGTTGTGGAACAGATACGCAGACTGGAGGAGATAGTAAGGGGTGCAAAGGTAGTGGCCCAGGCTAAACAGGGACAGTGGTTGAATTGGGTAAGTGTAGAGAAGAGGAAGCTTAGTTGGAGGGACCTGTGGAGTATAGAGGAGAATCGTATTAGACTCCTGGTAGGGGCTACATACGATGTGTTACCAACCCCCCAGAACCTAAAACTGTGGGTAAATGAGGACCCATCATGCCCATTGTGTTCAGGTACCGCAAGCTTAAAGCATATTTTGTCAGGCTGTAAAGTTAGCTTGTCACAAGGCCGATATACATGGTGACATAACCAGGTGTTGAAATGTTTAGCTGCAGGAATCGAAGGGACACGAAGACAGGTGAATTCAGAAGGTGTTAAGAATAGGAGTTTAGCAATTCAGTTTGTCCGTGAGGGAGAGAAATACAGAAGGGATAAGTTAGTAAGGAGGCAAGGGTGTGGCCACCTAGTAGGTGCTTGTGATTGGGAAATGCAAGTAGATTTAGGGGGAAAACTTGTTGTTTGTACCAAGCAGAGGCCTGACATAGTATTGTGGTCATTGAGTCAACGGATAGTTTATTTCATTGAGCTGACAGTTCCTTGGGAAGACTCAGTGGAAGAAGCCTATTAAAGAAAAAAGCTTAGATATGCAGATTTAGGAGCAGAAGCTGAGCAGCGAGGATGGAAGACTAGGATTTGTCCAGTGGAAGTGGGGTGTAGGGGATTCATAGCAAGATCAGCTATCTCGCTCCTGGGGGAACTCGGAGCGCGGGGACAGAGTTTGAAGAAGACAGTGAGGGAAATGTCAGATGAAGCCATTAGAACCAGCCAGCTAATTTACTGCAGAAGAAATAATATCAGTTGGGGGTCAACAGGGGGAACTACTAAGCAGGGCACATAACTCCTTGAGATCTGGTGGAGAGATCCACTTCCTCTCAGGAGGAAATCCAGGAAGAGGAAGGTTATTTAAGTGTGGGAGTGGCCTATTTGAATCCATTTTGTTTGAGGCCATGCTGCAAGGTGAGTGTGTTTGCTGATCCTGTAAGTTTATTTATCTCCTTTAACTTTAGCTTATATTGTAGTTATGCTATGTAGCGTGTGAAATAGAGTATGGTGAATGTGCTAGGAAAGGTAGTATCAGCACTACTTCTGCCTGGAGCTCGCATGTACGGAGCCTGGGTTTGGTTGAAGGTGGCAGTGCTGTTTGTGCTGTGAAAGCCATTTGTAAGTAAGGAGGAAGAGGAAGGTTATGGGAGTGGCCTATTTGAATCCATTTTGTTTGAGGCCATGCTGCAAGGTGAGTGTGTTTGCTGATCCTGTAATTTTATTTATCTCCTTTAACTTTAGCTTATATTGTAGTTATGCTATGTAGCGTGTGAAATAGAGTATGGTGAATGTTCTAGGAAAGGTAGTATCAGCACTGTTTCTACCTGGAGCTTGCATGTATGGAGCCTGGGTTTGTTGAAGGTGGCAGTGCTGTTTGGGCTGAGAAAGCCATGTGTAAGTAAGGTTAAGGAGGTTATTGTGTTGGTGTGGAGAGCAGTGAGACCTGGCATTAGGGGAGTGTCTCTGGGAAGCCGGAGATCACTGTCTAGCCTCCTGGAGGTGTCGTGGGACCAACTAGACGAAACACCGGTGAAAGGAGGTTCCTACCCGATGACCCCAAAGACATGTTAGTTATCACTGCTCATTGGTCTGTGTAGTTTAGCCTTGCCATAATAGCTTATCATAGGGCTTAGGAGGTTATTCACTGAGTGCTGATCCTTTTCTAGAGCACAAACTTCTTGTGTTTATTTGAATTAACTGTTTTAGATTAAAAAAAAAACATTTCTCTTGGTATTTTTTTGGACTTGTCAAAGGCCTTTGACACAGTCAATCACAATGTACTTATTACAAAATTACATAAATATGGTTTTCAGAGTGTTGCTTTCAAATGGCTGATTAATTATTTAAAGGACAGGGAACAGTATGTATCATTTAATGGGCATTCTTCACATAGAGTGAAGATACTTTGTGGTGTTCCCCAAGGCTCTATCCTAGGACCTCTCTTGTTCTTGATTTATATCAATGAAATTGATATCAATGAAACAGTATTTAATTAAACAACTTTATTGTGGAATTATTATTATTTTTTTTTCCTTGTTTGGATTGTCCTTGTTTTTGGTCTGACTATTTCTTAGTTGTTTGTGTATTGTCAAACACGTAATCTTATATTGATTTTGTTCATTTTATTTGCTCTTGTTTTGTCTTGATTTTTTCCCCTCATTCCTCCTCCGTCTTGTCCTTCTGCTTTCCTTCCCCCTTTTTGTTTTTTGTTGTTTTGTTTTGTTTATTTCTTATCCTTATTGTATGATTTAATTGAGGGGAGGTTCTTTGATAAGCCTTTAGTGGCTTCTAACCTCTCCGGCACATTTCCTTTTTAATCTTGTAAATTTTATACTGTCTGTTTTTAACATTATATGCAAATAAAACTAAATTAAACTAAACTGAATGAATGAATGAATGAATGAAGGGTTACTGTTAACAAATAGTAGTTACAGTTGATCACAGTCTTTTCACACAAGTATGATACTGATCAAAGATGCATGTTATATTAGACAAAAAAATAATAATGTAAAAATAATGATACTATAAGACTCATACTTGAGAATTAGGACTAAACCTTATTTTGAGGGGGTTTAATTTATTACTCTTCAATTCAGCTATGAAAACTACAGTGCATGTAACCTGCTTAAGTTGACACAGTGTCCCAGTGTCCCAGTCAACAACCAACACACCTAGAGGGAGTACCTTGCATGTCATATGTTGACCTGAAAAATCCATGTCCAAACATCAATATGTGATGGAGTTGGAGGGAGAATGTCTTGACCTCCCAGTGATTTTGTTTTTTCTTAAGTGACATACGTGATAGATGTTGAAGGTAAGATCTGACAGCGTTGACTTACAGAGTTGACAAAGAGTTTTATTGTTTTTAAATTTGCTAAGAATTCTATTAAAGAATAACTTCGGAATTTTTCAACCTGGACTCTATTTCCCCATGTGTATGTGTGAGTATGATTCATGGGTACAACTCACGCAAAACGAGCTAAAACGGCAACGGGGGCAAATGCGTCCCGTATAAGTTTGTGCATTAAAAGTGCTTTTTTTCGCCACTGACTGTAAACACACTATAGTTTTATGTATCATGTATCAAACTTCTTCTAAAATGACTAAAAAGGAAAAGGAGTTTTTCGAATTAATAACATGTTTATTTTAAATGCACGTGTAGAAATACCAGCTTCAGGGTTTCTGTATTTGTTCACTTTTACCGTGTAGGCTACTGACCACCTATAGACTTCAATTGTATTCGCTAAGCTAAGCCGCAATGCTAACCGCTGAGACCCAGCCACTGGACGTACAGACACAAAAAAGATATCGATCATGTTGTCTCAATATGAAAATGATAGAGAAAGGGCGTAACTCTCAAATCGTCGGAGTATTCCTTTAAGCCTCATTACTTTGCATTGCTGAAAGGCAGTGTCCTGAAGGAGAGCAGAGGATGTCAACCTTTTGGGGGCTGAACCGCCACATTTCTGTCCCAAACCCTTATTTGGATAAACCATTAGTTGCTGGAAGAGACCACGACCCTGGTAAATACTTGATAGCTTTATCTTTTATTTGAGAATTTATAGTATTGATGTGCGCTGATGAATGTGTCTATGTGTAGCTGTGAGAGTCTGGCTCTTTAGGACACACTGTACAACTATGCTTACATTTTTGCATGTGTACCTACATACTTGTATTCATGTGCGCACGGGTATGTATGCCTGTGGAGGTTATCAGTCATTCTTCTGATTTGGAATTTGCGCACAATAAACCTGTAGCCAAGCCCAGCAATGGAGATGGAGTGAACTGTCAGCTGGCCAGGATTTATGGAGGCCGATTCAACTGATGGGTGCTGGGAAAGCCGTCTGATAAAGAGTGATTAATCACCCTTACATCCCCCTTTACATCCTGCTTTGCTCCCTCCCCAAACTAGTTTAAATGCACTCATAATTATTCCAAAAGAAATCCCAAACCCACACACTTTCACTTATAGGTGGGAATCTTTCATTTGTCATACAGTGGAGGGGAGAGAGAGGGAGAGAGAGAGAGACATGGAGAGAGAGAGAGAGAGAGAGAGAGAGAGAGAGAGAGAGAGAGAGAGAGAGAGAGAGAGAGAGTGAATGAGGAATGAGGAATGTCTGGGGGAGTGCAGGGAGGTATGCAGGGTGGAGGCGTGAATATAAACTGTGCAGTGTACATATGGGTGAATGAATGCTAGTAGAGCCAAAAGAAAGATCCATGTAATAAGAGGAGGGTGAAAACAAATAGAAAAAATGTTGTGAAGTTTTTCCACTTTTCCATCCCTCTATCCCTCCATCCATACCTCAAACAACAAAAGGCAATAGACAAATATTTTCAACTCAACAACAATTTCATCAATTGAATTAAAAAGGCCTCTTAGAGGTAGGGCTGCCCCCGAATAGGTGACCAAACGTTAGTTGATCAGAAAGGTCATCAGTCAGAAAGATTTCATTGGTCGCTCAGTTGCAGAAAAAATAAATAAATAAATAAAAAACTACAAACATGAAACTCTATTAGGAGCTGTGCCTTGTCAAAATAAATCAAAACCTATATGACTGGACCATGTGGGAAATTAATTTGAAAGGACAGACACAGGAAGTGGCCACACTCAGCAGTCAGACGGAAATCATGTTAATTTACAGGGCTGATACCTGTGGTTATTACACAGACGAGTTAATATCATGCCAGGCAGGGAATCCAAAGCGTGAGATCATTTTGAGAAGGACGAACCCAAGATGATGTGTAAACTCTGTATGCACCTTTGAAGACATGTGATCTAAATATAAGCAGGTCTGTGTGTTTCAGTGCATATTATACTGTTTCAACATAAACTTACACCACAACACACACACTCAGGATAGATCAGGCAGTGGAGCATGGAAAACTGTGACAGAGGGTTTGGGGGTCACCTGAGGCTGTTTCATTGGGTAGATGGATGGTGGGATAGATGGTGGGATGGAGGGACAGAGGCAGAGAGGCAGGAAAAGAGGGAGGGAGAAAAAACAGATGGATAGCCTCACTCTGTCAGAGTGGTTATTTAAAGAAGTGCTGTAAAGCTGTCTGGGAATGAACAGATTTCAGACTAATGTGCAAAAAGTAGAGCAGTTACGAGGAGCGGACAGTCTCAGCACTTCTACCAAATGAAACCAAGCTGCCACTTAACTGCACACACACACACACACACACACACACACACACACACACACACACACACACACACACACCTGGTAACATTTACATCTGTAAACTGTATCAAGATTGGTCTGATTCACAAGGTGGATGCTCACACCTCTTACACAACAGATGGAGGGAAGACAAAGGGTGGGGTATTAGGAAAAAAACAGATGAGTGGATATAGCCTGAGCAGTAGAAATAAGGACTCTACTTGATTGCTGGTTTTCTTCATGCATTCTTCTCTTTTCAGAACTGTGTGATTCTTTACCTGCATAAAATTCAGGGCCATATACTGCTCCAACCACTGGATTCAGCTTCCAGCCTGCACAGGAGGAACACACACACACACACACACACACACACACACACACACACACACACACACACACACACACACACACACACACACACACACACACACACACACACACAGGGTATGTGTTAGCAGTGCTGCATGAACTTGTATCTTTTCTACAGATTTGCGATACTATTAATTCCTCTCTTTTAAAATAAAAGATGTCAGAATATCAGCCTTAACTGCTACATTTGTCCATCCAACAGGGCATCATACATAATGTCAACATGTTGCATCAAAATGCTACATGCAAAGGCATCTCTTTGAAAAACCTCCAAAACCTTTGCTGGCTAGTAGTTACAGTATATCCAACACTGTCTAATAGAAATACATGAAATCGACCTGACTTTGTAACAACGCATTACATGAAATGTCTTAAAACTATGTAAAATGTCATAAACAACTCCAATGCAAATTGTATTACGAACAGTCACAGTTTCAAACACATGGTTAATGTAGTTGCGAATGTAAACTGCAAAATTGTTGCAGTGTGGTTAGGTTTATGGAAAGGAAAACACTTGGTTAGGTTTACAGAACAAAAAAAAAAATGCGTGGTACATAATGTACTTTGAGTACTTTTGGTTTCACACGGGACACAAACATCAGTCTCCTGGTTGAAAGTCCATGTTTGTTTGACCCACCCTATATGTACTTCACAATTAAAGAAATATATCACTGCTTGAATTTTCTTTTTACCCAACACATTCTCACTTCGACCTTGTCACATATCAATGTTTAGTCATGGACTTTGAGAGGTGGTCTCCTTAATCATAAAGAAGCAACAGACAGCATTTTTGCCTATTTATATCATCATTGAAATAATGTGGGTTGCATAGGGTAGTATGCACAGTAGAATCAGACTATGAGCGTTTACATAGGTTACTTAGTGGCTTTGCAATCTTTGCAATAAGCTTCTGCCACCGGAGACGAATTTTCACGGAAAAAATCTGCTTTACGGCAGGAAATGCGTCATGTATTGCCAAACTGGTCGGTCAGCCAATCAGGGACTGGAGCTGGTCCTTATGAGGAACTGGCCGGGGCATGAGATAGTTGAGTCAGGAGCACAATGGCAGATGGACAAAGTTTGGAGATAAATGAAAAACAGCCTCCCAAAAGAAAACGAGCTAATCTGTCTGAGGAGGCGAGGATGCACAAAAAGGAGAGTGATAAAAGAAGAGGAAAAACAAGAGTAAACCTCAGTCAGGCGTTCAAGAGATGGAGGGAGCTCCGTGACCAAAGAGGCTTCAGAACCCATGTCCAGCTAGCTTTCTTTATAATGGATCAGTAAGTAACATGGCTAAATGTTAGCTAGCCGAGAGAGGACTGTACTGTACTGGCTGGTAGTTAGCTCCTAGCTGGCTAGCATCGCAAATCCCCGCGACCAGGGACCGGGTAGCGAGTGTTGGTCGGCTGACATCCACATTGCCATTCTACGGCAGCCCTCGGACAGTGATTAGCCCCCAATCCCCCCAATTGCACTGGTACTGTGCATTCTGGTATAATTATTTGCATTACTATTTGTTTTTTCTTCAGATGAATCTGATAATTGTTGCTCGGTCTCTTTACTCGTTTATTTAGTAGAGGTAGAGTGTCCACACACCTTCTCATTCTACATATACATAGAGGTATACTGGTGGCTTTACAACCTACATTTTATTGATTATCTCTGATCCCCACAGTCAATTTGGTCTTTGCGACAGTGCGAGCAACACTGCTGACGCTAGGTGGTGCCAAGCTATCAAAACCCCGAATCCTATCTGTTGCTTCTTTAAAATATTGTGTCATGTTGTTTCAGTGCATGTTCTACTGTTTGGCGGTACATCTTGTAAAATTAAAAACCAACTGCAGACCCTTGTTCTTCCTCTTCTATTTATCCTACACATTCGTACAAATGTGGTCATAAGAAATGTTGATTGATGTGCTCTGTAGTTCCTCTTGTCTTTTTTATTTAATTGAATTTTTGATGTTTGGCAACAGCTTGCTCAACTGCTAAAGCCAGAACTGAGGAAGATGGTGAGAGAGAGAGAGATGAGTTGGGAGGAAATACAAGTGTGTGTGTGTGTGTGTGTGTGTGTGTGTGTGTGTGTGTGTGTGTGTGTGTGTGCTTGGGGCCTGATGACAGTGATGAATGGAAAACCCTTCAGGGCTCATTCTCTCTCTCTCTGCACCCTCAAACAAGATGGAGGTGTGCGTCTGTGTGTGCGTGTGTGTAAGAGAGGGGTGCTGACATGTCTGGCCATTTAATTCCTCCCCTTGTTCATCCATCATCTCTATCTCTCTCTCTCTCTTTGCTTCTCTTGCTTTGCACTGTCTCTCCCATTCACTCCCTCTCCCCCTCCTCCACGCTTTCATTCTATTCACATGAATGACAGTCTGCAAGAGAGATGGAGTAGAGAAACACACCCTAATGGCCCTTCTCTCTAACTTTACGTGTGACTCCTCACTCTTTTTTATTGGCTCCATACATTTAGAACACCCCCATCACCTCCTTTTTGATATCCCCCCTCCATCACCAACCATGCTCTTTTCTCCACTGCTCTTTTCCTTTTATCCCTGCTGAGTAAGAAAATATTTCACTTTGCTATTTGCACGATATTTCAAACCAAATCGACCGCCTCTTCGACAAATATTGATTTTGTTAATCAAATGTGAACATCTCATTTTGTATGAGGGTAGAATCTGTTGCCTGGCTTTTGGTTTCTTTTCCACTCCCAGTCTACGCTGAGTGGGTAGAATTGGATCAGAATGATTTACTCCTGCTATAAAACCATAAGATCTGTTGCTCTGTAATGTAGCCAGCTCTGATACTGGCAGTGGAATGGAATAATGGGCAAGACAAACAGAGAGTGGAGAAAACAGAGGAAACTAAGAATAGGAGAATAAGACATGAGAGGGAAAAATTAAAGGAAAGCAGCAATTAAAAGGTGCACAAAGGAGCTTGCAAGACATGGAAAACAGGCTGAAGTCTTACCGTTTGTATAAGGGTTTGCCAACTTTTTGTTGGTCATTACTCTGGCTGTGGCATTGTTTACCTATCAACAGACAAACAGCAGTTAGTGTGAGAGCAGATACACAAAAACACACATAAACAAGAAAGAACTTTATATAATCCACGTCACAACCACTGTCCACGCCATGCTTATATTTTATCACTCGAGCAAGTGAGGATACATGCAACAAGTCACAGGTGTGATGTTGAAATGCATTCAGCAACATCAGAGAAAATGAATGAGGGAAAATTCAAACTTTTAAAAATGATTTTGATTTAAAATCTAAAAAATAAAGCTTTAAAAAACCTTTTTGGAGGTGCTTTTGTGTCACAATGTATTTTTATTCCAAATAGTTACAGAAATACAACCTACATCTATTCCATCTGCTCTGATGCACACCAATAACTATGTTTCTTCTACCCAACTTGCCTTTTGCGTTACACTCACACACAAGGTATCAGGTGTCAGTTTCTGCTTGTGACATGCACTGTCTTTTTAAAATAAACTTCTGTGTTTACAGGAAATGTAGGTTTCTGCACTAAGATTACTTTAAGTTCAGGCAACAAATCTCCTTGGTTAGGTTTGGAAAAAAATGATCATGATTTGGGTTAAAATAATTTGTAATAGGGACGCATGATATTATTACCATTTCATCAGTATCGGGCAATATTGGCTTTGAAATTAATTATTAGAATTGGTCAACATGGTTTTGATTATTTTGCTCAATGAATGAATATTCATACATATTATTATGTATTTCATATCTCCATCTGTTATTAGGCCATCGCAGTTAAGACTACGCATGCATAATATGATGTTAATTACACTACAGAATAGACTTGATGATTACTAATATAACGTGGGGGAAAAAAACAGATATATCAACAGCAGTATCTGTTATCAGCCAAACACTTTGTTATATATCGGCATATCAGATATCGTGCATAAAATTCAATATGGTGCATTCCTGATTTGTAATGTTACTTCAAATATGAACATATCTTCATTAGTACGCCACATAAGTCACATGACTAACTAGATTTTGAAGGGGAAAAAAAAGAAGTAATAAAATAATGTTGACTTTTAGTTTCACAGGGGACAAAAACAGCAGTCTCTTGGGTGAAAGTCCTGTGTTAGTTAACCGAGTCCAAACTCCAGCCTACACGGACTGTCTCATTCTTTATACTATGATAGTTGCTAGCAAACCAAGTGTCTATTATTGCTGTAGATGGGTTTCAGTGGAGTTCGGTCAAAGCTTGGTCCGTCTCAACAACACTTTCTCATCCCAACTTGTCAAATACCACTGCTTTTACAGTAGGCCCTAAGGTCAAAGATGCACTAGGTTCCCTCCTGCATCAGTTTTGACTTTCAGAGATGGCATGTTAATTTACACTTGTTAACTGCATTGTTTGTTGTAAAAATAAACTTCCATTTTCATAGGAAATGTAGTTTCTACTCAATACATGCATACATTTAAAAAGAAAAAAAAACAAAAAACCTATAATGTAGGTAAAACACTTTGTTTTTAGGTTTATTTCCATAAATTTAGGCAACAAAAGTCCATGGCTAGATTTAGGAAAAAAAAGTCATAGTTCAGCTTAAAATAAGTGCACTTGTTACTAATGTAATGTCACTAGTGTAGCATGCTAGCACACTATGTTTAATAACTCCATTGACCTTTAGGCCTCTAGTTTCCCGGCACAGCGCAGGGTGACGCAGGGTGGCGGACCCCACGCAGAGCTAGTTTTGAGCAGCGCAACCCGAGGCGCGCTCAGCTTGGTAGTTTGGCAGACCGAGGTGCGCTGAGATGGATGTGGCGGCGCAGCAGGGGGAGGTGTCGACAGATCCAGCTTGGCACAGTGACAGTTTGGTGCCAAAAGGCTTCGCCGAAGGTGCACTTAAAGCTTGCCAGCTGAAACCAGGTCTACTGTCAGCGCAGGCGGAGACCGGCGGCATTGCGCACACGTCACCAAAACCTCACAGACAGATTTCCAGAATGTCAGGCACATTAACAATGCAATAAATACCCACAAACACCACTATTCAATGCAACTATCTGCAACCAGCACATAAATGTATCTCTAAATCGACTGTCCCGTCACATCTGATGTCAGATCAAAGGGGATTGGCACTGTTTGGCACGCGTAATGGAAATCCAACCTGATTTGATTAACACAGCTGCAAACTAATGAGTTCACATTCCTCTCAGCCAACCACAAGCAGCCACAGCATCAGATAGGGAGTATATATTCAGCATCTGTCATCTTAGAAAAGTCAAAAGAAAAGAAACAGAGTGAGACTGCGAGAGAGAAAGAGAGAGCGCACGCGCACACGAGAGGAATGCAACATTGATTTACAATTGTGGTGACCTCCTCCCAGGCTACCTTTGCATCATCAGCCCGTGGAGGTCTGCTCGCAGTTCCGTATATTCACATTTAAGGGTGAGGAGGGGCGCTCATTTGATTAGTGTGATGTGAATCGTCTGTGTAAAACCCACACCACGCCTTCTCTCCTCCCCCTTTCCGACTTGCGCAGGTAGGAGGGATGGAGGTAGGAAAGAGGAGGCCACTGGCCACACCCAGTTGGCGAAGCACAGGTGTGCTGCGCTTCCGCCTCACCCGGTCTGCGAAACTAGAGGCCTTGGTTTCACACTAGAAACAAAGCAAGCTTACAGGTGAAAGGTCAGAGTTTTTTTTTCAACCCACCCACCTCCCATTACACTGATATTATGCAGACATTCTCACTTTTCATATTACAGTTTTTGCCCCCTGTGTCAGAAAAAGCCACTGCCCGTCTATCATACTCCTGCAAAGGGTGACTCTGTGTGTGGGTATCTGACGCTGAGGTTCACTGAAAAAGCAGCCATATTTGATGTGTTGGGAATAAGAACGGGCTAGTCTCGTACAAAGGCCAAAGAGTGCCTTGTGCATTGGCATCAGACTCTGAAGAACAGTGACCAAGCTGATGTATTTGACGCCCTGGAAATGAGAACAGGCTGCTGTCACCGCTGGTAATTCTCTCACTGTTCAGCATTGTACTGCACGTGAGTCTCCTGCTTTCTCAGTGAGCCTGATTTAGGCAATTTGCAAGTGAAAAGATGTATGGGGTGAAATTTTGTGTTGCCATAAGTTACCTTGTTTTGAATGCTATGTCTCCTGCTGCTGACTTATTAAGATGGCAAATGAGCTGATTAATAAGCGGTCCACGTAAATCTTGGGTCACACTTTATTTCACAAGGGTATTATTTGCTAATAATTTCACAACAGGGGCTTACAGCTCATTTTTACCTGACCTCCTGGCAGGTTGTATTGCATGCAGGTCAGTCTCCTAAAAAACACATTTATATACCACACATCTGGCAACAGCAAATATGTTTGGGGGAAATGTAATGCCATCCAGATTATATTTGCTTTTAACATAACGAGTCATTTGCCAAGTAATTAAAATGTCTTTATGTCAGTATTTCATTTGTTTTCCAACAGTTTTTGCCCTTGCAGGACAAGATCTGCTCACTGGGACAAAAGCATCACTACATTTTTTTATCGTCCTTTTTAGGCACTCAAAGCCCTTGGTTAAGGTTAAGAAAGATGATGGGAAATTTCAAAAGTGACTTGAGGAATGAAGCATGTTTTACTTTATCATGTATCCAAAACCACAACCTCTCCTTAAAATCAAAGTGCTTTTGCTGTCTAATCCAACCACATGCAGAACCTCTGCTCTCTGGTGTCAAAGTCTTGTGTTTTGTTCAGTCACGATCCACCAACTCTTCACCCAAAAAAAAAAAAAAAACTAGAAGAAAAAAAACTTTACTGGGGAGCATTATGCAGTCCTTCCAGGATTTCATGGGCTGTTTTAGTGATTGTTGCGGCCTGAAATACCTGATTCAGCTTTTCTATAAAATTGTGGTGCATGTTGCCATGTTTATAGACATTTTTTTAAATAAAATTGAGGGGTCAAATGACAATGGACAAAATAATTGTGATATTGTCCCAGATTGTGTGCTTATTATAATTATGAGTATTCAGGGTTTCCTATAGAATTAGAATCTGTGTTTGTGGGGTTGGTATTGGTGGCAGCTGTTGCCATAACAAGGATCAAGGACAACAAGGACCTTTTTCGTGAGATGCTCTCCTCTTGCTCTTTCTGTCTGGTTAGCATGAACTAACACAGCACAATGTGATTTCATCCCTACTCTTCATATTTTGCTACTTTGGCAGAAACCCTGTAGCAGTGGTTAACATTTAACACTGTGCTGTAACATCTGTACCAAAACTGTTTAACTCTGTCATTAAACCTGTTAATAACCATTGGGAAATGTCAGCTGTGTGATGCTAACACATTTTAAACAGCAAATCAGCATTTGTGGTAAAGTTGCAGTGTTTGGACATGATTACAAGGTCAGTTAGAATTCTCAGAGACTGGCCAAACAACTGGCATTAACTGTTGCAATTGCAATATCCTGGAGGGGCTGATTATACAGGCAGTGTTTGTTTCCTAAAAACTTTAACAGGAAAACATAGAATTATTATTAGTATTAGTTTTAGTATTAGTATTAGTTGGGATGCATGATATTGGATTTTTTTCCAATATCCGATATGCCAATATATAACATGTCATTTGGATGATAACCAATACAGATATCAATGTATCCAGTTTTTTCCCCATCAGACTTTAGTGATCATCAAGTCTCTTCTGTAGTGGAATCATATTATCATACCCTATCGTATTAAACATGCATACTCTTATCGTGATGGCCCACCAGCAGATGGAGACATGATGTACAATTCTTCTCAATGTATGTAATATTCATTCATTGGCAAAATAAGGAAAGCATGTTGGCTGATTCTGAAAGTTCTTTTTAAAGCCAATATTGGCTGATACTGATGACATGTTGATAATATTGTGCATCACCTAAGTAAGTATCAGTAGCAGCAGTAGTAGTTGTAGAGACAGGGTTGCTGCATGTGAGATTACCGAATGTAAATAGTTGTTAAGGTAAAATAAAAGTCTTGTGACGCAGTCAAAAATATATGTAATGTGTTAAACAGCCTTAAAAAGAGTGAGCAGACAGATGGAAAGATGGGTGAGATCTGTCTCCATGCAAGAGGATGGTCACATCAAAATGGAACACCAACTGCCACATTTTGAGGGCAACTAGTCTGAACAATGTGTAGGACACACTGGCATTTGATCGTCACTTGGAAGGAATTTTTACCAGGGGAGTTTTTACCTCAAATCAAAACCACTGTCATCTCATGCACACACCACAGATACAAACACACATGACACACTCCATCATGAGCAAAGTGGAATCTACCATTTGTGCCAAAAAACACTGCTACGCAATTACACACCACTGAGTAAGTCTGTCATTCTCTTTGTCACACACACTTACGGATCAGGGTTCGGCATGCAGCGTTCAAGGTGCAGCAGGCAGGTGGGAGAGAGGGAATGGACGGAGTAAGAGAGGGGAGGGAGTATTGCAGGAAACATCAGGCAGGCAGAGAAAGGACAGAGAGAGAGTCGGGGAAAAAGTAAAAAGGGGGGGGGCAAGAGGTAAGAAGATACAAGAAAAAGAAGGCACCTCTATTTTGCGTCCCTCTACGATTGTACCATTTAGTTTCTCTCGTGCACGGTCAGCATCTGCACTCGTTTCAAATGTTACAAACCCAAAGCCCTGCAGTGGCCAGGAGGTGGATTGAAAATCAAGCGACAAAAGGAGGGAAGTCCCGAAATTAAATTATAAAACAAACGGGGGAAAAGAAGAGAAGAAGAAAAAGACACAAAGCACAGATGAGAGAGCTGCAGGTCAGGAGGAGGTCTACATCCAGAAGCAGAAGCCAGAGACATGTCAGGCTGATTAGACAAACATGGGAAACAGAGCACGACTTACATCAAGTAAAGTTGGAAACACAGGACATCAAACCACAGATGGGAGCCCTGATTATACTTTAATTACCATCTCATCATTGTGGTGTGTGTGTGTGTTTGTGTGTGTGTGTGTGTGTGTGTGTGTGTGTGTGTGTGTGTGTGTGTGTGTGTGTCTGTTTCTATTCTCTGTTCCTATTACCATCCTAGACTCGGCTGCACATGCATTTACAGAAACAACTGGCCCTAATTGAATTAGCAGATTGAATGAAAGCCTCCACACACAGAATGGAGTTTGGGATATGTGTGTGTGTGTGTGTGTGTGTGTGTGTGTGTGTGTGTGTGTGTGTGTGTGTGTGTGTGTGTGTGTTTGCTGTAGGATACAGTTGCTCTGCTGGTTTGCAGAGGCCCTGTGGGAGAGCAGATAAGTGCCATACAATTACAATCTCCACGGCATCAGTCATCCGTGACTTTCTGAGCCCCAGGACGCAGCTCGCTCATGAGACCTTGTCTTTGTGTTAGGCTGGGCCTGGAGATGCAGCTCACTCAAACAGCCCATATGCGCTAAAACATGCCTCCAAACCCTAAACTGCAAAACCTCATCTATCTATGTCAGTGAGCTTAAAGCAGGCAGAGAGTGAGGTCTGAAGAATCATCTCTGCTCTCACTGATTACTGCCTGTGTGAAGGGCTCTGTGTTAAACCTGAACAGTGTTGTTAAACTTACTGTGGTGTAAATAAGGAATTCTAACTTTATAAAGTTGCGAAGAGATACAACAGAACCATGGACACCTGTTTAATCACATTTAGTCCAATTTACACGAGATTTCCCTGGCTTACTGTACTTGTAGAGCCTACTGAGATCAGTCCTTCAAACCAAACATTTCTGTTGTTGAAATGTGTTTTATTTTTGTTGCTCCAATCAGTTCTATCAGTTTCTATGACTATGTACTTACCAGATTAATTGCTAAGATGTCAGAACACTGCAACATCAATAGGAATAGATCCAAGGGGTCAAGAAACACAAGGAATTACATAATCAGGGATGCTAAAAGATGTATTATAATATACCTTAAAGGTTTGCTTTGGTTTAGGGCAACCCAACTGCTAAAAAAAATGTTTGTATTGTAGGAGTGGCTGTAGCTCAGATGTAGAGTGAATCGTTCACTAAGGTTGTTTTAGTTCTGACGTCTGGAATTGGAAGTGATAACCGTCTTTCCACAGAATCCCTCTCTATCAGACCATTATTTAATAACTTTTGATTTCTTTTTGCTCTATTACACGCCACTCAGCAACAGTTACTATACTAGATGTTTATCAGATAGTGCTGTCACAAAATTTAAGGCAAAGATTCCATCGACGTTGAATTTAATACCATGTCCAGTTTTCCCGTACCGACTTTAACCTCTCCCAAATTGATCATCTTGTCAAAAGCGCTGCAGGCTCGCTGTGAGCAACACTTGACTCTGTAGCACCTCTTAAAAAGAACAAACAAAGGAAAGAAAGTTAGCTCCTTGGTACAACTCTCAAACCCGAAAATTAGACAAATATTGCGAAAATTTGAAAGGAATTGGCGATTAACCAAACTGGAAGAATCTCGTTTAGTCTGGGAATAAAGTCTCAAAACGTATAAGAGGGGCCTCCGCAATGCCAGAGAAAACTATTACTCAGCATTAACAGAAGAAAATAAGAACAAGCCCAGGTTTCTTTTCAGCACTGTAGCCAGGCTGACTGAGAGTCACAGCTTTATTGAGCCTTGTATTACTTTAGCCCTGAGCAGTAATGATTTCATGAGCTCTTTTTAATGACAAAATTCTAACTACTAGAGACAAAATTCATGACTTCCTGTCCTCAGATAGTACCTATCTAACCTCAAACACAGCTGTAAGACCTAATATATATTTAGTTAGCTTCTCCCCGATTTCTCTTCAACAATTAACCGCAATGATTTCTTCATCTAAATCATTGTGTCTTTTAGACCCCATCCCAACTAGGCTACTTAAGTAAGACTTACCTTTAGTTAACACTCACGTATTAGACATGTCCTTTAAGGTAGCTGTAATTAAACCTCTTCATAAAAAATCCCACCCTGGATCCAGAGGTGTTAGTCAACTATAGACCGATATCTAATCTTCCCTTTCTTTCAAAGATCCTTGAGAAATAAGAATAATTTATCCGAGGAATTTCAGTCAGGATTTAGAGTGCATCATAGCACTGAGACAGCACTAGTTAAAATTACAAATGATCTTCTGATTGTTTAAAGAACTTGTCTCTGTACTTGTTTTATTAGATCTGAGTGCGGCATTTGACACAATTGACCATCAAATTCTGCTACAGAGAATGGAACATTTAATTGGCCTAAAAGGTTCTGCACTAAGCTGGTTTAAATCTTATTTATCTGATCATTTGCAGTCCGATCATGTTCATGATGAATCATCTCTGCGTATTAAAGTTTGTTTTGGAGTTCCGCAAAGTTCTGTGCTCAGACCAATCCTATTCACTCTATATAAGCTTCCCTTAGGTAGCTTAGGTAACAGCATTAGAAATCACTTTGTAAATTTCCATTGTTATGTAGATGATACACAATTGTATTTATCTGTAAAGCCAGAAAAAACTCATCAATTAACTAAACTTCAAGAATGCCTTAAAGTGGAAGTTCCGTTTTTTACAACCTGGACCTCATTTCTGGCATTAAATATGGTTGTTTAATCACCCAGATAAGTTTGGTGTCATTTGGAGTCCTTCCGAAGATATTTAGATCCGCAAGAGCCGCGTACATCCATATAGTGGGAATGATCGGAGCACCGACAATGAGGCTCTAAATAACACATTATCTGCCGCGAAACTCGTTCATTTCACCAATATGTTTTTATGAATCGCTAGAGTTGCTTGTCATCATCATCCGGGTCATTTATACTGACCTACTAACCTCTGACCTGGATGATGTCATCCAGGTGCGCCACCGCACACCTGCAGCATTGCTCTGTTTACAGCTGGAAATTGCTACTGTTAGTTTTTTGAAACATGGCTGAATATTTGTCAGATTTTGAGGTTGTGGACAACGACTTTGAATATGATGGACGTCCTTACCGTTTTGAGCCAGAGTATACGGATGAGGAGCTCTTTAAAAGGAGGATGCGGAGGCAGAGAGAGGAAAAGCTGACCAGAGAACAACAACAAACCGCTGCACGTCCGAGAATAGATGCTAACTGGTGGTGTTCTTGTGGACAATGTTCCACTATGCCAACAGAGGACGAATGCCTTTGTTGCTCCAAGTAGGATTTGAGGCCAGGAGATTCACGTCTGGATGTCTACAGAAATGACTGTCTCACAACAGAGGATTTCACTTCTATGATCAACCGGGCTGTTGTAGAGACTTTTTTTCGTGTCCCGAAAGTAAACTGGAAGACCCAGCCAAAGCCTGAAGGACCAAACGGACAACTTTCGATTGAGCAAGTAGCCTACACACATGCATAAATTGTTTATTTTCCTTGAATTTGTTTGCTTGATAAGCAAATAACTAGGAGAATTTACATTTCTTTAGTTTCTTATCATCGCTTGTGTAGAACGGCCCGCACACTGCACAAAAAGCAGAGGCACTTCTTATGCCAAACGTGAATATATTATTACATAGTGCTCAGTGACAGGTGGTGAACGTTTTGGTGGTAAAGAGGATTGTCTTTACGAATTGCCTCTGACATCATCCAGGTCAGAGGTAGGTAGGTCAGTATAAATGACCCGGATGATGACGACAAGCAACTCTAGCGATTCATTAAAAACATGAAATGAACGAGTTTCGTGGTAGATAATGTGTTATTTAGAGCCTCATTGTCGGTGCCCCGATCATTCCCACTATATGGATGTACGCGGCTCTTGCAGATCTAAATATCTTCCTAAGGACTCCAAATGACACCAAACTTATCTGGGTGAGTAAACAACCATATTTAATGCCAGAAATAAGGTCCAGGTTGTAAAAAACGGAACTTCCCCTTTAAAGACATAAAAACCTGGACAAGGTCTGTTAAATTCAGACAAAACTGAAGTTATTGTTCTTGGCCCCAAACAACCCAACCCAAACAGAGATTGATGATATAGTTTCTCTGAATGGCATTGCTCTGGCCTCTGGCACTACTGTAAAACTACTGTTTTTTTCATCTCCGTAATATTGCGAAAATTAGGCCTGTCCTGAAAAGATGCAAAAAAATTGGTTGACGCTTTTGTTACCTCTGGGCTGGATTACTGTAATTCCCTATTATCAGGTAGCTCTAGTAAGTCTTTAAAAACTCTCCAGCTAATTCAGAATGCAGCAGCACGTGTACTAACAGGAACTAAGAAACAAGATCATATTTCTCCTGTTTTAGCTTCTCTGCACTGGCTCCCTGTAAAATCCAGAATTTAATTAAAAATCCTACTCCTAATTTACAGCTTTACTTAAAGCTTTAAATGGTCAGGCTCCGTCATATCTTAGAGAGCTCATAGTGCCATATTATCCCACCAGAACACTGCGCTCTGAGAATGCAGGGTTACTCATGGTCCCTAAAGTCTCCAAAAGTAAATCAGGCCTTCAGCTATCAGGCTCCTCTCCTGTGGAATCATCTTCCTGTTGTGGTCCAGGAGGCAGACACCGTCTCCACATTTAAGACTAGACTCAACACTTTCCTTTTTGATAAAGCTTATAGTTAGGGCTGGCTCAGGCTAGTGGCTAGTTAGGCTGACTTAGGCCTTGTCTGCCGGGGGACCTCTTATCATACACCGAGCAACTTCTCTCCTCTCTCTCTCTCTCTCTACTTTGCTAACACTCATGTCCTGTTACTGCATCTCGCTAACTCGGCTTTACTGCATGTCACTAACTCAGCTTCTTCTCCGGAGCCTTTCCGCTCCACTGTCTTGCAGGTTAACTTATATTGCAGCGGTGCCTGGATAGTGTGACGTGTGTGGTTGTGCTGCTGCTGTGTTCCTGCCTGATGCCTACTGCTGCTGTTATCATTAGTCATACTTCTACTGTTATTATACACATATGATTTTTGGCACATATGTATACTATCGTATATTAATATATACTTTCAACATATTGTGCCACAATAGCCGTAATTAGAATTATAATATTATTACTTTAATTAATGTTGTTGTAAGCTAATGTCATTAGTCTGTCCTGCATCTCTCTCCGTCTCTGTCTCTCTTTCTGTCTCACAGTGTCATGTGGATTACTGTTAATTTACCATGTTGATCTGTTCTGTACGACATCTATTGCACATCTGTCCGTCCTGGAAGAGGGATCCCTCCTCAGTTGCTCTTCTCGACGTTTCTACCATTTTTTTTTCCTGTTATAGTGTTTTTTTGGGGAGTTATTCCTTATCTGCTCCGAGGGTCCTAAGGACAGAGGGATGTTGTATGCTGTAAAGCCCTCTGAGGCAAATTGTGATTTGTGATATTGGGCTTTATAAATAAAATTGATAGATTGATTGATGCAAAGTGAAAAAATTAATCCATATTTTCATCTTTAGGATACGCTTTTATTTTGACAGTCTGTGTCACTGTCAAATAGCAGTTGGCAGATGGCAAGCAGCCAAGAGAAAGATAATGAGGATAATGTTATTTACCTGGGAATAAATCAGCAGTGTGGAAATATTTTGGATTTTGGAGAAAATAAGGATCAACAGATAGAGCACATGATGTATGTGAACAATGCTGTAACAAGATAAAACATGACATAACATTACCTGCCTGGACGAGCGTCTCACTGCGCTAACTTCTTGCTTTTCTCTGCTCTGTTTTAACAATGTTTGGCTGAAAAACCATTCATGCAGGCTTAAATTCGACCATGCTGTTCTGTCAGGAGATAGAGTGACTTAAACCACCTGTGAGTAAGAAAAATAATAATGTTGCATGTAATTTGTTAAGCCATGAGAAGAGGAAAAATGTCTGCTAGCCGCTGAATGTTATACTTCTGTTGAATGATCTTGTTGTTAATCTGTGTTTTATGGCTGTTTAGATGGAGAAGTTTACCTTCAGGGCTTTATGCCAGATATTCCTCAGGTTTTATAAAAAAAGGATGATGGTTTGGGTTAAAATGAAAAGATTTCTTCCAGGACGGTCTTTCTGACAGAAAGCCCTGAAGGTTAACTTATCCCATTTGCTGTTTTATTTGTGTGGGGTCAGTTTAAAGTGAACTTTACTGTACTTATTATTTATGTGTTGTTTATGTGTTTCATGGCCAAAGGTAAAAAAGACAGGGGTGGCAGCGTCTTCTGTATGTTCATATTGTGTTTAATGGGCATTTAATATTGCCTAATATCGATCGCAGACCCCTGAACTATATCAAACCAAACTCTTACCATGGCAGACTTTGAAATATCGGAAAAGATCGTATTGTTTCCAAATAATCAATATAATATCATATCGTGATGAAACTGGTGACTTACACCCCTATTGTTCACTAATCGAAAGATCAGCGGTTCGATACCTGGCTTCTCTGGGCCGAAGCATCCCTGGGCAAGTTTCTGAACCCCAAATTGCTGTTTCCACAAACCATGGGTAATGTACATTTGTACATAATCTTGTAGTTCATATATTAAAACTTTACGTTTTCCAACAACACTGTGGTGAAGGTGTGGTTAGGTTTAGGCACAAAAATCACTTGGGTAAGGTTAGGAAATGAGATCATGTATTAACTTGAAACAAAAGCTGCTGGAAAACACCACAATGTGTCTGGGAAAAACACCTGGGTTCTGTGCAACAAACAACCCTGGAAACACTGCAAAGGGTCAAAAGCAAACTGCATTATTGTGTGTTGGTCACTAACACCTTGTCCTACCCGGAAGTGAGTGTCAGCAACTGAATCAGTTTGATTGTATTGTTTTCTACTAGACATTCCAACCTGCCCATGAGAGATGCTGTGTGGTGCGCTGATTTAAGTGAAACATTTGATGGGCGCCCAGTTTCTATTTTATTCCCGTCACTTGCATTGAGAGTGCCAAGTGGACGAGTAACGACCGATTCACAAGGCTGAAAGGATTTTTTTTATCTGTATGATACCTCCTCATTTCACTACAAAAACTTTAATAAGTTGGCATCTGGCTGGAGGGAGATCACCAGGGAACTGGACCTTTCTGGTAAGTACTGTGTGGGATGCTCAGCAGAGTCTGCTAGCAAGCTAGCTTGTTTTACAAAGTGGAGAAGGTGGTATGATATAGATATGGGAGCTACAACAATGATATCTTTAAGTTTGTTTGATTGTAATTTTTTAGAATATGATTAATTATGTAAGTATCTACTCACCCATCTTTTAGGTGGTTACTCTGAGACCACAGCTGCTGAATACGTGGTTTGGTTACATGATATGACAGGGTTCCATATTTAACGGATCCAGTGTGGGCAGAGAGCTTCTGATGTAGCGCGATGCGCCGTGACAGTTGGACACTTGCTTGCTGTAAGGACACAGCGTTACAGTGGTCTACAGCTTCGCAGGCGTCTCACCTAGGTGACATGCCATCCATCATCCCCTCTATCTCCAGATGACATATTATGTGACCTTAGAAACGTTGATATAATAATTATGAAATGTACAAATGTAATGTGTAGTTTGCGTGTATAATGCGAACATGGTTCAGAAAGAATAATCACAGTTTGGATTAAGCGCAAGTAGTTGCTTGTTGGTTAAACATAAGTTGTAATTAGGAAAGAACAAATGTCCGATGCCATTGTTCTTCTTGGGGGACAGTCTCTAGTGTTTGTGTTTATTAGTATAAAGTGGCTTCACAGTTGCATCAAATATCTGTCAAGTACAAATAATCAAATAATTTCAGAGGTGTATTAAAGGATTGTATGCATGCAAATAATGGCTAATAAATACAGTTACACTAGCCTGGTTCCAGACCATAGGCCCCGCCCACTCAACTGAGTAGGCTGGTCTGGCATACTGCAATGAATTTGCAATTTATCCTGTCCAAACAATGGACGGACCAATGAACGCTGGGGGTGGGGGCGGGTCTAGCGATTAGCCAATCAGCGTCACGCTAATGGCGACCGCTGCAGATCCTACAGAACACATTAACGATGCTATCGAGGTATTTTGCCACTACTCACGTTAATGGAGGACCAAATTAAGGAAGCTGCTAAACTGGATTTAACGGTGATGCAGCTGGGCATGCACAACAATGGAGACGTTTTAAACGGGCAATGCTCACTTGTTTTTTGCACCCCGAGGCATGGATACTAATGACATCAGATTCTGGGTGAGTCGTTGATCTCTTCTGATTGGTTAGGGAAAAATCAAATTCCCTCCTTCTTGTAAATCGCCTTCAATGGAGGCGATGTCAGACTGAAGGTTCTGGGAGCCTCAGTCTGACACTCGGGTTACAGTTACACTAGAGAGGAGTTATGTTTTGCATTGCTGAGACAGACAAATCTTATTAGCACAGCAATACAAACTGTTCAGAAAGAAAAAAAACTGTTGCCTGCAGTATGGACACCAGTCATTGTGGTTCAGTGTCAACTGCTAAGATAAACTGTTGGGGCCAAAGTGGAAGTGTAGCTCTTCTTACAGAAAGATAATGATTCCAAAAGGCACACAGGCCTCTAGTGCCACAGCAGTAAAGTGGTGGTGATGGCAGATAATGCTATGCCTGTGTGTCTTCTCCTTGGCTGGCTGTCAACCCTGATGTGGCTGTGTTTTGAGTTTTTCACCTACTTTATCTGGATAGACTCTGGACATGTCACACACACTGACAGTCGCTATAATATAATTTTGAGAAAAATATTAGACTTGAAGGGATAGTTTGAATTTTTTGAAGTGGGTATGTATAAGGAACTTATCCACAGTGTTTTGTATTAATTTATCAGTTGGTTTAACAGTTAACGCCCCAGGTTTGCCAACTCTGAAGCTTAGCAATGTACTGCTCTGGATGAGGGGTAGCAGCAAAACATATTTAAGCCACCTAAAAAAGCCCCACCTAAAAAAAAAAAAATCTATATGTTTAGATAATCCACCATTGACAGCTTCAGGTTCCCATCTATGCTCTCCTTAAAGCCACCAGACTGACCAGACAAGTCATTTTGGCTTGCTGGGCACAACAGTTGCTGGTCCACTGCTGCTTGAATCAGTTAGTTAGTTCGTGGCATTGAAGAGAGCAATATAAGGTCTTTGTTTACCTGTTGGAAATCATTTTCTGATGCAGTGTTAATTTTGACAGCTATTTTAGATTTAGTATTAGTCTTGGGACAGAAATGCTTATTAGTTTCAGTCACTCTAGTCATTTTTATCCTTCATACTGTAGTTTTAATCTAATTTTAGTCGACGAAAATTCAAAACGTTTTACTCGATGGAAATTCCTGACATTTTTGTCAACTTTTAGTCATTATGTTTTCTATGTTTTGTTTTGTTTTAATCTTTAAACTAATCCAGGCTAATTCATGTATCATCAAGGCTACAGGCTGTATGTTATTTAGACAAATCTTTTCTACAACTACTAATAATTTCTACACACTTAGAAACTGGCATTTCTCTAGCAGTTTTTGACAGGTTGAAGGGGTGATTTCAATCAATCAATCAATCAATCGATCAATCAATCAATCAATCAATCAATTTTATTTATAACGCCTAATATCACAAATCATAATTTGCCTCACAGGGCTTTACAGCATACGACATCCCTCTGTCATACCTCAGGAAGAGCAACTGAGGACGGATACCTCCGGGAAATTTAAAAAGTAGCTGTTAGCATAACGCAGCTAACTCAAAGAGAAAGAACAGTAGCCACAAGGGCCGCACATTGGGAAACGATGAGGTCCAGGAGCTCCTTACCTTCTGATCACAGGATGAGGTCAGTCACCATATAACAGGGACGGTAAATGATTGTTATTGCCATGTTAATGCAAACCTTATTGTTTAGAAAGCATTGTCGATGTGTATGTTATACAGTATGTGACACTAGAGGGCCAGGCTGTGATGTTACATGTCACACCTGGCACATATCTGTTTTGGTTCCGTGATGCTGGCAGGCTATCTAAAATCACAAACTCAAGATGCATGATGCTGCTGTTGCTTGGGTCTGTGTAACAATGTAAAGGAAGCATAAAGTGTAAAAAGGGCTTTAGTTGCTGGTCATAAATAGCCTACACATATACAGTTCATTAATGGACTATTTACAGTTGTTTAATTCTGTTATATGTTTGACTTTAGTTTAATAGCAGCGTGAGTTGTATATTCTCATTTCTCATCCTCCTCCTCCTCCTTCTTTGTCTTCTTCTTCTGATTATTATTACTACTGTTTTGTGTTTATTGCTTTGATTCATTTTATTGTAATTACTTTTATTGGTTTTTGTTTTGTATCACTTTCATCTCTATTTCTCATTATCACCTGCCTTCTGTCTCAAATGTTTTTGTGTCTTATTTCTGTTTGATTTTACCTAATTTTTGTCTTGCTTTAGTTCAGGTTACATTTTGGCTTTTATTGTAAAATTGCCTCTGCAATATCTTGCTTCTGCTTTGCTTTGTCTCTCAGAGCACCTTGTACACTCTGTTTTAAAAAGTGCTACATAAATAAAGTTATTATTATTATTATTATTATTATTATTACTATTGTTATCATCATCATTGTTTGTTTGTCCCTCTTAACAGGACAGACCTGCAGAGACAACTTGCTCTCCTGTATAAATAAAGTCAGTCAGTTAGTAAATCAAGCATGAACAATGAGTTTTGTTAGCTACACAGAGAGTAGATGAAGGTACTGGGTGACAACAAACATCTAAGAAGTAGTTTTTGTGGTGCAAATTCTTTTAATGTAGTGATGCATAAATCATCACTTAATAACACATACTTAACAACTAGATTAAGTTTGAACTGACAAACAGCTGGTGCAATTGGCTCCATGAAATGGCTTGAAGGTGTATCACTGGTGTGGGCAGAAATGCATTACAAGTAACTTACATCAGTAAAAAAGTTGTTTTTTAAGGAATGTGTTTTATTAAGGAATGTGTGCTCAGTTTCTGTTTTTTAGACCAGTACTTCCACTCTTCACTCAAGTATATTTTTGAGCTAATAATCTACTTTTGACTTCACTACATTTACCTCTATATATGGGGACTGTGTGTATTGTTTGTAGGGGGGAAACCACATGAGGAGCTCCTCTACTGCAGATAGCAGATTCAAGTTTCCAGCTGCCTAAAAGAAAAAGAAGCACCACCTGTCTATTGACCCCGAGCAGAACAAGAGGCAGCTTCCAGCTACAAGCCCTGACCAGATCTGGCCACATGTTTTATACCAAAATCTAGACAGTAATTACATGGTGAAGTGCTGCTGTACCTCCTAAAAACACAGAGACCCTTGCTTTTAAATACTCCTCTTTCAAACACTGCAAGCACATTGAAGTAAGTTACATGTGCTGTTGGTGCAAAGGTAGCTAGCTAGCCATATTTTTTTTATGTGTAATGCTGATCTTTGATGTCATAATGAAGAGACGGACAGAGAGGAAAAGTTGGAAGGAGAGTGGGAAACTGTTCAACACGTTCTCTTTCCAACTCGTCAAATATCGCCGCTTTGTCAGTGAACCAAAAAGTGAGAAATATAAGTAGATACCATCATGCATCAGTTCTGGAGATTCTGGGATGGTGCATCAATTTACACTTGTTACATGCATTGTGTCTTTTCAAAATACACCTCCATTTTCACAGGAAATGTACAGTTCCTGCTCATTACAGAATATAGTCTTTTTCAAAATAAACTTATAATGTACATAAAACATTTTAGGTAGATTTCCTTAGGAAGCAAAAGCACATGGATAGGTTAAGGGAAAAAAAAGTATGGTTTGTAACATATTATTAGGTCATGATACACATACTAGCACACTACTTTGTTACTACAATAACTGCATTGACTTTTGGTTTCACACGTGAAAAGAACAACGGGCTCCTGGGTGAAAGTCTGGAGCTTGTTAGACTCATCCACAACCAATCCCGCCCACAGACTACATGTGAAGCGGTAAAAAAATAATACCTTTAGCCCATTTGTTAAAAAGCCCAGGAAGCTAATGATTGTAATGTTAAAGTCTGGAGTAAGGTTTAAACATACATTTCTGAGAAACAGTTCATAAGGATTGACTAAAATCATTAAATTAGATGGAATAGTTAAAATGCTAAGAGGCTGTTTATATTACGTTGTTTACTTTATTTTTAATTCGTTAATTTGAGATGTAAAAGTGTTTTTTGTGTGCCCCACAAGATGGTCTAAATCGAAGATCCTAAGATCAATTGCTCCTGTCTCCGTCCACATGCCAGGGGAACTCGTGGTACTTTCCTAATTAGAGTAAGGTTCTTGCTGAGGAAACATCACTTTCTCTGTCGTGATTCCTATTCAACTTTTCTCAGGGGCATGATAGATATGTACTTTCTCACTCTTACTACCAAGATAGTTGCCAGCAGTGTGACAAACTGAGCTGGCCGGTGCGTTTCACAACGTGCAAAAAGTGCCTTTGTGTGTTGGTATCTGACGCGGACGTCAAATGACAAAGTAGTGGTATTCGATGAATTTTGTTGTTTCCCACTGTCTCAACAACTGTTGCAGCCTGGTGCCTAACATACGACTGCAAAAGGAGCCTGTGTGCGTCAGTCCTTTCATGTCGCCATAATACATCAGCCGTTATGGATTAACGGCGTCCAGCAATGACAGGGGGAAACACAGTGGGACAACGACATAAGTTATGGGGGTGGAAGTCTGAGTAGGGCAAGTGGGAGGGGTGCTGGATCACGACTTTCACCCGGGAGGCCTAGTGTTCTTTTTCCTAAACCCAACTATGTGCATGTTGTAGAAGGAAAAAAGCGTCAATTTGTGGTCTTGTGCCAACGTAGTGCGTTTATTTTGAAAAAGATTGTATGCAAATTGTACAATTCTAGGGAAAATGGAAGTGTATGTAGAAAACAGACAATGCATGTAAACCGGCTGAAGTTGACATGGGGTCCAAGAACACCAACAACCAACACACCCAAGATACTTTGCCTGTTCTGTATCGATGTGGAGTCCTTGACCAAATGTTGATATGGATTGAGTTGGAAGGGAGAATGGGTTTGGATTGTTCAAATCTCAGTTGTATAGGCTTTATTTGTTTGATTAAACTGAAAGTAATTTCTACTTTGAATAATTCATTAACCAAGTACTTTTTTTTTTTACTTGTACATGAGAAGGTTTCTCAATCGATCAATTTTTACTTTTACTTCAGTAGATTTTTATGGGAGTAACTGTACTGTGACTTGATGATAAATTTTCATTACTCTACTCACCACTGTGTGGTACTGTATCTGGTGATATAAATGAACATTTATTCACAGGAAAATGACACAGCTATCATCTCATCAGTGTGTACTAAGATTTCAAACCATCCTGGATCCCAGGTGGGCTGAGTATGTTCACATACAATTCATTCTTACTTCTTGGCACTATAGGTAGGAAAGACAGCATGTGTTTTCAGCCTGTGTGAATCCTACTGCCAGCATTAAGTTAAGTGGGAGTGATTCATTATGCCACGATGTGTGGCAGGCCAGTAAGGTTAAAAGATTTCACTGATTTGGGTTCTTCATTACAATTACACAGAAGGAAAGATAGATGTGAAGATGGTGAGAGGAGCCAAGGATGTTAAGAGAGAGGAGGGCAGGGGACAAACACAGTCGGCTAGAGAATCATATGTGTGTGAGAGAGTGTGCAAGAATGTGTGGTTAGAGTACACTTACCTTGGAGCCTCGCTCGTTGAAAATAATCTCCACGTCTAAAATCTTGCCAAATTGCTGTGAAAGACAGGGTGGAAAAAGGAGGGCAGGGGGATGAAAAGAAAAGAAGGAGAAAATAATTAGAACATGGCGACCTGCACTGTTCTCCCATTCTCTAAAATAAAAAACACTAAAAAGGTCAAGCAGTCAATGCTCCGAATTAACAAACTCATCTTCACCCGACAATGAGATTAATAAGATATCCATTTACTCTTAATGCTGTTTAATGCAGTGTTTGCTCTGTCGTGGTAATAAAGTGCTGTGTGTGTGTGTGTGTGTGTGTGTGTGTGTGTGTGTGTGTGTGTGTATGTGTGTGTGTGTGTGTGTGTATTGGGGATGAGGGCTATGCAGTGTTAATAAACATTACGGTGGTGGATGCGGACGCTATAGCAGCACACACCGCTGATCTTAATGATGCCCATCATCTTGCTTTTCCTCTCCCCACTCAAAAGAGAGCAGAGCTGAGGTGTTTCAGTCAAGGCAAAGGCCCTCTCTGTTAAAAAAGATAATGGCTTGTATTAGGGTGAGAGGGGATGGGAGTGAAGGGGTAGCCCATCAAGACTAATGATAAACCATACATTTGTTTATCTGCTCGTGATGCAGACCATCATATTAATTACCTTCCAAAGCCCTCTCTTGTGAGTCTAACAATGCATTTGGTAGCTATAGCTTCTTAATGCTCTTGATTGGCTCCATGCTCCATTTTAATTGGCTAATTACTGGAGAGGGAGACTCAGTGCTTGTGGCCACACCTTCCAGCATGATGATGTTGATATCATACTTGTTGAAATAAGATGCGACCTGACCTTACAGGTTTTAAACACAGTAAACACTACAGCAGCTGCTGTGAGGATGACTTCCTTTCTTTATCGCCTTATCATGGGCATGAATGTACAGCAGAGATACAAGCAAATAGGATTTGACCTGTACAGGCTAATTTATGGGCCTTTTATCATAGTTTGTATGGTCCACCTCTGACCCCATAAAGGTTACACACCAACAGCATCTACAGTTTGTTTTCTTCAGATCTTTATATCAGATGTTTGTCAAAAAAACAAAAAAAACCTGATACCTGCTCTTTTCTGACCACATCATGAATGCAAGAATTAAATTATAGCTGCTGCACAACAGTGGTCAGGGCCATGCAATTTTAGGCAAAATTAGGCAATTCCGAGCAACAAGCAGAGTGTAGGAAGATGAAAAAAAGGTGGTATTCTAAGCATAAGAGACTATGCTCTATCTCACTGAGCTAATTAGCAAGAGACAACTCTGCAGTATATATGTTTAAAACTTCTTCTAGCTCATAATATTGATAAGAAGTCATAATCTATTTCATCATAAAACACTGAATGTGTGATATATGTAAAAGCCCATGTGAAAAATGTAATACAAACACACTAAAACAAAGCATATCACAACATAGAAGTTACGTCATATAATTATGGCATGCCCTTCAAATTGTGGATGGGTGGCTGAAGTGATCAGACTCATAATATACAAAGGAAAGAAAAAAACTCAAGAACAAGAAATAATAACATTAACTGCTAGCAATTATGAACAAACTGACCTGATCTAGCTTAAAGCTAAACATTATCCATGGTGACAAAGATGAAAACATTTTTTAAAATGTAAAAGTAGCTATTGGATAGACTCTGCATATTGACTGATAGCTAAGCCAAATAAACAGGGAAAAGAGACAAGGGATAACAGGGAAAAGTGTTGATAAAGAGTATTTGTCTCTCCGCGAAACAGCCTGGATCATAATTATTTTAACCTTAGCAGTCTCTCATCCACATAGCATGATGCCTGAAAATAGGACTTTCACATTAGAATGTCCACCCTGCCTTAGCTGAGGCTTGAACTCACAACATCTGAGACCGTCTCACTGAGCTAATTAGCAAGCGACAGTTCATGTGTGGCTTCACACTAAGACTAAGCCAAGCATCAGGGTGCCAGATAGTAGCTATCCATGCCATGGAAAAGCAAATTTCAAAGTGAAAGTTCCAAAGCTGCAGCACATATGGTTGATTTGTTATGAATTTTCAAAGTTTTGAAATTTAGAGGCTTGCTGTAGCACCACCATCAGGACTATTGTCCTTTAAGGGTCATTGTGACTGTCAGTGGTGGTTCTAGCCTAAATGGCACCCTTGGCGGCAACCCCCTTAATTTTATTTTCCATATAGCGCCAGATCACAACAGAATTCCTTGAAGATTACCTTTCCTATAGAACAGGTCTATACCATGTCCTTTTATTAAACAAATTATTAAACAAACTAAATAGCCTTATGTTATTTATCTTATGTCATTTCTGTCTCTACATGGTCACACCTTTACAAATCTCTTCTGCTCTCTGTATCACACATGGCGGAGTTCCGTCCCAATGCGTGCACACACACACACACACACACATACACAAACAGACACGTGCGCGCACTTACAGGTGAGCATACTAGAGCGCAGCTCAGGCTGCATTTTCCTGTCCGAACCCGACCCGAGTCCGACGCAGTTTGTTACCTGACAAACATTTACTGTTTACTGATTTACTGTTACGGACAGTGTGTAACAGCTGCTCGCACAGCAGCACAGCACAGCACTATACACACACTCTATGGAGCGGAGTGTTGCGTTCAGGCGAATAACAAATTTGAGCACTTGAATAGGCCATAGCAGAACACAGCAGCATGTCAAGTGGGCCGAACCCGAGCAAAATTTTGATATTACTGTACTGATTGGTCCTGCCGCCCATGTGTGGGGGGGGGGGGCCCATTCTGCCCATATCAGGATCCGCTACTGGTGACTGTTAAAGGCGCTGTATGTTAGAATGTGGCAAAAACGGTTATTGCACTCAAATTCAAAATACTGCCGCGAGTTGTGTCCGCCCCCCCTTCCCCTACAGATTCAAAGTTGCTGCTCTGTGCTGAATTGCTGCGTTGTGCTCCGGAGTCCGGCAAAAATAGAAGTCCTGCGTATCTGTTGCGGAGGGCTCCGGAGTGCCGCAGCTGAGACGGAGCCGGAACGCAGAACAGCCGCAGCTAGTGGAAGCACACACATTGACTAGAACTGAATCCTAGCGGCTCCGCTGCCATGCTGGAGTGCAGACGCAACCAACACGCATCTGGTGGAAATTGGGGGTGATTTGTTTGGCATGGGCGGCTGCCATGGCAGGGCTGCATCGTCACGTCCTTGATCTTTGGTTTTTCCAGTGGAACATTCGAGCAAGTCTGGCTTCTCTGCTGCTAACGCTGCAGCCAGGATACAGCGGAGGAGGAGCTGGCTGCTAATGCTATGTACCGGGACACTGCTAATGCTGCTTGACGTGCTGCTAACATTTGTTTTTGACCCACCTGCACATGGGCTACAATGTATGATTGAAAATGCATAACAGTTGAAAGTATTTGAAATGTCCATCCCGTCTAGCTATGATGCTAGTTAGCCAATTTTGGCTAAAGCTTACCTGTTCAGGAGAAGAGTAGCTACATTGACATCCGATTTCAAATTCTTCTCCGCTTTCAACCATCTCCACCTTTCAAAAGCATTTCCTATGTAGACACTCGCTTTGCCTCGAGTTTTGTCTTGGCATTTTTGGGAATCATAACAAGGTCATTTGGGTTTAGTTGCACCGTAAGCCACTGTAGCTCAGTCGTAACTGTAACTGAGACTCTACTGACTGCTGACTGGTAGACGGCAGTGGGTGGGGCAACAGGCCAAAACACAAATTCAAAACATAAACATGATTTGCAGACCGTAATTTTTTTTTTTTTAAATGCGAATATTCTGGCTGTACTATTGCTGTCGGTGAGATCAGTATGTTAAATGAACATTATTCCTTAGTCTCTGTGACATAATTAGGATGATTTTACGACTATTTGCTTTAGATTGCTTACATATAGCTCCTTTAATTATAATAATAATTATATAATACTGGATAACATGACTTTTTCTAAAAACCCAAATCAGACTGTGGAAATTCCATACCGCTACAACCCAAATGTTGGTGTGAGCTTATATGATTAGAGTGACTTCTTCTCCTGTTCATTGTCTCTTTCTCCTGCCATCCATCTTGTGTTTCCAGTGTCACTCTCCTACACTAGTCTTTCAGACTGAGGAACTACTAAAAATATTTCATTACTTGGAGTTTCACATTTTAGTTTCTGTTTTATTTCAATTGTGTGTTTTTTTGTCTCCTTTGTTTTAAAAAAAGTAATTTTGGACAATGGAAACAAAGTTGGACTTTTTTTTTTATTTCTGAATGAAAATTAATGAGTTAGATAGTTTTTCCTTTTTGTTTCCAAAAGAAGAGACGCATAGACTCTAAGGTCTGCTTCTACAATAATAACAAAGAAAGCTCTGAAAGTCATTCTGAAGTATATTTGATTTCCAGATTAGTTAATATCAGTGTAAAATAACAGCTATCACCAGTTTCAGTAGAAATAAATATCACTGATAAACCAAGATGAGTGAGAGCTCAGTATAAGCCTGTGCTGTTGGAGCATGTGGGATGAACTCGTGGCTATGTGAAGCAGCACTAACCTTGCCAGGCAGTATGGTAATGTTCAGCCTTGTGCTCATCATAACTAGACCTTGAATCAAGTAGTTTATTTCAATAAATAAATAAACATGGAGCAGGCAGCAGAGCAAAGGCAAGGTCACAGCACCAACCCTGAAGATGAACAAAGTCCACCATTAAAACACACATGTTGCATACACATACTGTACGCTGCACATTTATGTTGCACACCTACACATACTTTATTATGTATTTACAATGTATATATGGATACACTATGATTTGAAGCTAAGCAAGTGCCCTGATAAAAGAAGAAAAATTAACAAAGATTGTTGATTTTATTACTGTAAAAGACAGAGTATTCAAAGCAAGCAAAGAAAAAAAAATCTTATTGAATAGATGAGCTCTATGACCTTTCATGAGTAAAGTCCTGATGAGTGCATTATGCCTAAGTGTGGGAAAGTCTTAACATAGCCTACCTTTGTCAGTAAATCAGAATTTTATTCATGAGTAAAATGTATTTCTGACGGGACTGAAATGAGCCATCTCTTGAATTCTACTGATTATATCAAACTTCCAGTCTATACAGTTTCAACAGAAAAACATTTCCACCATACTTGTAGATTTCATTCTAGATTTTGCCTATGGAATAACTATTTTCTCTTGACTGGCTCCATGCCTTTTACTTTCCCCAATGGTGTAATCAGGGTGTAAAAGTTTGTAAAGACATTTATAATAAGCAAAGTCTAGGCTCTTTTCAAGACCTCAAGTCTATGCCAAAACACACTGGCTGTGAATGGCACGCATCAAAAATATGCTAAAATATTATTTTCAACGTACAACCCCATACTGGCTGCAGCTGGACACACCACCCTGTGGCACTTCATGCCACTGTCCTATTTCCAGTCTCGCACTTTTCCCCCACTCGCTCTTTGCTTGTACATACCAGTTCCCATAGCAGCTCTTCCTCTCTGCTCCTATGACAGCTCAGCTCCTCTCCTCACCATTAATGTAAAGAGAACTCTGTTGCTGTTGCTGTGTCTCATGTGTAATGAAGAATGGATGAGGAGAGTCTTTTTCTTTAAAGATATTTTTTGGGGCATTGTAGGAAAGCCCCTAGGGTTTAGTTCATAAGTGTTCATTTTACTGATTGTGTGCTGTTACCGGCCCTTTAAGAGGTGCAGAATTATCCACAGTGTGAAGTCTGATCAGTCTGTCTGCTGAGAAGCTATGTAGAGCTGTGTGGATTACTCCTGTTTGGGGAAGTTTGTGTACCTGATTAATGCCAGTATTTATGTTTAAACTGCTTTATTTAAGTACTACATCTTAATGTTGATGTTAATCTGTATCTGCCGGAGTTTCAGTAACAGTAAATTAGTTACAGTGAATTTGCTACATTAGCTATGTTATATATATTGTCCTGTTATATTGTGTTTCACAGAACCACACTTTCCTCAATTAAAGCCACATAAACCTGAAGCTCGGCCTCGTGATTTTCTAACCGAAGTCACACTGCCATAGTGTTCGCCTGCTCTGTCCAGCGCATCTGTCGAGGCCTTAGACCTCTTGTATAGGCATTTTTAGCCTTTAATGGATAGGAAAGACAAATGTGAAAGATGGAGAGAGAGAGGGAGTAACATGCAGCAAAGGGCCACAGGCTAGAGTCGAGCCCGGGCCGCTGTGGCAACACCCTTTACATGTGGCGCCTGCTCTGCCGCTAAGCCACCGATGCTCCGGATGAGGAGAGTCTTGTTGAGGTTGATAAATATTCCAAGCTAAACGACCCACAGTCCCGACATTATAAAAACCATGGCCAAAAAGATACGTCCAGGTAGGGCCGTAACGGTACATGTATTAGTGTCAAACCGTTCGGTACGCGACTTTCGGTTCGGCACAACCCTGTACCGAATTATTGGGCGCAGGATATTATTATTATTTTATTTTGTTTTATTTTAATTCCGTTTTTGCGAGCCGAACCATTTAAAATATCTAGTTCCCCGACGGACATAATTGAGTGACGGACCGAGTCCCGTAAATCTCCGCTTACACTTTGTGCAGCGCATTCTCGCATTTTGACAACATGGCAAGTGAGCCTGACAAACCTGAAGACCCACCCACAAACCTTAAGTCCTCTGTTTGGGAACATTTTGGTTTCAGGGTAAAATACAAAGATGGAAATAAACAAGTTGACAAGACAAAAGCAGTGTGCCGACACTGCAGAACAGCGGTCGGGTATGTACTTGGAAACACGTCTAACATGCTAATGCATCTAAAGCGACACCACCCGAGTTTGAACGTTAACCGGCACGACTAGAAAAAGCAATCTGGTGCAAACTACGATATTGTTGTCGTTTAAAAAGAAAGAGCGTTTCCCTGACCATCGCGCTAAAGAAATAACCAACGCCATTGGAGTTGAGTAAAATTGTTTAAGCTGCACTTTAGATATAAGCATGTTTTGTTTACTGCACTTTAACAAAGTAGTAAAGCTAAGTAAGTTCCTAGTAAAACTGAATCTGAGCAGGCTTTAAAGCTGACCAGCTGCACTATACTTTTTATTTTAATTGAGTAAAACTCTTTAAGCAGAAATGTATATTTATATTTTTCATTCAAAAAAATGTGTTAAAAAAAACAGCAGGATTTTATTTTTCACTTTTATATTTCTATTTTCATTCAAACAATGTGAAAAAGCAGGATTTTATATATATATTTGTTTCATTCAAAAATTGTGTAAAAACAGTTAACTGCTGTGGTGTTATGTTTTAATAAGGTTACCAGTAAGTAAAAGATATTTAATAGTTGTCTATTTTTTTCATTACTGTACCGAAAAAAAAAAAGCGAACCGTGACTTGTGTACCGAGGTACGTACCGAACCGAGATTTTTGTGTACCGTTACACCCCTACTTCATACATAGGTGAGAAGTCAACTTTAATTAAAGGTGTCCACACATGATTTCCAGCTAATGCAGAGGTGGAAGAAGTACAGATCTTTCTGTAAAAGTAGAAATAACTCTGTGTGGTCGTCTGTCGATGACCTGCAGGGCGACGTGTACGGTGTGTGCTAGGGACGGTACCTGACGCTGCGCCATGGCGGCATCAGTGTGTGTTCAGCTTTACTGTCTCCCAGGCCCCCTCAGGTTCTTCAACCTTAGATTTCATAACGCCTTAAAAACCTATAAAGTAAAGTTTATAAAGTTTCCCATTCCCTTGTGAAATTTCTGTATGTGGCTCAATTGTCTGGGTTTGTGTCTTTAATGCATGATTAATGGTTAAACATAACTTTAACCATTTATCTATTACACCAGTATGGGACAGAGATGTTAACAACCTTGGATTTAACCTGGACTGACCTAGGATATGGAATAATGTTTTCTCCTCGTCCAAGAACCTCACACATCAGTTGATTCATTTTAAGTTTGCAAACAAGGTCTACTTTACTGCAGAGTGTCGATTCAGACTGAATCTTGTGCTAGTTCAGACCAAAGATTCACGGTGAGACAAAACCTTTTCAAAATGTTGCAGTGAAAAGTTGCAGCAGTGTGAACTGGCTGGTCTGAGCTCAACTCAAGCTGGCTAATGGTTGTCACCTGCAACTCAGCTGGTCCAAACGGTAGTGGCTGGTTTTAGAACGTAAAGCACGTCTCCTGTTTCAACAGCCAATTGGCTTGTAGTAAAGTCCTGCTGGTCAACTCAAAATGACCGCAGATGGTGGGTTCACCTTCTGTTCACCTTCACCTTCTCCGTCCTTGCCAAGCCCTCTGCCGCTGTTGTTCGCTGTTTAGATCTAGTCTGGGCCGTAATGTTTTACAATATTTGACTCTTAGAAAATCCTAGCCAAAGTCAATGGTGCAAAACCAAACACCAGAGACATTCAGACATCTACCTAGTCCCACACCAGTGCCCATGACCATAGGCTGTTCTAACATTCAGCTCTCACTCTAAATATTACATTCAAAAACAACTCTTTGGTTTAGTTTTTGACCTGTTGGACTGTACATTAGTGTATCCTTGATATGCATGTGCCCCTCCATTTATTTTGACCTCTGTACTTTGTTGTGCCCAGTTAAATAAGAGCATTGATAAAAAATGACAAACCAAAAAATCACTTTAATTTCTAGAAACATGTGACAGCATACAGCACAGCATCACTGTATAAAAGACAATCATGAAATCTTGATTTTCCACCTTTTTTTTTTAAAGAGATTGCATAGTAATTGTACTAATTTTACTTCTCTGAAGGATTTGTTAAGAGGTTTAAATAAATAAAATGAACAACTTTTTTTCCAGTGTGGCCATGTACGCACCCGTATGTGTGCATGTGCATGTGCATGTGAATATGTGTGTGAGAATTGATTCAATCAGTGGGTATATCCTTGAGATCAGGTCATTAAGAATCGGTGCAAATGAAAGCGCTCCTCTACTCAGCCTAATGAGTGGGATGAAAGCTTCCCTTAATTGTTGTCCACAATGGCCACGTTTTTTCATTAGAACTAATTATCCTGTCAGCCATGCTAGCGGTAAGGCAGGCCAACACACCACTCACTCACACGCAGGCATGCACACACACACACACACACACACACACACACACACACACACACACACACACACACACACACACACACACACACACACACACACACACACACACACACACACACACACACAGCCCTGGTTAGCACAAATTCAATAGTCGTGATCAATGAGCTGATGAACAAGAAACAAGGAGGTGATATAGTGGTGTGGAGTTTGTTCACTGTTTTTTGTCTCTGTGGTGTCTCCTATTACAATAACATCACTGTCTATAAAAACCAGGGCAGAGTTATAGCAGCAAAGTTATACGCATAGTGTATTTACTTTATTACTTTATTTAAATCCACATAGGTCAATTACACATGTTGGGAATCAACATATATTTACCTCAGACGATGGCACCAAATATGTTGGGGTCAACACACTAGGCTTCACACGGAGGTACCAAATATGTTGGAGTTTAATTGGCTATCGGAAATAGTAAATAATTATTATTAATAATTAATAATTATGTTAAATAATTTGACTTAATTAACATTAAATCACCTTGTGGGGCACCATTCCCGTAAAGGGAAAAATGATAGCCAGTTAAAGATATCGGTCTCATAAAATAGGCTAAACTATTAATTTGGAGTTTGAGTAATAATTAAATTAATCAAACAATCAAAATTAACAGTAACGCCTGAAGGATTTTGGAGTTCTCGACACAGCAGAGGTTGACTATTCATTCACTCTTGTGCAACACAGACAGCAGGTATGATTCCAAAGAATTACATTTATATTCGAACTAACTATATACAAGCTTGGTGTGTATATGTGTGTTGTGTGTGTGTGTGTGTGTGTGTGTGTGTGTGTGTGTGTGTGTGTGTGTGTGTGTGTGTGTGTGTGTGTGTGTGCGAGAGAGAAAAGAGAAAGACAAAGGCGGGTGTGGTGATCAAGTAGTTTGACCTACAAAACAAAATGGCTGACAACAGAGAACTACCAAAATGGCCGAATCAAGGCTTGCTTCCGGTCAGGGGAGGTATTTGTCTGACCGTGTGGTCAGGACAAAGACAAAGGAAAAAAGCGGGAACTTTGAGATGCCTGTTTGGGTGTAGCTCTGTTGAAAGCCTATTTGTTAATGAGTCTATGTCAATGTGACGTGTGTTGCAAACGGTCTGGATTAGTGCAGAGATTATTTAGTTGCATGCAGGAATCTGTTTGTGAACAGTATTAGCAAACTAAACACTTAGCTTTGGCGAAACCAACTAATCAATAACCTAACTGCAAACTATCACAACAATAACTCAGTAAACAGCATCAAATCACATACAACAAGTTAAACAGTCTTGTTTAGCCTGTAAAGCTGTGATAAGCTATGGCCAGTTGTTACATTACCGATCCTTGAATGGATGGGAGAAAGAGTCACTTGGTGGTGCTGCTTTGTTAGCCGACAGAAGAAGGCTGGGAAGATGGTTCCAGCTGCAGTCTTTGTTGGGTCCTTTGTTCCAAAGGTTCTGATCCGAGGAAGCTGGTCACTCAGGGTCCTTGCAGAGTTAGATGCTGGGTGCTAACTCACTTAGTTCCTTGTTGCTGGAAAGGTAGTTGCAAACCTTGTGTTTGCAACTCTACCTTTCTGTTTCAGGTCAGAGAGTCTGTGATCAATTGCTCTCCCTTTAGTGGTTTGGGGTATGGAGCAGGGGTTTGGGCCTCTGCTGTTCCATGCCCAACCGGAGAGCGGTGTGCAGCTGCTACAGCAGCTGGAGGAAGAAGAGGGAGGAATCTGTTGGAACTTGAGCACAAATCTACAGATGCCTGTGACATCAGAGTCACATGTCACTGTAAAGGTCCGATCAAGTTTTGGGACTTGAGTCTCACTGAGGTGTGAGGTGAGACCTCCTGTGGAGATGGGTGCCACTTAGCTCTCTTTGTTTGAAGACAAAGAGCATGCAGAGGAAAAAGCCTTTAAATTGTCTAGTGAGGATTTTACCAAATGATAAATCATCTGTGGTCCTGTGAATCCCAACACATGTGAACCAAAGACTGTAAACACTAATCTGAGTTGCAAATACTTAAGCCTTAAAAAATATATGCACTACGATGATACAACTCCGTGAATTGCCATTTTTTTCCCTCAATAAACACATGGTTACATTTTGCCAACACACACTTGGTTTGGTTTAGGAAAAAAGAACAGGGTTTGGCTGTTGTTGCTTCGTCATATAAGCATAAAAAACACTGAGTACACACTTCACAAAATTCTTTTTTTTTCTTTTTTCATTGAACTATAAAAATATATTGTGGTTGGTCACAGGCCTAGGTTAGTCAATTGCTAGGATAAAGCAAAGAGATAAATTCTGAGGCAGGAAGTGCTCTTTATTTCACCTCAGGACAACTCTATGTTAGACAATGTGATATCCACACAGGCACGAGCTCACTAACTGTGTATACGACTTAACTCAAGGTGCAAAATGTCTTTTACTACAACATTAACTGAGTGACTTAGAACACATTTAAACACAGTTTGGCTTATTGCCTTAAACACATTGTCTCACGGCATGCTGTAAAACTCCACTGATTCAGCCCCAGCATGCTACAAAATGTTAAGTGCACAATGATAGTGTTGTTTATTGGCCTTAAACTGAAAAACTGTTGACTTAAAGAGGCAACAGATAGGATTCTGTTTTTTTTTTTTAGCTTGCCGCCACCTAGCGTCAGCTGTGTTGCTCGCACTGTTGCAAAGACCAAATTGACCGTGGGGATCAGAGATAATCAATAAAATGTAGGTTGTAAAGCCACCAGTATACCTCCATGTATATGTAAGTGAGAAGGTGTGTGGACACATACTAAATAAATGAGTAAAGAGACCGAGCAACAATTATCCCCCCCGAGGGGGGGGGGGGGGGGGGGATCACTGTCCAAGGGCTGCCGTAGAATGGCAACCAGGATGTCAGCCAGCCAACACTCGCTCCCTGGTCCCTGGTTGCGATTTGCAATGCTGGCCAGCTAGGAATGAACTAGCAGCCAGTACAGTACAGTCCTCTCTCGACTAGCTAACATTTAGCCGTGTTACTTACTAACCCATTAGAAAGAAAGCTAGCTGGACATCGGTTCTGAAGCCTCTTCGGTCACGGAGCTCCCTCCATCTCTTGAACGCCTGACTGAGGTTTACTCTTGTTTTTCCTCTTCTTTTATCATTCTCCTTTTTGTGCATCCTCGCCTCCTCAGACAGAGGAGGTCGTTTTCTTTTGGGAGGCCGTTTTTCACTTATCTCCAAACTTTGTCCGTCTGCCATTGTGCTCCTGACTCAACTATCTCATGCCCCGGCCAGTTCCTCATAAGGACCAGCTCCAGTCCTGATGGGCTGACTGACCAGTCTGGCAATACATGTCGCATTTCCTGCCATAAAGCAGATTTTTCTACGAAAATTCGTCTCTGGTGGCAGAAGCTTATTGCAAAGTCACTAAGTAACCTATGTAAACGCTGATAGTCTGATTTTACTGTGTATACTACCCTGTGCAACCCATATTATTTTCATAATGATATATATAAGCAAAAATGCTGTCTGTTGCTTCTTTAACATAAAAAAATGATATCGAGCTCATAAGGGATGAGTTTTTTTGTCAAGTGAACATAAAGTTTTTATCTTGTTTTGATAATCCTGGGCATTTGTGTAGACTTTACATTGAAATTCCCTATCATGGATTGATTGGGGTTTACAGTGTGCCTTCTGTACACTCTACCCAGGTGCCACCCCTCACCTAAACTGTCATGGACAATCTCCTAATGTGTGAAACATGTGCAAAGGGCAACTCCAGACAACATCCAATGCTCACATGAGAAAATGGCTTTAAAGCTACAGTAGGTAGAGAGTCTGAAAACGGTTGATTTTTGAGTCTCATCTGAGTTAGGTTTCGTTCGTCTCAACCCTGAGCCCCTCCTACCAGACGAGCACGCGAGTATTTTATCCTACTACTACTACTATTTCTCTTTCTCTGGGAGCCTCGGCTCTCCCTCACCGCGCAGCAGCCCTCCCCATCGCTCCCTCACGGCCCAGCACATACTCCCGAGCTTCGCTCTTCCTCACCGCGCAGTTCTGTTTTCCTTTTTTTGGGTTTAGCCATGTAGGCAGCTGTAGCCAATGCTGTAATAGCTATTATACCTGGTGTACTGTTCGCCATTGCCGCTTGCTCTCCCCTTCTGCCGGTGGCTGGGGAACGCGCATATGCAGTAAAACAGCCAATAGGAACGCAGTGGTCTGAGCTGACCTTTGATTGGTTGATGCACATCGGCAAGATACTGATTCGTAAGAGGCTGAACACAGAGCCATGGTGAGGTGCAGAAACCTATTGTTTGTCTCAGACCACTTGATTTACATTATGCTTAGAGGATATTATAAAATTTTTACTCAATTATACCAAAACAATGTTGCCTACTGGAGCTTTAATATAATCTTTTTAAACACAGAAACAAAAATATACCGCTGACTTTATTTTTTTTAATAATGGATGGATCTGTGAACAGATTAACATGGGTGTTACCAGCCACTGTTGATCAAATGTGGTGAAACAATGCTCACAAAGTCCAGACAAAGCAGATGAGCTGAGTGTCTGTGTATATAATGTGTCAGATAGGGTGATGAGTCTGGAGCTAGAAATTGAAGGCGTGATGTTCAATGTTGTTAGTAGTTATGTCCCACAGGTAGGATGTGAGTTAGAAAAGAAGCAGATATTCTGCAGTGAGTTAGATGAAGTGATGCAGAATATTGCTAGAGTGTGAGAGAGTAGTGATTGGTGCAGACTTCAATGGACATGTTGTGGCAGGGAACAGAGGTGATGAGGAAGTGATGGGCAGGTTTGGTATCCAGGATAGGAATGCAGACGGACAGATGGTGGTGGACTTTGCAAAAAGGTTGGAAATGGCTGTAGTGAATACTTTCTTCCAGAAGAGGCAGGAACATAGAGTGATTTATAAGAGTGGCGGTAGGAGCACACAGGTGGATTACATATGGTGTGGATGTGATTGATTTAATCTGAAGGAGATCAGTGACTGCAAAGTCGTGGTAGGTGAGAGTGTAGCCAGACAGCATAGGAATGGTGGTAGGATGACTCTGGTGGTGAGGAAGATGAACGGATTTCAGGGAGATGTTGGTATGGGCTCTGGGTGGCCAGGAGGTGCTCCCAAATGACTGGACAACTACAGCTAATGTTGTCAAAGAGACAGGTCGGAGAGTACTTGGTGTGTTATCTGGAAGGAAAGGAGATAAGAAGACCTGGTGGTGGAATGAGTAAGTGCAGAAGTGTATACAGAGAAAGAGGTTAGCTGAGAAGAAGTGGGACACTGAGAGGACTGAAGAGAGCGGTACAGGGAGATTCAGCATAAGGTGAAGGGAGATGTGGCAAAGGCCAAACAAAGGGTGTACGACAACTTGTATAACAAGTTGGACAGAAAGGAGAGAGAGACTGATTTATACAGGTTGGTGAGGCAGATAGATAGAGATGCGAAGGACATGCAGCAAATTAGGGTGGTTAAGGATAGAGATGGAAATGTATTGACAGATGGAACAGGTGTGATGGGAAGATGAAAAGAGTACTTTGAAGGGTTGATGAATGAGGAAAATGAGAGAGAATGAAGAGTAGAGGAGATGACCATTGTGGAGCAGGAAGTAGCAAAGATTAGTAAGGATGAAGTGAGGAGGGCATTGAAGAGGATGAAGACTGAAAAGGCAGTTGGCCCTGATGATATAACTGTGGAGGTATGGAAGTGTCTCAGAGAGATGGCAGTAGAGTTTTTCAACAAGGTCTTAGAGAGTGAGAGGATGCCTGAGGAATGGAGGAGAGGTGTGCTGGTGCCGATTTTTAAGAACAAGGGAGATTTGTAGAGTTGTGGCAACTACAGAGGGATAAAGCTGATGAGCCATAAAAAGAAGCTATGGGAAAGAGTAGTGGAAGCTAGAAGAGCAGAAGTGAGCATCTGTGAGCAGCAGTATGGTTTCATGCCAATAAAAAGTACTACAAATGCAGTATTTGCTTTGAGGATGTTGAAGGAGAAGTACAGAGAAGGCC